>CM069444.1:58952405-59139937 GCA_035610835.1 Ophiura sarsii
ACCAAATTTTGTTTGACACGAGCATAGAGATTTTCAATTAAAATTGCACACATTTTATGTTCACATTTGAATATCCCACAAATTTGAATAATTTCATTTGTATTCAAATTTAGAACGTTATAAGCAATTCATAGCATGTGTTATGTAAATTGAGTATGTTATCTCCCATGTGAACAAGAAAGGATGCATTAAATTCCAATTACGTCACAAATTAACTCGAATTTTCAAATTATAATGAGAGACGCATTTTGCAATCTTATGCATATTTTGGGTGTCTCGTGAAATGGGTGCACGGGTAATAAGGTTCTCTAAAGGCAAATGACAAATGCGATTGACTTCATTATTTTACATGAAATTAGTGGCAAATAGGCCTATGCTGTTGTTATAAACGTTAAAAAAAATGTCAAACATCAACGTAACATGGTTTTGAAACAAAGATTGCTTCTTTTCAGTTTTTTTGACTCACCTGTAGGCCTATATAGGAATCGACGCGAGTGTTTAAAATTTTAAATGAAGCAAACACAACATATGGAGAGAGATACATCATCAAATCTTTAAATTAAACGGGATACAACTTAGAGAATAAAGGTACTAAAGTATTTTAAACAGTACCGGTGTTATACTGCTGAGATGTTAACGCGGGCGATTTAAGTATTAATGGCAGAGCTGTTGTTCTACGCAAAAGATATCGAACGCAGGACTTCCCCATTCCCAAAATTAATAGAATCCCTGGTTTAGTGGTTACCACGGTTATGTTCTCTATCTCCTATTTGATTGGTTACGTAAATCCGGGGCTGGGGGGGGGGGGGGGGGGGGGGGTCACTCAAGCTTTGTTTTGATAGGGGTGAGCCGCCCAGGGTTTAAAAAAAGGGGGGTGCTTCGGAACTGAACTGAGAGACTTTTATGACTTAAAATATAGGATCTTAACTGATTTTCTCGATCTTAACAACTGGTTTGTTTTTCACATTTGATGAGTAAGAACGCAAGTTTTCGAAAATTGAACCACGCTAGAACCCAGTTTTTCTTAGAGTGTATGTACTTTTACTTCGAGATTTAGTGCTTTTATGGGACTTGCGACTCAAGGCAAATACATCTTTGCTCAATATTAGTGACTTTAAAGGGGCATTAAGAGATGTGGTGGAGGCAGCGCCTCAATTACAAAAAATGTATAATGGGATTTATATATTTTTACAATATTGTATTACATGAATGGGCTTACACCTAAATAAGGATTAAGAAAAATCAGCCCTCTTTGTACAAGAAAACGTCGATTCAAAAATGCTGGTTGAGCCGCAACCAGCATTTTACACACTATGCATTTGTGGACGCCTAAAAAGGTGTTCTGGTTATTAACACCAAAGGTGATTTTAAACATGATTTTAAACTTAAAATTATATTGGAAATGTTTACACATATTTTCAGTTTTCTCTTATTTAAACAGTATTCTATATCCACAAATATTTGAAAAACATCAAAATCTATATTATCATTACAGGATTTAGTTTTGAACACCGTGTTAATCAAAGGAACACCTTTCTTACACGTTTCTTAACACCTTATTTGTAACAGTTTGGGAACAACATGCATGTGTTCTAGAACACGTCTGTGAACACCAAACTGTTACAGAAAAGGTGTTCCTGTGTTTAACACGGTGTTCAAAATCATGAAAATAGAACACGTTCAATTTTCAGCTAACTAAATCCTAATGATAATATTGATTTTGATGATTTTCAAATATTTGTGGATATAAAAACATTTAACCCTAACCCTACTAAATCTTACTAAATCTCACTGCCAGAAACCACGCACGTGCTGCATTGCCTCGATGACGTGATTATACCGCAGGCATATGTGGGCAGGAAGTTGCTGCCCGCATATATGCGCTGGGAGTTTAGCTCAGTTGGTAGAGGGACAGACTTTGGTGCGGATGGTCCCGTGATCGAATCCCGGGGGGTGCTGGGTGATTTTTGGGGTCAAACAAATAGTACTTTTCCCCCTCCCCCGATACGCACAAAAACATAGCCGTTTTGCTGGGTTTTATTTGAGTAGAAACAACAATAATGGCAATTTTTAATGTTCATCTTGAATTCTGAAGTATTTAAGAAATACTGGCTTGAAGTGACTTCAAAGGAAGTCACTTTATGAATTTTGCGAGTGCTGTAATTATTGAACTATGACTCAAATGTATATAAAAGTATACATTTTTGGAAAGGACATGGATCAGAGAATTCAAATTTGGCATCAATTTTGACCAAAAATGCTAATTTTTTGAGAAAATCACAAGAAATCATTTTATTGACCCAAATCTTTTGAACAAAACTAACAAAAATAATTTTGACTAGCTTAGGGATTTTCTAATTTAATATTTTTGACTAAAATGGGCAAAAAAAAGGTTTCCATTTGTCCACTTTTCATTATAGCACTTTTTGGTCAAATTTTAATTTTATATGCATTTGATTAATTCATTAATGTGACGTTTTGAGAGGTTGAAACACTTATCATAAAAGGAAAAACGCTTGGCTACCCATGGAAGTTACTTTCCCCAAAATAGTCACATTTCCCCAAATGAAGTTTTCAGAAAAAGTGGCACCTTTCAAGATCCATATGAGGTTTTTTGCATAAATCCCCACAAAATTAGGCGTTTTGAGAGATTAAAACACTATGAATAAGGAAAACATTTGCACACATCGTTTTTCCTTTTCAATATCATGTTTACTTTTCCAAAATCAATCACATTTTCCCAAACTGATGATTTCCGAAAAGTGGCACTTTTCAACGATTCGGGGAAGTTATTGACGTGAATGGTGCCCGGAATGGTGGATAGTAATTGGGTCATTCTTCAGTAAATGTCACATTTCATGTCCCGACACTTTGATATCCTATATCTGGTAATTTCGTTACACTTGAATACTTCTTTTAGTATATTTCTGTTCATAAACATATTCCCCATCATAATAAAATCATAAAAGGCTGAAGAATTATTTGTTTATATAACATTTGTCAAATGTTTAATGCCAATACCCTACAAACACCTATGTCCCGATGGTTACGCGTAAAATTTCCGATTGCCATATTAATTTTGTGAAGGGGATTTTTTTCATGAAAATACTCATAAACGCTAGTTATTAACAATTTAAACGTATTTCATCCAGCCAATTACGGAATTATATGCCTATTGGAGCTTAATTTACCAGTTTTTGTCGGGAAATTTCTGTCCCGGTGTTTTGCGTCATCTCCGTCACGAGCCTTATGCAGCACCATATCATTCGAAATAAAAGGAGAATAGAAACACTGCTTTGACCGTTTGAACTTACCGCAAATAAACTTCAACACACGCAAGGTTAGTACGCGCTATTATTTAGCAGTAGGCCTACATCAAAAATCGGGTTGTGTTGAAACATTGTATGTGAATATTTTTATTCAGTGTCATCTCCGAACGCTATAGAATCAATTGAAAATATGTATTCATTGGATTTTTAGGATTACTGGTAAAAATAAGAGTAGTGACCACTAATGATACCCGTGAAGTAGACCCGGGAAGTAGACTGCTATACTCTATTTGGCTTCCTCTGGACAGTGACGTAACCTAACAGGCGCAGCCTTTACGCACGCGTATGTATCTTCCGTCTTTCAACGCTCGTGTGTATACGCCAGCGCCTCGAGTAGGCGCGCGCGTTATGAGCTGCAATTAGTAGAAAACGCAGTTACGTCACTGTCTCGTGATGGCCAAATAGACTATATAGACATACTTTTCCGGCGAAGTTATACCGGCCCAAAACTTAAAATCGTCATCTCCGTCACGTCATTTTCCGTCATCTCCGTCACATTTTCGTTGATTTTCTGTGTGATGGAGATGACCGGGAACCGTGACGGATATGACTTTACATGCAGGTCATCTCCGTCACATGAGTATTTGATACTCATAATTTGTAAAATAATACAGCATTAAACACGATTATCAGTTGTAATTTATAAATTAATAGTGTTCTCATACTAACTTAACTGAAATGTATGTTATCTATAGAGGGTGTCGATGAAAAATAAAGTGACAGTCAACATTTTTACCAAAAATCGCTATTTTGGGGGGTTGTAAACTTTTGCGAAGTTATAAAATCGGTATGTTATGCTGAGACACTCAAATATTTGAATTTATTTGAGCAGAATACTCTTTTATTTTATAGTTTGAGACATGAATGGGAATTTCTAGTCTCGAATCATTTATATTTTCTAATGAATTTTTATACTAAAAACGTGACGGAGATGACTATAGTATGTGACCAACCTGTAAGCATAAGAGAAAAAATCAATTAAATATCCGTAAAGATTGCGCCAAACATGTTTTTAATATGTTACAGATGTTTATCTTTGTGAACAAATATTCAAAGCTAGAAAAATTTGAAATTTAAAATCGAGTTTCTAGAAACTTGAAATGTAACATTTACCGAAGAATGACCCAATTAGTAGATTGACAAAGCGGTAGTCCCACTCTTGATGGTTCGACGCTAGCGTGTTTACCTCAATTCTTGTATTGAAAATATCTATTTATCTCAAAGCACTACCAACTTTGGTATATAACATCATGTTTTTTGATATTGCAAATGTGTAAAAATCAGGCAAAATACTGTACATATCATAACGAAACTATTGACAGGCAGTTGAATTATATTATAAGATGTGGATCAAAATGTAAATAAAAATAAGTCGATATTCAAAATGTTGAACAGTTTATATTTCAACAGAAAAATCGCGCGAATCCGCGCACACTTAAAAAGGTTTAAAACACTTACTTATACACCATATCTGTCTTGATATAACAGAAAAATAAAATAAGTAATATAAATTCAATGTAAAATCATTTTTTTAGTAAACTTGATAATATTCTTTTTTTTCTTCAGTTTATTCAGAAAACATTGTATTTGGCATCGTGGAGTGTGTACTTAGGGGAGAGAAAGCAATGTTTGAAGTTGAACGTACATTCCGATCCCAAATGTACCCCTTATTATGATAATGTTTAAAATAGGCCACATAATGTTTCACGAATTTACTGGATTGAAAATCCAATTAAATTGGATGGCAACTTCGGCGGTGATTATCATCGCTCAAAGAAGATGTGCGCAATTGATGGGACAATTGCATGATTAGGATTGCGTAACAAGACCTTTCTCCTTGTGTATTAGCTTCATGTTTTGAATAACCAATTTGAATAAAATTAAATTTAGGTTATATGTAACAATGTGTTCTTGCGGTGCATTTCATTCAATGCATTCATTTTTGTGTTTGAACTGGTTTAAAAAATCGGTGAAATCGGAAAATAAATATTTGTAAAAATAAGGCCTAACTGCAAGTAACGCTCGCACTGGTGACTTTGCAGTTTAAAGGCATATATGGGTGATTCCACGGTAACACGCGTTACATTTTAGGGCGCCATTCTTTATTCTCCCCTCTATAACTGTAAAAGTAGTTTGAATGAAGTTTACATCTTTTGTATTGAAATACCCAAGACTTACGGCTAAATCCTCATGCTAACACCAATATGAAATATCAGCTCATGTTAATGTAAGACCGCTCCGAATATCGGTAACACGCGTTACGAAAAAAGACGCACTAAAAAAAATCCCAACTTTGTTTTGCTTGTGTATTTGAACTAACCAACCTACAATCAATTGGTCACTACTGTAAGTAAGTACCTTCCTAAGGTTTATAATACTAGAATAATAACAAGAATTCAAGTCCTCACTCTTTTGTAAATTGCAAAAGAGTCGGTAGCACGTGTTACGGTAACACGCGTTACACTTTGTCCATCCATAATTTACTAGCTTTAGATTATTTATTTAATTTCTAAATTAAAATTTAATTTGACTTTGACAATGGAACTAACATATAAACCATAAATAGTGATAACTAACTCTAAAAAAATTAAGGTTTAAGCACGTTGCCTAACTTTACATTGAAGATGTTGATGGCAACCTCGATCGACTAACTGTCACTGATCGACTACAATGTACATGTAGTGCTGCTATTTTAACATTGCCTAACTTTATACAATGATGACTTGCGAGTTTGTGTTTTACGAAATGCCTAACTTTACATAAGGGCTTTGATTGTTGTTACAGAGGCATACATTAATTGTTTACGAGTGAAATACATTTGTTTGTTTGTGTTTTAGTTGTTTCTTTTCCTTTAGTGTTCTTGAATCATGCCTACGTGTGCTGAATTTCCCTTGCGGGTGGTTGCAGTGGGGGAAGGCTCTCCATTCTCCATTCATGCCATTCCCTGAATGGCTTCAGGTTTCACACCACTAAATAACGTCTGGCCCTACCCCCTTTGAGGCAAAAGTCCAAAACCGGCCCGTTTCTATGCCGAAACGGGAGACCTATTCTAAATTACAGTTTAAAATTAGGGTATTTACTACAAGTTATGGCGAAATTAATATAGTGTGAATTTTGACAGACACATCAGCGTTCTTCAGGTCCAAAAAAATTGATGCAATGATGATTTTTTAATATTTTAACAGAGACATTTGTGTTCAGGTCATTTCCGGTATCTGACGCAATAATCTTAATCAACAATTGCGTGTGACCAGGAAAACTCAACTCGTACTTTTTGAAAAGGCTCTAGCTCAAAATTATGCCGGTTACCCCCCATATATGAGTTGTTGAGTTAGTAGTCATGGCTTTCATCTTCAAGTTGAAACCACATTTCAAGTTACCAGTTTCTTATAACGTCAAGAAATATCCATTTTAAAAGTGTGCATTTCACGTGTAACCCTATGGGAGATGTATTTAGTGGTGTGCAACCTATACAGAGGGTCAAGGCGCTTTGACCTTCACCCCTGCATTGCTGTCTAAACTGACTTGCCGGCAATGATAACTAGACTTCTAGTTAAAATTGGTTCTAACACATATTATTACGGCCCGTACACTTCGTTCTCTTAGTATACACATCTGTTTCATCATGAAAGATCCGTCCGTTTGGTTAAATAAGCTACAATCTGACTAATTAAAGTCATTATCTAGTTTTTTTATCTTTTTTTTTTTTTTTTTTTTTTTTTTTTAAGAAGAAAACCGTATATTCCCTGCCCAAAAAAGTTAATTTGAAAAAATATTATGTTTGATTAATGATTTTCTTTTCGAGATATCGACGATTATGTAAATTTTTCTCCATAGAGCTGTGTATAAATGCTCATTTTCTCCACCCCACTGTCTTTTAATGCAAGACCCTGCGACATTAAGACTTCTCGGACACGTGCCATAGACGTAAATGATTACTTTAAACGATTTAAAGTTTATCATGTTTATTTATCGAAATGGCTAAGATATGAGGGTCTAAATTTCGCTAATAGGAACAAAATTTGGAGAAAACCTTTTTTTCTTAAATATCAAAAATATAATTTTAAACGAATTACGCTCTAGTGAGAAGAAAAAAAGATTTGAATACAAGTTTTGCATACTTCCGTAAACTCCCCTCTCAGAACGGCGCGGGGTCTAACATGATCTAAATTGTATTTAAAAAGACATATTTGAAGCAAGAGTTGAACGTAAGCGGTGGGGGGGGGGGGGGGGGCATAGGGTATATGGGGGGGGGGGGGGTAGGGCATGGGGGGGGGGGTAAATTGATTAAGCTGTGTCTACTGAATAGGTCAACCTCACAGAATGTCCTTGTAATTTCAATACTTCCATGCAAAATGTTTTACAACAAGTGATTAGCATAGTGCCGTATGCCTTTTTGACGAGGATCATGGTAACCAAAATCTACTTTTCTACTGACATAGCCAATATGGCGCACAATGTCTTTCACTGTTTTTTACCACTTTGAAGTCGTATATTTGATCAAAAATCATAACTACGCATTATGTAAAGTGCAAAAGATTAAGAAAATGAGGCAATAATAAAAAAAGTGTCTCCTTCAGGTTTCACACCACTAAATAACGTCTGGCCCTACCCCCTTTGAGGCAAAAGTCCAAAACCGGCCCGTTTCTATGCCGAAACGGGAGACCTATTCTAAATTACAGTTTAAAATTAGGGTATTTACTACAAGTTATGGCGAAATTAATATAGTGTGAATTTTGACAGACACATCAGCGTTCTTCAGGTCCAAAAAAATTGATGCAATGATGATTTTTTAATATTTTAACAGAGACATTTGTGTTCAGGTCATTTCCGGTATCTGACGCAATAATCTTAATCAACAATTGCGTGTGACCAGGAAAACTCAACTCGTACTTTTTGAAAAGGCTCTAGCTCAAAATTATGCCGGTTACCCCCCATATATGAGTTGTTGAGTTAGTAGTCATGGCTTTCATCTTCAAGTTGAAACCACATTTCAAGTTACCAGTTTCTTATAACGTCAAGAAATATCCATTTTAAAAGTGTGCATTTCACGTGTAACCCTATGGGAGATGTATTTAGTGGTGTGCAACCTTTAATTTACACTCCCCCGGTATCTGTTCATGAAATCATTTCTTTTTTACTATTTTTACATGAATCGTGCCATTTATAAGGAACATTTTGTTTTTAAACAGTCTTAAAAAAGACAAAACGGTTAAGTCATTCATTCACCTATTTTTTCTCCCGTTCATTCGCCTATTCATTTATTCACCTATTTTTATGTATTTTAACCCTAACCCCGGTTTAGGATTTTTGACCGGGATCACAATTTTCGAGGAAAAAACACCAACTAAATCTCCGGGAACCTGCCGGGATTCGATCCGGGGACCCTCCGTTCTCGAGCCCCACCTTCCTAACACTAAGCCACGGCCCTCAGCTACACATTCGTGCAGTATCCTAGCCAACATGCCCAGCATCGCCCAGCTGGGGCCCACGTGGGCGATGCTGGGCGTTGCTGGGCGTTGCTGGGTTGTGCTGGGCACGGGTTTTTGCTGGGCTTGCCCAGCTGGGGCCCAGCTGGGTAATGCTGGGTTGTGCTGGGCAAAATTTGTGTTGTGCTATGACGGGTTTTTGCTGGGCTTGCCCAGCTGGGGCCCAGCTGGGTAATGCTGGGTTGTGCTGGGCAAAATTTGTGTTGTGCTATGACGGGTTTTTGCTGGGCTTGCCCAGCTGGGGCCCAGCTGGGTAATGCTGGGTTGTGCTGGGCAAAATTTGTGTTGTGCTATGACGGGTTTTCGCTGGGCTTGCCCAGCTGGGGCCCAGCTGGGTTGTGCTGGGCACAATTTGTGTTGTGTATGACGGGCTTTTGCTGGGCTTGCCCAGCTGGGGCCCAGCTGGGTTGTGCTGGGCAAATTTGTGTTGTGCTATGACGGGTTTTTGCTGGGCTTGCCCAGCTGGGGCCCAGCTGGGTTGTGCTGGGCAAAATGTGTGTTGTGTATGACGGGTTTTTGCTGGGCTTGCCCAGCTGGGGCCCAGCTGGGTTGTGCTGGGCACAATTTGTGTTGTGCTGTGACGGGTTTTTGCTGGGCAGCCCAGCAAAAACCCGTCAAGTAGACTTTCAGATGGTATTTCCTAGGGAAATTTGCCAAGCTTAATTTAGGGAAATGTACATTGACTGGCAACCTAGCAACCAACATAATATTATCGTCTCAAGCTTTTGAGTACGTGCGAGAAAAAGGTAAGTTAAAACAAGTTTGTTTTTATTATTTATCATCATATTTAACAGTTAATGACAGTATTTCAAGCCCTTTTGATAGATACACCGGGCATTTTTAATCTAGACGGTCCTTTTTTCTTCAAAAGCTGGGCTGGGCAATTAATAATAATAGGCTTATTTTATAGCCTAGCCCTAGGCCTTAAGAGTGTGATCCAAAACTGGTAAACATTTGATGAAAATTTTAGAATTGCTCAAATTAATCAAAAAAGTACTTTAAATAGTAGAGGAAGGTCCATATTTTATTATGCCAAATTAAAAATAAAAAAAATAAAAAATTGCTAGGCGTACCGTGACATCAAAATTTAATGTGCTTTTTTATAGCGTGAGGGACGGACAAATGGAATATAAAAGAAAATTGAGGTTTGAATATGAAAATAGTGAATACATCCTTTCATATTTTACATATTGTATGTATACAAACCATTTCATTGATATGTGATGACACTTTCAATAAACATCAACTTATGTAGCGGTTAGAGGTCGTAAAATGCGAATTCCAGTGATTTTGTCCGTCCCTCACGGAAAAAATACAACTTTTTTGTCTCCTAGCTACTAAACTTTTTTTTTTAAATAACAAAGTACCCTATCTATCGACAGACCCTGTCAGCTCTCCAAAAATAAATATTACAAGTCTCTGAAACCTTATTGGTCCTTGTAATTTAACTTTAAATGTGATGTCCGTCCCTCACTTTACTCTCCGTCCGTCCCTCACGTTATTGTTGTTTTTTCCCTTACATCACAGCTGTTGTCAAATTTATTATTTATTTTGCTGTAATCTTGTTTACAAATGCACTTAGATGTCACGGATTATATCTCAATTGATTAAAATCACTTTAAGCAATGTAAAACACATATAAATGATAATGTGCTGCTGAAGGACAATAATGTCCGTCCCTCACGTCCGTCCCTCACGTCCGTCCCTCACATTATGAAATAAGGTCATAAAAGGGGCCTACACCCCAACTAAAAATAATTTTCTTGGGTTTTTTTTCTCTCAAATGATTAGTTAACTGTCAAATATTATATTTCAAATTAAATTTGATCAATATTGTTGATTTAAAAAATTAGTCTCATTTTGTCCGTCCCTCACATAAAAAAGTGTCCGTCCCTCACACATTTTTAACGACGTCCCTTGGCTATCCCAAGTGCATTGGACTTGCAAATATTTGATATTCATAAATGGTTTTATTCTCGAATTCATAATTTGTGAGAAAAGTTAATAAAAGTTGCATAGTTTCAATAAAATATTGTAAAGTGTACAGAATGGTTGTGTTACCCATTTCTATTGAAGTCCGTCCCTCACTCATCAAAAACGACCCCTACTTAAAATCGTAATGTTAATTTCACTTTATAATACATTTAGTATGTGTATAAACATCATTAGCAAGTACACATATATGTTCAATTTAGTTTCCATTTGTCGTTTTCAGTAGGGAAAGCATTTTATCTATTGATTTCCGTCCCTCACGTGAGGGACGGAATTGGATCACACTCTTAAATAAGCTTAATTAAACCAAATTAATAAGCCAGGGCAGGCTAGGCCCCTCGGGCTTTTACCCTCGGCTCGGCTAATAATAATATTAAAATATGCCAGGCCTTAATACCTTGTTCTTTATTAGGCTCTTAGGCTAAGCTTTTTGTAAAGGTTTTCGGCTTCAATATCTGGTAGGCCTAGGCCCCTGGGCCCTAGTTAGTTTAAGTTTGTTTTCAAGAACCTTGCAATGCATGAAATTGAAATAGGCCTAGGCCCCTACTAGGCCTACCCTACAGTACACCACAAAAAATTGTTAATGTTAGGCCTAAGTGATTCTACTTTCTAGACTGAAATCTCGTGCTGATCCTGATTTCAAAACTGCCGAAAGCAATGAAACTGAAAGTAGGCCTACAATTTACAAACCAAATCTTTCTGTGGGCAGAAAGAAGGTTGTTAAATTAAACTTTAAAGGGATGCCTGGCCTGCCGCCTAGGTTTAGCCACTGAGGTCTAGATAGGCATACTAGATAGGGCTAATACCAGATAGCCTACCAGATTTAACTTTTTAAAGTTGTATTAATGAAATTCTTTCAGTAGTAGGCCTAGTAGTAGTAGTAGTAGTAGGTAGGCTAGCCTAGGCTACAGCAGTTTGTCAATACATTAGCTAGGCCTACCTAGGCCTTTGTTTTAATTTAAAAGGCCTTGGCCCTAAGCAGTTTTAGGGGACTCCTCAATATTTCTTTTTGTAATGTTGGACTGTCTCACATTTAAAGAGGCATTACCCAAATACATGGTCCACAAACCTGCAATTTAGTCAACATTCTAGGAATATATGCCTTTAAAATTGATATTGACTGGTTTTTTCATAGAATGATAGGCCTAGCCTATAAGGTTTATCGCAAATAGAAAAAAAGCCATTGTCATTGATTATCCTTTTCTGATGCATTGTGGGTGGATTGTGGGTGCAAATCTGCTCCATTTGCGAACCCACAATGCATCAGAAAAGGATAATCAATGGCTTTTTTCTATTTGCGATAAACCTTATGCCTACCAGGCTACCATAAAACCTTAAAAATGTCTGAACTGAAATTTTGAGCCCATTTGAAATAGACCTAGGCCTACAATAATTTCATAACATGGGAAAGGGCCAAAAAAAAGGGATAGCCTAATAAAATAGTAGGCCTATACCAGGTTTTTTTTAATGAATTCACCTAGGCCACATACTTGAAAGGGCCTTCACAAAATGATTTCAAGTTTCCTGTTAAAACCGCCCTCGACCAAAATTGAAAATGGCAAGATATTTAATTATTTTATATCGTTTCCTTATAAATTCACAGTTTACATGTATGCTAGGCCTAATAACACATTGGTATGCTGATCTACACTACATAGGCTGACTAAAATTCAATGTCTCAATCCAAGCCTCACGCTTGCAAAATGTGCAGTGTAATGACAATTTGACATAGGCCTACTGCATTCCAATTTCCAATTCCATAATATTTGAAGTGCTACATTTTCTGTATTCTTATTATAAAATGATGAAGTCGGATTAATCTTCAAATACATTGGTGTTAAAAATGCTCTGCAAATTATTGAGAACTTACATTTTTGATGGTAAAGACTATAATTTAATTTGTATGAAAATGAAATGTTTTAAAATGACTATCTCTTTAAGAATACATCTAATGCCTATTTATTTTATGGACAGGGCCCAGGGGACACAAAATGGAAATTACATTGTTTTCTTATCATTTTCAGTTTTCGTTACTTTTCCTTTGCCTAGGAACAGCGAGTGCTAGGAACACTCACATGCTAGTTCATACAGTGACTAACCACCAGTATTTACCAATTACAAGAAAATCAAGAGGTAAGTGCAAAGTAGGCCTACAGAGGAGCTGCAGTATGTTTATGGCCATATTTCATCTGTAACATATGGGGTTGCAGTACATGCAGAGCATCACTAATCATTTTTAAGATTGTCCTCAATGTATGTTTCCTATTGCTGTAAAATGTTTCATGTTTGTTTGCTGTATAATATCCTACTATAAACTATTATTAAAGGTAATTTAAAACAATGCATACAACTTTTCTATTCCTTTACCTAGGATTAGGAACGGTATACACAATTACACATGCTCGCACTCAGCCACCCACCAGCACAGTGAATCACCGGTATAAAACAAGACAAGAAAGTCAAGAGGTTAGTTCAAACTACATAGTCCTTTCATTTACATTATTGGGATGCAGACTGTAGTACATGCAGAGTATTATAAATAATGTTGGAGAAAGCCCTCAAGGGTATACACCGCCAATGCACTATGGGATAGCACGTCCGGTAAAAGTTTATCACAGCAATAGTTCCCTTTTGCGGTACAAATTGCGAGATTTTGACATACTTTTTTCAATTATATCTATTAGTTTTGGGTATTACTCATTTTTATGAGTGTGCACAGTACATATTTCCAAAAAAAATCGCACTAGTTTGAACATTTTAAAGTTTTAAACGACTGAAATCGGCGGAAGGTCCGTCCTGGGTTTTGGGGCGTAAATAAAGGGCCGAAATCGCTACATCAAATTCATCGCATAATATTGAAAAATCTAGTCCGACACTTTGCTATTTCCTTTTGATATGTTTTGCGGACATCCCTTAGGAATAATCTCTGTAAATGTCATATAAGGATGTATGGGATAACTCCAGTTAGAGCCGATTGTTTGACCCCTACTTTGCACGTAGTGTCTATGGGGAGTGCATTGGTGGTGTATACCCTCAAAGAAGTACTATTGTTGTAAAAGATTTCATTTTTGCTTGATATACATGTATATACAGTGGCGTAACTAGCTAGGTATTTCAATTGGGTGGGGGGGGATGACTTCTGACTGGGGGGCATATCCAGTGGCGGCGCCAGCATTAAAACAAAAACAAAAATGGTGGGCAAACGGGGTGGGGGGGGGGGGGCAAGATACATTTGGCGCACGCGAAAAGTCTTGCCTTTTAGTATCAAAATTACCTAAAATTAGCTTAATTTGGTCTAAAAGTCTTTCAGACCATTTTAAAGTTATTTTTTGTTATTTTTAACTTTAGAAGTCAAGCCACTCGGTAAATTAGGGCATGTACATGCTCTGTCATGGGTAACATTGTATTTTGTCATATTTCATTGTGGGGGGGGGGGGGGGGGGGGGGGGCATAGCCTCTGAGCCACTGTATGTATAACATCCTACCGTTATTGCAAGAATGCATATTAACAGACATGAGCATTTTCAGTGTTATAAAAGTGAATTCTGGTGTGTTTTTGGTGGTCCAAATATCTGCAATTATTTTTAAATTTCAGCCTGTTGTTTGCCTTTTTTAGCTCGATTTCACGCACATTTTCTTTTTCTTTTTTCATGTTTTTTTTTCATTCTCATGCCTGTTATTTAAAGAATAACCATTAAGAGGTAAGTGATATCAATTGATAAGACCAAAGAGCTGCTTGTGTTTTTTCTTATTATTCTCATTTATATTTTCTTTTCCTTTGCCCAGGAGCAGCACCTGTTTGCACTCATCCACCAACACAGTGATCCACCAGTGTGAAATGAGAATTCAAAAATACAGGTAAGTGCACATTTCATTTCATAGCAGCTTTAGTCTTTTGTGGCCATAAGGTGACGAAAAAATAATCCATGTTGTATGGGCCCGACCAACCCATTGTTTTTACATAACATGGGTGCAGTACAATAAAGCATCATAATTCATTTTGGAGACTACCCTCAAAGTATGTATCCTACTACTGTACACTTGTCTTTTTCTGCCTGCTATTAAACATCCTACCATTATTGTAGGCAAGATATTGAGAATTAAGAGGTAATAATAAGTGAAATTAATTGATATTACCAAATCGTGGCATTTATTGAAGTTATAATGGTTTCAAAGTGAAAGTGAATGCCTTTCGTAGTACACAACAGGTAGGCAGTAACACCATAAAGTTGTATTACTGTTTTCAACAGTCAAATCACTGTTGCATTGACGTTAACAGTAATTCCTTCCAAAGTTGAGCTCTTAAGTTAGATCTAGGACCTATATTTCATGATGGTCAACAGATAAATTCTTAAAATCTTCTAAAGGCGGGTTCAACACCTGGGAAGAACTTTTGTGCAATAGTAAAATTAAAGTATACCATCAGACAGTTATGTAGGGGAGAGCGGGGCAAGTCCGCCCACCACATGTTTCTCATCACGTGACTGATGAAAAAGTATCAGACTGGTGTTATTTGGTTGCACCAGTCATAGCAAAGTAACTATTAAAACTTCAGACCCGGATACATCTCACATACCGAGGCGAGTCCACCCATGCCCAATTACACGCTAAGTAAGAAGGGGCGGACTCGCCCCAACATAATTAATGGACACATGATGTGTCCATTTCATATGTTGGGGCCACATGGCCTAATTTGTCATAGTTGTGTCTAGTTGACTTTTAAACAATCTTTAAATGGAATAACTGATAGTTTCTGCAATATTTAACTTGCCTATGAAGCCGGACGAGCTTGCCCATCATGAGGGCGAACCTGCCCCGGCGTGAGTAGTGTGGGGGTAAGTCCGCCCTGTTGGTTATTTTCCTTACTCCTTCACTTGCTAATAGTTCTAGAGTTCTGAAACTATGGGGTATGTAGCTAAAAAACGTAGCTTTCATTTGAAAGTAGGATAGCTTTCTAACTTATAAAATGAGTCCGCTAGGCAAGCCTGAAAATTAAAAGGCGGACTAGCCCCGCTCTCCCCTATTATGCCTCACCTCTCTAGTCTATAACATGTTTTTGTTTGTTTTCACCACAGAATTATGGTTTTGACAGAAACACAGATATGGTGAAAGGATGCAGATTGTGTTGCTGTGATTGAAAAGTCGACAAACTTCAAGATTCTGTACCCACAAATGATAGATAGCGACTTTCGAGATTTTCCGCCAGTTTCATTGATACTACATGTAGCATTAGTGGCTTCACTTAATCAGCCAGCTGCGCTGT
The DNA here is from genome assembly GCA_035610835.1 of Ophiura sarsii. Taxonomy (NCBI): domain Eukaryota; kingdom Metazoa; phylum Echinodermata; class Ophiuroidea; order Amphilepidida; family Ophiuridae; genus Ophiura; species Ophiura sarsii. Next base: position 58,968,479 of record CM069444.1, read on the forward strand.
TTAATATGTCAGCTTAATCAACATTGATATATCATTACAACGCAATAATCGAATTTTGATTCTCTTCAGCCAGCAGGGAGGTCACGCTGCATGTCAGATTTTGTTGTACGCAAGAAAACAATGGAGTCTCAGTGACTGCAATAGTTGCTAGAAATAGCTTCGGAAAATGGTCTATTTGGGCATCTCAAAAACTGAGAAACGTGTTAAAAATCATTTAGAATTTTAGAGGAGGGTCAATAACATCTGCAGAACGGTAAAATGTATAGTATTAGACACGTTTTGAGACCAACTTTATGTCGTAAAATGTTGGAAAATTCACGTTTTGAAAATCTGTGGTCTTCGAAATTACTGGAATCCTAACTCATTAAACCTTAAGTTACCAAATCATGAAATGAACCCTCGTCTACAAAAAAGTCCATGTACGCATTGCTCTACCTGCTTGGAGATAGGGAAGACCACGGAAACTTCATAGCTTCATAATACCACGGAATGAAATCCGCCATAGACATTACGACATGACGAAAATCGTACAGATTTGCACTGCAGTCCTCTATGTAGGGAGTGTTGACAGGAGGTCGTTTGACTATTGTGTTTGTGCATGTTTGTGACGACTGACCCCGTTTAACAATCTTCATAGCTTTCATATAGGGCTTGGGTGACTATTAACTATTGACTGTCTTTTGAGAAAAAAGTACCCATTCTTTCTGGCTCACCCTGTAGCTACAAACCACTCGGTTCTACTATCAATATTGGTTTTGTGCAGATAATTTACCATTATTATATATATTTTTAAATGGGGGGGGGGGGGGGGGGGGGGGGGTGTAAGCGTTATCGCTGAAATGGTAAAACAAGGGAAGGAGGTGGGTTTTTTTTTCAAGACACGAAAAAGGGGGTCAAATTAGCAAAAAATCCAAACGGCGTCAAATGGGGGAGGGGGAATTTCAACCCGGTCCTGGTTAGGCCTCGCCAACTTGATCTTTAGTTTCCCGTAACATTTTTTTTCAAAACAGGGGAGGCAACCATTTCATTATTCATTATTCATTATTTTTACGACTTTCATTATTATACAAAATGTGGATGTCAGACGTATTGTTATATACCGCTGCACACCATCATAGAATGAAATGGGTCAATTTAGATGTAAGTTACAGAAGGCTATTCTGGTCAAAATGAATAAACATTTCACAATTTCATCACACAAAATGCATGAATTTCGACGTTTTCATTGCAAAAACGGTATTTTCCCCCCAACATTTCAATAATGAATTCAAACGCGGGTATGAAAATGAAGTGCGGGCGGGTTACGGGAAACTAAAAATCAAATTGGCGAGGCCTTACGAAGAGAAAACATCTGGGAAATATCGCAGATATATCGTCTCGCAAGTAACACTATCTTCCATATATCATTTAAATCGTTACTATCTTTTATATCATTTATCGTTTCTATCTTTTATATCATTTAAATCGTTTTTATCGTTTCTATCTTTATATCATTTAAATCATGTAATCTTTTATATCATTTAAATCGTTTTCTATCTTTTATATCATATCATTTCCAAAATGGTTTCTAGCATTTAAATCGTTTCTATCTTTTCTATCATTTAAATCATGTCATCTTTTATATCATTTAAATTGTTTCTATCGTCAACAAAACTTGCCTATCGTCAACTATCTTTTGTATCATATTTATAAATCGTATCTTTCATATCATCGTTTCTATCTGTTATATCGTATAAATCGTTTCTATCTTTTAACTTTTATCAATTCGAAAATTTTATCATTTCGAAAATGGTTTAAATTATTTAAATCGTTAGGCTATCTTTTATATCGTGTCATCTTCTATATCATTCAAATGGTGTTTATCTTTTATCATATCATTTCCAAAATGGTTTATAGCATTTACTCAGCTTTTAAATCTTTTATTATCAATTCATATAGGCTATTTAGTTTCTTACATTTATATCATTTAAATATATGCTATTGTGAACTCGAGATTTAAATCTTTTATATTTTTCATATCGTTTCTATCGCTTAGGTACATAAAGATATTTCCAAAATGACCAATCGTGCACCTTACTGCTAATTTTAGGATGATATGAAAACTACCCCTTGTTCGCGATTTTCAATGAGAACGATCACACCAAACATGCGAAAGTCGTCGACTGAATTTGAAACCACTGTGGGCCAGTAGCGTAGCGAGTGGGGGGGCGGGTGGGGCGAACTGCCCCCCCGGAGGGGAAAAATTGGCAAAATGGGGACGAAAAGGGCGGAAAATCATGTTAAATCAGCCGTTTTTTGACCTGGTTTCTTTGAAATAGGGACCGTTATGGGGATATATGGGGATCTTGCCCCCTCGGAGTGGCTGGGCTGGCTACGCGGCTGCTGTGGGCCTATAATAGCGCGTATACGATCTCAGCTTTGTACTTCTTCAATCATTCGTAATTGAAATCTTCTCAGACCCGAGGGAGGAGGACAGAAAACCACTTTTTTCCCTCCACCTCCAAGCCCTAATTATAGTGCCCCTGCCGGCCAGCCCATTCTCCTGACCCGTAGTAACTTACACGGGTCCTTCCCCCACCCCCTCCCGACGAACGAGACAGTGACGCTTGACACAGTTCGTTATTGTATACGCTGTCACCCGGACCAAAGAATTTTGTCAAAAGGAAATGAATGCCGGACACTTAATTTTGGCACATTTATAGGATGTTTTTGAATACCCATATGACGAGTTTGGGCCCAATTTTTAGTCATGTTACTATGTTAGTGATCTTGTTTTGTATATTATAATGAGGGGGAACATTCAAGTGCTAACCCTCGCCTTTTTGACCACCTTGTTATGTTTTGAATGCTAAGGCTAGTCTGAACTGGTTTTACATTAATATTCATCAATTCATTGTTATTTACTAGCTCTTATACATTATTATTATCTTAATTATAACCTTAAGTTAACTTAATTACTTAAGGTTATAATTAAGATTTGTATTCTACATTTACTTGTAACAGTCGATACATAAAACTCATATTTATGGTTTAAAGATGAATGTTTTTTCACCAAGTACTTTAGATGCGAAATTAAGGTAAGTAATAATGTATAAGAGCTAGTAAATAACAATGAATTGATGAATATTAATGTAAACGTGTTACTAACACGTGCAAGTACATGAAGTATCGTATCTCGCATTTTTTTATATAGCCTGCTTAAAGTAATTGTGTTTATCAATTTATCATCCCACTCGGCACTCCCTCCTCAAATTCTAGGGTTCGTAAAAAGGTCGGCACATTTTTGAATATTCAGACAGTTTATAGGGTTATGATGCACTCATTGATTTTCCTCAAACGTATAGAGGTTTAAATTTAATTTAAGTTTTGTCTTTACTTTAGGAAGAACCTAAGGTCGAAAAATGACTCATTTATAACAAATTATGATTGGATGAACTTTCACTAGGCCTGTCAAAAAGTAATAAAATAAGACCAAAACAAAGTATGTTAAAATGTACATTGTATGAAAATATTATATGATATTATGCACTGCGTTTCTAATCAAATAAATATGAAAATCGAAGAGAGGAACACCGTTTCAGTATTGAATGCGTCAGGGAAACGATGTTAGATTTTAAACACTATGTACACACAACATGGAATCAAGTGTAAACTTGATCAAGATTTGTATAGCTTTGTACCCAGCTTAGCGCCTATACACTGTCAAAAAACGCAGTTTAACAATTTTAAACAAAAGTTAACCAATGCCTCGCTCAACATCGTGTACATGTTTAAACAATGTTGCTCAACATTTAATTAATTTGTTTAAAATTTGAGCAATTGTGTTTTGTTGTTTAAAATGTTAAACAAAGTTGAGCGATTCACTAGTTAACTTGGGTTGTTTAAAATGTTTAAACAGCGTGTTAACAGTGTATTTATGGTGGATTCAACAGTCTATCAACTAATCACGCCCCCCCTTGAATTTCACTGAAGTAAATCCCAGTTTTCATGGGCTTGCCCAGCTGGGCCCCGTGATTTACCCAGCTGGGCCCCAGCTGGGCGATACTGGGCGATGCTGGGCGGTGCTGGGCTTGCCCAGCATTTACCCGCGATTTACCCGTGATTTACCCAGCATCGCCCAGCTGGGCCCCAGCTGGGCTTGCCCAGCATTTACCCGTGATTTACCCGTGATTTACCCAGCATCGCCCAGCTGGGCCCCAGCTGGGCGATGCTGGGCGATGCTGGGCGATGCTGGGCGATGCTGGGCTAGCCCAGCATTTACCCGTGATTTACCCAGCTACGGCTAGCGCCCGCGAACATTTCCCCCAGCATCGCCCAGCTGGGTCCCAGGTGGGTCCCAGCTGGGCGATGCTGGGCGATGCTGGGCTAGCCCAGCATTTACCCGTGATTTACCCAGCTACGGCTAGCGCCCGCGAACATTTCCCCCAGCATCGCCCAGCTGGGTCCCAGGTGGGTCCCAGCTGGGCGATGCTGGGCTAGCCCAGCATTTACCCGTGATTTACCCAGCTACGGCTAGCGCCCGCGAACATTTCCCCCAGCATCGCCCAGCTGGGTCCCAGGTGGGTCCCAGCTGGGCGATGCTGGGCGATGCTGGGCAAGCCCAGCTGGGCCCCAGCTGGCACCCGCGGCCAAAACCGCGGTGGCCCCAGCTGGGATTTCGTGGGCTGAAGCCGGGCGAATCCCGGGCGTTACAAATCTGCCCAGCATCGCCCAGCTGGGCCCCAGCTGGGGCCCGCGATGTATTGTTGGCTGGGATACTGCACTCATTATATAGGCTCGGTTGACTACGTCATCGAAAACCGACGGCGCATGCGTTTGGAGAGGGACTTTGGATTAGCATTTTTTAGCACTCAGGGGGGTTAGGGTTTTAATAGAACACGAAAAAAAACTTCTTTTTTTTTACCATAACCCTAACCCCGGTTTAGGATTTTTGACCGGGATCACAATTTTCGAGGAAAAAACACCAACTAAATCTCCGGGAACCTGCCGGGATTCGATCCGGGGACCCTCCGTTCTCGAGCCCCACCTTCCTAACACTAAGCCACGGCCCTCAGCTACACATTCGTGCAGTATACTGCACTCATTATATAGGCTCGGTTGACTACGTCATCGAAAACCGACGGCGCATGCGTTTGGAGAGGGACTTTGGATTAGCATTTTTTAGCACTCAGGGGGGTTAGGGTGTTAATAGAACACGAAAAAAAACCCTTTTTTTTTTATACCATAAATCCCTAACCCCGGTTTAGGATTTTTGACCGGGATCACAATTTTCGAGGAAAAAACACCAACTAAATCTCCGGGAACCTGCCGGGATTCGATCCGGGGACCCTCCGTTCTCGAGCCCCACCTTCCTAACACTAAGCCACGGCCCTCAGCTACACATTCGTGCAGTATACTGCACTCATTATATAGGCTCGGTTGACTACGTCATCGAAAACCGACGGCGCATGCGTTTGGAGAGGGACTTTGGATTAGCATTTTTTAGCACTCAGGGGGGTTAGGGTGTTAATAGAACACGAAAAAAAACCTTTTTTTTTTATACCATAAATCCCTAACCCCGGTTTAGGATTTTTGACCGGGATCACAATTTTCGAGGAAAAAACACCAACTAAATCTCCGGGAACCTGCCGGGATTCGATCCGGGGACCCTCCGTTCTCGAGCCCCACCTTCCTAACACTAAGCCACGGCCCTCAGCTACACATTCGTGCAGTATACTGCACTCATTATATAGGCTCGGTTGACTACGTCATCGAAAACCGACGGCGCATGCGTTTGGAGAGGGACTTTGGATTAGCATTTTTTAGCACTCAGGGGGGTTAGGGTGTTAATAGAACACGAAAAAAAACCTTTTTTTTTTTATACCATAAATCCCTAACCCCGGTTTAGGATTTTTGACCGGGATCACAATTTTCGAGGAAAAAACACCAACTAAATCTCCGGGAACCTGCCGGGATTCGATCCGGGGACCCTCCGTTCTCGAGCCCCACCTTCCTAACACTAAGCCACGGCCCTCAGCTACACATTCGTGCAGTATACTGCACTCATTATATAGGCTCGGTTGACTACGTCATCGAAAACCGACGGCGCATGCGTTTGGAGAGGGACTTTGGATTAGCATTTTTTAGCACTCAGGGGGGTTAGGGTGTTAATAGAACACGAAAAAAAACCTTTTTTTTTTATACCATAAATCCCTAACCCCGGTTTAGGATTTTTGACCGGGATCACAATTTTCGAGGAAAAAACACCAACTAAATCTCCGGGAACCTGCCGGGATTCGATCCGGGGACCCTCCGTTCTCGAGCCCCACCTTCCTAACACTAAGCCACGGCCCTCAGCTACACATTCGTGCAGTATACTGCACTCATTATATAGGCTCGGTTGACTACGTCATCGAAAACCGACGGCGCATGCGTTTGGAGAGGGACTTTGGATTAGCATTTTTTAGCACTCAGGGGGGTTAGGGTGTTAATAGAACACGAAAAAAAACCTTTTTTTTTTATACCATAAATCCCTAACCCCGGTTTAGGATTTTTGACCGGGATCACAATTTTCGAGGAAAAAACACCAACTAAATCTCCGGGAACCTGCCGGGATTCGATCCGGGGACCCTCCGTTCTCGAGCCCCACCTTCCTAACACTAAGCCACGGCCCTCAGCTACACATTCGTGCAGTATACTGCACTCATTATATAGGCTCGGTTGACTACGTCATCGAAAACCGACGGCGCATGCGTTTGGAGAGGGACTTTGGATTAGCATTTTTTAGCACTCAGGGGGGTTAGGGTGTTAATAGAACACGAAAAAAAACCTTTTTTTTTTATACCATAAATCCCTAACCCCGGTTTAGGATTTTTGACCGGGATCACAATTTTCGAGGAAAAAACACCAACTAAATCTCCGGGAACCTGCCGGGATTCGATCCGGGGACCCTCCGTTCTCGAGCCCCACCTTCCTAACACTAAGCCACGGCCCTCAGCTACACATTCGTGCAGTATTATACTGCACTCATTATATAGGCTCGGTTGACTACGTCATCGAAAACCGACGGCGCATGCGTTTGGAGAGGGACTTTGGATTAGCATTTTTTAGCACTCAGGGGGGTTAGGGTGTTAATAGAACACGAAAAAAAACCTTTTTTTTTATACCATAAATCCCTAACCCCGGTTTAGGATTTTTGACCGGGATCACAATTTTCGAGGAAAAAACACCAACTAAATCTCCGGGAACCTGCCGGGATTCGATCCGGGGACCCTCCGTTCTCGAGCCCCACCTTCCTAACACTAAGCCACGGCCCTCAGCTACACATTCGTGCAGTATACTGCACTCATTATATAGGCTCGGTTGACTACGTCATCGAAAACCGACGGCGCATGCGTTTGGAGAGGGACTTTGGATTAGCATTTTTTAGCACTCAGGGGGGTTAGGGTGTTAATAGAACACGAAAAAAAACCTTTTTTTTTATACCATAAATCCCTAACCCCGGTTTAGGATTTTTGACCGGGATCACAATTTTCGAGGAAAAAAAAAACCTTTTTTTTTTTTACCATAAATCCCTAACCCCGGTTTAGGATTTTTGACCGGGATCACAATTTTCGAGGAAAAAACACCAACTAAATCTCCGGGAACCTGCCGGGATTCGATCCGGGGACCCTCCGTTCTCGAGCCCCACCTTCCTAACACTAAGCCACGGCCCTCAGCTACACATTCGTGCAGTATACTGCACTCATTATATAGGCTCGGTTGACTACGTCATCGAAAACCGACGGCGCATGCGTTTGGAGAGGGACTTTGGATTAGCATTTTTTAGCACTCAGGGGGGTTAGGGTGTTAATAGAACACGAAAAAAAACCTTTTTTTTTTTTACCATAAATCCCTAACCCCGGTTTAGGATTTTTGACCGGGATCACAATTTTCGAGGAAAAAACACCAACTAAATCTCCGGGAACCTGCCGGGATTCGATCCGGGGACCCTCCGTTCTCGAGCCCCACCTTCCTAACACTAAGCCACGGCCCTCAGCTACACATTCGTGCAGTATACTGCACTCATTATATAGGCTCGGTTGACTACGTCATCGAAAACCGACGGCGCATGCGTTTGGAGAGGGACTTTGGATTAGCATTTTTCGCCCAGCTATCTGGGCATATAGTTTGGCTTTCACTCAGCATGATACCGATTTTGGTTGACTCTGGCGGTATGAATGTCCCCATTTTTGTGGCTAAACATGAATTTAGTGGCAGAAATGGCAAAAACATGCCCATGTTACATCAGAATTGTTGTCGAACGAGGGAAAACGCTCTTGTATTTCCGAAGATATCGAAAAGAAAATAATAAAATTAGGGCTATTCCACAGATAGTCAAACTATCTGTGGCTATTCATGCTATTCCAGCGTGGTGTTAGATTGGTTTTTGTTTTCATCGACTGTCTACATAGATCCAGGGATACTATTAATTGATAGACCCACCGCCGCGCCAGTCTCAGAGAATTGGAAGTTTGCGGTTCATCGATGAAAGTTTGCCCAGAGACTGGCGTATTACATAAATAAGGCCTATTAACACAGACCTTGACGACTATATCCATGCACCGTAGTCCAAATCTAGTAATTATAGTAATTTTTGATAAACTGATTTAATTTGGCGCAAAGGAATCGGGAAAGGAATACAGATATGATGTGCATAGATATGATACGAGGTGCATTTTTTTGATAAATCTAATATTCTTTGATTAGAAAGAGAACTCATTTTGCATGGGTGAAGGGTCCTTTGTTTTACGGTGTGGCCCCTGGAATCTAAAAATAATTGGTATTAATTATTCCGCTAATATTGAAAGTTTATATTAAGAAATAATCTACAATTTAAGAATTATATTTATCTATGATAGGATTTAGTAACATTTTTGACGCATCATTATCACATTGATTGAAAAGTTAAGACCATGTTTTTGAGATAAATAATGATTTTTTTCCCGCGACCTATTTGTATTGCGGAATTAGGGAGGGTGTAATTCGCGTATTAGCCAAGCATTGTTGTGTCGTTATATGGTTGCTTGAAGACGTGTGTATCAGAGAGATCAAGCACTGACGTAAATTGCTGCATGCCATAGTTGATGCCCGGAGTTGTTTTAAAATAGCGCCGACCAATGCAAATACACGATTTTGACAAAGTAACCACAAACTGGCGACTAACCGTAAATAACATTGATTGAAAAGTTAAGGCCATGTTTTTGAGATAAATAATGGTGTTTTTTTCCCGAGACCTATTTGTATTGCGGAATTAGGGAGGGTGTAATTCGTCAGCACCCATCCCGTCAAAACGTGCGTTTTAGCCAAGCATTGTTGTGTCGTTATATGGTTGCTTGAAGACGTGTGTATCAGAGAGATCCAGCACTCGTAAATTGCTGCATAGTTGATGCCCGGAGTTGTTTTAAAATAGCGCCGACCAATGCAAATACACGATTTTGACAAAGTAACCACAAACTGGCGACTAACCGTACATGTTTATAATTTAAAAGTATGTACATTATGTAGAGAGTAAGTCACCAGTTTTCGAACAACGCCATTTTAAAAGCAATACCAAGCATCAGTACGTATGCAAACTCTTTTTAAGCCATCAGTTTAAAGCATAGTCCTTCAATTACATGATTTGGTTGAAATGAGTGCAAATAAGTGCTGATTGAGACAGGCGACGTAAAGGCAGATGTTCCGACTTTCAACTTGAAGTTTTCTATTCGACATGTAAAAGGTCATCCTCATAAAAGTCGTATTCCAAAGTTTGAGTTGCATAACTCTAATGGTTCTTATTTTAGACGCACAAGATGCCGTGAAATGTGCCCATTGAGTTGTACACACACTATATTAGTGGTTACTACTTTTCGCGGTAATTCGATGTTATTTCACCGATTTCTTCGTAATCATACTGATCCGTGGACCGTCAAATTTCAGTAGTTCATCTGTGTTATGAAAATGTGATCGGGACATCTACCTTTAATACCCTATATAACATTTCAAAATAGATACATGTTTAATCTGACTATGCATTAAACAGTTAAATGAACTCCCACTCATGGATAACAATGTTAAAAACTAGTATCATGATGTAAACATATTAAGCCATGAATTTATTTCTTAACATGGACAGTTTTACCAAGTTTCAACGATTATTTACAAACGCTTACACTTTCCACGCAGTTTTTGGATTTTTCCATTTACAAAGCAAATTTTCAATAACCTTTCGAAACTCAAGGCCTATCTCAAAAATTGCAGAAACAATAATAATACTGTTTGTACAAATTTCAATGCATTTCTCATATGGGGATTCAAAGATGTAGTGCAATTCAATAATTTTGAAATTTGTGACATTTTATGAACATTTGGAATGTCGCCTCCAACTACCTGCCACATGGAAAGTGTAAACATATCTAAAGTGAATACTGCATGATATTGTGAAAGAACTACTGAACAATTTCTCAATCAAATACTAATATTTCTTCATACTCATCCAACCAGTCAGTATACCAAACTTTAGAGAACTAATTCCAAACATAGCATTCACTTCAAATGCACAAGAGCCCAAAGTTAATAGCATTCACAAATGATTGCTTTAAATTTCGACTTATTCAAAAAATAATACAAATTGTTCACAATCTTGGAACACTGTTCTATCTATATAAGTGTTTATAGTGCAAATTTGTTGGAAGCTTTTTAAAAACAGGCATTGAAAAATACCGAAAACCCCCATACTGTCTCTACAAAAATAGGTACCTTCACGGATTGCAGTATATCCAACGTTTATAGCCCCGGCTTGTGTTTTACGGTATGAATTGCCAGCAATTCCCTAAACGTTAAATGTGAATCATTGTATTCTAGAGTAACATTTGTAAACAAGATCTTACATTTATCTACTGTCTGCAAAGATTATTTATAAAACAAAATAAATTCATTACAATTAGTATCTCATTTGTATTCTTTGAATTATTTACAAAAAACATAAGTGCTAGCTGAAACTTCAAAACCCCACACTTCTCTGAAATACATCAAAGCTCCAGTTCAATATCTCTATGATATGAAATTCTATACACCTATTCTATATAACACTATCAACTCAGCTAAACCAAAACGAGAGCTCCCACTCAAAGGTATCTTACTCAAATTGTCCTAAACGTGGACATTGTATAGGTAACATCTTCCTGGATCACTGATCCGACAAAATTAGTTCCATCATGCATAATTTATTTGTAAACAATGATATGACCAATAAGAGAAATTGGAAAGATTTACCATGTAATATCCTAAATATAACAACGTCTTATCTAAAGCTGTAGCCTGAACCAGAATGTCCACTGTCTCATTATACCATTTTTAATAAGTTCTATAAAATGTCATGCAATGAGCTAAAGGCACTTATCCCCTCGCTATTTGGCCACAAAAAAAAATCTTTGGAAATATGCCTCGAAAATTAGGGTTCATGAACGTTATATACCTGGAAAATACTATACAGACGTAGCGCTATCATAGCAGAACCCAACGAGCTACAACTGAGACTCTCACCATGTCCCCAAAGTGGACTTCACCTCATTGCAAGGAATTTTACCTGAAGCTGGGATTTCCCTTTTAAAGGGAATTTTTATTAGCACTCAGGGGGGTTAGGGTGTTAATAGAACACGAAAAAAAAACCTTTTTTTTTTATACCATAAATCCCTAACCCCGGTTTAGGATTTTTGACCGGGATCACAATTTTCGAGGAAAAAACACCAACTAAATCTCCGGGAACCTGCCGGGATTCGATCCGGGGACCCTCCGTTCTCGAGCCCCACCTTCCTAACACTAAGCCACGGCCCTCAGCTACACATTCGTGCAGTATACTGCACTCATTATATAGGCTCGGTTGACTACGTCATCGAAAACCGACGGCGCATGCGTTTGGAGAGGGACTTTGGATTAGCATTTTTTAGCACTCAGGGGGGTTAGGGTGTTAATAGAACACGAAAAAAAACCTTTTTTTTTTTTACCATAAATCCCTAACCCCGGTTTAGGATTTTTGACCGGGATCACAATTTTCGAGGAAAAAACACCAACTAAATCTCCGGGAACCTGCCGGGATTCGATCCGGGGACCCTCCGTTCTCGAGCCCCACCTTCCTAACACTAAGCCACGGCCCTCAGCTACACGTTCGTGCAGTATACTGCACTCATTATATAGGCTCGGTTGACTACGTCATCGAAAACCGACGGCGCATGCGTTTGGAGAGGGACTTTGGATTAGCATTTTTTAGCACTCAGGGGGGTTAGGGTGTTAATAGAACGCGAAAAAAAAACTTTTTTTTTTTTACCATAAATCCCTAACCCCGGTTTAGGATTTTTGACCGGGATCACAATTTTCGAGGAAAAAACACCAACTAAATCTCCGGGAACCTGCCGGGATTCGATCCGGGGACCCTCCGTTCTCGAGCCCCACCTTCCTAACACTAAGCCACGGCCCTCAGCTACACATTCGTGCAGTATACTGCACTCATTATATAGGCTCGGTTGACTACGTCATCGAAAACCGACGGCGCATGCGTTTGGAGAGGGACTTTGGATTAGCATTTTTTAGCACTCAGGGGGGTTAGGGTGTTAATAGAACGCGAAAAAAAAACTTTTTTTTTTTACCATAAATCCCTAACCCCGGTTTAGGATTTTTGACCGGGATCACAATTTTCGAGGAAAAAACACCAACTAAATCTCCGGGAACCTGCCGGGATTCGATCCGGGGACCCTCCGTTCTCGAGCCCCACCTTCCTAACACTAAGCCACGGCCCTCAGCTACACATTCGTGCAGTATACTGCACTCATTATATAGGCTCGGTTGACTACGTCATCGAAAACCGACGGCGCATGCGTTTGGAGAGGGACTTTGGATTAGCATTTTTTAGCACTCAGGGGGGTTAGGGTGTTAATAGAACGCGAAAAAAAAACTTTTTTTTTTTTACCATAAATCCCTAACCCCGGTTTAGGATTTTTGACCGGGATCACAATTTTCGAGGAAAAAACACCAACTAAATCTCCGGGAACCTGCCGGGATTCGATCCGGGGACCCTCCGTTCTCGAGCCCCACCTTCCTAACACTAAGCCACGGCCCTCAGCTACACATTCGTGCAGTATACTGCACTCATTATATAGGCTCGGTTGACTACGTCATCGAAAACCGACGGCGCATGCGTTTGGAGAGGGACTTTGGATTAGCATTTTTTAGCACTCAGGGGGGTTAGGGTGTTAATAGAACACGAAAAAAAAATTTTTTTTTTTTTACCATAAATCCCTAACCCCGGTTTAGGATTTTTGACCGGGATCACAATTTTCGAGGAAAAAACACCAACTAAATCTCCGGGAACCTGCCGGGATTCGATCCGGGGACCCTCCGTTCTCGAGCCCCACCTTCCTAACACTAAGCCACGGCCCTCAGCTACACATTCGTGCAGTATACTGCACTCATTATATAGGCTCGGTTGACTACGTCATCGAAAACCGACGGCGCATGCGTTTGGAGAGGGACTTTGGATTAGCATTTTTTAGCACTCAGGGGGGTTAGGGTGTTAATAGAACACGAAAAAAAAACTTTTTTTTTTTTACCATAAATCCCTAACCCCGGTTTAGGATTTTTGACCGGGATCACAATTTTCGAGGAAAAAACACCAACTAAATCTCCGGGAACCTGCCGGGATTCGATCCGGGGACCCTCCGTTCTCGAGCCCCACCTTCCTAACACTAAGCCACGGCCCTCAGCTACACATTCGTGCAGTATACTGCACTCATTATATAGGCTCGGTTGACTACGTCATCGAAAACCGACGGCGCATGCGTTTGGAGAGGGACTTTGGATTAGCATTTTTTAGCACTCAGGGGGGTTAGGGTTAACTGTGGAACATATTGGACCAGTGGTTCATGTCAAGTAGAGTTTGTAGTTGTTATTGACTTTTTCTTTAAATACTTTTAACACAAACTATGTGTAATGTAGAGGGAGCACATACCTAAATAGGTATCGCGACACGCTATCGTCGCGATCAATCAAAGTTGAGTACGACAATAGTTCCTATTTGGCGGGAAAGAGAGTTATTTTTTGACGGTTTATGATATAATTTTTCACTAATATGTTGTGTTTGAAATGTGTAGTTGATGTTCTGACATTTCATCTAGGTGATTTGAGGTCAATTTCAATTTCACGGACCGATTTACACATGCGGTAATATCCAGACCGGAGACCGAATTTAGGTAGGCATATCACTACGTTGTTATGCGGCGGCTTATATAAAAAAAAGTGCACGGTGATGTCTACTTCATATTCAGATATGTTGTAGAATACCCTTGTGAGTAAAACATATCAAAATTTCATTGAACCAAACGCACTAATATAGAAACTAGAGCCATTTAAGAAAGCCTTTCCTAACAGTAAAGTCTATGGAGAGCGTCTTTGTGCTGTGCTCCCTTATAGCACCAGGTTCCCGATCTCCTGCGTGCTCCGATCCAGTGTAGGTGTATTACACAATGCAATAAATAAAAGTCGGGTTTCACCCAAATCTATGCGTTTTGATATCTACTGGGCAGTGTATTTATGGCATAGGCCAAATTTGTCCGCTTAAAAAACAGGGGGGGGGGGCGTGTGGTTGCTCTTTTTTAAACAAAAACACGGCGTTATTTCAGTTGATGTGTTATAGGTGGGTTAGGTCGACATAATCAGAGACTGATCGAAATCAAAATCAGTTGGATTTGAGTCAAAAAGTTTGAATTTCGTGAGTGTAGGCCTAACAAGTCAAAGCGTGCCGCGTCTAGAGTCAAAAAACGGAAAATAATAGTGATTTTACGGAAGATGCGGCCTCCGTGATCAGATCATATTTCAAAAACGGATTGTTCAATTGTAATTTTATTTGGCTAGTTTGTTCAAAATTTCACGCTGAAAAAGTTGATATCAATTTTGAATGATTTTGAGCAAATTTGTGCTCTTATAGCACCAGGTTCCCGATCTCCTGCGTGCTCCGATCCAGTGTAGGTGTATTACACAATGCAATAAATAAAAGTCGGGTTTCACCCAAATCTATGCGTTTTGATATCTACTGGGCAGTGTATTTATGGCATAGGCCAAATTTGTCCGCTTAAAAAACAGGGGGGGGGGGGGCGTGTGGTTGCTCTTTTTTAAACAAAAACACGGCGTTATTTCAGTTGATGTGTTATAGGTGGGTTAGGTCGACATAATCAGAGACTGATCGAAATCAAAATCAGTTGGATTTGAGTCAAAAAGTTTGAATTTCGTGAGTGTAGGCCTAACAAGTCAAAGCGTGCCGCGTCTAGAGTCAAAAAACGGAAAATAATAGTGATTTTACGGAAGATGCGGCCTCCGTGATCAGATCATATTTCAAAAACGGATTGTTCAATTGTAATTTTATTTGGCTAGTTTGTTCAAAATTTCACGCTGAAAAAGTTGATATCAATTTTGAATGATTTTGAGCAAATTTGTGCTCTTATAGCACCAGGTTCCCGATCTCCTGCGTGCTCCGATCCAGTGTAGGTGTATTACACAATGCAATAAATAAAAGTCGGGTTTCACCCAAATCTATGCGTTTTGATATCTACTGGGCAGTGTATTTATGGCATAGGCCAAATTTGTCCGCTTAAAAAACAGGGGGGGGGGCGTGTGGTTGCTCTTTTTTAAACAAAAACACGGCGTTATTTCAGTTGATGTGTTATAGGTGGGTTAGGTCGACATAATCAGAGACTGATCGAAATCAAAATCAGTTGGATTTGAGTCAAAAAGTTTGAATTTCGTGAGTGTAGGCCTAACAAGTCAAAGCGTGCCGCGTCTAGAGTCAAAAAACGGAAAATAATAGTGATTTTACGGAAGATGCGGCCTCCGTGATCAGATCATATTTCAAAAACGGATTGTTCAATTGTAATTTTATTTGGCTAGTTTGTTCAAAATTTCACGCTGAAAAAGTTGATATCAATTTTGAATGATTTTGAGCAAATTTGTGCTCTTATAGCACCAGGTTCCCGATCTCCTGCGTGCTCCGATCCAGTGTAGGTGTATTACACAATGCAATAAATAAAAGTCGGGTTTCACCCAAATCTATGCGTTTTGATATCTACTGGGCAGTGTATTTATGGCATAGGCCAAATTTGTCCGCTTAAAAAACAGGGGGGGGGGGGGGGGCGTGTGGTTGCTCTTTTTTAAACAAAAACACGGCGTTATTTCAGTTGATGTGTTATAGGTGGGTTAGGTCGACATAATCAGAGACTGATCGAAATCAAAATCAGTTGGATTTGAGTCAAAAAGTTTGAATTTCGTGAGTGTAGGCCTAACAAGTCAAAGCGTGCCGCGTCTAGAGTCAAAAAACGGAAAATAATAGTGATTTTACGGAAGATGCGGCCTCCGTGATCAGATCATATTTCAAAAACGGATTGTTCAATTGTAATTTTATTTGGCTAGTTTGTTCAAAATTTCACGCTGAAAAAGTTGATATCAATTTTGAATGATTTTGAGCAAATTTGTGCTCTATAAGGGAGCACATACCTAAATAGGCATCGCGACACGCTATCGTCGCGATCAATCAAAGTTGAGTACGACAATAGTTCCTATTTGGCGGGAAAGAGAGTTATTTTTTGACGGTTTATGATATAATTTTTCACTAATATGTTGTGTTTGAAATGTGTAGTTGATGTTCTGACATTTCATCTAGGTGATTTGAGGTCAATTTCAATTTCACGGACCGATTTACACATGCGGTAATATCCAGACCGGAGACCGAATTTAGGTAGGCATATCACTACGTTGTTATGCGGCGGCTTATATAAAAAAAAAGTGCACGGTGATGTCTACTTCATATTCAGATATGTTGTAGAATACCCTTGTGAGTAAAACATATCAAAATTTCATTGAACCAAACGCACTAATATAGAAACTAGAGCCATTTAAGAAAGCCTTTCCTAACAGTAAAGTCTATGGAGAGCGTCTTTGTGCTGTGCTCCCTTATAGCACCAGGTTCCCGATCTCCTGCGTGCTCCGATCCAGTGTAGGTGTATTACACAATGCAATAAATAAAAGTCGGGTTTCACCCAAATCTATGCGTTTTGATATCTACTGGGCAGTGTATTTATGGCATAGGCCAAATTTGTCCGCTTAAAAAACAGGGGGGGGGGGGGGGGGGCGTGTGGTTGCTCTTTTTTAAACAAAAACACGGCGTTATTTCAGTTGATGTGTTATAGGTGGGTTAGGTCGACATAATCAGAGACTGATCGAAATCAAAATCAGTTGGATTTGAGTCAAAAAGTTTGAATTTCGTGAGTGTAGGCCTAACAAGTCAAAGCGTGCCGCGTCTAGAGTCAAAAAACGGAAAATAATAGTGATTTTACGGAAGATGCGGCCTCCGTGATCAGATCATATTTCAAAAACGGATTGTTCAATTGTAATTTTATTTGGCTAGTTTGTTCAAAATTTCACGCTGAAAAAGTTGATATCAATTTTGAATGATTTTGAGCAAATTTGTGCTCTTATAGCACCAGGTTCCCGATCTCCTGCGTGCTCCGATCCAGTGTAGGTGTATTACACAATGCAATAAATAAAAGTCGGGTTTCACCCAAATCTATGCGTTTTGATATCTACTGGGCAGTGTATTTATGGCATAGGCCAAATTTGTCCGCTTAAAAAACAGGGGGGGGGGGGGGCGTGTGGTTGCTCTTTTTTAAACAAAAACACGGCGTTATTTCAGTTGATGTGTTATAGGTGGGTTAGGTCGACATAATCAGAGACTGATCGAAATCAAAATCAGTTGGATTTGAGTCAAAAAGTTTGAATTTCGTGAGTGTAGGCCTAACAAGTCAAAGCGTGCCGCGTCTAGAGTCAAAAAACGGAAAATAATAGTGATTTTACGGAAGATGCGGCCTCCGTGATCAGATCATATTTCAAAAACGGATTGTTCAATTGTAATTTTATTTGGCTAGTTTGTTCAAAATTTCACGCTGAAAAAGTTGATATCAATTTTGAATGATTTTGAGCAAATTTGTGCTCTTATAGCACCAGGTTCCCGATCTCCTGCGTGCTCCGATCCAGTGTAGGTGTATTACACAATGCAATAAATAAAAGTCGGGTTTCACCCAAATCTATGCGTTTTGATATCTACTGGGCAGTGTATTTATGGCATAGGCCAAATTTGTCCGCTTAAAAAACAGGGGGGGGGGCGTGTGGTTGCTCTTTTTTAAACAAAAACACGGCGTTATTTCAGTTGATGTGTTATAGGTGGGTTAGGTCGACATAATCAGAGACTGATCGAAATCAAAATCAGTTGGATTTGAGTCAAAAAGTTTGAATTTCGTGAGTGTAGGCCTAACAAGTCAAAGCGTGCCGCGTCTAGAGTCAAAAAACGGAAAATAATAGTGATTTTACGGAAGATGCGGCCTCCGTGATCAGATCATATTTCAAAAACGGATTGTTCAATTGTAATTTTATTTGGCTAGTTTGTTCAAAATTTCACGCTGAAAAAGTTGATATCAATTTTGAATGATTTTGAGCAAATTTGTGCTCTTATAGCACCAGGTTCCCGATCTCCTGCGTGCTCCGATCCAGTGTAGGTGTATTACACAATGCAATAAATAAAAGTCGGGTTTCACCCAAATCTATGCGTTTTGATATCTACTGGGCAGTGTATTTATGGCATAGGCCAAATTTGTCCGCTTAAAAAACAGGGGGGGGGGGGCGTGTGGTTGCTCTTTTTTAAACAAAAACACGGCGTTATTTCAGTTGATGTGTTATAGGTGGGTTAGGTCGACATAATCAGAGACTGATCGAAATCAAAATCAGTTGGATTTGAGTCAAAAAGTTTGAATTTCGTGAGTGTAGGCCTAACAAGTCAAAGCGTGCCGCGTCTAGAGTCAAAAAACGGAAAATAATAGTGATTTTACGGAAGATGCGGCCTCCGTGATCAGATCATATTTCAAAAACGGATTGTTCAATTGTAATTTTATTTGGCTAGTTTGTTCAAAATTTCACGCTGAAAAAGTTGATATCAATTTTGAATGATTTTGAGCAAATTTGTGCTCTTATAGCACCAGGTTCCCGATCTCCTGCGTGCTCCGATCCAGTGTAGGTGTATTACACAATGCAATAAATAAAAGTCGGGTTTCACCCAAATCTATGCGTTTTGATATCTACTGGGCAGTGTATTTATGGCATAGGCCAAATTTGTCCGCTTAAAAAACAGGGGGGGGGGGCGTGTGGTTGCTCTTTTTTAAACAAAAACACGGCGTTATTTCAGTTGATGTGTTATAGGTGGGTTAGGTCGACATAATCAGAGACTGATCGAAATCAAAATCAGTTGGATTTGAGTCAAAAAGTTTGAATTTCGTGAGTGTAGGCCTAACAAGTCAAAGCGTGCCGCGTCTAGAGTCAAAAAACGGAAAATAATAGTGATTTTACGGAAGATGCGGCCTCCGTGATCAGATCATATTTCAAAAACGGATTGTTCAATTGTAATTTTATTTGGCTAGTTTGTTCAAAATTTCACGCTGAAAAAGTTGATATCAATTTTGAATGATTTTGAGCAAATTTGTGCTCTATAAGGGAGCACATACCTAAATAGGCATCGCGACACGCTATCGTCGCGATCAATCAAAGTTGAGTACGACAATAGTTCCTATTTGGCGGGAAAGAGAGTTATTTTTTGACGGTTTATGATATAATTTTTCACTAATATGTTGTGTTTGAAATGTGTAGTTGATGTTCTGACATTTCATCTAGGTGATTTGAGGTCAATTTCAATTTCACGGACCGATTTACACATGCGGTAATATCCAGACCGGAGACCGAATTTAGGTAGGCATATCACTACGTTGTTATGCGGCGGCTTATATAAAAAAAAAGTGCACGGTGATGTCTACTTCATATTCAGATATGTTGTAGAATACCCTTGTGAGTAAAACATATCAAAATTTCATTGAACCAAACGCACTAATATAGAAACTAGAGCCATTTAAGAAAGCCTTTCCTAACAGTAAAGTCTATGGAGAGCGTCTTTGTGCTGTGCTCCCTTATAGCACCAGGTTCCCGATCTCCTGCGTGCTCCGATCCAGTGTAGGTGTATTACACAATGCAATAAATAAAAGTCGGGTTTCACCCAAATCTATGCGTTTTGATATCTACTGGGCAGTGTATTTATGGCATAGGCCAAATTTGTCCGCTTAAAAAACAGGGGGGGGGGGGGGGGCGTGTGGTTGCTCTTTTTTAAACAAAAACACGGCGTTATTTCAGTTGATGTGTTATAGGTGGGTTAGGTCGACATAATCAGAGACTGATCGAAATCAAAATCAGTTGGATTTGAGTCAAAAAGTTTGAATTTCGTGAGTGTAGGCCTAACAAGTCAAAGCGTGCCGCGTCTAGAGTCAAAAAACGGAAAATAATAGTGATTTTACGGAAGATGCGGCCTCCGTGATCAGATCATATTTCAAAAACGGATTGTTCAATTGTAATTTTATTTGGCTAGTTTGTTCAAAATTTCACGCTGAAAAAGTTGATATCAATTTTGAATGATTTTGAGCAAATTTGTGCTCTTATAGCACCAGGTTCCCGATCTCCTGCGTGCTCCGATCCAGTGTAGGTGTATTACACAATGCAATAAATAAAAGTCGGGTTTCACCCAAATCTATGCGTTTTGATATCTACTGGGCAGTGTATTTATGGCATAGGCCAAATTTGTCCGCTTAAAAAACAGGGGGGGGGGGGGGCGTGTGGTTGCTCTTTTTTAAACAAAAACACGGCGTTATTTCAGTTGATGTGTTATAGGTGGGTTAGGTCGACATAATCAGAGACTGATCGAAATCAAAATCAGTTGGATTTGAGTCAAAAAGTTTGAATTTCGTGAGTGTAGGCCTAACAAGTCAAAGCGTGCCGCGTCTAGAGTCAAAAAACGGAAAATAATAGTGATTTTACGGAAGATGCGGCCTCCGTGATCAGATCATATTTCAAAAACGGATTGTTCAATTGTAATTTTATTTGGCTAGTTTGTTCAAAATTTCACGCTGAAAAAGTTGATATCAATTTTGAATGATTTTGAGCAAATTTGTGCTCTTATAGCACCAGGTTCCCGATCTCCTGCGTGCTCCGATCCAGTGTAGGTGTATTACACAATGCAATAAATAAAAGTCGGGTTTCACCCAAATCTATGCGTTTTGATATCTACTGGGCAGTGTATTTATGGCATAGGCCAAATTTGTCCGCTTAAAAAACAGGGGGGGGGGGCGTGTGGTTGCTCTTTTTTAAACAAAAACACGGCGTTATTTCAGTTGATGTGTTATAGGTGGGTTAGGTCGACATAATCAGAGACTGATCGAAATCAAAATCAGTTGGATTTGAGTCAAAAAGTTTGAATTTCGTGAGTGTAGGCCTAACAAGTCAAAGCGTGCCGCGTCTAGAGTCAAAAAACGGAAAATAATAGTGATTTTACGGAAGATGCGGCCTCCGTGATCAGATCATATTTCAAAAACGGATTGTTCAATTGTAATTTTATTTGGCTAGTTTGTTCAAAATTTCACGCTGAAAAAGTTGATATCAATTTTGAATGATTTTGAGCAAATTTGTGCTCTTATAGCACCAGGTTCCCGATCTCCTGCGTGCTCCGATCCAGTGTAGGTGTATTACACAATGCAATAAATAAAAGTCGGGTTTCACCCAAATCTATGCGTTTTGATATCTACTGGGCAGTGTATTTATGGCATAGGCCAAATTTGTCCGCTTAAAAAACAGGGGGGGGGGGGGGGGGCGTGTGGTTGCTCTTTTTTAAACAAAAACACGGCGTTATTTCAGTTGATGTGTTATAGGTGGGTTAGGTCGACATAATCAGAGACTGATCGAAATCAAAATCAGTTGGATTTGAGTCAAAAAGTTTGAATTTCGTGAGTGTAGGCCTAACAAGTCAAAGCGTGCCGCGTCTAGAGTCAAAAAACGGAAAATAATAGTGATTTTACGGAAGATGCGGCCTCCGTGATCAGATCATATTTCAAAAACGGATTGTTCAATTGTAATTTTATTTGGCTAGTTTGTTCAAAATTTCACGCTGAAAAAGTTGATATCAATTTTGAATGATTTTGAGCAAATTTGTGCTCTTATAGCACCAGGTTCCCGATCTCCTGCGTGCTCCGATCCAGTGTAGGTGTATTACACAATGCAATAAATAAAAGTCGGGTTTCACCCAAATCTATGCGTTTTGATATCTACTGGGCAGTGTATTTATGGCATAGGCCAAATTTGTCCGCTTAAAAAACAGGGGGGGGGGCGTGTGGTTGCTCTTTTTTAAACAAAAACACGGCGTTATTTCAGTTGATGTGTTATAGGTGGGTTAGGTCGACATAATCAGAGACTGATCGAAATCAAAATCAGTTGGATTTGAGTCAAAAAGTTTGAATTTCGTGAGTGTAGGCCTAACAAGTCAAAGCGTGCCGCGTCTAGAGTCAAAAAACGGAAAATAATAGTGATTTTACGGAAGATGCGGCCTCCGTGATCAGATCATATTTCAAAAACGGATTGTTCAATTGTAATTTTATTTGGCTAGTTTGTTCAAAATTTCACGCTGAAAAAGTTGATATCAATTTTGAATGATTTTGAGCAAATTTGTGCTCTTATAGCACCAGGTTCCCGATCTCCTGCGTGCTCCGATCCAGTGTAGGTGTATTACACAATGCAATAAATAAAAGTCGGGTTTCACCCAAATCTATGCGTTTTGATATCTACTGGGCAGTGTATTTATGGCATAGGCCAAATTTGTCCGCTTAAAAAACAGGGGGGGGGGGGGCGTGTGGTTGCTCTTTTTTAAACAAAAACACGGCGTTATTTCAGTTGATGTGTTATAGGTGGGTTAGGTCGACATAATCAGAGACTGATCGAAATCAAAATCAGTTGGATTTGAGTCAAAAAGTTTGAATTTCGTGAGTGTAGGCCTAACAAGTCAAAGCGTGCCGCGTCTAGAGTCAAAAAACGGAAAATAATAGTGATTTTACGGAAGATGCGGCCTCCGTGATCAGATCATATTTCAAAAACGGATTGTTCAATTGTAATTTTATTTGGCTAGTTTGTTCAAAATTTCACGCTGAAAAAGTTGATATCAATTTTGAATGATTTTGAGCAAATTTGTGCTCTTATAGCACCAGGTTCCCGATCTCCTGCGTGCTCCGATCCAGTGTAGGTGTATTACACAATGCAATAAATAAAAGTCGGGTTTCACCCAAATCTATGCGTTTTGATATCTACTGGGCAGTGTATTTATGGCATAGGCCAAATTTGTCCGCTTAAAAAACAGGGGGGGGGGGGGGGGCGTGTGGTTGCTCTTTTTTAAACAAAAACACGGCGTTATTTCAGTTGATGTGTTATAGGTGGGTTAGGTCGACATAATCAGAGACTGATCGAAATCAAAATCAGTTGGATTTGAGTCAAAAAGTTTGAATTTCGTGAGTGTAGGCCTAACAAGTCAAAGCGTGCCGCGTCTAGAGTCAAAAAACGGAAAATAATAGTGATTTTACGGAAGATGCGGCCTCCGTGATCAGATCATATTTCAAAAACGGATTGTTCAATTGTAATTTTATTTGGCTAGTTTGTTCAAAATTTCACGCTGAAAAAGTTGATATCAATTTTGAATGATTTTGAGCAAATTTGTGCTCTATAAGGGAGCACATACCTAAATAGGCATCGCGACACGCTATCGTCGCGATCAATCAAAGTTGAGTACGACAATAGTTCCTATTTGGCGGGAAAGAGAGTTATTTTTTGACGGTTTATGATATAATTTTTCACTAATATGTTGTGTTTGAAATGTGTAGTTGATGTTCTGACATTTCATCTAGGTGATTTGAGGTCAATTTCAATTTCACGGACCGATTTACACATGCGGTAATATCCAGACCGGAGACCGAATTTAGGTAGGCATATCACTACGTTGTTATGCGGCGGCTTATATAAAAAAAAAGTGCACGGTGATGTCTACTTCATATTCAGATATGTTGTAGAATACCCTTGTGAGTAAAACATATCAAAATTTCATTGAACCAAACGCACTAATATAGAAACTAGAGCCATTTAAGAAAGCCTTTCCTAACAGTAAAGTCTATGGAGAGCGTCTTTGTGCTGTGCTCCCTTATAGCACCAGGTTCCCGATCTCCTGCGTGCTCCGATCCAGTGTAGGTGTATTACACAATGCAATAAATAAAAGTCGGGTTTCACCCAAATCTATGCGTTTTGATATCTACTGGGCAGTGTATTTATGGCATAGGCCAAATTTGTCCGCTTAAAAAACAGGGGGGGGGGGGGGGGCGTGTGGTTGCTCTTTTTTAAACAAAAACACGGCGTTATTTCAGTTGATGTGTTATAGGTGGGTTAGGTCGACATAATCAGAGACTGATCGAAATCAAAATCAGTTGGATTTGAGTCAAAAAGTTTGAATTTCGTGAGTGTAGGCCTAACAAGTCAAAGCGTGCCGCGTCTAGAGTCAAAAAACGGAAAATAATAGTGATTTTACGGAAGATGCGGCCTCCGTGATCAGATCATATTTCAAAAACGGATTGTTCAATTGTAATTTTATTTGGCTAGTTTGTTCAAAATTTCACGCTGAAAAAGTTGATATCAATTTTGAATGATTTTGAGCAAATTTGTGCTCTTATAGCACCAGGTTCCCGATCTCCTGCGTGCTCCGATCCAGTGTAGGTGTATTACACAATGCAATAAATAAAAGTCGGGTTTCACCCAAATCTATGCGTTTTGATATCTACTGGGCAGTGTATTTATGGCATAGGCCAAATTTGTCCGCTTAAAAAACAGGGGGGGGGGGGCGTGTGGTTGCTCTTTTTTAAACAAAAACACGGCGTTATTTCAGTTGATGTGTTATAGGTGGGTTAGGTCGACATAATCAGAGACTGATCGAAATCAAAATCAGTTGGATTTGAGTCAAAAAGTTTGAATTTCGTGAGTGTAGGCCTAACAAGTCAAAGCGTGCCGCGTCTAGAGTCAAAAAACGGAAAATAATAGTGATTTTACGGAAGATGCGGCCTCCGTGATCAGATCATATTTCAAAAACGGATTGTTCAATTGTAATTTTATTTGGCTAGTTTGTTCAAAATTTCACGCTGAAAAAGTTGATATCAATTTTGAATGATTTTGAGCAAATTTGTGCTCTATAAGGGAGCACATACCTAAATAGGCATCGCGACACGCTATCGTCGCGATCAATCAAAGTTGAGTACGACAATAGTTCCTATTTGGCGGGAAAGAGAGTTATTTTTTGACGGTTTATGATATAATTTTTCACTAATATGTTGTGTTTGAAATGTGTAGTTGATGTTCTGACATTTCATCTAGGTGATTTGAGGTCAATTTCAATTTCACGGACCGATTTACACATGCGGTAATATCCAGACCGGAGACCGAATTTAGGTAGGCATATCACTACGTTGTTATGCGGCGGCTTATATAAAAAAAAGTGCACGGTGATGTCTACTTCATATTCAGATATGTTGTAGAATACCCTTGTGAGTAAAACATATCAAAATTTCATTGAACCAAACGCACTAATATAGAAACTAGAGCCATTTAAGAAAGCCTTTCCTAACAGTAAAGTCTATGGAGAGCGTCTTTGTGCTGTGCTCCCTTATAGCACCAGGTTCCCGATCTCCTGCGTGCTCCGATCCAGTGTAGGTGTATTACACAATGCAATAAATAAAAGTCGGGTTTCACCCAAATCTATGCGTTTTGATATCTACTGGGCAGTGTATTTATGGCATAGGCCAAATTTGTCCGCTTAAAAAACAGGGGGGGGGGCGTGTGGTTGCTCTTTTTTAAACAAAAACACGGCGTTATTTCAGTTGATGTGTTATAGGTGGGTTAGGTCGACATAATCAGAGACTGATCGAAATCAAAATCAGTTGGATTTGAGTCAAAAAGTTTGAATTTCGTGAGTGTAGGCCTAACAAGTCAAAGCGTGCCGCGTCTAGAGTCAAAAAACGGAAAATAATAGTGATTTTACGGAAGATGCGGCCTCCGTGATCAGATCATATTTCAAAAACGGATTGTTCAATTGTAATTTTATTTGGCTAGTTTGTTCAAAATTTCACGCTGAAAAAGTTGATATCAATTTTGAATGATTTTGAGCAAATTTGTGCTCTTATAGCACCAGGTTCCCGATCTCCTGCGTGCTCCGATCCAGTGTAGGTGTATTACACAATGCAATAAATAAAAGTCGGGTTTCACCCAAATCTATGCGTTTTGATATCTACTGGGCAGTGTATTTATGGCATAGGCCAAATTTGTCCGCTTAAAAAACAGGGGGGGGGGGGCGTGTGGTTGCTCTTTTTTAAACAAAAACACGGCGTTATTTCAGTTGATGTGTTATAGGTGGGTTAGGTCGACATAATCAGAGACTGATCGAAATCAAAATCAGTTGGATTTGAGTCAAAAAGTTTGAATTTCGTGAGTGTAGGCCTAACAAGTCAAAGCGTGCCGCGTCTAGAGTCAAAAAACGGAAAATAATAGTGATTTTACGGAAGATGCGGCCTCCGTGATCAGATCATATTTCAAAAACGGATTGTTCAATTGTAATTTTATTTGGCTAGTTTGTTCAAAATTTCACGCTGAAAAAGTTGATATCAATTTTGAATGATTTTGAGCAAATTTGTGCTCTATAAGGGAGCACATACCTAAATAGGCATCGCGACACGCTATCGTCGCGATCAATCAAAGTTGAGTACGACAATAGTTCCTATTTGGCGGGAAAGAGAGTTATTTTTTGACGGTTTATGATATAATTTTTCACTAATATGTTGTGTTTGAAATGTGTAGTTGATGTTCTGACATTTCATCTAGGTGATTTGAGGTCAATTTCAATTTCACGGACCGATTTACACATGCGGTAATATCCAGACCGGAGACCGAATTTAGGTAGGCATATCACTACGTTGTTATGCGGCGGCTTATATAAAAAAAAGTGCACGGTGATGTCTACTTCATATTCAGATATGTTGTAGAATACCCTTGTGAGTAAAACATATCAAAATTTCATTGAACCAAACGCACTAATATAGAAACTAGAGCCATTTAAGAAAGCCTTTCCTAACAGTAAAGTCTATGGAGAGCGTCTTTGTGCTGTGCTCCCTTATAGCACCAGGTTCCCGATCTCCTGCGTGCTCCGATCCAGTGTAGGTGTATTACACAATGCAATAAATAAAAGTCGGGTTTCACCCAAATCTATGCGTTTTGATATCTACTGGGCAGTGTATTTATGGCATAGGCCAAATTTGTCCGCTTAAAAAACAGGGGGGGGGGGGCGTGTGGTTGCTCTTTTTTAAACAAAAACACGGCGTTATTTCAGTTGATGTGTTATAGGTGGGTTAGGTCGACATAATCAGAGACTGATCGAAATCAAAATCAGTTGGATTTGAGTCAAAAAGTTTGAATTTCGTGAGTGTAGGCCTAACAAGTCAAAGCGTGCCGCGTCTAGAGTCAAAAAACGGAAAATAATAGTGATTTTACGGAAGATGCGGCCTCCGTGATCAGATCATATTTCAAAAACGGATTGTTCAATTGTAATTTTATTTGGCTAGTTTGTTCAAAATTTCACGCTGAAAAAGTTGATATCAATTTTGAATGATTTTGAGCAAATTTGTGCTCTTATAGCACCAGGTTCCCGATCTCCTGCGTGCTCCGATCCAGTGTAGGTGTATTACACAATGCAATAAATAAAAGTCGGGTTTCACCCAAATCTATGCGTTTTGATATCTACTGGGCAGTGTATTTATGGCATAGGCCAAATTTGTCCGCTTAAAAAACAGGGGGGGGGGGGGCGTGTGGTTGCTCTTTTTTAAACAAAAACACGGCGTTATTTCAGTTGATGTGTTATAGGTGGGTTAGGTCGACATAATCAGAGACTGATCGAAATCAAAATCAGTTGGATTTGAGTCAAAAAGTTTGAATTTCGTGAGTGTAGGCCTAACAAGTCAAAGCGTGCCGCGTCTAGAGTCAAAAAACGGAAAATAATAGTGATTTTACGGAAGATGCGGCCTCCGTGATCAGATCATATTTCAAAAACGGATTGTTCAATTGTAATTTTATTTGGCTAGTTTGTTCAAAATTTCACGCTGAAAAAGTTGATATCAATTTTGAATGATTTTGAGCAAATTTGTGCTCTTATAGCACCAGGTTCCCGATCTCCTGCGTGCTCCGATCCAGTGTAGGTGTATTACACAATGCAATAAATAAAAGTCGGGTTTCACCCAAATCTATGCGTTTTGATATCTACTGGGCAGTGTATTTATGGCATAGGCCAAATTTGTCCGCTTAAAAAACAGGGGGGGGGGGGCGTGTGGTTGCTCTTTTTTAAACAAAAACACGGCGTTATTTCAGTTGATGTGTTATAGGTGGGTTAGGTCGACATAATCAGAGACTGATCGAAATCAAAATCAGTTGGATTTGAGTCAAAAAGTTTGAATTTCGTGAGTGTAGGCCTAACAAGTCAAAGCGTGCCGCGTCTAGAGTCAAAAAACGGAAAATAATAGTGATTTTACGGAAGATGCGGCCTCCGTGATCAGATCATATTTCAAAAACGGATTGTTCAATTGTAATTTTATTTGGCTAGTTTGTTCAAAATTTCACGCTGAAAAAGTTGATATCAATTTTGAATGATTTTGAGCAAATTTGTGCTCTTATAGCACCAGGTTCCCGATCTCCTGCGTGCTCCGATCCAGTGTAGGTGTATTACACAATGCAATAAATAAAAGTCGGGTTTCACCCAAATCTATGCGTTTTGATATCTACTGGGCAGTGTATTTATGGCATAGGCCAAATTTGTCCGCTTAAAAAACAGGGGGGGGGGCGTGTGGTTGCTCTTTTTTAAACAAAAACACGGCGTTATTTCAGTTGATGTGTTATAGGTGGGTTAGGTCGACATAATCAGAGACTGATCGAAATCAAAATCAGTTGGATTTGAGTCAAAAAGTTTGAATTTCGTGAGTGTAGGCCTAACAAGTCAAAGCGTGCCGCGTCTAGAGTCAAAAAACGGAAAATAATAGTGATTTTACGGAAGATGCGGCCTCCGTGATCAGATCATATTTCAAAAACGGATTGTTCAATTGTAATTTTATTTGGCTAGTTTGTTCAAAATTTCACGCTGAAAAAGTTGATATCAATTTTGAATGATTTTGAGCAAATTTGTGCTCTTATAGCACCAGGTTCCCGATCTCCTGCGTGCTCCGATCCAGTGTAGGTGTATTACACAATGCAATAAATAAAAGTCGGGTTTCACCCAAATCTATGCGTTTTGATATCTACTGGGCAGTGTATTTATGGCATAGGCCAAATTTGTCCGCTTAAAAAACAGGGGGGGGGGGCGTGTGGTTGCTCTTTTTTAAACAAAAACACGGCGTTATTTCAGTTGATGTGTTATAGGTGGGTTAGGTCGACATAATCAGAGACTGATCGAAATCAAAATCAGTTGGATTTGAGTCAAAAAGTTTGAATTTCGTGAGTGTAGGCCTAACAAGTCAAAGCGTGCCGCGTCTAGAGTCAAAAAACGGAAAATAATAGTGATTTTACGGAAGATGCGGCCTCCGTGATCAGATCATATTTCAAAAACGGATTGTTCAATTGTAATTTTATTTGGCTAGTTTGTTCAAAATTTCACGCTGAAAAAGTTGATATCAATTTTGAATGATTTTGAGCAAATTTGTGCTCTTATAGCACCAGGTTCCCGATCTCCTGCGTGCTCCGATCCAGTGTAGGTGTATTACACAATGCAATAAATAAAAGTCGGGTTTCACCCAAATCTATGCGTTTTGATATCTACTGGGCAGTGTATTTATGGCATAGGCCAAATTTGTCCGCTTAAAAAACAGGGGGGGGGGGGGCGTGTGGTTGCTCTTTTTTAAACAAAAACACGGCGTTATTTCAGTTGATGTGTTATAGGTGGGTTAGGTCGACATAATCAGAGACTGATCGAAATCAAAATCAGTTGGATTTGAGTCAAAAAGTTTGAATTTCGTGAGTGTAGGCCTAACAAGTCAAAGCGTGCCGCGTCTAGAGTCAAAAAACGGAAAATAATAGTGATTTTACGGAAGATGCGGCCTCCGTGATCAGATCATATTTCAAAAACGGATTGTTCAATTGTAATTTTATTTGGCTAGTTTGTTCAAAATTTCACGCTGAAAAAGTTGATATCAATTTTGAATGATTTTGAGCAAATTTGTGCTCTATAAGGGAGCACATACCTAAATAGGCATCGCGACACGCTATCGTCGCGATCAATCAAAGTTGAGTACGACAATAGTTCCTATTTGGCGGGAAAGAGAGTTATTTTTTGACGGTTTATGATATAATTTTTCACTAATATGTTGTGTTTGAAATGTGTAGTTGATGTTCTGACATTTCATCTAGGTGATTTGAGGTCAATTTCAATTTCACGGACCGATTTACACATGCGGTAATATCCAGACCGGAGACCGAATTTAGGTAGGCATATCACTACGTTGTTATGCGGCGGCTTATATAAAAAAAAAGTGCACGGTGATGTCTACTTCATATTCAGATATGTTGTAGAATACCCTTGTGAGTAAAACATATCAAAATTTCATTGAACCAAACGCACTAATATAGAAACTAGAGCCATTTAAGAAAGCCTTTCCTAACAGTAAAGTCTATGGAGAGCGTCTTTGTGCTGTGCTCCCTTATAGCACCAGGTTCCCGATCTCCTGCGTGCTCCGATCCAGTGTAGGTGTATTACACAATGCAATAAATAAAAGTCGGGTTTCACCCAAATCTATGCGTTTTGATATCTACTGGGCAGTGTATTTATGGCATAGGCCAAATTTGTCCGCTTAAAAAACAGGGGGGGGGGGCGTGTGGTTGCTCTTTTTTAAACAAAAACACGGCGTTATTTCAGTTGATGTGTTATAGGTGGGTTAGGTCGACATAATCAGAGACTGATCGAAATCAAAATCAGTTGGATTTGAGTCAAAAAGTTTGAATTTCGTGAGTGTAGGCCTAACAAGTCAAAGCGTGCCGCGTCTAGAGTCAAAAAACGGAAAATAATAGTGATTTTACGGAAGATGCGGCCTCCGTGATCAGATCATATTTCAAAAACGGATTGTTCAATTGTAATTTTATTTGGCTAGTTTGTTCAAAATTTCACGCTGAAAAAGTTGATATCAATTTTGAATGATTTTGAGCAAATTTGTGCTCTTATAGCACCAGGTTCCCGATCTCCTGCGTGCTCCGATCCAGTGTAGGTGTATTACACAATGCAATAAATAAAAGTCGGGTTTCACCCAAATCTATGCGTTTTGATATCTACTGGGCAGTGTATTTATGGCATAGGCCAAATTTGTCCGCTTAAAAAACAGGGGGGGGGGGGCGTGTGGTTGCTCTTTTTTAAACAAAAACACGGCGTTATTTCAGTTGATGTGTTATAGGTGGGTTAGGTCGACATAATCAGAGACTGATCGAAATCAAAATCAGTTGGATTTGAGTCAAAAAGTTTGAATTTCGTGAGTGTAGGCCTAACAAGTCAAAGCGTGCCGCGTCTAGAGTCAAAAAACGGAAAATAATAGTGATTTTACGGAAGATGCGGCCTCCGTGATCAGATCATATTTCAAAAACGGATTGTTCAATTGTAATTTTATTTGGCTAGTTTGTTCAAAATTTCACGCTGAAAAAGTTGATATCAATTTTGAATGATTTTGAGCAAATTTGTGCTCTATAAGGGAGCACATACCTAAATAGGCATCGCGACACGCTATCGTCGCGATCAATCAAAGTTGAGTACGACAATAGTTCCTATTTGGCGGGAAAGAGAGTTATTTTTTGACGGTTTATGATATAATTTTTCACTAATATGTTGTGTTTGAAATGTGTAGTTGATGTTCTGACATTTCATCTAGGTGATTTGAGGTCAATTTCAATTTCACGGACCGATTTACACATGCGGTAATATCCAGACCGGAGACCGAATTTAGGTAGGCATATCACTACGTTGTTATGCGGCGGCTTATATAAAAAAAAGTGCACGGTGATGTCTACTTCATATTCAGATATGTTGTAGAATACCCTTGTGAGTAAAACATATCAAAATTTCATTGAACCAAACGCACTAATATAGAAACTAGAGCCATTTAAGAAAGCCTTTCCTAACAGTAAAGTCTATGGAGAGCGTCTTTGTGCTGTGCTCCCTTATAGCACCAGGTTCCCGATCTCCTGCGTGCTCCGATCCAGTGTAGGTGTATTACACAATGCAATAAATAAAAGTCGGGTTTCACCCAAATCTATGCGTTTTGATATCTACTGGGCAGTGTATTTATGGCATAGGCCAAATTTGTCCGCTTAAAAAACAGGGGGGGGGGGGGCGTGTGGTTGCTCTTTTTTAAACAAAAACACGGCGTTATTTCAGTTGATGTGTTATAGGTGGGTTAGGTCGACATAATCAGAGACTGATCGAAATCAAAATCAGTTGGATTTGAGTCAAAAAGTTTGAATTTCGTGAGTGTAGGCCTAACAAGTCAAAGCGTGCCGCGTCTAGAGTCAAAAAACGGAAAATAATAGTGATTTTACGGAAGATGCGGCCTCCGTGATCAGATCATATTTCAAAAACGGATTGTTCAATTGTAATTTTATTTGGCTAGTTTGTTCAAAATTTCACGCTGAAAAAGTTGATATCAATTTTGAATGATTTTGAGCAAATTTGTGCTCTTATAGCACCAGGTTCCCGATCTCCTGCGTGCTCCGATCCAGTGTAGGTGTATTACACAATGCAATAAATAAAAGTCGGGTTTCACCCAAATCTATGCGTTTTGATATCTACTGGGCAGTGTATTTATGGCATAGGCCAAATTTGTCCGCTTAAAAAACAGGGGGGGGGGCGTGTGGTTGCTCTTTTTTAAACAAAAACACGGCGTTATTTCAGTTGATGTGTTATAGGTGGGTTAGGTCGACATAATCAGAGACTGATCGAAATCAAAATCAGTTGGATTTGAGTCAAAAAGTTTGAATTTCGTGAGTGTAGGCCTAACAAGTCAAAGCGTGCCGCGTCTAGAGTCAAAAAACGGAAAATAATAGTGATTTTACGGAAGATGCGGCCTCCGTGATCAGATCATATTTCAAAAACGGATTGTTCAATTGTAATTTTATTTGGCTAGTTTGTTCAAAATTTCACGCTGAAAAAGTTGATATCAATTTTGAATGATTTTGAGCAAATTTGTGCTCTATAAGGGAGCACATACCTAAATAGGCATCGCGACACGCTATCGTCGCGATCAATCAAAGTTGAGTACGACAATAGTTCCTATTTGGCGGGAAAGAGAGTTATTTTTTGACGGTTTATGATATAATTTTTCACTAATATGTTGTGTTTGAAATGTGTAGTTGATGTTCTGACATTTCATCTAGGTGATTTGAGGTCAATTTCAATTTCACGGACCGATTTACACATGCGGTAATATCCAGACCGGAGACCGAATTTAGGTAGGCATATCACTACGTTGTTATGCGGCGGCTTATATAAAAAAAAGTGCACGGTGATGTCTACTTCATATTCAGATATGTTGTAGAATACCCTTGTGAGTAAAACATATCAAAATTTCATTGAACCAAACGCACTAATATAGAAACTAGAGCCATTTAAGAAAGCCTTTCCTAACAGTAAAGTCTATGGAGAGCGTCTTTGTGCTGTGCTCCCTTATAGCACCAGGTTCCCGATCTCCTGCGTGCTCCGATCCAGTGTAGGTGTATTACACAATGCAATAAATAAAAGTCGGGTTTCACCCAAATCTATGCGTTTTGATATCTACTGGGCAGTGTATTTATGGCATAGGCCAAATTTGTCCGCTTAAAAAACAGGGGGGGGGGGGGCGTGTGGTTGCTCTTTTTTAAACAAAAACACGGCGTTATTTCAGTTGATGTGTTATAGGTGGGTTAGGTCGACATAATCAGAGACTGATCGAAATCAAAATCAGTTGGATTTGAGTCAAAAAGTTTGAATTTCGTGAGTGTAGGCCTAACAAGTCAAAGCGTGCCGCGTCTAGAGTCAAAAAACGGAAAATAATAGTGATTTTACGGAAGATGCGGCCTCCGTGATCAGATCATATTTCAAAAACGGATTGTTCAATTGTAATTTTATTTGGCTAGTTTGTTCAAAATTTCACGCTGAAAAAGTTGATATCAATTTTGAATGATTTTGAGCAAATTTGTGCTCTTATAGCACCAGGTTCCCGATCTCCTGCGTGCTCCGATCCAGTGTAGGTGTATTACACAATGCAATAAATAAAAGTCGGGTTTCACCCAAATCTATGCGTTTTGATATCTACTGGGCAGTGTATTTATGGCATAGGCCAAATTTGTCCGCTTAAAAAACAGGGGGGGGGGGGCGTGTGGTTGCTCTTTTTTAAACAAAAACACGGCGTTATTTCAGTTGATGTGTTATAGGTGGGTTAGGTCGACATAATCAGAGACTGATCGAAATCAAAATCAGTTGGATTTGAGTCAAAAAGTTTGAATTTCGTGAGTGTAGGCCTAACAAGTCAAAGCGTGCCGCGTCTAGAGTCAAAAAACGGAAAATAATAGTGATTTTACGGAAGATGCGGCCTCCGTGATCAGATCATATTTCAAAAACGGATTGTTCAATTGTAATTTTATTTGGCTAGTTTGTTCAAAATTTCACGCTGAAAAAGTTGATATCAATTTTGAATGATTTTGAGCAAATTTGTGCTCTATAAGGGAGCACATACCTAAATAGGCATCGCGACACGCTATCGTCGCGATCAATCAAAGTTGAGTACGACAATAGTTCCTATTTGGCGGGAAAGAGAGTTATTTTTTGACGGTTTATGATATAATTTTTCACTAATATGTTGTGTTTGAAATGTGTAGTTGATGTTCTGACATTTCATCTAGGTGTAGGTGATTTGAGGTCAATTTCAATTTCACGGACCGATTTACACATGCGGTAATATCCAGACCGGAGACCGAATTTAGGTAGGCATATCACTACGTTGTTATGCGGCGGCTTATATAAAAAAAAGTGCACGGTGATGTCTACTTCATATTCAGATATGTTGTAGAATACCCTTGTGAGTAAAACATATCAAAATTTCATTGAACCAAACGCACTAATATAGAAACTAGAGCCATTTAAGAAAGCCTTTCCTAACAGTAAAGTCTATGGAGAGCGTCTTTGTGCTGTGCTCCCTAGACAGCGATGTGGGTGATATTATCATAGCAATTCTATAAATATTTTCCTGCACTGCCGGTTTATACCCTGAAATATGCTTAACTGGACCACTCAACCCATCCTCCCTTACCTATTTGGGCTGGATGAACCAGTGAGGGAACATGTGGCCCTTTGTGGCTATTGTAATGGACCCTGTATATAGGCAAATATTGTGGTCATTTGTGTATTTTTGTAAACCCTGAGGTGCATTGGGTCTAAAAAGAAAGATTCATCCATATACCTATTTGGCGGAATAAACCAGTTGGGGACGATGGTCCTGCTGGGGCTAATATACGGGCCCTTTACCAGCAGAGTACACTGTCATTGGTAATTTTGTATATATCCTAATTTGTAATAGGTCTAATGCAAAAAAGATTCTCCCATGTACCGCCGCTGAATAAACCAATTGGGTCATTTGTGGCTAATGTCTAATCCGTTGTTCAGAAAAGGTTGCGGTCATTGGTATTTTGTATATGGTTAACTCTCATGAAAACAGTGCAAAATGAACTTTTTGATGTCTTTGGTCCATTTCTGTGTTATGCAATGTTTTCTTGCTTGAAAAACTTCTTTTCTAGATAGATATTGATGTTTTCTACTTGGATCTATATACTTTAATATACTTCTGAACGTGTTTTCACTCAAAAAAATGCCCTCATATACCCCAAATTAGCGAAATTTCCATGTCCGCAGCATAAATGTATATTTTGCCTTTATTAATTACAATACAAATAGGGCACCATTTTCTACAAGATATGTCATAATTTGTAGGGAACATATAGCGATGTTCCATGGATAGAAAAAAAATGCAGATCTTTTACGATGTTTACCTGTTTCAGTTTCATATATGTTGTCCGAGATGTTGATGTTTATTACGTTACCTGCGACATATTGAGGATCAACATTGTTCAAAATTAACATTTAAACATTTAAATGTACATATTCTGAATCTAAAAGAACATGGGTGTTGGAAAATAATATTATCAAAAATCTATAGCAGCATGTCTGACCTTGAGAAGAAATCAAAATGCTGCAAAGCATGCGACCTTGTTAAGGATGTTTATTACGTTGTTGAGATTTCTCCCGAACTATGTATCAAAACACACTTTTTGGTTAAAAACCAATTTGATACATATACATAGACTATGTGGTTACTTGGAACACTCGCTAGCTCTTTCCAGATCGTCTACATGGTACTTTGAGTACGAAAAACGTTTACTACGTTATCGTTTATTACGTTGTCGAATAAATCGACAGAGAGACAGCTGCTCTCTACGACTGTATTAAACAAAGATACGTGGCAGGCCCTTTTCGCAGGCATGCATGGGGGATACTCGATGAAAGTACAATGCAAAAAAACCACGACGAATGGTAAGAATTCCTCATTTTTTCTTGTAAGTAATATGAACATTAAGCTGAATGACAGTTGAAGTCATTATAGATCTCTTAAGCACATTGAAAATGGACCTATGATATCAGAATGGGGTTAATAATGTGAAGAAATGCAGTAGGTATCGTTAACATCTTCATTGATTGCTTTGTATATACGTTATAAGCCAGCATTAGGCACTGTTGCAGTTGCCAATAACGTAATAAACGGGATAACGTAACCAACCTCATTGTCTAGTCTCATGTCAATGTTGGCGTCAATTCAGTAACTTTCATGATTGATGTACTTGGGTATCATACATTGTATCCAATGTTATAATTGTAATATGTGGACTATTCTATGTGAGGACTGAAACCACCTTATAATGGACAACGTAATAAACTTTTCATCATTTGATAAATATAATTGCACCCTGTTCATAGTGATTCAACATTTATTATGTGTTTATGAATGTTAACTTAGTGTACATACATATTGTCTCACATACTGACACAATCTCATTTGTTTGCATGCTTCAATGATGCATAGTTCTATGGCTATTGGATAACGTAATAAACCAATTCGTATAATTGTGTGAATAAATACGGTATACCTAGCTGAAACAGCTGCAATATATGTCATTAACTTTGTTTTGTTTTTGTTATCTTTATTATACAGAAATATGTGCCACACAGTGCAAAAAACCAATGGCGATACCGGCAGAACCAAATGCAACAGTGGAGACAAAAAGGTCATCAGAGTACAATCTTATTAACAATTCTACTACCATCATTTTAAATAAAACAAATCAATATCTTACTAATTTTAAGAGATAAAAGGCTATTCAATATTTAGTGCTATTAAAATTTACATAAAGGTAATAATGTCATGGTCTAACAACATATCTGTAAAGTGCCATGTTACATCTGTCGATTTAGTGACCATGTTTATTACGTTATTCACCATATTTACCCTACATCAAAAGAGCAAGTCGACAATATATAGAACTGTCTTTTAGTGGACTTTAGGCAACCTAACTTCTACTAAAATACCATTTACAAGATATGTCTGTGTACAAAATAAACTGACTTGGTCGATGTTGAATATATTTGTTTACATGTGTTTGTATATGTTTATTACATTACCCACCCCATAAAGTCCGAATACCAATGCCAGCGTTTTTGGTAAAGCATAATATTTATTGTTTCTGAGCTAACTTTTAAAAACACATTATAACGCTTGGAAAAAGATACGATTAAAGATATATTTTATACTTTGCACAAAGATATTCATTTTGGAAAACCGTGCATTTTTTTAGTTTTAAAGCTGAGGTTCAAACAGTGATGTGAAGACCAAAAACAATTCATAATACTTGCAATTTACAAAATTACATTGCATTTTGTTCGCTGTAATTGGTAGAAGTATGCTTTCGTAACTATAATTTTGTGTTTTTGGCATCACAGTTTGTAAACTCGTTCTGATTTAGAGCTGATAGGAAGTATATAACGTAATAAACATGGAGCAAAAGCTGCAAATAAGTGATATTATAATATAAATTCAACGTTATATTGTACAAAAATGCAATGAGTGTTGTTCACAAAATTTTAGATCTAGTATCCAGTACATGTCTACTATTAAAAAATAGTGTAATAAATAAAATTGGAGACAATTTTTTTCTTCAACTTCTGAAATCTCATTTGCACTATTTTCATGAGAGTTGACCATATAGGCCTGCCCAAGAAGCTCAGGTTAGATTTTGACAGTTTGCTGTCTTCAGTAGATAGTACATGTTTAAGGGGTAGGCCAAGTCTGGCTCTGATTTGAAATGGTAAAAAAATCATGTGTAGCTAATCGTTTTTGCAAAAGAATAGTCTTTATGTCATTGTGAGGATTAAATTGAAAGCAAAAGCAGTAAAATGTTAAAAAAATTGTCCTTACCACTAAATGATTGTAGTCCTTGCCGACGACACTCAGCTTTTCTCTCTAATCTGAGCTGATTGCCCTCAAATGATTAAAGTTGGAATATAATCCTGGTTTTAGGACTAATATCTATTACCACAGTGCAAAAAGAGATCGCCTCACGGTACATTTTGCAGGTTTTTGTGTGAGTTTGACTGTACATGTTCTGTCAACACTGCTCTATTTTTTGATGATATTATGAGAGCGATACACTGTCCGATATAGTCACCAGACTTTAAAAATCCTGAATTACTAAATGCTAAACCTGCAAGCTCGAAACACTTTTCTTTCATAACAAGTTATACTCAATTATTAAGACAACTCAGGTTAGTTTTGTGCTGACTCAACATGCTCAAGGCATACGGCGGTAGGGATATCGGCTAGTTGAATTGATAAAGCTTCAAAATTCAACAGTGTTGTGAGGACCATTGCCTGGATATTAGATTTTAAAGATGATTCTGAATTCTACTAAACTAGCCTATTAGATTTGTGAGTGCAAGTAAGGTAATTGGGGACAGTTTTTCAATTGCTATAGATAATTAATTCCCTTGCCTGTCAACATTTCCCCCAGATCACTGTGATCCCTATACAATTTTATATAAAAAATTAAGATAAAAATAGTGAGTTTCCGTATCCATCTTCAAAAAAATGATCAGGTTTTACTGTGACTTGGCATAATTTGCGTGTAGGCCAAAATTGGTTTTGTGAGTGCAAGTATAGGGTAAGGCCCTTCACAATCGATATT
The DNA here is from genome assembly GCA_035610835.1 of Ophiura sarsii. Lineage (NCBI taxonomy): Eukaryota > Metazoa > Echinodermata > Ophiuroidea > Amphilepidida > Ophiuridae > Ophiura > Ophiura sarsii. The sequence continues at coordinate 59,007,785 of CM069444.1, forward strand.
GATTTTCTTGTTGGAGGTTTAAAAAAAGGGACAAGGTGACATTTAATTATTAATTATCTTTTATTGTCTTTATTTTGAAACAGGTGATCGCAACCAATTTTAACCCCTATATCGAGGACTCTGCATTTAATTACTTTTTAAGTATGATAAATTTGACACCCAAGTAATAATGCAGTCATGTTCTATGTTTATACATCATCATAGCTGATATGATTAAAGGCAGAAAGTAGCAAATGAAGTTGATTGAAAGTCATTTTAAAAGTGAAAATCCTAAATAAATATAAAATAATTAAATATTTTGTAATTCTCTATTTTGGAAGCTGGCGGCAACAGGAAACTCAAAATGAATTGTGAAGGGCCTAATTGGAATTGGGGGACAGATTTTCAATATTTAACATAGGCCTACATGTTTCTATATGGCGACAGATATATGAATAATATGGCAAATTTCTAAATATTAATGCAACAATTGAATGCTTATTCAATTGCATGATCTTACCATCGTGATTCATTAACAAGAAATCCTTGTTATCCCATTATTTATAAATGTTTGCATGCGAGGGAGGTTTTCATCGTGGTTGTTGCGACGGACACACAAACACAGTGTCACAATTCTAAAGATTAAAAAAGAACATCGAGATCCATGCAGATTGTAATGAATCGGATAAACATTATGACCCATTACTAAACAAAAGAATACCTTTTTATTGTAAATTTCATTAGCACAAAAACATTATAATTTATGTCAGAATTCTACTCTTCGTGGTTAAAAAGCATGTTATCAAAAAGCGTACCATGGTGTAAATTTCTAACAGAAAACGGCTAGGAAATTTGAATGATTTCTCTAACCTTCATTGCTGAGATGTGACTGGGTTTAAAAAACAAAACCTGTAAGTGCATTCTTGGCTGAGATATGGAAATAAAGGGCTCAACTAAAGAAAGTATACCACTTTGTTTATGTCATTTTGAGTAACATTCAATTTTTTTTTGACCAAACAAGCTAAATAGACATTTAGATGAATCTTTTAGACATAATTTGATACCAAATTTGCCCCCTAACAACAATGATAAACCATGACTAGCACCATTTAAAGAAAATTAGTCACTTTTCAAAAGTCACATTTTAAATACACATACGCGGGAAGAAAATACCACATGTTACCTGTTCATAATCAAATAGCCCGCTCGCTCAGGCACAACCCAACGCAGTTGCACTGTGTGATCAATATCCATTTCATTCCCGGCCATTCAAAGTGCCACACACAGCATTTTCTCGCGGCTTGCATGCGTTAAAAATGTGACTTTTGAAAAGTGACCAATTTTCTTTAAATGGTGCTGCTAATCATGGTTTATCTTTGTTATTAGGGGCCAAATTTGGTATATATTTTTCAGATAGGCAATCACTGAATACTAATTAGTATTCAGTGATTGCCTGTCTGAAAAATGGGCGCCATTAGAACAAGATTGCCAAATAAGAATGGAAACCATTTTTTTTAAATGCCATTAACGGTTACGCTATTTCAAGTGAACAAGATTCCACTAACAAAATTACCTGTATGACCCGTTGACACTTTTAATAGATGCAAATATGTAAATTTCCAGATTATATAACTAATTCGTTTTTTTCTTTTGTTAATTATGAAGAATGTCTATAAACATGTGGAGAAGAAATGAGTGTAAGTACATAATATTGCAAGAAGCCGTTCACAATTTATGCATCCGCACATACTGCTGGTAATGGACCTACATGACCACCTATTTTTGCTGTGCTTATTTTTAGACACGGGTGACGAAGAATCCGCATAGTGACACCGCTACGATTACAAAGAATGTTGGCTGCCAAGTGACACCGCTGTTACAGTTATCCTTCGCGCAGCTACAAAGTGAGCCACTCTCAACACCGGTGGCGTCTGGGGCATAGCCCGCCAAATACGGCACAACGTATTTCGTGTAGTGCTCCAGTAGTGAACGCCCTCGTAGACAGCCGCCAACAGGAAAGTTAGGATCTGCACAGCCTCTTAAGACGAAATGGGTGGTGTTTTGCACTGTACAAAAAACAAACAAAAAACAATGATTTATTTACAAATGAAATATTAATTTGAACAACTCACACAGTAAAAACTATTTTAAACAACTGTTTAAGCCTGTCACTCTAACAACTATTGTTCAAACTGTTAAACAATCCAGGTTGTTTAAACTTTAAACAGCTGATTGTTTAAAATGGTAAACAATTGTTTAAACAACAACTTTAAAACATATATGTTGTTTAAATGTAGTTGTTTAAACATACATGGTTGTTTAAAACAATTTTTACAACTATTGCTTAAAACAAGCAGTTGTTAAAAACATTAAATAAAGATGTTTAAACTTACAGCATTGTTTACGGCTGTTGTTTAAAACAATTGTTTAAAGCAAACATTGTTTAAAATAGTTTAAAGCCTTTTTGTTTGGGTTATTGAAATTAAATGCAGGTACCGTATTATCCCTATTAAGCGCCCAGGGAGGTTAGCAAAGTCATTTTGGGTGGGCGCTTATTATGTTACCTTTTTTAAACTCATTTATCGTACTAAATAAAAATGTACAAGTGCAAGTGGTCATTTGAAGATGCTGACCATTTGATGGTCATTTGAAGATGCTGACCATTTGATGGTCATTTGAAGATGCTGACCATTTGATGTACTAAATACAATGTACAAGTGGAAATTTGAGAAGGCTGACCACTTGATGTACTAATAGGCGGGTCATTTTGTGATGAAAAACACCTCAACCCAAAAAAAATTGCTACAAAAGGTTTTTCAACTGATTCTGCTTCCAAGTGATATCAGGAATGGCCACAAGAAAGTCCCAAAAAATCTAAGTTCCGGAAAGTGGTTATTTTCAAGATGGCGTCCAAGATGGCCGCCAACATCATAAAATGGCTATAACTCTGGTATTAATCACCCTAGAGATGTAAATTTGGTATTTATTCCTAGGTTTTAGGGTGTGATAAACTCAATTACACTGGTATCAGGTTTCCTAGACACTCAGGTGCACTCTACAACAAAGATGGTGTCCAAGATGCACTGTCCGGACAGGGGTCAGACCCCCACCCTTTTTATTTTTGCCCCACCCTTTTTACAGAGCCACCCTTTTTATTTGGGAATGTTCAACCCCCACCCTTTATACCGAAAAGGGGAAATTTTGATCATTTTGTGCATTCAAACTTGAAAAGGCACTCATTGGAAGAAAGGTCAAAGTGACGGAAAAGTGATATATGATATATCTAGCACTAGCGAATCGACAAGGTCGGTATTTTGATTATTTTGATGATCGCTGAGAAACCGCCACCCTTTTTATTTTATCTCCACGCTTTATACAACTACACCCTTTATATCAGAAATATTCTGACCCCCACCCTTTTGTTGATTTTTTGATTTCTGAAGTCCCACCCTGTATACAGCGTGCCGTCCGGACTATGAGATGGCCGCCAATATCATAAAATGGCTATAATACTGGTATTAATCACCCTAGAGATGTAAATTTGGTATTTATTCCTAGGTTTTAGGATGTGATAAACTCAATCAGACTGAATTAAGGTTTCTTAGACACTCAGGTGCACTCTAAACAAAGATGGCACCCAAGATGGCCGCCAATATTATAAAATGGCTATAATTCTGGTATTAATCACCCTAGAGATGTAAATGTGGTATATATATTCCTAGGTTTTAGGGTGTAGTAAACTCAATCAGACTGGTTTAAAGTTTCCTAGATACTCAGGTGCACTCTACAACGAAGATGGCGTCCAAGATGGCGTCCAAGATGGCGTCCAAGATGGCCGCCAATATCATAATGTGGCTAAAATCCAAAATCCAATAAATAAACACTTAAAATAAATAGACTAGTAGTAAAGTATCTGAATTCATTTGATACCCCTCATCCCATTCCCAACATCACACACTCCAAGTTCACTGTCCCCTCCCACCCTTTACCCTATGGGATTAAGTAAAAAATCATTCATAACTAAGAGGGGTTTAGTCTTAGACACATTGATTTTAGGCCGAACAAAGTGGCAGCAGAAGAAAAGCGGTCAACAATGTCTTGTATACCGCCAGCATTAGTTGCAACCAGGGCAGAATCATCTGAGTACAGCTCCCTGATATATATTTCTCTCACTTTGGTTAAGGCTTTGATCGGTTCTTGACAGATTGAACAGCTTTTCATCTGAACGAGTCCTGATGCGCACTACCTTGTCTAGGTTTGTAACCATTGTTTCCAAAACTGCAGCAAGATACAGAGCAAACAAAGTTGGAGCAAGGCTTCACTAACATTTCCTCCAATGGACAACTTTCCAAACATGTAACAACTCGATCTTTGTCTATCTGGGCATTCGTATACTTTGAGCACCTCCCACAGAGTTTTTCGGTCCACCGTATCAAACGCCTTGGAGAAATCAACAAAGACTATTATATATACAGTTGTTGCTGCTGTTCTACAGCCTTCTTCTGAAGTTGCCTCAAAGTGAAAATCATGTTATCGGTTGCTCTATCAGCCCCAAAGCCACACTGCCTCTCAGGAAATACCTCTTCTGCGATAATCTTAAGCCGGTTAAGGATTATTTTTGCCATGATTTTGCCAGTTATGGACAGTCACCTTTGTCACCCTTGTTCTTGTAAATGGTAACAATCATTGCGTCTTTAAAGTCCTTTAAAGTCGCTTTGCCAGCAAGCATTGAATTGAATAGATCTAATAATTCAGTCTTTAGTACATCTGATGGTATGTAATCTTGCCCATCTTGATGTTCTTCCGATACTTAAATGATCCAACAAAGCTTGAATTTTGTTATCTTGTTATTCGAACCAGTCTGGATTTGTTGCGTTCAGGATGACCAAATATTTCGATAGCGGTTGAGAGGATGGATTTCCTAAGGAGATTCCACTGCTCGTCAACATTATTTGGATCTGAGATGATTTTGTTGCCTTGAAGAGATTTGTCATTGCTGTTTCAAGTTTCCTTTTGTGTTCTTCATCTGAGTCTGATTTGGGAGCGTACCATGTAGTGGTCAGTTGAGCATTCTGCTCCCCTCGTTGCTTTTTGTTAAAAAGACATCTGTCCTACGAGTCAGAGTGTAATCAAGTAAATGAAAATGCTTTATCAAAGGGTAAATCCAAGTGAAGAAATGCTTCTCTGGTTAAAAGAAAAGTATTGGCAACACAAAAGTTTCTTTCCATGCAGAAATTCATCAAAAGGTCACCATTAGTGGGGTTTTTCCTTTGCCAAATTGACCAATTACACTTTCATAGGTAATATGATCCATTCACATCCTCACATTAAAGCCCCCCCCCCCCCCCCCCCCCCCCCCCCAAGAATAAGTAGTTTGTCTGCCTTGGGTACATCATCATCTACTTTAGCCAGCTCTTAATAAAAGGACTCATTTTCTTCATCCGCACATAACATGGTTGGTGCATATACATTAATAATACTAATTAATAAACGGTCCTTTCCAACGGGAACACGTAATTGTATGAGACATTCGGATATTCCTGTGGGAAGTGTTTGGTATTTTATTACTACTTTTATTAAAGATGGCAAATACTGCATCCCTTCTTCCATTGGGTTTCCCAATCCAGTAGAAATCGTGAGTGCTTTCTTCAATCTGACCTTGTCCTTCGATCCTTTATGTCTCTGTTAAAGCGACAATATCAATGTTGTATCTTGTCAACTCCTTGGTTATCAAAGCAGTTTTTCTTTCTGTTATTGAGTAATTATCTAGCATTGTTCGCACATTCCGCATGACAAGTTAGTTTTACTTTTGTTTGTATTTTTACCGCTGTCACGAACACCCGCAGCTGGCCCCTGTGAACCAGTCTGGTTATTGATTTGAGCAATCTTTCATTACCCAACCTTTTCCAGGGGCTTCCCCTTCTGAGGCAGGCAGTGCTATCCCTGAAGAGGGCTGCCTGGACACTCATACAACAGCCTCTTCTCTGTTGTTGCTCAGAAGATTCAACAATGTTGCGACCATCGTGTGCATTGGAAAAAGGAAAACAATAACTGTTGCCAAAATGACAGCCATTTTGGAAGCCATCTTTGTTTTAGAGTGCACCTGAGTCTCTAGGAAACTTTAACCAATTTGATTGAGTTTATTATCCCTAAAACTACAAGTAGGAATAGATACCAAATTTACATCTCTGGGGTGATTAATACTTTTCAGAGTTATAGCCATTTTGTGATATTGGCGCCCATCTTGGAGGCCATCTCGGACGCCATCTTTGTTGTAGAGTGCACACGAGTGTCTAGGAAACTTTAAACCAGTCTGATTGAGTTGATCACCACCCTAAAACCTAGGATAGATACCAAATTACATCTCTAGGGTGATTATTACTTTTCAGAGATATAGACATTTTATCATATTGGCGGCCATTTTGGACGCCATCTTTGTTGTAGAGTGCACCTGAGTGTCAAGGAAATCTTAAACTAGTCTGATTGAGTTTATCACACCCTAAAACCTAGGAATAAATACCAAATTTACATCTCTAGGGTGATTAATACAGAGTTATAGCCATTTTATGATATTGGCGGCCATTTTGGACGCCATCTTTGTTGTAGAGTGCACCTGAGTGTATAGGAAACCTGAAACCAGTCTAATTGAGTTTATCACACCCTAAAACCTAGGAATAAATACCAAATTTACATCTCTAGGGTGATTAATACTAGAGTTATAGCCATTTTTCTGATGTTGGCGACCATCTTGGACGCCATCTTGAAAATAACCCCTTTCCGGAAGTTCGATTTTTGGGACTTTCTTTTGGCCATTAGTGATATCACTTGGAAGCTGAATCAGTTTAAAAACCTTTTGTAGCAATTTTTTTGGGGTCAAATCACAAAATGACCCGACTATAACGAAAATGTACAATTGGTCATTGAGGAGGCTGACCATTTCATGTATTAAATGAAATATATGTACAAGTGGTCATTTGAGGATGCTGACCATTTGAAAAGGTGGGCGCTTATAAGGGATTTTTTGTTGGTAGTCATTGAGAAAAACAGGGGTGGGCGCTTATAAGGTCCTGGGCGCTTAATGGGGATAATACGGTACTGGAATATGCCATGGAAAATTTACCAATATTCCTAAGCTTATTATGCAGTTTATTCCGTAGTGCCGATTTTTTTCACGGCTTCATAGATTGCAAGTGCTTGAAAAATTGTCCATGTAGTACCAGGGGTGGAGCCAGAGACTGAGTTTACCGGGGGGGGGGGGGGGGGGGGGGGGGGGGGGGGGGGGGGGGGGGGGGCTATAAAAAGGAATCTTTTATAATAATTATATAATTAATCATATATGGCAAAGTTATGAGGTATGACTTATTGAATGACCCTAGTCGACTAGGCTGGGTGTAGTTACTGTAGTTCTCTTTTGGTGAAAGTTACTGTAGTTCTCCTTTTCTGCTCTGGCCTGCTGCTGCCTGCTCTGCCTGCTCTGCTGCTCTGCCTGCTCTGCCTGCTCTGCTGATCTGCCTGATCTGCTGGCCTGATCTGCCTGATCTGCCTGATCTGCCTGATCTGACTGATCTGACTGATCTGCCTGATCTGCCTGATCTGACTGATCTGACTGATCTGCCTGATCTGCCTGATGTGACTGATCTGCCTGATCTGACTGATCTGCCTGATCTGACTGATCTGCCTGATGAGACTGATCTGCCTGATGTGACTGATCTGCCTGATGTGACTGATCTGCCTGATCTGACTGATCGGCCTGATCTGCCTGATCTGCCTGATGTGACTGATCTGCCTGATCTGACTGATCTGACTGATCTGCCTGATGTGCCTGATGTGACTGATCTGACTGATCTGCCTGATCTGACTGATGTGACTGATCTGCCTGATGTGACTGATCTGCCTGTGTGACTGATCTGCCTGATGTGACTGATCTGCTGATCTGACTGATCTGCCTGATCTGCCTGATGTGACTGATCTGCCTGATGTGACTGATCTGACTGATCTGACTGATCTGACTGACTGACTGATCTGATGATGTGCTGATCTGCTGATGTGACTGATGTGACTGATCTGCCTGATCTGACTGATCTGCGATGTGACTGATGTGACTGATCTGCCTGATCTGCCTGATGTGACTGATCTGACTGATCTGCCTGATCTGATTGATCTGCCTGATCATCTGACTGATCTACTGATCTGCCTGATCTGATTGATCTACTGATCTGCCCTGATCTGATTGATCTGCCTGATCTGATTGATCTGATTGATCTGCCTGATCTGATTGATCTGCCTGATCATCTGACTGATCTACTGATCTGCCTGATCTGATTGATCTACTGATCTGCCTGATCTGACTGATCTGCCTGATCTGATTGATCTGCCTGATGTGACTGATCTGACTGATCTGCCTGATCTGCCTGATGTGACTGATCTGCCTGATGTGACTGATCTGACTGATCTGACTGATCTGACTGATCTGACTGATCTGCCTGATCTGACTGATCTGCCTGATCTGCCTGATGTGACTGATCTGCCTGATCTGCCTGATGTGACTGATCTGCCTGATGTGACTGATCTGACTGATCTGACTGATCTGCCTGATCTGACTGATCTGCCTGATCTGACTGATCTGCCTGATCTGACTGATCTGCCTGATCTGCCTGATGTGACTGATCTGCCTGATCTGCCTGATGTGACTGATCTGCCTGATGTGACTGATCTGACTGATCTGACTGATCTGCCTGATCTGACTGATCTGCCTGATCTGACTGATCTGCCTGATCTGACTGATCTGCCTGATCTGCCTGATGTGGACTGATCTGACTGATCTGACTGATCTGCCTGATCTGACTGATCTGACTGATCTGCCTGATCTGCCTGATCTGCCTGATGTGACTGATCTGCCTGATCTGCCTGATGTGACTGATCTGCCTGATGTGACTGATCTGACTGATCTGACTGATCTGCCTGATCTGACTGATCTGCCTGATCTGACTGATCTGCCTGATCTGACTGATCTGCCTGATCTGACCTGATCTGCCTGATGTGACTGATCTGACTGATCTGACTGATCTGACCGACCTACCGACTGACTACCTGATCTGATCTGACGGACCGACGGATTGATTGATTGATCGATCAACTTACCTCCCTCATCATCATATTCCAAGCGAGCATCTAACGCATAACACCCAACAGGACATGTATTCCAGGTGTTGGTATCTTCCTCGCTAGGTTCAATACAGGTATTTTCAGACCGGTCATCTGTTATGTCGCTAAAACCGCATGCAAAGCATGAGTAGGCGGCATCAGCTGGGAAGGGATACAGAAAAAACACCAGATGATATATAATGTGGAAAACAAATCACACCAACAAACACCAGTGGCCTGAATTTGTTGTGGACATGGGGGGAAGGGTAATTGGCTGACTGAGGTTTTAAAACCAATTGCACTTGTGCACACAGGGGTTGTTTGAGAGAGGACATGCCCCCTGAGAAGCTGAAAGATTTTATGTTTTTGAAAACTCCATTTGCAATTTGGTGAACTTTTAGTCAAAATTTAAATAAACTCCTTAATGGTCCATTCAAACACCAATCACACTGATTTTGGGTCACACTTTGACCAAAACTAACTAATTTTCCAAGGATTTTTGTTTCCCGTTGACAATTTTTTATGGTAAATTACATCAGATTTTGCTTTAAAAAATGGGTCATTATATTAAAATCATAAACATACATAACATTGAGGGGAATAATGATAACATAGGCCACCCCATCCCCATCCCCTCCCCCTTTCCCAGGACACACAACACACACACACAATAGAATAAATTAATGACTGAATCAATAAACAAACAAAAACAAGACTCTAGTATGAGTATGAACCTGACAAACCTGCCATTTTGTTTAAAATGTTCACACCTTTTGTCCCTGAAAAGAAAGCCTGATTTACCAAACTATTATACCAGCTCTATACAATGAATTGTATGATTGTTAATTAACCCTAACTCCCCAGGCAATGTTTTTGTGAATTAAACTAACAGGGGAGAAAAATGCGTAAACTGGGTCCCCGCGTCCCTCTATATGGCCGCCCGTCTTTAAAAATGGTGGACCAAAAAGAGGGACTGGTAAAAGAACATGGCGAAAAAGTGTTATGTTTTCTCGAGGAATTCCACATGTATTTAAGAATATGAATATTATGCATACCAATACTGGGCATGCGCATTTGTACACAGCAACAACAGAAATATCACCCGATTGGTGATTGGTCCAATTCAAAGGCAGTGCATCGAATGATTGTCATTGTCACGCCTTGCCACGGAAGGTAAATCGTGCGCCCTATCGCGTCACGCGGTGTACAACACTGCGTGAAAGTACCTGCGCACTGTGGCGTGACTGGTGCATGAATAAGCTCATTATATTCAGCAGTTTATCAGGGCACACTTTTGAACTGTATTTTTTCCAGTCTTCACCACATTTGAGCACCCTTGCAAGGGCCGTGTGTAAAATAGGGAAGACACGAAGGATCGAGTCTAGGTTAGCGCTGACCTGGAGATCCAAGGGGTCCAAATCGAGAAAAGTAGGGGTCCGGGTATCTAAAACTACACAAAATTAGAAATTTAAGGGGTCCAAACTAGTCCAAACTGTCAATTTAAGGGGTCCTGGACCTCTTAAAACGGCATCCTCGATTCATAATCTCTACCATCCACAACTGAGCTATAATACAGTGGCCAGGCTCAAAAAGGTTTTTCTTGCAATTCAGTACTCCGCTGGAGTACCAAATTGTCAAATTTGTCCTAACTAATAATATGGTATTAAAATGCGCTAGGGTGCAAAATGTAGCTGTTTTATTCTAAAATTGTCAAATTTGGTCTAGTGAAACATAATTTAGTTTTGGTTCACTTTTTGAGACATTTTCCCAATACTAGCCCAAGGAGATAGATTTATTCCGTAAATGACCATTAAAATGCATTTAGAGCATGATTCAAGATCAAATACAAAATATTTACGGAATAAATCGCATTAATAGTAACAATTAGCTTTAATCCGTGAATAATATAAAAATGCGTCCGTAGGCTTAGTTGTTGTAAAAACAGTTCCGCGCGTGGCATATTGGTTCACTTTTTGTGACATTTTTTATATAGATTTATTCCGTAAATGACCATTATCAAATACAAAATATTTACGGAATAACTTGCATTACAGTAACTATTAGCTTATTTCGTAAATAATATTAAAATGCGTCACTAATGCTCGCAAGTGGCATTTTGGTTCACTTTTTGCGACATTTTCCCAGGCCATAGCCCAAGGAGATAGATTTATTGCATAAATTACCATCTTATTAAAGGCATTTAGAGCATGATTCAAACATCAAATACAAAATATTTACGGAATAAATCGCATTAAACAATGAACTTATTTCGTAAATAATATTTTTAAAAATGAGGAATGTAAATGTTGTAAGAACAATACAGGGTCGTGGCATTTTGGTTCACTTTTTGCATCCCCCCAATTTCTTTCTTCAATTTATATAAATTAGACAGTTTGAACAATAGTTGTTAGAGTGACAGGCTTAAACAGTTGTCTAAAATAGTTTTAAATGTGTGAGTTGTTCAAGTTACTATTTCATTTGTAAATAAATCATCGTTTTTTGTTTGGCTTTTTGTTACACAGCAACAACAGAAATATCACCCGATTGGTGATTGGTCCAATTCAAAGGCAGTGCATCGAATGATTGTCATTGTCACGCCTTGCCACGGAAGGTAAATCGTGCGCCCTATCGCGTCACGCGGTGTACAACACTGCGTGAAAGTACCTGCGCACTGTGGCGTGACTGGTGCATGAATAAGCTCATTATATTCAGCAGTTTATCAGGGCACACTTTTGAACTGTATTTTTTCCAGTCTTCACCACATTTGAGCACCCTTGCAAGGGCCGTGTGTAAAATAGGGAAGACACGAAGGATCGAGTCTAGGTTAGCGCTGACCTGGAGATCCAAGGGGTCCAAATCGAGAAAAGTAGGGGTCCGGGTATCTAAAACTACACAAAATTAGAAATTTAAGGGGTCCAAACTAGTCCAAACTAGTCCAAACTGTCAATTTAAGGGGTCCTGGACCTCTTAAAACGGCATCCTCGATTCATAATCTCTACCATCCACAACTGAGCTATAATACAGTGGCTAGGCTCAAAAAGGTTTTTCTTGCAATTCAGTACTCAGCTGGAGTACCAAATTGTCAAATTTGTCCTAACTAATAATATGGTATTAAAATGCGCTAGGGTGCAAAATGTAGCTGTTTTATTCTAAAATTGTCAAATTTGGTCTAGTTAAACATAATTTAGTTTTGGTTCACTTTTTGAGACATTTTCCCAATACTAGCCCAAGGAGATAGATTTATTCCGTAAATGACCATTAAAATGCATTTAGAGCATGATTCAAGATCAAATACAAAATATTTACGGAATAAATCGCATTAATAGTAACAATTAGCTTTAATCTGTGAATAATATTAAAATGCGTCCGTAGGCTTAGTTGTTGTAAAAACAGTTCCCGCGCGTGGCATATTGGTTCACTTTTTGTGACATTTTTTATATAGATTTATTCCTTAAATGACCATTATCAAATACAAAATATTTACGGAATAACTTGCATTACAGTAACTATTAGCTTATTTCGTAAATAATATTAAAATGCGTCAGAAATGCTCGCAAGTGGCATTTTGGTTCACTTTTTGCGACATTTTCCCAGGCCATAGCCCAAGGAGATAGATTTATTGCATAAATTACCATCTTATTAAAGGCATTTAGAGCATGATTCAAACATCAAATACAAAATATTTACGGAATAAATCGCATTAAACAATGAACTTATTTCGTAAATAATATTTTTAAAAATGAGGAATGTAAATGTTGTAAGAACAATACAGGGTCGTGGCATTTTGGTTCACTTTTTGCATCCCCCCAATTTCTTTCTTCAATTTATATAAATTAGACAGTTTGAACAATAGTTGTTAGAGTGACAGGCTTAAACAGTTGTTTAAAATAGTTTTAAATGTGTGAGTTGTTCAAGTTACTATTTCATTTGTAAATAAATCATCGTTTTTTGTTTGGCTTTTTGTTACACAGCAACAACAGAAATATCACCCGATTGGTGATTGGTCCAATTCAAAGGCAGTGCATCGAATGATTGTCATTGTCACGCCTTGCCACGGAAGGTAAATCGTGCGCCCTATCGCGTCACGCGGTGTACAACACTGCGTGAAAGTACCTGCGCACTGTGGCGTGACTGGTGCATGAATAAGCTCATTATATTCAGCAGTTTATCAGGGCACACTTTTGAACTGTATTTTTTCCAGTCTTCACCACATTTGAGCACCCTTGCAAGGGCCGTGTGTAAAATAGGGAAGACACGAAGGATCGAGTCTAGGTTAGCGCTGACCTGGAGATCCAAGGGGTCCAAATCGAGAAAAGTAGGGGTCCGGGTATCTAAAACTACACAAAATTAGAAATTTAAGGGGTCCAAACTAGTCCAAACTGTCAATTTAAGGGGTCCTGGACCTCTTAAAACGGCATCCTCGATTCATAATCTCTACCATCCACAACTGAGCTATAATACAGTGGCCAGGCTCAAAAAGGTTTTTCTTGCAATTCAGTACTCCGCTGGAGTACCAAATTGTCAAATTTGTCCTAACTAATAATATGGTATTAAAATGCGCTAGGGTGCAAAATGTAGCTGTTTTATTCTAAAATTGTCAAATTTGGTCTAGTTAAACATAATTTAGTTTTGGTTCACTTTTTGAGACATTTTCCCAATACTAGCCCAAGGAGATAGATTTATTCCGTAAATGACCATTAAAATGCATTTAGAGCATGATTCAAGATCAAATACAAAATATTTACGGAATAAATCGCATTAATAGTAACAATTAGCTTTAATCCGTGAATAATATAAAAATGCGTCCGTAGGCTTAGTTGTTGTAAAAACAGTTCCGCGCGTGGCATATTGGTTCACTTTTTGTGACATTTTTTATATAGATTTATTCCGTAAATGACCATTATCAAATACAAAATATTTACGGAATAACTTGCATTACAGTAACTATTAGCTTATTTCGTAAATAATATTAAAATGCGTCAGAAATGCTCGCAAGTGGCATTTTGGTTCACTTTTTGCGACATTTTCCCAGGCCATAGCCCAAGGAGATAGATTTATTGCATAAATTACCATCTTATTAAAGGCATTTAGAGCATGATTCAAACATCAAATACAAAATATTTACGGAATAAATCGCATTAAACAATGAACTTATTTCGTAAATAATATTTTTAAAAATGAGGAATGTAAATGTTGTAAGAACAATACAGGGTCGTGGCATTTTGGTTCACTTTTTGCATCCCCCCAATTTCTTTCTTCAATTTATATAAATTAGACAGTTTGAACAATAGTTGTTAGAGTGACAGGCTTAAACAGTTGTCTAAAATAGTTTTAAATGTGTGAGTTGTTCAAGTTACTATTTCATTTGTAAATAAATCATCGTTTTTTGTTTGGCTTTTTGTACAGTGCAAAACACCACCCATTTTGTCTTAAGAGGCTGTGCAGATCCTAACTTTCCTGTTGGCGGCTGCCTACGAGGGCGTTAAACTTGTTCCAACCGGCGCGGCAGTTTTTTTGATGAAAAAATGGCCCCATGCTATGCTATACTTGGCGAAGTATACTGAGCCAAGTATGGTTCACCCCCGTGGCCCCAGTGGTAAGTCATTCGCCTCTGAGCCCCGGGGTTCTTCCCCCCTCCCTTTTTTGGCAGCGAATTTTTGTGTGGTGAAAAGGTGCCTCGGGTTAGAGTTAAGGGGTGGGGGGGGGGGATAAAAACTAAAAAGTTCATAAAAATACATGAACGCCCCACGTTGTCAGTGTTTGTTGTTGAATGTATTTCCAAACAGCGAAATTGATTAAATAAAACCTTAAAAGGCATGTCAAAAGTCAAAGAAGATGACGAAAACATTTACCTGTTCATGTTTTAATGACAGACTTGTCAGTACATCGAAAATCATACTATGACTTTTCATCATAATTTACCAATTTGACCGTTAATTAACAGCGATTTATAATTTAGGCCTACCGGTAAATTGGCAATTCTGATTCAAAATACACATTTTGTCAAGAAATCGTCGCCCTGTCAATGACGCGTAAGCCATTTCTTGCGTGGTTACGCCACTAAATTAATCAGTAAAATTCGCTGGTTTGTTGTATTAAAAAAATTCGCACGGCTAAGAAATCTACAGGAACTACTCTTTCTTATGACATGACATAAGACTCAAGATGATTGGTTGAGAGGAAGTAGTTGACAATTTTGATTCAATCATGTGTGTTCTATCTTTTCCAGACCAATACATGCTGGAAGTGTGCGAGGTCAAAAATTGATCGATCGATACCAATCAATAAGTAAGTAGTTCAATAATAACAAGTCTCTGTGTATTGATGTTCATGCATGCATAGAGATGTACATAAAAAGGTCACATAGTATATTATATAGCAAGGGACGCACCATTTGATTTTCAGGGGGGGGGGCATGGAAGTTGGGGTCGGGCCGAAGTTAAAGTAGGCGACATTTTTGTTAAATTTTTTTGGCAAAGGCGGCAAAGTTGGTTTTTTTTACGTTTTACTGTGTTTTCTTTACATTGACTCTGAGTTGGGCCTTTTGGGTGAGTTTTTTTTTTGAGTGGTTCATCTTTTTTTTTTCCTGGTTGGTGGGCAAAGTTTTTCTTCTTCTTTCTGGATAGTGGGCAAAGTTGTTTTTTTATTATTAAATTCCATGCCCCCCCCCCCCCCCCAACCCCCTTACCCCTGAGTATCTAATTCTAATGGTGCGTCCCTAGAAAGAGCTGGGGGATTTCGTATCAGGCAATAATTTAAATTTGGCTTTACCGCTTGAACATTATAATCATCATGCAAGACTTGGCAAGAAGTGATGATGGCACTGCCGCGTATGAGGTTGACTTCGCTTTTCGGACGCCATTTTGAATTGGCGAACTCTACCAGGCACCTCTAGGTTACCGTAAATTAGTAGTGCTGTACGTACGTAGAGTTCGCCACTTCGTGGGGTAGAGTTCGCCTGTTTATCGTATTGATCATAAACCTGAGTGTTTAAATACTTGAATTAAGCGTAACTTTTGGGCAAGTTGAAAGACGTGTACGTGTTTTGATTGACCAGATTATTAAATAAGTAGTGTAAAGGTCTTGTTATTATTTTCGTGGGGACGTAGAGTTCGCCTGTTTAATATTATAATTTATATCATAGTGAGTTTCTGTCAAAATTGAAGTGGATTCCTAACACGCACATCATAAACGGTCTATGCACAAACACCCCCTGGCCACCATCTCACGCCCACATCAATGCGCCTATGCGCTACTTTTTCCAACACACCTAGGTGGCATGGCAGTGACGTAACGTGTACTGTAGAGTTCGCCTGGGCATTATTTTGGCGAAGACAACCCTTTTGGCGGCACTGCCCGGGTGGCACTGATGTTGTACTTTTTGAAAAAAATGCGACGTAATAATTTATATGTGACTGACTGTCATGAGTGATGACTGTGAGGCCTACCTTGATATGAAATGGTTGATAGCACAACAAGAA
The DNA here is from genome assembly GCA_035610835.1 of Ophiura sarsii. NCBI lineage: Eukaryota > Metazoa > Echinodermata > Ophiuroidea > Amphilepidida > Ophiuridae > Ophiura > Ophiura sarsii. The sequence goes on from CM069444.1 coordinate 59,024,389, forward strand.
GGCACACAAAACACAAAATTCCTTGATTCATTGTAATATACCCACATCCACAGACCACAGAAAACAGGAACAAAGTCAGACGAGAAAGCGACGGTTTCGGTGAATCGTCAATCAACTTTTGGTTAAAACTTATCACTGCGACACCTGGTTACACAACGTTGGTGGCGTTGTTGCGTGTCAGACTCTCCCAGATGATGGCGGACATGGTAAACTTGCAGTAGAGTTGGGTGAATTTGGTTTCAAAAGTTAAATGGAAGGACTCTTAGTTCGCCCGCCAATATTTCGAGTCTGTCGGTTCGGTTGCCAATTTTGAAAGAGGAATCATGGAATTATGACGGTAAACTTAGCACAAAATAGAAAATGTTCGCCTGCTACGCGTGCATGTGACATTTTATGCTGATTGCTGATTCCTACAATATTTTGTAAACTTTAAATGCCTGTATCTCAAAATGTCAAATATGGACTTACGGACTTCTTGCGCTCACGTCTTAATTTATTGATCTAAAACATGCATTTACACTTTTAATCCCCTTTGCTTATGACGAAGATACATTTCCTGAGTTACATGTAGTCATAAAGTTAAAGGCAAACTTTAAGTCAGTACGTTGCGCAAATGCAACGCATGGACGGTTCAAGGGCAAAAAATAAAAAACGGGCTCTGACTTTGCTGTATCCAAAGCTTTGTATTAAAAAAACCCCTTAGATCCGATTGGTCTCATAATTTCACCGATTTACGTCAGATGTATTTCCTTTTATATTCCCAAATATAAAGCAGCTATGTTATGTTCCCCGCATTTTTAGTTATAAGCTCTCCGGTTTTTGGACCCAGTTTTTTAGGGACACGTTGTAAAACACGTCGTGGGTAGATTTTCAGCAAGGATTCGTAAAGTTTTTTATCTCAAAAATCACATGGCACGTTTTGGTCAATATTTTCAAAACTAAAAAGTTTTAAGCCAAAAAAAAAAGGGCTTCCTAGATAATTGACTTTAGATGATTTTGGTGATATTTTGAAATTTTTAATGAAAAACTGATTTTGTTAGGTTGTCTGAAAATGTTTGACGCCAAAAAGTGATTTTTGGGCAAAAATGTAGAAATCACTATTTTTGGTGAAATTTAATACCAAAAATGGATTCTCCGACTCATTTGATTTGAAAAATGGTATTTTTTATGTACATGACATTATTAGTTTAAAAGTTACAAATACAGTGCTTGATAAATTTCATAAAAAAGGGTTGACAGTGTGCCCTAGGGTGCACACAACTAGCAGGCGCTATAGTGTATTTCTATGGGAAATGTGCCTTAGGTAAACGGCGATATCTTGAGTTACCTTGCAACTACGTTTATAAAATTTGGGAATAGTAATTAACACACATAGATCTAACTTGGGTCAAAAATACAGGTCGAGTTGCCCTCTTAGATTTTTCAATATTTACCCTTCCGCCAATATTTTTAAACAAAACGTTAGATGTAAAAAATACTCTTTTCATTCAAAATATATCGGGTACAATTCAGTGAACAAATAGAGACCAAATTCAATCATCTTTGATGCCAAATAATGTCAATATGAATCATTCTTTCCGTTATTTGGGGACCACATTGTAGCTGGGTGATGGCGATGGCCGGAAGCTTCGATGTTGAGTGTAATAGATGTGTGCACCCTTAAAGAGGCCTTTTTTCATTTTATGTTCAGAAATGTCATGATCATATTAAAGAACAGATAATTAGAAATGAAATTGTGAATTTTCACTTAATTCGTATAACCGGTTTTGTAGATACACCATGTACAAGAAGCTATCTACACACTAGAAATATCCGAAATTTCGAATTCTGGTTCGTTTTTACTCGGTTTACTCAATGTGTATCCTTCCGCCAATATTTTTAAATAAAACGTTAGATGTATATAATAATACTCCTTTCATTCAAAATATATCGGGTACAATTCAGTGAACAAATAGAGACCAAATTCAATCATCTTTGATGCCAAATAATGTCAATATGAATCATTTCCCCCGTTATTTAGGGACTAGCTGGATGATGGCGATGGCCGGAAGCTTCGATGTTGACTGTAATAGTTTTGTGCACCCTTAACCACGGATTAAATTCAAACAATGATACTGACACTGGAGTTGGTTATCCAACTTCAGCGGTTTTAGGATAAAATAATTTAGTTCCAACGTGTGATGAATTTTATAGGGTCATGTACGGCCGTTCGCTGTCCGCCATCGTCTGTGTATGACTGAGTGTACTTGAAGTGAGCCCTCTAGCTCTATTGTAAGAAAAATCTTGGTAACGATGACAATTCATAGTCCTTTTATATCATAGAAATTAGAATCATTAAAATAGAGTTTCAGTTTGAACCGTTATATATCTAGTATTATTAGAAGCTATATATACTGATATAATTTTATAAATTTAGATGTAGAAATCACAAGTTACGATGTAGGGGAGAGCGGGGAGTGTTCGCCCCATTCTCATTTGAAGAGGTCTAGAGACGCCAATTTTAAAGATTGAATGGACCTAATTGATATCATGTGAAATGTTGATATCTTGGCTTCATACGACCATGATCTCAGTTACTACTCTAGGCCTTACTGTAAAGGCAAGAGTAAATGATAAAGACAAGTGTCTTAAAAGGGCGAACTTGCCCGACGCCGGGGTAGGTTCGCTCATAGGCCGGGGCAAGTTCGCCCTAGGGCTCAGAATTAGGTTACACAAAGTACCATAATATCCAATACATAATATAGAACCGTCATTCTTCGTTATTTATTCCAAAATAAAATGTAGGGGTCCAAAATATAGGGGTGGGGCACTTTTGCAGAACGTAGGCCCTACTCGTTCAGAATTTAAAAGTATTAAGAAATACCGCCACATTTTGAAATATTCTCCTCTAATATTAGTGTTACTCCATTCCTGATAACTATTTTTATAATAACAATTATCCTGTAAGAGGAAAATTACAATTTTGAAGTTATGCAAAATCATAACTATATAAATCCCTATTGGCGAACCTGCCCCATCATCTAGGACGTATATGTGCCCCATTTAGCGCAATAAGTGCATTGACCTCAGGGGCGGACTGGCCACTGTGGCGTTTTGGCGATCGCCACATGGGCCGCTTGCTTCTGGGCCTCTCAGGGCCGGTTGGGCCTCTCAGGGCCGGTCACGCGAAATTTTGTGACCGTGCGAAATTTTTTGACTGTGCGATATTTTGTGACCGTGCGATTTTTTTTGTCCCTACACCCCACCCCCCCCCCCCCCCCCCCCCCCCCACTTACGTGAAATTCACGAGGTGACTGACTGGGGAAAAATTTGGGGCAACCTTTTACGAAAATTTACTACCGGGACGACATACTTCTGCCCCCTGGCTCACATGCCGCGGTACGCGCCTGGGCCGCTTTAATTATTTTGCCACGGCCGCTTTCAGGTCCCAGTCCGCCCCTGCCAATTACTCATGCATGAACAAATAATTATTTTTTGACGGGGAGATGACGAGCCCGTCATTTGAAACGACGTTTCTAAGTCGTAACCTTTTCACAAACCCCTAAAATTCGCGGCATTTGCTAATAACTTGCATTAATCATCTTCTGAAGCGATTTTGTTGTAAAATGTAATTGATATTGTTATAATATGAAGGTAAGAGGACACAGTAAGTTATTTCAGCTATTTGGATGCCATTTAGTAATATACTAAGCTATTTGGATGCTATTTTGTATTATATTATATGATTTAGTAATATACTGAGTCACTGAGTCCACGGCCACGGCACGGCCTCTTTGTTCCGTGTTGCCGTGGCTCTCGCAATTAGCCCAATGATTATGGCGAACCCTAGGCTACACCCCCCCAGTCATCAATATTACCGTACGGACGCTAAAGCTGTACAAATATCGGAGCCTGCAAGATAGCGACATAAGAGGGCGGCTGAGAGTTACAGTCTAGGTGAACCCTTCAATATGATTAGCCCAATGATATGGCAACAACCCCTCGACCTTTGCCATGCACTGTTAGTGCAATGCAGTGCTGTAGTGGTGTATGCCCGGGTGTATACAACTGCGTGTGTATGAATACATCGATGGTATGGACGGCCGGAGACATTTTGGAATATTTCTTGAGACATTTTGGACGTTGTTGTTTGATACTGGATCATCAGATTTCAATTCTCGTAGGAAATTATATACTGGTATGTTATTTTTCAAGCCATATCGGTGTATAATTTCACCAAGAATATGTAATCTAAAACCATCATGGAATAATACAACGCTACGGCTTGAATGCCTTTGTTTGATTGACTGAGATGAATACCTCATCAAATCTCCAAATAACTTGGTAAATATTTCAAAATAAATAAGAAAAATACTTGTTGTAAAACTTGAACATTGGCCAAGGTACCAAATAAAAGTGTACACCCTCCTCTATTTAGTTAAAAAATCTGTAGATTCTAACTCTTCTCAGATTATTGGCTAAACTATTTTAAAAATCATTATTCACCTCTAAAAAGTGTCAACAATTTGTTTAAATCGCGACTGTTTGCGATGCGTAGTATTCCCAATGACTATGTATCGCTAGAAAACCTGTCGACTTCAGCCCCTTAAAAATCCACATTTATCAATAAATTTTATTTTCTGTCATCGATTGTTTTTATAATACACATCATTTGCGATAAATTCTGGAGTTTCATAATAATTTAGTCATGACTTCGACCAAAAAACGGCAATTTCACAACGTACTTTCAGGGTGGAAATGTTGGCGTATGGTATACATGCGTTGTGCAGAGATTTCCGCGTAGCTGACGGCCTGCAGATGGGTCAGTGTGTTGTATACGTACACTGCGTGCACTGATGCCCGGGACTGATAATGCTGAGCATGTTTAGCAAAGTCTAAAACCGCCGCAAATAAAATGGATAAGCCTATTTTCATTTTCAAACTTTAAACAGAAGGTACCAGTCTTTCATAAAAAAAGTTTTACATAACCTATTTCTCAATGTGTCCTTATAATATTTCTGAATGATTCGGTGTCCACCATACAACTTTAATTACCCCAATCCAACTTCTTCATCAATGTTAACCATACGTCTTAAAGGTTGTTGACCCTATTCTAGATTTAAGGGCATCATCAGTGTAATGAGAAATGGGACCTTTCATTTGATATCAAAAACACTTTTGAATCCCTTAGAGTTAAATTGTTAGGAAACATAGTAGCAACGCTGTTTGTTAATGTCTGTTCTTGAACTTTCAACAGTCTTCTATCTCCCCCGTCCAGTTTTTTTTAAATACCTTGTTAAATTTCGAATGAAGACCAGTTAAAGAAAGAAGAGACTTTCTTTTAATTGAAAATAAAGACATTCGAAATTAAATTAAAAAGCACTGGAGACATTCTTGTAACTTTCTTGTATATGATTTGAAAGGGCCACTTTTTCCTGAAAACATCATTTTGGACTGTGTTGGGAGAAATAAAATAAACATGATATTGAAGCGAATAAACTGTCTATGGGTAGTAAGCGTTTTTCTATTTCATAGAAGTTTCAATTTCTCAAACGTCTAATCGTGTGCGGAGATATACAATACAAGCAAATGTGAATCTAATTTTAGGGGGGCTTACTTTTTTGAACCCTTCAATAATTACAGCACTCATAACAAACAAAACAATTAACACACAGCGCAACAATAAACAAACAAAAGTCGTGATCGTTGTATATTTTACCGATTAATGAGAACACTTTTGAAAATAAAAATGTACAGCGAATCGGCGAACAAGAATTTTTTTGAAACAATAAACATACAGGTTCCTGTAGAGTTACAGAAATGGCGCGAAAATAGCACATGGCCCGGAAGCAGAACCTTTGTTTCTATGACAATGACCTGGTCACGCCCTGGAAAAGGAGCATCCGGTGACAGGTGATTGGCTGTTAACCTGCCGTTGTATGCGTGCCCCGCCCACCTGGCGTATTTCACTTTGTTTATTTGCCCATATCATTACGCGACTTGTTTACAACTTCGAATAACAGCAGATTAACAGGATATTGCTCATGCCATAATTTCCCAAATTCAATTGAGAATTTTTGAAACATCCGAAACATATCTTTTATTGCTGTTTGATGAATATATGGTATCACAAATTCTTGAAACAATGTAAAACACGGAGAACTATTTGACTAAATCGTGTAGGGACACAGCTTTAACGAGTGCGTTGGATTTCCCGCCATTTTCGGCTTGTGATCAGGGTTGCTGAATTATAGGCGATTGACCAAAATCGAGTGTTTTAATGCGAGTTTTTAATTATCGACGATCATGGCGTCTACAGATCCAGGAGAAACCCGTCAAAAATTCGAGGAATTCTGCTCCATCCTCAACTTAGATTCGTTAACAAGAGAAGAGGCTTGGCGGAGCTTTGAAAGGATCCGAGTAAATTACACTTTAGAGGTTTGTAACCGGCCTTGCGAAGCAACATTTGTAGCGTTGCACGGATTGTTTATAAATTACGATTTGTGTTTAGATTTGTATTGTTCGATTGTTGTTTTAGCTTACTTCCGCAAACAAACACTTCACGATCATTTACAATCGTGATCCTGATATTTCTCTGATATCTTAACTTAAGATCTCTGGTCTCATATTGACCGATAACGCTCTTAAATCCTGTAAATTTATCCACTATTTTCAGGGTGATGATTTGCACTGGCTTGCCTGTGCCGTCTACTTTGCATGTCGAAACAGCGTGCTTCCGACTGTTGGAAATGGAACCGTAGAAGGCAACGGAATTTCTCTCACAATTTTACTCAGAACAGCTAAATTAAGGTAAGCAAGACGTCTCATTTTCTGTGTTTTTTTCGTAGGATTTGATGCTCATTTTCGCCGATTTCCATGATGTGATCTGCTCGTGAATGGGTTGTTTACAAACAATGTCACGGGCATTTAAATTTTAAAAGGCTTGTGTGCCATCACGTGATAATCAATGGGGGAATCATGGGCCATGCATGGTTGGCCTTGGAAGTAATCATGGCCTAAATGCTATGGAATACATGGGTCAGCATCTATTTTGGGCAATAATATGGAGATTACGGGTAGAATTTGTTTAGGCCTATAGAGAATTTATCTAGAATTTAAGAAGAAAAGCAAAAGACAAGCCACAACAAAAATATTTAAAGAAAAAAAAAGGTCATACAAATTAACAATGTTGACTGTGCATCGATTAGTCAAACCTTTACTTCAAGTTCAGATATCACGTTTAATGTTCAACTTTAATTTAAGTAATATAATAATATGTATCTCAACCTGTTCCTATTTCCAAGAAATACTGGCTTGAATTTTGATCGCTCTATTCCCGCTACAGTTAAATGGCAATGTGGACTGTCTATGCTTCATTTCATATAGCTATCCCTGCCCTGGGTACCCGGGGATGGCCGGGACTTGCGCGCGTGTCCCCAGCCAAGTCCCGGCCAGCTGCCGGTATTTACTGCGATGCAACCCTAGAAGCGAAATGAAGCATAGATACTCCACGTCATATATTTACTGTAGCAGGAGTAGAGCGATCGAAATTCAAGCCAGTATTTCTTAAAAATTAAATAGAAACCGGTTGAGATATTAAATCATACAATACATGTATACATATTATTTGAACAATAAACATGATATCTGAAGCAAAAGTTTGATTAATTTTATTCAGAAAGGTGAAAAAATATTGATGAAAATATCAGACGCCAACTCACATGCTTTCATTCTATAGCTCTCTCACAGAGAGCTAGGATTCAGAGCTAATGCAACCCCAGGTTTTTTTCTTGTCACAATTCCCGGCCTAAATTTTATGTCAAACCATGGATTTCTATTTACGAACCCACAAACACTTACAAATAATTTGTCAGAGTTAACCCAACAGTTTTTAGTATTTTAACCCATGATTTTGATGTAATTAGGAAGCATTTAGATATTTTAGTTTCATGGTTATTTATGTAATTGGATCAAAAAATCACAGATAGAGGGCGTTCTATGGAAAAGATCGCATAATATGCCTTCAATGATCATCATTTATGTTGCATTAAACTTGCAGTGTGATCCAGTTCTTCAACAAGATGAAGAAATGGTCAGACATGGCGAATTTGCCTCAGCAGTTCAGGGACAAAGTGGACCGTTTGGAGAGGAATTTTGCCGTTTCTACGGTAATCTTCAAGAAATACAAACCTATATTTTTAGACATCTTCAAAAGTGCCACGGATGAAATCCCCAAGGTGCCAAGGGGACGCAAACAAAGGTGAGGTTTTAATAAATGGACTATTAATATTATTTATTCAAAGGAAGTGTCCCGCATGCACAATGTGCATTATATGCTAGAAAAATAATTATCCAGCCCAAATCGCGTAGTTATATATCATATGGAACAAAACATCATATCACACAATCAAACAATTTGTTTATTCCTTAGCTCTCACATTGCATATAATTTTACATTGCAATGCAGCAATTTCACTGGTTTATTTCTCTAGGGTGAAAAACAAAATTGGTGGCCAGAACGTGTGCTCGTGCAGTGTTTTGGGCAGTAAAACAATGCCAATTGTATATTCATCAGCTTTGATGTGTCATTGCATTGTGAGATTAACATTTCAGTACAACTTCGCTCAGAAGCTAAAACATCAAAACCGCATAATTCAACTGTCCATATTCATGGACAGTGTTGTAGCTGCGCTGGATGGGTGTAGCCGGCACTCACGTTGGCCAACCGACACTCAGCAATTTCAGGGCCCCGAGGTCTCGCGTGAAGGACACTCAGGATTTGGATTTGATGCTTAGCAAAAAATTCCCAAGAGTGCTTTTCACGCACAGCTTTTTCATTAACAGGTCGGTAAATTGTCGATCACACTTACCGCCAATTGATAACCAGTGGCTCACGCTAAGAAAGCGCGATCGCGCTACGCGATAATATCGCGATAACATTTTAATTATGACATCTTAATAATTTACCATGCTTCAACTAAGTACCCTCGATAGATTATAGGCCAAAAATGCCCACAAGAAAGCATAATAAAGTCACCAATTTGGCAATAATATCCTAAGTTTGTGTACCCATATTCCTTCTGTTATTATATTTAATAAATAAAACAATGCCTTTGTGGCTTTTCATTCATAAAAAAAGAACCTCGCACTCAGAGACCGCAATTTTAGCGATCGAAGGCTTAATTCGCATGTTTTGAACCGTGCCTTTGCCGATGAGTGACAATATTACAATATCTCGCGAAATATCGAGTCATAACATGTGTTATCGATTTACTAGCATGACATCATTTTCTCAGGCATCGGAAATCGAAACCATCCTTGATATTTTTTCCCAAGAGTGAAATACCCTTGGGAAAAAATGGAGTGAATACACTGGGCACTCAAAAACAACCCACACCTTTACATGGATAAAATCATTAAAACTGCCTCATATTAATAAGAAATTATGTGGTGGGAAACCTCAAAAGTATTCAAAACCCCTAAACAAGCATCCCACGTCGTGATCCTCTGCGCTCTGTTCGCTACACTCAACTCCACTCTAATCTTGAATTATTTTCCCTTTTCAGGAGGTTGCCTTGTACTGGATCAGATGTGTTCAAATTCTGCTGGACATTGTTCGTTTCAGTTAAAGGTAAGTGCTGTGTGGATTTATCATTTTTCTAGGGCGTTCGTTGGCCTTCTGCAGAAACTAATTGTGACCAGTCACATCAAAAGTGAGGCTTTTTGTGGGCAGTATGCGTTTTAACCCTAACCCCCCCCTGAATGCTAAAAAATGCTAATCCCTAGCAATTTCAGTAACCCGTACTGAATTTGACGCTTGACTTTAAACCCCAAGGGTATTTTTGACGCACCACTTTAAAAAATTGAGTAAAAAACACTGTTAAATCTTAAGTGAGTCCCTCTCCAATCTCATGCGGGGCCGGTTTTCGATGATGTAGTCAACCGAGCCTATATCATATGTGACGCGATCAAGAGGAATGAGTCTGATGTCGACCCTGGTCGAAAATGAGTTTTTAATACAGTTTTAAAGAAGACACCTGGAGCTTTCAGAAACTGAAAACCCCATGTCGATACGACGTTTTGTTCCAAAGTTATGTCAAATTGTATACATGAATTTCCATCAAAACTTATGTAAGCCGCCATTTTGAATTGGCCATATCAATTTGGGATTCCCGACATCCGACTCATTCCTCTTGATCGCGTCACATATAGTGAGCGCGGAATTGTGCATGAATGTGTAGCTGAGGGCCTTGTGGCTTAGTGGGTGGGACGTGGGGCTTCAGAACGGAGGGTTCCCGGATGGAATCCCGGCAGGTTCCCAGAGATTTAGTTAGGTGGTTTTTTTTCTTGGTGAAAATTGTGATCCAGGTCAAAAACCCTAAACCGGGGTTAGGGTTATTATTATATTGAAGAAGTAAAGCATGAACAATTTTAAAAAAAAAGGAATTTTCCCCTAATATTTCACATAAAGTGTAATATCATTCACCAAATTTATCAAGCAAGCTTACAAAAGACTACTATGCATTAAGAACCTCAATTTTTATTTTGAACGACAAAAGCCCCCTTTAGATGCATCTTTGCGCAAATAGCTATTCTATCGTGTAAGCAGTATGTGTCGATCAAACACCGTCTTCATTGTAACACCCGATTAGCTCCGCCTAATTCTTTTGACGACAACATTAGATAGCACTTGATATCGATGACGTCTCCCGATATTTCATGACATCATTATCAACCAATCAGCAAGCGCAATTTTTCCAGGGATAAATCTTCTGTAACACAATAATAAACATAACACAAATACTTTTGGCGGAAAGGCGTGGTATTAAACTATTTTCACAGAGGGCGCTGCGCTCACTGTGTCGCACACTACCACAACACCTTGATGAAAGGCTACTTCTTGCTGTGACTGGTCACAATTGTGTGAGCCCTGTAAAGGGTATAGTCGGCGTCAGAGAAGTCCGGCACTTTTTTCTGTGACAATTGCGTACAGCGTAAACACGGATGTGTGTTGTAGAACAGCATTATCTCTCGCGGTATCTGTAATCTGATTGGCCGTGATCGTATCTATGGGTCATGAATGTCCCCGCCCACATGCTTATTAACTAGATAAAAAGAATAAAAATAAATGGCGACTAACAAAATGTGATGATCGCAATGAAATCAATGCAGATAACTAGCATAAAAATATGTTTCAACGTTTCAATGCTTTTTTTAAAAATAGTTTAAACGGATAGTTCATTAAACGAAAATTTACACCCGTAATATAAACATAGAGCTGACGTGTTCATATTTTCGATAGTACCACAATGTGTACAGTAGCAATCACTTGCAGGGGTAGAATTTCGCCGCGAATCGATTCGCGTGAAGATTCGCGTCAAATCACTACCGCGCGAATCCGGTTGGATTCCCGCAAAAAAGAAAGAAGCCCAGAACAGGACATTAGATGACTGGTAGTTGACTCTTAGTCAACAAACATGCCGAATTTGGAAGTTGTGCAAGCTTAAAGCCTTATTCTGGATATTATTTTCATTAATTTCGCAATAATCCATGGATTCTCAAAATTGGCGAGAATCTGGATTCTCGCAAAATCCTTCCGCGAGAATCTGTGGTTGGTTACGAAATTCTACCCCTGACTTGTTTCAGTGTTCAGCTACTTGCTTGAGAATATGGGGCGGTCTCAATCTGAATGTGCCAAAATCACCACTAGTTTGTCCTCAAAAGTTAATAGAGCATTTCTCAAAAACACAGCAAAACTGTTAAACAATGGAGTGGCTTCATTTAAGTACCCTGCTTTAACAAACTTGTGTATATTTAAACAGTCGTTTAAGCATGATACTTCACAACGCCAGTATTATTAAACAGAAGTTGTCAATGTCAGAGCATGTGTGGTTCAGTGGGACAGCGCAGGATTCATTAATTATGAGGTTGTGGGTTCTAGCCCCGCCGTGGCCAACATGTTTGTATCCTTGGGCAAGGTACATAGTCTCAATTGCCTCGTCGACCCAAGCGAGATTGGGAAGCTGCTATCTTAGTTTGCGTCTGCCGTCTAGTCGGCTGTCGCGAAGATGTTGTGTGTGAATGGCGAAGATAATAATTAGCTAATGTAAAGTGCTTTGAGATGTGGTGTAAAGCGCTATATAAAAACTGACTATTATTATTATCATGTAACACTTCCAGGGTCAGAAATTCAAAGAAGAATCAAAGAATCCATTCTCGCAAAGGTTCTCGCTGGAAAAGTTGCGATAATCCCAAATGATTCCAGTTAAGGAGAATCTTCTCGCAATTTTTTTTCAAGAATCTAAATGGATATCATACTTAAAGTGTGATTAAGCAGGGTGTGAGAGTTCCTCATCTTAGCTGATTTTAGCCTTTTCTTTTCAGCCTATATATGGCATTTTTACCAAATTTTACGCTGTTTTTCCTTGTGTTTGTCTGTTTTCCTCTTCTTTTTGGTTGCCTCTCACACCCCTGATTAAGATTAACAACCCTTTTTACTGTCGCAGCAAAAGGGTGCAGTTGTCAGGAAATTACAATTTATATCAAGATATCGATCGAATTAGGCATGGAAAAACTTAAGAAAAATAAAGATGATTTTACCTTTTTTCTGTTCATAAAATCAGAAATCAGCATCGAATCTTAAATCACAAAGGTGTCATTTTAAAACATTCAAGAAGCTCCGTTTGTTGGTATTAACAGGCATGAGAATTTTCAGTTTTTAAACTGAATTCATTTTTTTTTATGGTCCAAATTTCCGCACTTTCATTTAATTTCAGGCTGTTTTTGGCCTTTTTAGCCCGATTTCACGCACATTTTCATTTTTTTTTCTTTTTTTTTCTTCATTTTTTTCATTCTCATGCCTGTATTAAGATATCAATGTTGTCTTTTAGTGACAACTCCACCCTTTTGCCCCGACAGTACTAGTGTCTAACCGATCAGCTCATGTCAGCCGATCGCCGATCGGCGATCACCGATCATTTCCTCTTTGATCATCCGATCACCGATTAAATGCGCAAGTGAACTGCAATGCCTAAATAACAGTAGGCCTACATTTCCCTCGTGTGTGATGCCGTACATAGTGTAAATATAGTAGCATTTGTGTACTTAGCAAAACAGATTATAACGAGTGAAAAACAAGTTCAAATTGTTTAAATAAAAAATATAATTATTTACTCTTTTTATTTATCGTGTTTACCTGGTCCATGTCTCTAAGGACAGGACACCTGTCAATCAAGTGTCAAGTCATTGTTTACATTTTACAAACGTTGCGATTGCGTCGCCCGACCATGTGCGATTTGAAGCTTTGCACATGGCACGCTGGGTATTCCCACAATTCTTTCTTTGTTGCAAAAATACATCATAATTCATAAACACAGATACATCTGATAGTAAATTAATGTATTTGAGATTTTCAATATATTTAATTCTATCCATAAATCCGAAGTTTTAACTTAGTTAAGTGAATCTTTTAGTAAATAGAAGTGAAACGTAGCCTAGCCAATGACAAGCCTTGTTTGATTATGCCTTTGGCGGGCCATGACGTGGGTATTTCCCGTAATAAAAACGAAAACAAAACATTGAATGTACATTCGCTGAATCCCGCCGATCGAACTAATCTGAAAACAGGCGAGTTTGAAAGGATTTGTACCCTTATAGGCTTCGCTAAATTCACCTGGATAAACTAATTAACTATGTTATGTGAAGAAGTAAGAAGGCGAGTTTGAGAGGAATTTTAACGGAGAAAAGACGACATGATAAGCTTTTAATTGGGTTTTCATACTATAGTGATTGATCGGTTCATCAGATCGGTAGATGAAGGAATTTTGCCGATCAGACTTATATCGGGCCGATCGGGAAACTCCCGATCTGATCGGTTAGACACTAGACAGTACACACCACACATATGAACATTAATCGCTAACAATTTTGGCAGATGTAATAAAAATGTCTGCTCGTTTCACTTGTGATTGTAAATGACTAATGCTAATTCAGGACCGTAAACAGGGGAGGATGCGAATGAAAATTTGTGAAAAATTAAAAATATAAAACTACAGTAAACATTGAAATTCTTATGTTATTGCTACATACATTTTTGGTCCTTTCATACACCAATACAGTTTGCCAAGTAATTTTAAATTATTGATTTCTTTGGAAGTTAAATTATAGCGCTCTGTTTAAGTAATTACATATTCACAAATTTAATAGTAGTACAGTATGTTAAAATGGTTTAATAAAAGTTTAGGACAATAATTCATTATTTTCACCTGACCTAACACCAAACAATAATTTTTTGTTTTATGGCCTGACACACATATGCTCTCTTATATTTAGTTAATAATTGATTCACTGCTTTTTTCAAAGTACTTATTGATCTCCAATAGGACAATAATGGAACTTGTTATTATTTTCATCTGACCTAACACCAAACAAACAATACTATTTCCTGTCATGGCCTTACACACGTGCATGCGTGCCCTCGTAGTTAATAATTGATTGATATCTCTCCTGTCTAGCAGACAGGTAGGCAAGCCATACCTGTACCGACAACACTGTTGTAGTTGATAGTTCATTGATATGCAAATGATGTTTGTGAGTTAGTTAGGTTTCGGTTGCGTGTTGGGACATGTAATGGTAGACTAACGGTTTTAGTTAGTGATCTTTTAAAGGTGTTAACAGAATTTAATATTTATAAGTTGGAATATTTTTGAATTTATGTGAATAGATTTTTTTATTTTCTTTATTTTGTTTAAATTTGTCTGTGAAGTTTATCTATTGGGGGCTGATCATGTGCACGTGCCTGGGGAAGGGGCTTTCCATTATTTTCACTAAGTCATAATTTGATTAAATTTGCCTATTTTTAATTTGCTTTTTAAAATCCTTGTGAGTATTCAACCAACAAACCACTGCCCTTCCCCAGTTTTGGGCTTGAAACTGTTGATTGTGCTGTTATTTTTCTCATTAGGTATATATATAACCATTCATATAACTGAATTGCCAGCAATTTTGCCTGTTGCTTTTTGTAACAAAATAGATGCAGATTTGTATGTCTCAATATGATGTAGATTTTGCAATAAACATTTGCAATATTCTGAATTTGACCTTGGTCTTCATTGGATTGCATTTCCAGCAACCTTAAAAACAACCAACAACCTTCACCATACAATGAAAATAAAATGGCACTAAAATAAAACAACAAACCAACCTTCACCATACAATGAAAATAAAATGGCACAAAAATTAACCAACAAACCAACCTTACACTGAAAATAAAATGGCACAAAAACAAACCAACCTTCACCATTCAATGAAAATAAAATAGCACAAAAATAAAACAACAAACCAACCGTCACCATTCAATGAAAATAAAATGGCACAAAAATAAACCAACAAACCCACCTTCACCTTACAGTGAAAATAAATGGCACAAAAATGAATCAACATACCAACCTTCACCATACAATGAAAATAAATGGCACAAAAATAAACCAACAAACCAACCTTCACCATTCAATGAAAATAAAATGGTGCAAAAATAAACCAACTAACCAACCTTCGCCTTACAGTGGAAATAAAATGGCACACAAATTTAACCAACCAACCAACCTTCACCATGATACATGTACAGTGAAAATAAAATGGCATACAAATAAGCCTGACAGTCTGTCTCCCTTTATCTGTATCCAAACTAGTCGAGCTAATCATAGCTCCAAACTAAATAGGGTACTTTTCTAACTTCAAAGTTTCATGACATTAGTATTTGGCCGTACATGCTAGCTAGAGGTTAAATGTTTTATAAAGCGTGCAGATATGAAAAGACACATGTGTCTAATGATAATTTTTTTCAACAAAATTGAGAAAGGATTATATATACACTTCTTGGTAAGGAACTGTTTAACTAAGGTAAATATCAAAAAATTGCACTGACTAGCCTTATTTTAAGCTAACATTCAACTTGTCAAATGTTGTAAAAGAATGTCTGTATTGTTCAAGCGATATTTTGTTTTCATCAATATATCATACGATTTAGTCACTTGATTAATTATATAGGAGACTTTTCATTTTATGGGATTCCTTTTCTTTTTGTGAATGAACAAATTCTTTTTACATCAAGTCAAATTGTAAACATTTTGTACTTATATTAATGTTGTGAAATTCGACTAACCAAGTTGTTTTATTGTTACGTTGTATATTTTCAGGTAACTTTCCAGCGATCAGCGATGATCTTGTGAATTCCTACCATCTACTACTATGCTGTCTTGATTTAGTATTTGCCAATGTGGTGCTTGCCAATAGGAGGGATCACCTCAATACAGATTTCCCAGGTAAGAGAATGGTGGTCCTCTAGTCAATTTATCGCAATCAGTTTTTGGTGGAGTAGTGATTTGATTTACAACATGGTTTTGATGCCCGGCTGAAAAGTGGAATGTATAGACGTTATTCATAATTGGCGCATGAACGTCAAAAGAGGGCCGTGCTATCCAGCTGAGCATGCTCAGAGCAATTAGTGCTCCGAAAACGAGATGTAGCCGAGACGAGAGTGATGTAGCTTTTCAATGTGGTGAACTTTGCACTTGTCATAAAATAGTCTAAATACTTCTGAGCTGTTCAATATGATTACCTTCGTGAAATAAACTTGAATGTAAAAACTATCTATTCCACTAGTTTGAAATGAAATGTTTGCTGGTTAGCGACACTATCTAGGAAAATGTAGAAGTTCACAGTTCATTACATTGCAGTTAAAGTACGAGATTGTAATGTTTTTCGGCACACTAATTGCTCTAAGCATGCTCAGTTAGAATTCACACCCTCTGTTGACGTAAATGCGCCAATTATGAATAACGTCTATTCATTGGAAAGTGAATTGATGCACATGTCCTTATAAAGATTGAAATATTTACAAATTATAAATGGAGAATAAACATTGTTTTTTATCCTCTGGCATGTAGCTGTTATTTTTTGCTGAGATGTAATGCAATATTGCTGTTGGCTGCACACGCTATGCGATATATGACACGAAAGATGCTTTCCAGATTCAAAACCTTGTATCTCCATCCAGCCCTTCAGCATGTATAAAGTAATACGACGATATTACAGTATTTCCCCTTCTTCTTTAACACTTTATTCAAGTATTTTAGCTGTAAATGAAAGAAGAAGAATCATAAATAATTTAAATTAATTAATTCAGTACACATTAGACTAGGGTTAGGCAAAAGCACACAAAAGCAAGCAATTTTTTAATTCCACAGTGCCTTTTTCAAAAGTGGTCTAAATAAATGAGAAAGTTGTCCATTTACCAAAAATCAACAAATTGCATAACTGTGGAAGTGTTTCTAGACCTTGTTTAATTTGAATTTAGTTTTGAATGAAAAATGATGGTTTTGACAATTACATGGCAAAACATGGCAACGCGTTTGGCATATAATTGTGCCAAAACGCACACTTTGCCTCAAAAATAACTTCAAAATCAGGCAGCACATTTATTGCTTTTAAAAAGTGTAAATTCCCTATGCCTACATTAAACCCATTCACAACGGTTGTAGCCAGATCCATTTTAGTTGTCATAGACAAAAGGCAGTGAGCCTGTCTCCAATGTATTTCCATTTTCCATACCAATAAAAGTAAACCCCGATCCATTTTACTCTTATCTGCGCATTCGGGTTTATTTCAAAAGCATTTGGCATATTTTTGTGCCAAAAAGCACTTTTTCAAAAGCAGGCAGCACATTTAATGCCTTAGCCCGTCTCCAATATATTTCCATAACAATAAAAGTAAACCCCGATCCATTTGACTCTTCCTATAACCAGGTCTTCCAGAGAATTTCACTAGTCGTGATTATCGTGTACCTCAGCAGTGTCCCTGCGCCATAGAGAAACTGTGCGAGTTACATGACGGACTTGTTGTGGAGGCAAAAGGAATCAAAGAGCACTGGTGGAGACCACACATCAGGAAACTGTTTGACAATAAGGTATGTATGTCACTGTTAGTAATATTAATCAAATATACTTCTCACAAAAAGTATCGAGACAGTTAAAATGAGCCAATAATTAACGACCCGAAAAGGTATCGAAGATTAATCGAAGCAAATAACTCAATGCATACTTTTGTTCTGCATACTTTTGTTCTGCATTCTATGGTTGAAGGTCCTACGACAATTGAAATGACAATAACTCTGCTCCGCAACATCATGTATGTCACTGTTAGTAATAATTATTAATAATAGAGGTGTCAAAATACACAGAACAAAATTATGCACTGGGTGATTTTTCATTTTATCCCCACCCAATAACTGCAATAGAATGGATTGATATTAAATCTTATTGATGTTTTTGTTTTCTAGATTTTGAGAGGAACACCAGAGAAATATAGCGGTCTTCTTGATGTACAGACATTTGAAATCAACAGGTGAGTTATGCATACAAGTGTATCAAATGAAACAAATGGCATTGCCAATTTGAGAAATAGTTTAATTTTATTAATCCTTTACACATGTACAGAGATTCTATTATTTTTAGGATAGGAAAGTCCTATACTGACGTACGTAGTGAAAACGGTCCATTTTGCATATTTACATAAATTATGGTAATCGCCACCGGAATGTGTGGAATGCGTACCTGACTGGCATTTGACGTCATTTTTGGTCAGCATACCCATGATGGCGCTGTTCTCGCGGTAGATTTACACAGACGACGGTGGCAACGCGAAACCTATATTTTGAATTTGATTGGAATAACACGTAATCGCGAATGTTAATCTTATAATTTTGACCCAGCATTTTGAAAAATTCGTCATAATTAGAAGAATTTGTTTCCAATCCAAAACCTTTGGAATTGTAAATGCTATTTTTAAAATTATTTGGAGTAATTCTGTTATATACCCTTCACAGGGTATTCACAGTGCATGTTTTTAAGAACGACGCATACTACTAATGTAGGGTGTGGAGGGTTTCACAGAATTATGCCAATTATTTTCATTAACCGGGCGATGACTGTTAAAAATATTTCAAAATGGTCACTCCCGTTACCATAATTATTTGGTCGTGAGAGAGACGCATGGCCAGCGTCGCGTCGTCTGCTACAATCACGCCTTATCGGTATAGCGCCACCAAGGCTATGCTGGCCAAATTTCAATTTAGCAGTGGCTTCCGATCGGCAAGGTGAGTGGACACCCCTGCATATGTAGCCTGAAAATTGAGTGTTTACTTTCAAAAAGTGGCGACACAAAAAGTTAGCTTCGTAATCTGGCTATCTAAAAATCTTGTTGAAGCACAATATCTGATTCTGATCATCTGGCATTTCTTACCCACAGCAAAAAGATCAACCAGGAATACGAAGAGTACGTGTTAACGAGAGGAGACTTTGATGAGAGGATTTTCTTAGGAGACGATGCGGATGAAGAGATCGGTACGCCTGCTAAATTTGACGATATTGGATCTATTAGTATTACAGAGAAGATGAGAGCTAAGAGACAAATCAACCTGCAACAACAGATGGATAAGGTGAGTAAGATCCTATAGTTTGTTCAGTTCTAAATTGGCAAGAAATATTCGGTTTTTATCTTTCCGCACGCAAAAGGCATCCATCCAAGCGTATCAGCGTGATTTTGGCATATGCAAGCATCACACATACAGTGACATTGCGCCATGCAAGAGTTTTGCGCGCGACGCTCTTCTTAATTCATTCGCTGCTGTAAATAGGTTTCGCCAATTTGAAAGTGACTGAACTATTATAATAGGGCTGGGATTTTCGGGATATCATGCTCCCTGGACTCGATTTAATTTGTTTCGGACGAGACCCGGGATTCCTGAATTTGTCCAAACATACTCTGGGCGCATTGCTAGGGCGCCATCGAAATTGTTTCCGAAGTATTCCAACTTAAATCCAAGATGGCAGCCCGTAAACCCGGAAGTGAAAATCCATGGCGAAAATCACATTTTAACGAGCATAAGTGTAAGAAAATGCACAGATTTGGACCAAGGCTCAAATTAATCGAAGGCATCGAAGGCTTGCCTTCGATGCCCCACCAAGTTGCCTTGATGCCCTCCATTTCTGGCTGTTTTCACTCCATTCAAAAGTACGTAACTGCCTTAGAGAAAGTTGGTGCCCCTTTCAAATTGCCTTAAACTGCCTGCCCTCTTCATTTCTTATTTTTTAGGCCCTTGATTTGACTAAATAAACACATTTCAAATGAATCTCCACTATAAATGTGCAGTAACGGGGACTCAAGGAAGTCACTTAATGAATTTTGTGAGTGCTGTAATTATTGAAATATGACTCAAATGTATATTATATAAGTATACATTTTTGAACAAAGCTAACAAAAATAAGTTTGAGGAAAAATCGCTTGATGATGATGTAAAGACACTAACTTAGGGACAAATTTCTAATTTTTTAACATAATCTAATATTTTTTTTGAAATTTTGACTAAAAAGTACCTATCAATTTACATAATGTATTTATGGAATGCATCATTTGTAAACCATCAGGTTCACAACAGGGGTCTTGCACCATCCACTCCTCTGACGGGCAGAAGATACCTCAAAGAAAAGGACCCAACGGTCACTCCTGTGTCCACCGCTACGCAGACGGTCAGTCGGCTTCAGGCCTTACTGGCCGGCCGTAAAGTGTGTCCGAGTGACTTGTTGACGGCAATCTTTGGTGAATGTAAAGAGAACCCGGCAGAGTCCATTGCGAAGAGGGTGAAAGAGATGGGAGAAATGTTTGTACAGAAATATACACAGGTGAGTAGATGGGTTTGATTGATCACTTGGGTATCACATGGAAAGAGGATGGTTGTCACATGGGCAGGATGTGGGTATTACATGGACAGGGTGTGGGTATCACATGGGCAGGACATGTGTACCACATGGGCATGATGTGTGTATCACATGGGCAGGATGTGGGTATCACATGGGCAGGACACGTGTACCAAATGGGCAGGAATTTTGTATCACATGGGCAGGATGTTGGTATCACATGGGCATGATGTGGGTATCCCATGGCGAGACACAGGTATCACATGGACAGGTTGTGGGTATCACATGGACAGCATAAGGTCTGGTCATGATATAATTTTCGTTATAAGTGTCACATTGTGATTTACATACACTGTGTGTATTTTTCACTTTTGGTGTCATACCTTGTTCATAAGTCTTTGATTTACTAGGATAAAAGAAAGGGTGCTGAATAGTATCATAGAAAGCTATTGATGTTGATATGCATCCAACAGCCAAGTTGACTCTTTTCTTCTATAACCCTAACGCTACTACGTCTCACAGTCACCTCACAGCCAGCACCACGTGGCTTGCGCGCGCACAAGTTCTATCTCCTGTAGCACTAAACTACGGGTATATATGGTCTCCGATTTCTTAGCCTGTGAAGCCCTCCCCCCGTGGCTGAGTGTTAGTATATCTCGCCTGTCACGCGGCCGACCCGGGTTCAACTCCCGGCGCCGGCGGACATAATTTTTCCCATTTTTTATTTAACCCCCTCCCCCTGTTCTTCGTTCCATCCCCACTGCCACGTTCTAGGGTTAGGGTTAATACGACACCACACAGTGCATTTCTATAACCCTAACGCTACTACGTCTCACAGTCACCTCACAGCCAGCACCACGTGGCTTGCGCGCGCACAAGTTCTATCTCCTGTAGCACTAAACTACGGGTATATATGGTCTCCGATTTCTTAGCCTGTGAAGCCCTCCCCCGTGGCTGAGTGTTAGTATATCGTTCCATCCCCACTGCCACGTTCTAGGGTTAGGGTTAAATAGACCATTATACACAAGATCATAGTTTTGGCTGTTTGAAAGACTACTTAAAGGTGTATGTTCCGATCACTTTTTCGGGGCTATGATTTTTTTTTTCCACATCAAGATATTTTGATATCAGAAGAATCCCCATATTTTTCTCATTATGTCTGTAAAATATTAGTGGCCAATATTGTTCCATTTAGAAATTATAGGCTAAAATGTGGTGAATTACTGCCAAAGGTGGTTGACCACCAACCAGTTTGTGTTTAACTCAATGGCATGTGACCTTGTGCTTCTAAAAATAGAACCATAGGAGTAATGCAACTCAAATTTTGGAATGGGACAATTTAAGGATGACCTATAATGTCAACATCAAGTTGAAAATTGGGCCAGCAATCGGACCATCTACCTTTAAGATTTGCTATAATTGGATGTTATTATCAGTTGCATCAATTTTTTACCGTTAACAAACTTACCCCTGATTGTTTTTGTTTTATCCAGCCCTCCAAAGATGAGTGTGGTTCACACATAGATTTTGCTAAACGTCGTTTAACCCTTGCTGCAAGCTTATACTACAAATGTCTAGAGAGTATTATGATATCGGAGAAGAAGAGGAAGCCTGGCAAAGTGGATTTAGCGGTATGTACCACACAAATAAAAAAAACTCCATCCGGCCCTTCAGCATGTGTAAAGTAATACTTCTCATGTATAACCTTTGGGCAGTCTGCTCTAAACATGTTTAAGGGCTAAAAACTTATCTAGCAAAGTGATTTTAGCGGTATGTACCACACAAATAAAAAAAAACCTCCATCTGGCCCTTCAGCATGTATAAAGTAATACTTCTCATGTATAACTTTGGGCAGTCTGCTCTAAACATGTTTAAGGGCTAAAAACTTATCTAGCAAAGTGAGTTTAGCGGTATGTACCACACAAATAAAAAACCTCCATCTGGCCCTTCAGCATGTGTAAAGTAATACTTCTCATGTATAACCTTAGGGCAGTCTGCTCTAAACATGTTTAAGGGCTAAAAACTTATCTAGCAAAGTGATTTTAGCGGTATGTACCACACAAATAAAAAAACCCTCCATCCGGCCCTTCAGCATGTATAAAGTAATATTTCTCATGTATAACCTTTAGGCAGTCTGCTCT
The DNA here is from genome assembly GCA_035610835.1 of Ophiura sarsii. Classification (NCBI taxonomy): domain Eukaryota; kingdom Metazoa; phylum Echinodermata; class Ophiuroidea; order Amphilepidida; family Ophiuridae; genus Ophiura; species Ophiura sarsii. Next base: position 59,047,262 of record CM069444.1, read on the forward strand.
AAACATGTTTAAGGGCTAACAACTTATCTATACTCTGTTTGGCCATCTCGAGACAGTGACGTAACTGAACAGGCGCAGCTTTTACGCACGCATGTGTATCTTCCGCCTTTCAACGCTCGTGTTTGTACGCCAGCGCCGCGAGTATGCGCGCGCGTTATGTGATGCAATTAGTAGAATACGCGGTTACGTCACTGTCTCGAGATGGCCAAACAGAGTATAGCAAAGTGGATTTAGCGGTATGTACCACACAAATAAAAAAAACCTCCATCCAGCCCTTCAGCATGTATAAAGTAGTACTTCCCATGTATAACCTTTGGGCAGTCTGCTCTAAACATGTTTAAGGGCTAAAAACTTATCTATCGAAACCTTGAAATTGCTCTTGCCCCTGAACATGTATAAAGTAACACTTCCTATGCGTAAACGTTAGACAGTTTTACTTTATACATGCTGGAGGGCCAGTAAAACATACTAGGTTTTGACAGAACATCACCATATGCATGAAAATGCATTTCATTTAGCAGTTGCCTGTTTACTATTTTTTGCTGATGGGACAATGACATTCAGATATTTATGGGAAATTCACAAAGAATTAAAAACAGGTGCTCTTTGATTAAAAATTAATTTGTGACGATCAGTAGATCTTCTAGCCATGAAACATTGCACCAGACCTGGAAAAAAATGGGCAAATTGGGAAGCTCCTTGCCTGGAAATGTGGTCATTTGGAGGGAAATTTGGGCATTTGGAGGGAAATTTTGCTTGTCCATATAGAGAATACATAAGAATAGTGAAAAATGTTCCATTTTGAAGGGAAATTTGAGTTAGCTTGCCGGGAAATCAATATTTTTGCAGGGCCTGCTATTGCACCAGGGTATATAGTAATGGTATGTTGTTTGTTTGTATTGCTTATTGAATCATTATTACATTATCACAATAAAACTGATAATTTGACCGTTATTTAACCCCAATGATATGCAATTGAGGTTGTTTGTTTGCGCTGTCTATCGAAGCAGTAAACATGATCAAAGAAAGAATCAAACAATAATTATCCATACTTGTTATTGTTAGGGCAGAAGCTTTATAGGAGCAGGATATTCTATATGGTTTTTGAGCACGGTATAAACTTCTAATTGGTCGTAATTTTCCATTAATATTGTTCATTTATTCACCAATGTCATATTAAACCCAACAGCCTAGTATGCTACAAAATACGGCTCCAACTGAGTGCTGTTGGTGCCAGGGCTCAAATTTTAATTTTTGAAGGCACCCAATTTTAAGGCCACGGAACAAATTTATGATGGGGCACAAAGGCCAACACATGGTCAAGAATACCTTGAAAGTTAACAAAGGTCTCGGGCACCAAGGCAAAACCTTAGTGGGCACAGCAATGACCTTGGTGAAATTTGAGCCCTGGTTGGTGCATGAATCCATATCCTGTGGCGAAATTCTTATGATATACGCTGCCAATTTTTTTGTTTGTTTTTGAAGCTGACCACTGTGCCGTAGCCGTAAAGGATTGAGACTCCGATGTAGACCACCCCGGGTTGATTCTAGGCTCTGACTGACAGAGCTTGCCTCCCTCCCAGCCCTATTTTTTGGCCCATAGTACCCTCTGATTTATTTCTAAACTATGCCTACCTAAGGGGTTAGGATTAAGAGTTTGACCAGACTATGACTAACGTAATTTCTGGCCAGTAATTTTCCATTACTGTCAATGTGGTGTTTTTTACGCTTTGTTGATTTTCATCCATTTCGCTAGTTTTTAAATTGACGGAGGGAAAATTCATTTCATAGACTTATACACAAAATAGATATATTTGTGTGTTTTTTTATTTTCGCGGGAGTTGCTTGGAGTGTGAACATTTCCACATTTACAGTAGGCCTATGTTTGTTTGTTTGTTTTGACAGTGCTTACTGGAGCATGACATGTTTCACCGATCCCTCTTTGCCTGCTGTCTTGAGGTCATCATATTTGCATACAACTCACAAAGGTCAGTATTTGAAAAGGATCCACATTTTATCAACTAAATGGAAATTCAACTTATAGCTGACAACACCAAGATTTTCAAAATTTACAGATTTGGAAAAATATTGGAAATTCTATACATGAACATTTTATACATATAATATTTTTTGTTTTCTTTCCAGGGCTTCTCAAAGTTGGATACTTGGGCAACAAATTTGCTTTTTCCTATACAATTACATGTAAAGTCTATATTCATATTCATTTCCATAGGAATTTAACGTTTTTGCACAACTATCAAACTTTGAGATTAGCTGATATGTAAACAAATAATACTATAGCTTTGATTTTATGACATCATATAGAAAACATGCAGTGGTATAATTTTCACTGCAGTTCATCTCCAGATCATGTGATCCACAAGGTCAAATTCAAGGTCAACGCAAAGGTCAAGAGGTCATCATACTTCAAATTGTTCCTACATGAAAAATAATGGCAGATTTGGATTGTTGGTGCAATTACCTTTCCAAAAACACCAATATCAACTGATTTGACCAATTGGTTACCTAGGTATGGTCATTTCAAAAGTTCCCCGTTTTCCTATGCAATATACATGTTAAAGCTATTCATTGCATAAAAATGTCACATTTTTGCTCAACTATCCAACTTTGAGAAGAACTGGAAAGAAAACAAAAAATATTATATCTCTAATTCTTTGATATTGTGTAGAAAACATGTGGGGGTATAATTTCACCAAACGTCAACTCCAAATCACGTGATCCACGAGGTCAAATTCAAGGTCAAAGTAAAGGTCAAGAGGTCATGAAAACTTAACATGCTCATGCTTAAGAAATAATGGCAGATTTGGATTCCTTATGCAATTTCCTTTACAAAAACACCAATTTCAGCCAATTTGACCCAGGGGTTACTGATTTATGGTCATTTGAAAGTTGACTGTTGCGCTCATTTTGACCGAAATCGTCGAAAAAGCGTAAGTCGGATGAATTTTTAATTTTGAAATTTGAGCTTGTTGAGTCAAAGTTACCCTATAAACCAAATTTGAGCAAATTTGAAGACGGTAGGGTTAAAAATTCCACTTTATTTGGGTGATTTGACATGGAATGACCCATACATATTGTGAGCAAGAGCTCTCTGTAGAGAGTGTACCAGTTTGATCTGTTATCGCTCAGCTTAACACTGTTGGACTATTGTTCACATATGCTCTTTATATACACAAAAAAATGTGGCAGGAGTAGACAGAATCACGGTCTTTCACAAAATGCACACCAACCACTGCCCACACACCATATGTTCATCGTCGTGCTACGCGTTCAAGTGTTGCAATGCCAGATCATGCCCTTTCACTGCCGCCTGCCAGAACTTGCTGCTTAGACAGAAGTTTCATCCATACAGCTGTTCCACTGTGGAACAGTCTTCCAGTCAATATTGTTGGCAACATCCAGGAAGGACTACAATCTTTTAAATGTCGTGTTAACAGACACTTTCTCTCCAACTCTTCAGAGTATGTTGGCTAAGCTCTCTCAATGTATCAATGACCTCCAGATATTATTTTCTTCTTATTTTTTGATGTTATTCTCTATGTTTGGGTGTTTATCCTATTCCTGTCCCATGCCACTTTCATTGGCTTTTTTTACTAGCCCAATTGTGTTTACTTGTATTTTTGATTATTTTCTGAGTTGCAGTGAACCAATTGATTGGCCCATCAGAGCTCTCTGTTGAGAGTTACCCGTTTGATTTGTAATCACTCAGTTCATTAACTTTGTTAATGTCTGTTGGGCTATTGTTTACATTTGCTCTTTATATACAAAAAATAAATAAAAATCAACCTTTGCATTTTATTTTATTTTAATTTATTTTATTTGTTCTCACATTTTTGACTTGTTTGCATTTTATACAGGACGTTTCCATGGGTAATAGAATGCTTTGGTATCCCAGCATTCCATTATTATAAGGTCATTGAACTTTTACTGAGAGCAGAAGAAGGATTGTCTCGAGATATTGTCAAGCACCTCAATCATGTAAGTATATATAGAGGGTTCTTCAGGCGATAAAATAACCCTGTGCCATTGGTAAAAGGACCTCAGGTAGGGTCGTCTGTCTGGTGGTGTAGGGTTTTTTCCCCCCAAAATTTAGTGATGAATTTTTAACAACTTCCAGACGTTTTCAATTTAAAAAAAAATCCACTAATGTTTTTAATTTTTTTTAAAAATTGGTTAAAAAAATGGTTGGGCCCGTAGAACAGGGGTTGTTATGTTTGTTTGTTTACACGGTCGGTCCATAAGGCAGATGCTTGGGTCCTGAAGGGACCATGCTCAAGCAAAATGCTCGGGCCAGGTTAATAAGCCTATATAAGCATGCTGGCTGAATGAAATGAAAGTTAGAAAAGATGGAAGAAAAGAATGAAGTAAAAAGAGCCACTTCCAACAATTTTTTGTCACCTTATTGAAGATATTCATCAGGACTGTTTGATTAAAACTTATTTTCCAAGCAACCAGACAGTATCAATACAAGACTGTCACTTCGTCAACAGTGTTGATAAAATACCAACTTTTTCTCGAAACGTCCACTAAAGTATGTTCAAACCTGTACTTGATATGATATCATACTTTCTAGTTACAGAGTCATTACACTGACCACCATTGTAATATGCAGATGGCATACTCATATTTATGCAACTATAGTTCAGGTATTCACTGCTAAGGAACAATTGTCATAGCAATGATTATATGCTTAAAAGAAATAACAATATTTTTTGGAGAAAGTTGCATACAATACAGTGCACACACTTACAAACGAGACCAAGACCAAAAAGTGAGCAGATAATATAGTGTTTACATAACTCAGTATTTTCCAACATTACCAAAACAAGAATTTGATGGGCTTTGTAGAAGAGCTAATTAGATATTTGAGCTACACAGAATATTGATGCAATTTGGACCATTCACATCACATCTTTTATTTGTCTGCATTCTGATATAGGTAGAGGAAGACGTCCTTCAAGAGTATGCCTGGCGCAACGAGTCTCCATTATGGGACGCCCTCAAGGAAAGCGCCACAGGACCTCCGTCCTGCGAGGATGTGTCGTTACCCAATCACACTGATAAGTTACCGAGCGCTGCGCCCCCTGGAGTGACGCGTCTTCTCTCACCAGTAGCGTTACATCCTCGTGTAAGGCAGCTGGTGACGTCAACTCCAGCAGAACTTGGTGTTGTTAAAAAAGGTAAGGGAAAATATATTCATTCCCTAATGTAGGGCTCTGATGTTAAGGAAAGTGGCATTTTACAGTTGTGTTTTGTATTGCAGAAGAATCTAAAACAGTAAACAGTATTCTATGGTTTTTATTCTGATATAATCAGGCCTGGAAGTAGCACCTGCCCACACTACCCATAGCGGGTATATTGCAAAACAAATTAAGGAAGTCTGGTCAAAAAAAAAAAAATGTTTGATTGTCCTCGTCCGCTCGACCCTCTTAATCATTCAGACTTAATTTTTTTTTCTTCCAATTTCCAATTTTTAGTCGAAAATCAAAATTTTCATTTTTTCATTTTTTTTTTAGGTGTTGAGAACATAAAAATACTCATCAAAATGTTTAAGATTTTGTTCCCCATTTTGTTTATCACAACAAGTACATCTCATTTTACTTTAAGTGAGAAAAAACAAAAAAAAACTTTTCCCGACCGACCTACCTAACTTTTAAAAGTGATCTATGGACAATCAAATTATTTTTTTTGGCCTCATGGTGCGCATAATATTTCATCTTGTATCACATGTGAAAAAGGTCATCCAATACTATAATGCATTGCAAATACTTTGACATCTACCAAGACTTGTGCCCTTGTGTGTACTGCCAATCCAGCTTACAGTATTGAATAAAACAAGCTGTCTAATAAAAATCAACCAATACTATGAATTCATACCAGCTGTTTGTAATTGTGGTTCTTGAAACTATATTCTTCTTTCTACCTTCCTCCTCAGATCTTCTCCAATCCCCAGTATCCGCCGGAAATCGTTTCAGTTCCCCCTCTCCCGGATCCGGTGCCAAAAGAAGACTCTTCTTATCTTCATTATCCCCACCGGAAGCCAACGAGGCAAGCTCAGGAACCCCTGAAGGCACTGAGGCCAGTAAACCCAATGAAATATCCGCGTCTGCGACACTCAAGGCCGTGGCTGAGAAGGCTATCAGTGCTGTGGCTACCAGCATGGCGGCTACCAGTTCTAAAGCACCACAGATCAGACTTGCCACGGTGACATCACCTGGACCGTCACAGACTGTTACAGTTGCTGTACAGAGTAAGTGTTAACATTGTATGTGTAGTCTGTTTCCTGTGAAAAGGATTGTGGGATAGATTTATGGGAGTGGTGCGGCGAGTAAATCACCACAGATCAGACTTGCCACGGTGACATCATCGCGACCGTGAGAGACTGTTACAGTGGCGGTACAGAGTAGGTGTTAATATAACATTGTATATTATGTGTAGTCTGTTTCCTGTGAAAAGGATTGTGGGAAAGATTATGGGGCTAGTATGTTTATTTTTTCAACTGCTGAATAAAGTAGTAATTTTCATTCTTTGAAGAAAAAAATGTGTTGGATCAAGTTACAGTCCTGGAAAACAGGAGTAGGAAAATGATGACTATTATGTAAAATTGTAGGCATTTTTCATGTACTCCCTGAGTCAAGATGAGGTTATAGATTGTAATGTATTTTGTACAAGTTGTGAGTTTAATAGTATGCATCATAAAATTGGAATGAAGATGTCCTAATGGTGGTGACCTTGTTATTATCATATCACAAATGACCTCCTGTGTCTCATCCTCACATGTTTAACAATAAGGGTCGTGATGATTAGGCTATATTAAAAAAATCTTATGGCTCAAAGCTCTTCAGGTTTTCAAAACCTAATGCGGAATGTGGTTTTTTTTAAAGTTTTTTTTATAAATATAAAATATTGAAATTCTTGTAAAAGTAACCTATTGTATTAAAAATTATGTGATCAATAAAAATCGGTGACATTTTCGGATTTTTTTTTTTGGAAAAGAAAAGAAAAATATTTTTTTCTCCTTCTTTGCTCCTAACGCGCATCAATTAACTAACGTGCTCGGTTTGAGACAAAAGGTTTTTTAATATAGCCTTATCGCTGAAGTACAAGACACAATGGTTATTTTTGTTCAAAATGCAACCCCATTCTCATTATGACCAGTTTGAGACGATTGTATGGTCAGCATTTAATAATGATTTTATAATTTCTTGCCCAGGTGTGAAGGACAAGGATGGCACGATCCGATACATAGCAAGTCCGGTCAAGACGGTCAAAATTTTGACCAGTCAGACCATCCTATCGCCGAACAAATCATCACCGGTCAGGATAAGATTAGGGACAGAGCAATCAATATTAAATGCAGCATCGCCCAGCACTAGTGGTGAGGGAATTCACATAGTCATGCAACCAGCTCAGAAACCAAAGAAGACCGGGTCGTTAGGATTATTCTTCAGGAAGGTAGGTGAAAATCGAGTCCCATCCAACAATTTTGAGTCCCGGAACAAAAATCACCTATCCAAATCCCGAAAATAACCCATCGACAAAATAACATTGCTCCCTGAAAAATTTGTCAGCTAAAACATTCTTACGTAAGGTCGTACATCACTGATTCAGTACCCATAGACTTAACATGATTTGCAGGCTGTGTTCAAATCGCTGTAATTTGAGTTAGCTCGCAACGAATTCTATGAAATGTTGAAACACAAACAGTATTTTATAACATATCTGAAACTCAACCCCGGGTCATCAGGTAGATTTTTAGCTAGAAGCCGGCACGTCAGAGTGTACTGATTTTGTTACTTATAAGTCAGCTTTTACCCGTGCATGCAAGGTGCGCGTAAATCGGTCCGTAAAATTATGTTTCAGTTAAAATCACGTATTTGATTTTTAAAACATTACAATATACATTCTTAGAAATACGCAGAATACAAATTTGACACAAAAACAATAATGATTAATTTCATTTGCTACCATTCTTCCCGTCAAATAGGCCCTATTATCGTACTCAACTTTGCCGGAAGTGCCGCGCATTACCGAATTAGTGGTGTACGCCCTTAATGCCAATTTATAGTGGAGATTCACTTTTGAAATGTCAAATCATGAAAATAACAGCCCTGACTATGTGCACCGCATATTTCTATTGCATTTGTAAATTAAACAAATTGCCATATGCTATTTAAAAAATGAGGAAATAAAGGTTGAGAACACTTCCTATTATTCAAAATGTTCGTTATTCAAAGTATTATGATGGATATGGTAATATAAATGAAATATATATCAAATATAAAAAAAAGATGGTTAATTTGGCTGAATTGATAAGTACATAATTTTCATCTCTTCTTGTTACAATCCCAACAAACTTACACAAATGAATTCAAGAATCTTTCCATTTAACTTAGGCCAAATTTGTTGTTGTTGTTATATTGGCGTAACGGGCTGAGCAAAAATAGGGTAGGTAGGTAGGGATTTTTTTTTTTTTTTTTTTTTTTAGCAGCTGTTTTTGAACAATGTTAACCGAGTTTAAACATTCCCTATTGTTTGTTAGAAGTACCCCTCAGTACAAGTCTATATACAAATAAAACACAATAAACCATATTTTCGGAAGGAATTTCCGTTTATTCGAGGAGCACCGTCGTATTTCGTTCGAGAAAAAACATTTATTTTTTTTATTTTTTAGGGTCGGTCGGTTGGGTTTTTTTTTTTTTTTCACTGAAAAAAAAAAAAAAGTGTAGGGTCGGGCGTATTTTTAGGGTCGGGCGGGTTACGCCAATATAACAATTTTTTTTTTTGGCCTTACTATACATTATAATACCTCCATACCATGTGAAATATTTGTATTACATAAGGAGACAAAATACCACCCCTGTTCTACGGGCAAACAGACCTCAGGTAGGATCGGTTGATAGGGCATTTTTTCTTTCTTCAAAATCTTTGTGAAAATTTGAGTGAATTCAACAATTTTTGAATTTGTAAAAAAAATAAAATCGATTTTGTAAAAAGAAAACAAAAAAAGAAAACAATGGAAACAAGGTATTTAAAAAAAACTGGACGGGGGAGATAGAAGACTGTTGAAAGTAGGCTTGAGTTATCCCGTGCTTTTTCTCTTACGTGACACGGGTCATTCTATACGTGCGTGTCACGGGTACCCGTATCCCGTAAGTCTCACTCTCCGTGAATTCCCAAACCCAACCCACAGTAGAGCCCAAGCCCCGTAATAACCTGCATAGTGCATACCACCACGCAGCGTTCGATTTAACCAATGTAGCATCACGAAATACGACACACTTTTGAACACTAATGCACAAATATGTAGCAAAAAGTGCTACGCCAAAGCCAAACCTAAAGATTGAGTGTCATCTTCAAATAACTAAAACAAAGTATGGTAAATCTTGAAATATCGGCGGTTCATTTTCACTTTCGTCCAGAGTTAAAAATCCCATTGGTTTACACGTACTTGCGCAGAATTTTTCTGTCGGTTTAAAATGTGTACAAAATGGCGGAGTTCTGCGCATCTCGGAGAAGTAATAATCATGACGTCACTTCTAGTCTTGTTTTCGTGTCGCATGGCAAAGGTCGAGGGGTTGTTGCCATATCATTGGGCTAATCATATTGAAGGGTTCACCTAGACTGTAACTCTCAGCCGCCCTCTTATGTCGCTATCTTGCAGGCTCCGATATTTGTACAGCTTTAGCGTCCGTACGGTAATATTGATGACTGGGGGATGTAGCCTAGGGTTCGCCATAATCATTGGGCTAATTGCGAGACCAAGGCAACACGGAACAAAGAGGCCGTGGACTCAGTGACTCAGTATATTACTAAATCATATAATATAATACAAAATAGCATCCAAATAGCTTAGTATATTACTAAATGGCATCCAAATAGCTGAAATAACTTACTGTGTCCTCTTACCTTCATATTATAACAATATCAATTACATTTTACAACAAAATCGCTTCAGAAGATGATTAATGCAAGTTATTAATATTAGCAAATGCCGCGAATTTTAGGGGTTTGTGAAAAGGTTACGACTTAGAAACGTCGTTTCAAATGACGGGGTCGCTAATCTCCCCCGTCAAAAAATTGGTCGGTCAGGCCTTAAGAACATGGTTAAATGTCCACACTTTTTCTAGCATCGCCATATCATATCATATCTTTATTTTGGATGATGCACTCTAATGTACATACATACCCTTTTTATCCCCCTGGTTTGTAAAACCAGAAGGGGATTTTGTCATCATGTAATGTGCGGGGGTGTGTATGTATGTGTGTGTGTAGGGGTGTGTGTGGGGGGTGGGGGGGGGGGGGGGGCGGGGGCGGATTGACTTCAAACCTTCAGTGATAGGTAGGCCATGGTCAAACACTGTAGCTGCTTGTTTGGGGGTCTAATTTGCAAAGGTCATCTGAGGTCAAAGGTCATCTCGAGGTCAAATCGTAAAAGTTGCCCGAATGCTGTATCTGTTGAAAGGATGGACGGATTGACTTCAAACCTTCAGTGATAGGTAGGCCATGGTCAAACACTGTAGCTGCTTGTTTGGGGGTCTAATTTGCAAAGGTCATCTGAGGTCAAAGGTCATCTAGAGGTCAAATCGTAAAAGTTGCCCGATTGACGTCAAACTTAGAGAAAAGAAACATGAACACCAGGTGAACATGTCTAAAATAAATTAGAGGTCATCCAAGGTCATCTGAGGTCAAAGGTCATCCAGAGGTCAAATCGTAAAAGTTGCCCGATTGACGTCAAACTTGGAGACAAGAAACATGAACACCAGGTGAACATGTCTAAAATAAATTAGAGGTCATCTGAGGTCAAAGGTCATCCAGAGGTCAAATCGTAAAAGTTGCCCGATTGACGTCAAACTTGGAGACAAGAAACATGAACACCGGGTAAACATGTCTAAAATAAATTAGAGGTCATCTGAGGTCAAAGGTCAACCAGAGGTCAAATCGTAAAAGTTGCCTGATCGACGTCAAACTTGGAGACAAGAAACATGAACACTGGGTGAACATGTCTAAAATAAATTAGAGGTCATATGAGGTCAAAGGTCATCCAGAGGTCAAATCGTAAAAGTTGCCCGATTGACATCAAACTTGGAGACAAGAAGAGACAAGAAACATGAACACCGGGTGAACATGTCTAAAATAAATTAGAGGTCATCTGAGGTCAAAGGTCAACCAGAGGTCAAATCGTAAAAGTTGCCTGATCGACGTCAAACTTGGAGACAAGAAACATGAACACCAGGTGAACATGTCTAAAATAAATTAGAGGTCATCTGAGGTCAAAGGTCATCCAGAGGTCAAATCGTAAAAGTTGCCCGATCGACGTCAAACTTGGAGACAAGAAACATGAACACCGGGGGAACATGTCTAAAATAAATTAGAGGTCATCCGAGGTCAACGATCATTAGAGGTCAACCAAGGTCAAAGGTCAACAAGGGGTTAATTTGTGCAATGAACACCGTGGGAACATGTAAAAAAAGAATTAGAGGTCATCTGAGGTCAAAGGTCATCCAGAGGTCAAATCGTTAAAGTTGACCGATTGACCTCAAACTTGGTGAAAAGAAACATGAACACCGGGGGAACATGACCCATATATGACCGTTGACCTCATTTAGTTGATCTCCCAGCCAGGGGGATTCGCAAGTCGTGACTTGCAGTATTTTTATAAAATAAATTAGTCTTACTACATTTTAGAATTGCTAAAACAGCTTGTATACTTCTAACCAATTCGTAATGTCTTCTATTCCATCCAGGTCTATCATCTCGTCAACGTACGTCTGTTAGATTTGTGCACAAGGCTGAACATTGAGGAGGATCTCCGTCGTAAGATATGGACGTGTATGGAACAATCAATTGTGAAACACGTTGAACTAATGAAAGATAGACATCTTGATCAACTGGTTATGTGTGCCATCTATGTCGTATGCAAGGTTAGTAGTAGCATGGACTTGGCTCTCATTTCGTAAGGCAAGAGCAGGCATGGCACTTGATGCAAAAACTAAAGGCTCTGATAACCCTAACCCCGGTTTAGGATTTTTGACCGGGATCACAATTTTCGAGGAAAAAACACCAACTAAATCTCCGGGAACCTGCCGGGATTCGATCCGGGGACCCTCCGTTCTCGAGCCCCACCTTCCTAACACTAAGCCACGGCCCTCAGCTACACATTCGTGCAGTATACTGCACTCATTATATAGGCTCGGTTGACTACGTCATCGAAAACCGACGGCGCATGCGTTTGGAGAGGGACTTTGGATTAGCATTTTTTAGCACTCAGGGGGGTTAGGGTTAATAGAACACGAAAAAAAAACTTTTTTTTTTTTACCATAACCCTAACCCCGGTTTAGGATTTTTGACCGGGATCACAATTTTCGAGGAAAAAACACCAACTAAATCTCCGGGAACCTGCCGGGATTCGATCCGGGGACCCTCCGTTCTCGAGCCCCACCTTCCTAACACTAAGCCACGGCCCTCAGCTACACATTCGTGCAGTATACTGCACTCATTATATAGGCTCGGTTGACTACGTCATCGAAAACCGACGGCGCATGCGTTTGGAGAGGGACTTTAAATTAGCATTTTTTAGCACTCAGGGGGGTTAGGGTTAAAAGACATTTTTCACAGTGGAAAAAGTTGCTCTAAATTTGTTATTTATACATAAATTACATTTTCAGAAGTAGTTTTATCTTTTTCTGGAGCGACGTCTTAAAAAACAAAAATAAAAACACTCATCAGCTTAACTCATCTAGAATTGGTACTCTATTGTAGAGGCTGGATCTTTTCCAAATTTGTGACGTATACACGCAGCTAGCTCAGAAAGGTTCAAGGTGCTCCCGAGCTGAGCTCAGCTTGCCTAGCTGATCACAAATTTTGCAATCTCCCAAGTGTACTTTCGAAAAGACTTCTTCAACGTCTGAAAGTGAGCTTGCTTCAGCAATCAGAACATCTACCTTTAATTTAAACCCCAATTTAAACAACTAGTAGTTCAGTTCCCCAGCAAGCAGTAGTTCCTTTTTGATTGCTCTCATTCATCTCCTGGCCTTCGGGACCCAAGCGTGTGTCCGTACAGACCAACTGTGTAAACAAAGAAACAAACTCAAAACCATGTTTCCACCCTAACAGGTCACCAAGAAAGACCAACAGTTCCAAGAGATAATGAAATGTTACCGCCGGCAACCACAGGCAGCCAGCCACGTATACCGTAGTGTCTTACTGAGGAGTCGTAAAAGGCATGGTTCAGATGAGAGCTCGGAAAGCTCACAACATGAGAGCAGCCAAGATGGGTCACCGGAACCAAAAGGTATGGGATGGGTTAAGGGTTGGGATTGGGTTTAACATAGGTCCGATCAGACCATAGATGGCTCACATAAATGAAAGCCACGAAGGATCACCAGAATCAAAAGGGATGGGTTGATGTTTGGGTTTGGGTTTGACATAGTTCTGATCAGACCTGCCACAGACAGACAGCTCATAAAAAGAGGGAAGTCACAAGGGATCACAGGAACTAAAATATATAAGATGGGTTGGTGTTTGGGTTCAGGTTTGATTTGGGTTTGACATGGGTCTGATCAGACCATAGATCGCTCACAGAAAAAGTGAAGCCATGATGGATCACCAGACCCAAAAAGTAAGGGATGGATTTGGGTTTGGATTGAGTTTGAAAAAGTTCTGATCAGACCATAGATCGCTCACAGAACGAGGAAAGCCATGACGGATCACCAGATCCAAAAGGTATGGGATGGATTTGAGTTTGGATTGAGTTTGACAAAGGTCTGATCAGACCATAGATCGCTCACAGACCGAGGAAAGCCATGACGGATCACCGGAACCAAAAGGTATGGGATGGTGGATCGTTCACAGAACGAGGGAAGCCACGACGGATAACCGGAACCATAAGGTATGGGTTGGTGGATCGTTCACAGAACGAGGGAAGCCACGACGGATCACCGGAACCAAGGGTTGGGTTAAGATTAGGGATTGGATTGGGTTTGAAAATCGAAATAGGTCTGATCAGACTATAGATGGCTCGTAGAAAGAGGGAAGCCATGGTTGATCACCGGCATCAAAGGAATGGGATGGGTTGGGTTAAGATTAGGGGTTGGAATGGGTTTGACATGGGTCTGATCAGACCATAGATGACTCACAGAATGCGTGAAGCCATGAAGGACCACCAGACCCAAAAGGTATGGGATTGCGGGTTGGGTTAAGATTAGGGTTTGGGTTAGGTATGGGTCCAATTAATATACTTTTTACGGTTTTCCTTACTACCTGTTAACGAAACATTGCATATGATATAGAGCAAACTATGCATTTTCTAAATCCTTCTGCTCAGATGAATAATTTGGTTTTCGGATCAATTGAAGCAATTTTAGAATATGAATTATGCTAACACAATGAGACATGATACCTCACACATTTTTTATTTGATATAATTATTATTCCTTTATCTTCGTTATATTTACAGAGAGGCCATTAGTGAATCGTAACCCTCATCTGATCCGTTCTGCGAGTACGTTGCCTTGTCCTCCAACACCTACCAAGATGGCAGGGACGGGCTCAACATTTGAAGATGAAGACAGGGGTGATCTCATCATGTTTTACAACTCGGTAAGTTGAGTATTTCTGTACTTTTCTTTCACTGGTTTCTTAAAATGATTTTGATTTCCTTAATCTTTATACCTCGCACTTTTCCTGGCTGTATCACTTGTTAAATTGTTCATAAAAATAGATAGTATTAGCTTCAGCCGCATCTAAAATTGGTGTACAGCATCGTCCCATACATTTAACACTAAAGGTGCGTTCATACTCGTGTCGTTGCGTATCGGTCGACGTCGACGGACAAAAGTTGGCATTGCACTAACTCGCGCACCGATATCCGTTGACGTCGGGCAATGCGCAACAACGGGAGTTTGAGCGCACCTTAAGGCGACAGGGGTAAGACCTGTTCTACAGGCCCGAAATTGTTTGAAATTGTTTTTAACATTAAAAAATTATTGAAATTAGACTACATTTTCTTGCAAGCCCCCTGAAGAAACCCCAAACAAAACCCCAAACCCAAACCACACAAAATGATGCCGGACTGACCCCTACCCAACCTGAGAAGTCCGTTTGCCCGTAGAACGGGATTCTTGATCGCCTAAAAGCTCATCAAATAAACTACATTTCATCTTTTTTCCCACCAGGTGTATGTAAAAAAGATGCAAGACTTTGCATTACGTTTCTCTCCAGTGAATGCCGGCACCACAGATCTGTCCAGCACCCCTACCCTGTCTCCCATGCCAGTAGTCAGGACGCATCAGACGTCACCTAGGAAAGTGTCAAGTCGTCACGAAGTCTATATATCGACTCATAATAACAGCAAAGTCAGCAGTCCTTCCAAGAGTGTCAGGTATTACATTCAGAAGAGTCCAGCTAAGGTGAGTAGAATTTATTTCTTGAGATTAGGCTATATTGAAAAAATCTTTTGTCTCATAGTCTCATAGCTCCCCCGCGCGTTAGATAATTGGTGCGCGTTAGAAAGAAGAAGAAAAAACACAAAAAAAACACAATTTTTTATTTATTTAAGAAACTCAAAGTTTCACCGATTTTTTCCAGATTTTCTTTGATCACATCATTTTTAAATACGACAGGTCACTTTTACAAGGATTTCAATATTTTATATTTATAAATTTAAAAAAAAAAACCTTAGAAAACAAAACCGCATTCCGCATTAGGTTTTGAAAAACTGAAGAGCTTTGAGACAAAAGATTTGTTTAATATTGCTTTATTTGTGGTGGTTGACAAAGAAGATTTCTTGTGCAGTCCAGCATGCTTAGCAAGTACCAACAGGGATTTCCCCCAAAACAAACAGTGCAATACATGTGTTAAAGTTATTAACGGCTGGAGATCGTCTGATTTCCACTTTTATAATACATGGTATGGTACAGATAGGCATCTTGGCCACGGATATAAAAAGAAGTTGAATCTCAACTAAAATGTGTTATTTTAAAAAATAAAGAGAAAAACAAGAAAGGACTGAATTGAAGTCGCATCAATTATACTACTTGCAGTAGGATTTTCTTACAGACCCTCGTTTAACAACATAAGCCTTTCATTGCAATGTAATGTCAATGAGAACCAGTGGTGACAGAAATCAGTGGTGATGCGATGAAAGTGAAGCATGCTGGTGTTGCTCAAGAAATCTTCTTTGGGTGGTTGAGGAAGGCTGAGTGAATTGGGAGGGAAAGGTTTTGGACAAGTTTTAACGGAGGTCGTCGGGCTGACATCACAACAGCCATCGGCCTAACACCATTCCAAATTTTCAAGACATAAACTAGTACTAAAATCAACAGCGATCCTTAGTCACATATATAGCTTGAAGGTGAATGCGGATTATAGGTTGTACAAACACTTTTGTTAAGCATGAAAAAGCCGGATAACCTCTAAGGCAAGCATATGTGTGCAATATGGAGATGAGTCATGAGGTGGTGGTGGGTGGGGGGGGGGGGGGGGGGGAGCACCAGTTGCAGAGTTGAATAATAAATAATGGAGTGGAAGATTACCACTTTCCACACGGCAGTCGACGAAGACAGTCTGAAAATGTCACAAAATGTTTCAAAAAATGTCAAAATGATTCAATTTCATCACCATATTTGGAATCTCCATGAGAAATGCATTAAAATAATGTACAAACATGCTTAGTATTGATACAGTAAGTTTTAGATGGACTTTGAAAGGTTTCTGAAAACCTGTTTTGTATAATGGTAACTGCTTGGAAAGTCTTAAAGAGGTACTTCAGATTTAGTGATGTGATCCGCACCTATGAAATGGTAAAAAAAAATGTAAAGATGTTTCAATTCATGGCATTTAAAAAATGGGAAAATATGTTAATGAAAAATACTTACTTTGATCAAACCTAATCTAACACAACTCAATGCAAGTCAACTTCCTGTTTTTAT
This sequence comes from Ophiura sarsii, assembly GCA_035610835.1. NCBI lineage: Eukaryota > Metazoa > Echinodermata > Ophiuroidea > Amphilepidida > Ophiuridae > Ophiura > Ophiura sarsii. The sequence continues at coordinate 59,064,214 of CM069444.1, forward strand.
GCATCATGATAATTTTAAACGAAAGTAAATTACTAAATCAAAGTTATCATTCTGTTCTCTTACCTCAGTCTCTAAAAGACATCAACAACATGATCCGGTCCGGTGAGAGAAACAAGCGCGCTCTCTTGACGGACGACAGCGCAGATATGCCGAGTAAGAGGATGCGACTCGGTGAGACAGGCGCCACCAGTATGGCCAGACGATTACAGGACTTTCATACGGAGCGTAAGGTCGCAAATGGTGATGCATAGAATTGCATGGTGAAGTAATTCATAGGTTGGATTTCTGCTGCTTTAGTACTTTAAAAGTGGAAATTTTCTTGCATGTAATTTGTTCGCACGTTGCACATTTAGAACAATTGTGCTTGTTTTTATTTTTTCACGATTTTGAACTTCCTTACATCAGGCATGATACTTTGTAGATACAAATCTGAAAGTAGATATTTTTCACACAAAAAGGTTGATATTTTTGCCAAAACATTTGGCAATTTAGCACAATAGTCTGCAGTTTTTAAACATTTCATTGAGTTTTTTGCCCGATGAATATCATCATGTCTGTTTAATAGACCTACGTACAAAATAAATACATTTGCGCATTTTTATTTTCGCGCTTGCTGATTTTAGTGCAAAAATAATTGTAGCGCGAAAATTTCCACTTTTAAAGTATTGTATTATTGCCCTCTGTCTTGATAATATCAAGTTTCTGGCCAGTCAGTATTCATGTTTAGGTAATAATTACACAAGATTTGGAGGATTTGGAGGAGCTGAGGAGATTTGATCCCAGATGTAATGGATTTAGCCTGTAGTTTAGTCGGTCCCAAATTGGCGAGAATGCATGGTTTGGATTTGATCTCTCTGTGCGCAGTAATCTAATACGCACACAATTTTGACAGCACACAAATGTACGCATTTGATGCACAGTGCGCTTGTTGTATTAATTTGCTGCTCGACAATTTGGAGCTGATCAAACTATAGCACCGGGATGTAAGGATTATGCAGTTAAACTCTGTATAGGTGACCCCGGAGATCCCCTTTTGCCGTTGAAAACACAAAAGCAAAAAGTTTTAACAAGTCAGTTTGTACGCTCTACTCCACCACAAACACAAGATCGTTCCCAGTTACTGCGTGATGCGACTTGTTTACATTACCAAAATGTCCAATATTCGCCAAATGTTTCACCCAATTTTCGGACTTTCAACTGTAAAAAACTTGTGAAAACTTTACATTGTGTGTAAATATGATAACATGAGAATGCAGAAGGAATCCCTTGGGCAGATATTTATCTATTAAATTAATATGTGGGTTTATTTTCATGAAATTACACAATTGGCCCAAGCTTAGAATCCATTGAATGAATACTGATGCCAGTATTTCTTGCTATTACTCATTAGTTTACTAAATCGTAATTATACTGATTTCAAATTTGTGATCTACCAGTTTAAATTTTAAAGAAAATGTTATATTTTCCTTGACATAGTAACCCTTCATAAAAGATTGCATGCAAACTTGGGCCTCATTTATCTATTTTATGACATTTTAGAATCATCGGCTTGTACAATTTTATTAGGAATCATGCTGTCTTAATTTTGAACTATTTTACAGAAACACTTTAATGTTTTAGAAATGTCTTTTAAATTAGTATGTTGTGAGTTAAAACTATTTTTATAAATCTTTGTAAGAAAAGACACGAGAGAAACTAGTGTAATTTGGCATGTTAATTGATCAGTTTCTTGTAATTGTCAGGCACGTTTTTTTTTAGAATAATGGGGCAAAGCTCATTTTGACGTTTTTAAAGTGTGTTGTTATCAAGGTCTTTTTAATCTAAAACATGTTTCTGATAAGTGTGTGGTATTCATGCTATGTCCATGTAATGTGCATGTGATGCCCATGTGACAGGCATTTGATGCCCATGTGTCGGGCATGCGATGCCCATGTGTCAGGCATGTGATGCCCATGTGTCGGGCATGTGATGCCCATGTGTCAGGCATGTGATGCCCATGTGACAGGTATGTGATGCCCATGTGTCGGGCATGTGATGTTCATGCAGCCAAGAAAAAGGTCATATTTGGATTATTTAAAGTAATTTAATAAGCATATTTACACTTTTAATTTGATGCATGTGGAAACATCAAAGCAGATTTTGTTATCTTAAGCAAACCATTTTGTCAGTCTCTTCATTGTTTCTTGTAAAATCGAGTATTAGATCAAAATTTAATTTATAGTAAATGCAATTATGCACTGAAATGAGGAATACAAGATAATGCAAATCCATTTTAGGGATATTTTTCTAGGTAACTATTTTCTATATAAATAATCCATTGCTTTGCATTTGTGGAAAATAATGTGCCAGATCTAATTGAAATATTTGAAGAAATGCGGTTACATTAACCCCCTGAGAACTACCGGCCGATTGGTCAGAAAGATAGATAAATCATGTATTGCACCAATTAGAAACAGTGTTAGAATAATTATATCCCTGATAAAGATTGGGAGTGAAATATTTTACATGCTGCATTTTAATTTGCTATTCAAATGAGTATATCTTGCAATGAACCAATCAGAACCACTGTAAGAACTGCAGGTAGTGCCCAGGGGGTTAACAGCAAACAATGTACTGTAAATCATGAATATTGGACCGTTCTCAAGTGTACCAAATAGTATTTTTAAGGGCTTTATTTTGATGTGACAAGTATGGATTAAGATTTTCTGGTACCAATACCATAGTTTTTAGACATAAGCAGCTGAAATAACACTGATGTGAAAGTTACAAATGTAGAAAGGAATATTTTAAATCGGGGGGGGGGGGGGGGGGGGGGGTGTAGAAACATGCAGGTGCATTAAATGCAGGGCTCAAAATACTTGGGGGAAAAAGGGCGATTGCCTCAGTGTTCACAAATTAGCCCCTGAAAAGAATTTGGCTTATGGTAATATGTACTAAAGGGCAATTTTTGGAAGAATTTGCTCAAAATAGCCCTTATAGCCCCAAAAAAGTATTTTAACCCCTGATTAAATGTCTTTTAAAATATCGAAACTTGTGAAATTAGCTGCAGTTTTTAATGATTGAAAATAGTGTAGGTGTACTTCTGGCCTGTGGAGATTTGAACCAGATTTGTTTCAAACAGTTTACCGTTTTTTAAATATCTTTTTAAGTGGATGTTTTAGGTTGTTTTAAAAACAAAACTATTAGTGATAATCACTATGTACATTACTTGTAAGTAACAAACAAAAAGATTTCTTTGTTTTCTCTGTATTAAATTGTAATTAAGGTATAATTTCCATTATCAAAGTTGTGTATTTTTTATTCAGGAGTTCAGATTAAAATTCTAAATCTGTAAGTTTTTTGTAAGTAGTTATGTGACCATCCACCAAAAATATCAGTAAGAAGAATAAAAGATGATTTGAAAATGTTAAAAACAAGATTTGGTAAATTGTAGATAAAAAGTATGTTTTGTTTTTAAAAACATTCATCATCAATTTGCCACTTTTCAATGACGGCATTATGTGTATCAGGGGGGGGGGGGGGTGGTGTCAGGGGACAGGACCTCAAATGAAACCTTGTGGAACTCCACTGACCATATGTCCCCAAGTATGGGGTCCTCATTTGGGGTATCATGTTTTGTATAATGTTGTACATAAAATATATAAAAGAAAACCTACGGATCCACGTTGGTGCCTGTCTTCATATTTATTTTTAGGCAGTTTATGAATATGGTGGCAAAAGTTGTTTAATAGAATTTAACCCCCTGAGAACTACCTGATGATTGGTCAGAAACATGGATACATCATTTGTTGCACCAATCAAAGACATCGTTAGAACAATTTTATCCCTGGTATAAATTAATAGATGACAGTGAAATATTTCAAAAGCAGTTTTTCAATTGGTTATTCAAATGAGTATATCTTGAAATTAACCAATCATGAATGTTGTTAAATAAATGGTGGATGGTCACATAACTGATATTTTGTTAAGTTGTATTATAGTGTTGTGAATCATTGGTTTTAATTTTTGACACCATATCCTGTAGGGGTTATGGTTATTTTGGCTTATCAACCATTGCATGAAGTGTTGCAAGGTTTGTGTAGGTACATAGTTGTTGAAATGAGGCTAGACTTTAAAAATCTGCAATTAATATAGGTTTTTTATCTTAACACTTTCCACACGGTATTCGTCTGCAGACGACAGTTCAAAAATGTCACTAAATGTTTCACAAATGTCAAATCATTGAATATCATTGCCATATTTGGAATCACTGTGAGAAATGCATTAAAATAAGTACAAACATGCCTAGTATTGGTTTACTAATTAATGAGATAAGACTTTTAAAGTTGGGAAAGGTTTCTGAAAAAGTTGTTTTGTATGGTAAAACTAGAAGCTGTGTGGAAAGTGTTAACCCATTGGTTTACCTGTTTATAAAATGATGCTAATGCTGCTTTAAATCAATGCATAGATAAAATACTAGTACTGTGTCCATATGGATTTTTTTTTAAATCAATACTGTGTGGTGTGTGGAAAAGCAAAACTTATTTGCCGTACATTTTATATTAAATAAGGCCAAAAAAAAAAAATTGTTATATTGGCGTAACCCGCCCGACCCTAAAAATACGCCCGACCCTACACTTTTTTTTTTTTTTCAGTGAAAAAAAAAAAAAAAAAACCAACCGACCGACCCTAAAAAATAAAAAAAAAATAAAAATATATGTTTTTTCTCGAACGAAATACGACGGTGCTCCTCGAATAAACGGAAATTCCTTCCGAAAATATGGTTTATTGTGTTTTATTTGTATATAGACTTGTACTGAGGGGTACTTCTAACAAACAATAGGGAATGTTTAAACTCGGTTAACATTGTTCAAAAACAGCTGCTAAAAAAAAAAAAAAAAAAAAAAAAAAATCCCTACCTACCTACCCTATTTTTGTTCAGCCCGTTACGCCAATATAACAATTTTTTTTTTTGGCCTAAGGCTTTATAAAGTTGATTCCCATTTTCCCGTTGCCCGACCAACCCAACTTTTCAGTTTTAACAAAACATTCATTAACTTGAATACAAATCTAAAATTTTAAAATAGATGTAGTTTTAACACCACTTACAGATGCAATAATGAAATTGAGTGAAAAATGAATAATGAAATAGTCACCTACCCACTCTTTTAAAACAAATGTAACGGGAAACTAGGAATCGACTTACCTACCCACTCTTTTAAAACAAATGTAACGGGAAACTAGGAATCGACTTTCATTAGCCTAATGGTAAATTGGTGCTGAAAAGTTGGTGTTGGGTAGCCATAGAATAGAAATGGAATATTACAATGTGCAATTGACGCCATTCTTGTTTTCAAACACTAGTATTTGGGATAATCGCATACAACAACACCCGTAACTATGCACAAAACCTAGATAGTTGGGCATAGGTATACTACAATGGCTCATGAAATACAAGGGAAATATCAAGTCAAAATGGCCTCAATAACAAAATGGTGTCAATTCATGTTCTCATTCTCCATTTTAATTCTATGATAAAATCCTAGTTTTTGCATGCTGACATTGTGTACAAGGGAATGATTTTTGAGTAGTTATGTTTCTTATTTGTTTACAACCAATACTTGTTTGTTACACATGCAAGGCAACAAAAAAGAAGTTTGTTCCAGTAGCTAGCCTGAAAAGTCAAATGCAAAATGCTTTAAAAAAAAGAAAGATTATCATTATTCAAATCGGTGCATTTTTGTTACGTTTATGCTCGCTAAAATGTAATTTTCGCCACAGATTTTCACTTCCGTGTTTGCCGTATATCGCCATCTTGAAACATGTTGGATACAATTTTGACAAAAGATGGCGCCCTAACAATAATTGTTAGAATGCAACATGAAAATGAAGCGTCTCAATAAAATGCGCGCCCACTACTGGAAACTAACTTCTTTTTTTGATTGCCTAATAAACCCCCAAGTTCCTGAAATATGGATTTCCTTCTCTCTGGAATTTTTTTTAATGGTTTTAAGTTGTCAAAATCAATACGGTATGTGTTAAAAATGTTTATTTGTCTAAAATGAGCTAGCAAGCAAGGTGAACCACATCGGGAGTAATTGTTTTCCCGAGCATTTTGGGGATTCAGTTTAAAAAAAGTACAATTCATTGTCAATATTACTGTTAAATCATTTTATCCCAATGAATGAATGAATGAATGAATGAAAACGTGATTCATTAAGCGCATTTTCAAAAACATGAATTATTTAATATAAAAGATAAGCATAATAAAAATTACCAAGGCAACACATGTTCTTACGAAAATAGTTGGCTCACTTTATGCTCGATAAAATTATTGAGCCTCTATTTATTGGTTTTAACAAGAAGCTTTCAAATGTTTTACTTTGATGGGTTTTTCTTTATTCCATCTAATGATGCATTAGAATCGTTTTTCACTATTGAAGTATTCCAATATGTTATTTAAGTTTTTGGAATGCTTATAATAAAATTAAGACCTGCCAAAATGCCAGGTACTCCAATAGTGAAGAACTGTTTCGGACAGTATTGATTTAAAACAATTTGGTGCAGAAACATCTACTAAAAATACTTTGGAACTGTTGTTTATCTGTATTAATTCATAACATTGCTCCTTAAACATTGTATTTTATGGTGTTTGTATATTTCATTTGATTATGTATCGTTTTGTACATTTGACCCCATCACAATGGCGGCGGCATGTTGACAGACCTGTATGTCCGTCTGTCTGTCGTAACATGAATAATAAAAACCAGATCTGAAAACAAGGAAGTTCAATACAACTTTCTTGCCAAATATTCAAGTTGCTGTGAAAGTGGTCGTTTTTTTATTTATTTGTTCTTCGGATATAAACTGAGCTTCAAACAGTGGCGTAAATTTGTTGTGGACATGGGGGTAGGGTGGTGGTGATTGGCTGAGGCATCGGGACATCAGCGCGCACAGGAGGTGTCTGAGGAGCGATGTGGCCCACTGTGAAGTTGGAAGATTTTGTATTTTTAAAATTCTGTTCATTCAATTTGGTGAATACTTTTAGCCAAAAACTCCTTTGGCCCATTCAAACACCAATTGCACCAATTTTTGGTCACATTTTGACAACCATTTACTAATTTTCGATGGCTTTTTGTTTCCCGTTGACAGTTTTTTATTGTAAATTACATCGGATGTAGGGGATTTATCCCCCCCCCCCCCCCCCACACGGCTTCAAATGGCTTCAAAAGAAACAACTTCTTGACACAAATTCTCTGCATAGAAATTAACAATATAATTCTTCCAATACCTGTTAAGCAATCTCTTATTGACATGTGCTTAGTAAAGGTATTGAAGCGTTATATTATGTGTACAAGTATCCATGTCTATGCAGAGAATATTGAAATGTTTCCGTATCAAGAAATGATACGTTCTTTTTCAACAAGTATTCATAGTATGAACTCGGTGTTCTCTCTTCGTATTCAGAGGTTAACACATGATCATTCCAGGATCTTGAAATACCCCCCTATTTGACGTTTCGCAGACAATTTTGCTGACAATTTTGCTAATTTGACCCGCATAAAAATGCAGACATTTTGTTTGTAAATAACCCCCTTTTTCACCATTTCAAGGACACTTTCTAAATAGACCCCCTTTCTGCGCAAAAACGAGGACACATCTAGTTCAAAATACCCCTTTTTCCTATTCCAAAGACAATTTGATATGGCACAATACGCTATTCTAATTTTTTTTCTGGTTGAAAGATCAGCCTATGTATGTTAGCAAAATTAACATGGCTATTCCATCAACCCCCTCTGAAATGGCTATTCCACAACCCCCTCTGAAATGGCTAAATCAAGTTTAAAATAAAATTCAACACATATCTAATACATTCATGCGAAATAAAAACTTCCATCATTGTTACGTGGGGTAAAAATACGGTCTTGAAAAAGGGCCGAAACGCGTGTATTTCAATGGGAGACGTATTTAGTGGTGTGCCCCCTTCGAAGACGTGTTGTTTTTGGCCTATTATGGTATCTTTTACTTGAAAAACTCTCATTTTCACTCTATTTTCGCAGTTTTATTTGTCAATAAAGTTTCTTAAGATTACTACCATTAGGATAAAAGTACAATACAATATTTTATATCAAATCTAAACACAATCATGCTAGCCTTGGCCACTAAACTTTTGACGAATCATCAAAAGGGGCATTGTACTCTATGGTATAGCGGTGATAGCTTGACGGATGAGCAGTAGATACTGTCAAAACTACAGCATACCTAACCAGAAATGTTTTAGAAATTGAAGTTGGTTCGTATTGGGTGTATTGTAGGAACAAGGATATGGTTACCACCGGTGTCACCTGCGGTATCCTGGACACAGGGAGGTAATCACCACGCTTCCAAGAGCCGTGTACATCTTACAGAACCGCAGACCTGACCTGACATGCATGGGAGAAACGCCATGCCGGGGGGGGTCGGGTCCATAGAGTGTGTCAAGCGGACGTGCGCAGAAGGCGACCACTTGGTGTTAGAATATTCGACAGATAACAAACAAGAGGAGAATCACATGCCACGGTTTGAAGAATTACAGCGGGTGTTCACCTCCATGTATCACCACATGAATTGAAAGATCACATGAAATATCTCTCAAACAGACCCTTTTAAACCCAAACAGCTCTTCTAGAGCTACCATTACTGAAAACTAGAGAATAGTGAATTTGTGTCGGACTTTTATCTGTATGTAATATTATAATCAAATGTTTATTAAATGTTAAGTTAGTTCGTATTACATTATTCACGAAACAATTGATAATGCATACACTATAGTTCGCCAAAATCGATGTCAGCCCAGATGGTGCCGGACTGGGTGATTTCTTGCTTTTATACACAATTTATGAACATTTGGGACATCATCATTTTTCAGAAAAATGCTCTTATTTGAGAACCAGAGATCGCACAGATGTATGCTTTGGCAGTTTATCTTAGAAATACTTGTTCTTTCGAAATATGTAGAAAAAAGAATGAAAACTCAAAAAAAGTTTTGCTTCTAAGGGGGCACTACACTAAATCCTTCCGCGTTTGGTGTAGGGTTCGGAGAAATAGTACCTATATCAATTTGATCATCGTCCCAGGGGAAGCAAATAGAAGTAAATCTTGCTTATTTGTTATGAAAAAGTTAGAATAGAACCTTAGCATTGCTAATGTGGTCAAAAATCGTCGGAATCGAATACGCACGGGAGCCTAGGCTGCGGAAGGATATCGTTGCCGGAACCGGTGAGGAAGCGAAAATATCGGTTTAAAATGGTGAGGGCGCTGTTTAGGTGCCCGTAGCGAAAAATTTCATCTAGATGGGTCAAGAAAAATCAAGTTTAAAATAAAATTCAACACATATCTAATACATTCATGCGAAATAAAAACTTCCATCATTGTTACGTGGGGTAAAAATACGGTCTTGAAAAAGGGCCGAAACGCGTGTATTTCAATGGGAGACGTATTTAGTGGTGTGCCCCCTCCATAAGATAAACTTACTCCCTCTGGAATAAAAGGCTGTTCCATCAGATAAACTTACTCCCTCTGAAATAAAAAAAAGCTGTTCCATCAGATAAACTTACCCCCTCTGAAATGGCTATTCCATCAGATAAACTTACTCCCTCTGAAATGGCTATTCCATCAGATAAACTTACTCCCTCTGAAATAAAAAGGCTGTTCCATCAGATAAACTTACTCCCTCTGAAATAAAAAGGCTGTTCCATCAAATAAACTTACCCCCTCTGAAATGGCTATTCCATCAGATAAACTTACTCCCTCTGAAATAAAAGGCTGTTCCATCAGATAAACTTACTCCCTCTGAAATAAGGCTATTCCATCAGATAAACTTACTCCCTTTGAAATAAAAGGCTATTCCATCAGATAAACTTACTCCCTCTGAAATAAAAGGCTGTTCCATCAAATAAACTTACCCCCTCTGAAATGGCTATTCCATCAAATAACATACCCCTCTGAAATGGCTATTCCATCAGATAAACTTACTCCCTCTGAAATAAAAGGCTGTTCCTTCAGATAAACTTACTCTGAAATAAAAAAGGCTGTTCCATCAAATAAACTTACCCCTCTGAAATTGCTATTCCATCAGATAAACTTACTCCCTCTGAAATAAAAGGCTGTTCCATCAATTAAACTTACTCCCTCTGAAATAAAAGGCTATTCCATCAAATAAACTTGCTCCCTCTGAATTTAAAAGGCTATTCCATCAAATAAACTTACTCCCTCTGAAATAAAAAAAGGCTATTCCATCAAATAAACTTACCCCCTCTGAAATGGCCATTCCATCGCGGACATAGCTTAAAAACACCCCTAATTTTGGAAAATCGCGGATTTTGGAACGATCATGCGTACCCAAAGTCAATGTAGACTGAAACCACCGGAAATATGACATCAAAATAGATATTGCTAGGTCACCAGATTCATACTATTGCTAACTCTGTTCAGAACCACAGTCAATTGGTCGCTTCAACTCCTGAATAGGTTGCAAACAAGCGAGTAATTGAAGCCTGAACCAGTGAAGAGAATGACTGTATCAATGCATGGACGTATCAATGCATGGACGTATCAATGCATGGACGTATCAATGCATGGACGTATCAATGCATGGACGTATCAATGCATGGACGTATCAATGCATGGACGTATCAATGCATGGACGTATCAATGCATGGACGTATCAATGCATGGACGTATCAATGCATGGACGTATCAATGCATGGACGTATCACTGCATGGACGTATCAATGCATGGACGTATCAATGCATGGACGTATCAATGCATGGACGTATCAATGCATGGACGTATCAATGCATGGACGTATCAATGCATGGACGTATCAATGCATGGACGTATCAATGCATGGACGTATCAATGCATAGACGTATCAATGCATGGACGTGGCACATTTTCTGGGAACATCAAGGTTTCCCTCCAAAATTACAACAACAAATTAAATTTAGACAACAAAATTCATCCATATAATCATAAATTAGTATATACAACAATGGTATTTATTGCCTGAAGTCGATGGACAATGTTGCTGAAGTTGGAACAATTTCAAATTTGTGTTGATACATTTTACCATACAGCGAACACCTGGTTGGACATTTTTACATTTTACATGTGAACTTGCCATTTATGTCAATGAACAATGAAATAACTTGACTTTGTACAATTTTTCAGAGCAAATGAGTTGAACCGAATGTTAGTGACTTGATAAGAATACCGGTGTAATACACTAAAGGACACATTACTAATTGTGTATTGGTATTTGATTACATTAATTGTCGTTCTCATCTTTCATTAAAAAGTACAACCACTCTTCAGGGGGATATACTTTTTGCCAGTTGTATGCTAGTAGAATTTCAACTGTGGGTCTTTTGGTAATATTGACATCATGAAAGTATCGACCACAATTGTGTTTATAGTTGTTATAGTTAAAGGTAGGTGTTCCGATTGCTGGCCCGATTTTCAACTTGATGTTTTCTATTCTACATGAAGGGTCACCCTTAAAATAGTCATATTCCAAGGTTTGAGTTGCATAACTCCAATGGTTCTTATTTTAGAAACACAAGGTGACATGAAATGTGTCCATTGAGTAGTACACAAACTGGTTAACCACCTTAAACAGTAATTTACTGCATTTGGGCATATGACGTACCTTAGGCAGTATATTCACTGCAACGTCTAAATGGAACATCTTGCGCCGAATTTTACAGAATGAGGAGAAAAATATAGGTTTGCTTCTGATATCAAAATATTTTGATGTGAAAAAAAGCTTAATGTGATCGGAACATACGCCTTTTATTACCAACATGGAACAACTGGAGCAAATGGTCCTATGTTACCTCCCACAATGCACCTGACCCACACCTTGTAATGTTTACCCGCCTCTAATCCTTCAGTAAACACGTACTCTGTCATTTCTAATATCCATGCGGAATAATCTTCCTGACCTCTCTCCTGAATCCAAACCTCGTAGCGTTTGCCTACATCTTTAAAAAATTGCAAATTCCATGGTGGTTGCCATGACAACGCAAGTCCGAATATGTTGTCTGATACGCGACAAGTTAGATTCTGCACAATGCTAGGTACTGCTTTTGAGAAAGTATTCAATTCTGTGTTACTCTGCTGCGATGTCTCATTGTCTAGGACATCGGACATGACCGCAAGGAATGATGGGATATCTACCAGAGTATCCTGATATATCCTATAGAGCCACTCAGGATTTGAGCAGCATAGATGACGTGGTACCTCTTTGCTACCCATAATCCTTTGCTGTTCTTCCATACTCAAGTGCATTATCCCTCCTTGTTCAGGCGATGCATCTGGGTGTGCCACAGTGTTTTCTGGGATACTGTTCCTCCAGGATGCATACTCAATCTGCATACCTGGAAGGTTTGCAAGCGTCTTGTAAGGCGTATAATGGTCTGGATTCACAGCATAGGGAAACAGTTCTATGACCTTTGACCCTGGGTGCAAGAACATTATCAGTGCCATGAGTGAGCCATGCATACCTACTACTATCTCACACCTTTGGATATCTGGTAAGATCTGGTATAATCCTTGATAAAATCTGGTATAATCCTCGATATCATCATGTGTGTCGCCCTGGCTGAAAAGGTCATCTAGACCGATCTTAACAGCAGTTAATCCGGTTCTTTGTGCTATAACAGAGATAAGCTCAGCTTGGTTTAATATTAACCTGTTACCCTCTCTAGTAAACATACAAGCTTGCTTGCTGAACACATCACCATACGGTGAACCTATAGAGCGCATAAAAGCATTGGTAAATATCCTTATTTCCCTTGCTGTGACCGATGCATCTGGTATCGGACCTTGAGGCTTGTCAAAGCCATACTGATACCAAGTCGTAGACTTGGCGATGCCAAGATACGCATCTTCAAAACAAATCAATGACTTGCCATCTTCCTTTGTTAGATCATCTTTAAGAAGTGGTCTTCCTTTAGACATCCATTGGTACATGGAGTAGAAGTCTCCACGATGCCAACCTTCAAGAAGCACCAACCTTGCAGATGGTTTCGATTTCTCTGGATGTAGAAGTCCTAGCTTGAGTAATGTATGGAAGACTGGCAGCAGGTCATCGTGTAACACATGCATAAGATTACTAGGGTTGAAACGATTGAACATAAAGTGTCCCCCTCTGTACATAACCACCTGTTCAAAATGGTTCAGTCCCTGAACAGGCATGTCAACATAGTGAAAGTACTGTGTGTTATGATTTGGAACGCTGGAAAGATCAAGCACGGCAGGGCTGTATCTATCATCTGGAATACCATCGATGATAGTATCAACGCCATGCAGGAATACAAAACTTCCGACAGTCGATGCAAAGCAAAGATGATGAAAATGGCACGTTCTACCAATGTTATCATCTCCTTCACACCAAACAGACGCCCCTCTTTCAACCACATCCGTAGCAGTCCTGTCAGGCAACTCGGTAGTGTCTTTGATGCCATGGCATTCTATCCATCTGATGGGGTCCAATAAGATTTCATTACATCTATGCCAAAGAAGAGCCGCAAAGACAACTAGAACGATGTTGATAACTAGAAGTGTTTTAGATAAGCCATCCATAATGAAGCACTTATATGGCACACAGGTTTGTTTCACAGCCAGCTGATGGTGGTCAGGCCTTTCATCCAGTTAAAACACTGATAAATACGAAGTGTTGGTTTGATTCACAGCCAGTCCATAATATGCCACGTAGGAATGCTTCATCCTGTGAAATGATTTAAAAATCAAGTAAAACAGAAGAACAAAGATTAGATAATGTGTACAACTCAAAGGAATCAAAAGTTAAAAGAGATGAGAAAATAACCCTTTTTACTGAGATATGAGATGGCCATTGTAGATAATACACATGATATGCACTGTCTACTTAAGATAGCAAATATGTACATTGCTTTATGGTATGTGCTTACAGTAGATAGCACATATTCTTATAACACAATTGTTCATTTCTTCTCAATATATCAACAAAGAACTTATTGTTAAAATGTACAAATTCATAAGATAAGACATACACAGACGTGGTATGTGCCATGTACTGAAGATAGCATTAGATACTATCTTGAAGATAATAGTATTTACCATGTACACATACAAATATCTGATGCACCTATCTACACTGATGACAGCACTTACATGTAACAGGCACATATCCTGTATGTGCTACCTATTGATGATATACCTGACATCCCATACTCACAATAACCAATTAAACACATACCATGTGCTATATTCTGAAGATAGCCCTAAACATTCTAAATTAACCTGATGCTGATATGGGCTTTTTACTGTTCAGATAGCAATATATATACACAAACCTCATATGCTATCTACTAAAGATAGCAATATACACAAACAGCATATGATATATACTGAAGATAGCAATATACAAAACCTCATATGCTATCTACTGAAGATAGCAATATAGACAAACCTCATATGCTATCTACTGAAGATAGCAATATGCACAAACCTCATATGCTATCTACTGAAGATAGCAATATAGACAAGCCTCATGATATCTACTGAAGATAGCAATATACACAAACATCATATGATATCTACTGAAGATAGCAATATAGACAAGCCTCATATGCTATCTACTGAAGATAGCAATATACACAAACCTCATATGCTTTACTGAAGATAGCAATATACACAAACCTCATATGCTCTACTGAAGATAGCAATATACATAAACCTCATATGCTCTACTGAAGATAGCAATAGACATAAACCTCATATGCTCTACTGAAGATAGCAATATACACAAACCTCATATGCTCTACTGAAGATAGCAATATACACAAACCTCATATACTATCTACTGAAGATAGCAATATACACAAACCTCATATGCTATCTACTGAAGATAGCAATATACACAAACCTCATATGCTCTACTGAAGATAGCAATAGACATAAACCTCATATGCTCTACTGAAGATAGCAATATACATAAACCTCATATGCTCTACTGAAGATAGCAATAGACATAAACCTCATATGCTCTACTGAAGATAGCAATATACACAAACCTCATATGCTCTACTGAAGATAGCAATATACACAAACCTCATATACTATCTACTGAAGATAGCAATATACACAAACCTCATATGCTCTACTGAAGATAGCAATAGACATAAACCTCATATGCTCTACTGAAGATAGCAATATACACAAACCTCATATGCTCTACTGAAGATAGCAATAGACATAAACCTCATATGCTCTACTGAAGATAGCAATATACACAAACCTCATATGCTCTACTGAAGATAGCAATATACACAAACCTCATATACTATCTACTGAAGATAGCAATATACACAAACCTCATATGCTATCTACTGAAGATAGCAATATACACAAACCTCATATGCTCTACTGAAGATAGCAATATACACAAACCTCATATGCTCTACTGAAGATAGCAATAGACACAAACCTCATATGCTCTACTGAAGATAGCAATATACACAAACCTCATATACTATCTACTGAAGATAGCAATATACACAAACCTCATATGCTATCTACTGAAGATAGCAATATAGACAAGCCTCATGATATCTACTGAAGATAGCAATATACACAAACATCATATGATATCTACTGAAGATAGCAATATAGACAAGCCTCATATGCTATCTACTGAAGATAGCAATATACACAAACCTCATATGCTTTACTGAAGATAGCAATATACACAAACCTCATATGCTCTACTGAAGATAGCAATATACATAAACCTCATATGCTCTACTGAAGATAGCAATAGACATAAACCTCATATGCTCTACTGAGAATAGCAATATACACAAACCTCATATGCTCTACTGAAGATAGCAATATACACAAACCTCATATACTATCTACTGAAGATAGCAATATACACAAACCTCATATGCTATCTACTGAAGATAGCAATATACACAAACCTCATATGCTCTACTGAAGATAGCAATAGACATAAACCTCATATGCTCTACTGAAGATAGCAATATACATAAACCTCATATGCTCTACTGAAGATAGCAATAGACATAAACCTCATATGCTCTACTGAAGATAGCAATATACACAAACCTCATATGCTCTACTGAAGATAGCAATATACACAAACCTCATATACTATCTACTGAAGATAGCAATATACACAAACCTCATATGCTCTACTGAAGATAGCAATAGACATAAACCTCATATGCTCTACTGAAGATAGCAATATACACAAACCTCATATGCTCTACTGAAGATAGCAATAGACATAAACCTCATATGCTCTACTGAAGATAGCAATATACACAAACCTCATATGCTCTACTGAAGATAGCAATATACACAAACCTCATATACTATCTACTGAAGATAGCAATATACACAAACCTCATATGCTATCTACTGAAGATAGCAATATACACAAACCTCATATGCTCTACTGAAGATAGCAATATACACAAACCTCATATGCTCTACTGAAGATAGCAATAGACACAAACCTCATATGCTCTACTGAAGATAGCAATATACACAAACCTCATATGCTCTACTGAAGATAGCAATATACACAAACCTCATATGCTCTACTGAAGATAGCAATATACACAAACCTCATATACTATCTACTGAAGATAGCAATATACACAAACCTCATATGCTCTACTGAAGATAGCAATATACACAAACCTCATATACTATCTACTGAAGATAGCAATATACACAAACCTCATATACTATCTACTGAAGATAGCAATATACACAAACCTCATATGCTATCTACTGAAGATAGCAATATACACAAACCTCATATGCTATCTACTGAAGATAGCAATATACACAAACCTCATATGCTATCTACTGAAGATAGCAATATACACAAACCTCATATGCTCTACTGAAGATAGCAATATACACATACCTCATATACTATCTACTGAAGATAGCAATATACACAAACCTCATATGCTCTACTGAAGATAGCAATATACACAAACCTCATATACTATCTACTGAATATAGCAATATACACAAACCTCATATGCTCTACTGAAGATAGCAATATACACAAACCAATGATATATACTAAAGAACACAATAGGCCTATTATGCACAAACAGCATATGATATCTAGCAATATACACAAACAGCATATGCTATCTACTGAAGATAGCAAAATACACAAACCTCATAATACTATCTACTGAAGATAGCAATATACACAAATTATATCTACTAAAGAACACAGTAGGCCTATACACACACATATGATATCTACTGAAGATAGCAATATACACAAACCTCATACGATATCTACTGAAGATAGCAATATAGACAAACATCATATGCTATCTACTGAAGATAGCAATATACACAAACCACAGTATGCTATCTACTGAAGATAGCAATATACACAAACCTCATATGCTATCTACTGAAGATAGCAATATACACAAACCTCATATGATATCTACTGAATATAGCAATATAGACAAACATCATATGCTATCTACTGAAGATAGCAATATACACAAACCACAGTATGCTATCTACTGAAGATAGCAATATACACAAACCTCATATGCTATCTACTGAAGATAGCAATATACACAAACCTCATATGCTATCTACTGAAGATAGCAATATACACAAACCTCATATGATATCTGCTGAAGATAGCAATATACACAAACCTCGTATGCTCTACTGAAGATAGCAATATACACAAACCAATGATATCTACTAAAGAACACAATAGGCCTATTATACACAAACAGCATATGATATCTAGCAATATACACAAACAGCATATGCTATCTACTGAAGATAGCAAAACACACAAACCTCATAATGCTATCTACTGAAGATAGCAATATACACAAATTATATCTACTAAAGAACACAGTAGGCCTATACACACACAGCATATGATATCTACTGAAGATAGCAATATACACAAACCTCATATGATATCTACTGAATATAGCAATATAGACAAACATCATATGCTATCTAATGAAGATAGCAATATACACAAACCACAGTATGCTATCTACTGAAGATAGCAATATACACAAACCTCATATGCTATCTACTGAAGATAGCAATATACACAAACCTCATATGCTATCTACTGAAGATAGCAATATACACAAACCTCATATGATATCTGCTGAAGATAGCAATATACACAAACCTCATATGCTCTACTGAAGATAGCAATATACACACACCTCATATGCTCTACTGAAGATAGCAATATACACAAACCTCATATGCTCTACTGAAGATAGCAATATACACAAACCAATGATATCTACTAAAGAACACAATAGGCCTATTATACACAAACAGCATATGATATCTAGCAATATACACAAACAGCATATGATATCTACTGAATATAGCAATATAGACAAACCTCATATGCTATCTACTGAAGATAGCAATATACACAAACCACAGTATGCTATCTACTGAAGATAGCAATATACACAACCCTCATTTACTATCTACTGAAGATAGCAATATACACAAACCTCATATGCTATCTACTGAAGATAGCAATATACACATACCTCATATACTATCTACTGAAGATAGCAATATACACAAACCACAGTATGCTATCTACTGAAGATAGCAATATACACAAACCTCATATGCTCTACTGAAGATAGCAATATACACAAACCAATGATATCTACTAAAGAACACAATACAATAGGCCTATTATACAAACAGCATATGATATCTAGCAATATACACAAACCTCATATGCTATCTACTGAAGATAGCGAAATACACAAACCTCATAATGCTATCTACTGAAGATAGCAATATACACAAATGATATCTACTAAAGAACACAGTAGGCCTATACACAAACAGCATATGATATCTACTGAAGATAGCAATATACACAAACAGCATATGCTATCTACTGAAGATAGCAATATACACAAACCTCATATGCTCTACTGAAGATAGCAATATACACAAACCAATGATATATACTAAAGAACACAATAGGCCTATTATACAAACAGCATATGATATCTAGCAATATACACAAACAGCATATGCTATCTACTGAAGATAGCAAAATACACAAACCTCATAATGCTATCTACTGAAGATAGCAATATACACAAATGATATCTACTAAAGAACACAGTAGGCCTATACACAAATAGCATATGATATCTACTGAAGATAGCAATATACACAAACAGCATATCGTCAGCCTGCTTCGATAACTGCCTAACTCATTTTTTCTAGTTCTTAGAAAACAACAAAAGTATGAAACCTGTTACCTGTGTACCTGTTACTCATTTTGTATTATTGATGGATGGATATTCATTATGTGGAATGTGCCTTTGATTGTTGATGCCTCAATTGGCGTGCATGGATGCACTAATCCAAGTCATATAGAAACAGATGAACACACAATAATTTGATTAATTCCATGGATTTGTCAATGCAAATTCAATAATGCAAAATGAGTAACATGTTGGAGTGGTCTGGTGGCCCTTTTTCAACAAAACTCTTCATTTATCAACACTTTTGATTGGTCAATGACTTAGGTATTATAACAGCATGTGCATAATGTAATGAAGTCATGATTTATGCAAAAAACTCAGTTTTGCTGAAAAGTGAGTTAGGCAATTATCGAAGCAGGCTGACGATATGCTATCTACTGAAGATAGCAATATAAACAAACATCATATGCTATCTACTGAAGATAGCAATATACACAAACTTCATGATATCTACTGATATACACAAACATGCTATCTACTGAAGATAGCAATATACACAAACAGCATATGCTATCTACTGAAGATAGCAATAGACATAAACCCACAGAATTATTTTTAAATCTATGCATAAACCTCATAATGCTATATACTGCAGAGAGCAATATACACAAACATATGCTATCTACTGAAGATAGCAATTTACACAAACATCATATGCTATCTACTGAAGATAGCAATATACACAAACATCATATGCTATCTACTGAAGATAGCAATATACACAACCCTCATTTACTATCTACTGAAGATAGCAATATACACAAATGGTTATATACAAATATCCCATGTGCTTTCTTTTGAAGATAGCACTTACATACACACCGGGTACCCGATATAATGTGCTATATACTCCTACATTTTTATGCAAATACCCGATAAGTCCCTTCTATTGCTACTACTTGCACTCTTATTGCTCGAGTCTATATTTTCCTTTCCCATAAATAAACCTCTCACTGCCCACCCACGTATTCCTATTTGGTTGCCATGGTTACCAATTGCCATAATTGAAACATATACAAAAGAAGAGATTAAAGTCAATACCTGGAATTGGTATTACCTTCAAAATCCTTGTCCCTCAATATGGTCTGGTCAATGCTTTTGGTTTTGCACTATAAGAGCGACAGTTTTTATCATTTCGGGAGTAATGACATTCAGTGCCATATGTTGACTAAACAATAATCACATGGTGCATAAATTGACCATGAAGAACTGAGTGTTAGTTGAGTAATAATAGAGGGGAAGCCATACAGTCTTATAGAAATCCATATGCAATGCTTTGGGCAGACGACAGGTTAATATTCAGATGAAGCGCGTGGGCGGGAAAAAACCCTTGCATAATATATATAGATCGCGTAAAGAGCAGTTCTAAACAACCGATGTGAGTGAGATATGTTAGAGCGTTGTTGGCGTTGTCCATACAGGAGAGCAGAGGTCGGTCGGGTAATAAATATTAATGTCAAAGTCATTGGATTATTAATGCTTTAGTATACCCAGCTTACCTCGAGTTGAAAGCAAAGCGAGCGTACGTTCGCGATTCAACAAACAATAATCTTGAGTTTCGCAGCAGCAGGCTAAGGAAGTAAGCACCAAAGGCTGCTCTGTGTAGTATGTAAATTGAATAGCTGCTGCGAATGCTGCCGCATCTTCTTGTTGCCTTCTCATTCTCAATCAGTCTAAATTGACGACAGTCAACCAAGCAGAGCTTTATATTACAAAAGACACGTCAAGGTGATACCATACGCATAGCGCTGTAGCATCGTAGATTTCTCGCATATAATTTCCTCCGCGGAGACCTGGACAATTTCTGCTTGTGCATTAAAGGAGCTTTATATACTCTAGAAAACAAATATCTCAGCCGCGGCAATTTTATCGTTTTGGCATTGCTGCTTCTGAGCAACGAGACGACTGCAATATGTTGTAACAGCTGATAGTTGTGAAAGCTCTCGCGTCTTGGGCAAATGATAGGACTAGTAGCGTCGGAAACACACAATCTATAGCAGAGGACCCTTCTGTATTTTTGTGGATTATATTTGGCCAGCGTCGTCGTCGTCGGCGCTGAACAAGCACACACCAACACCGTGTATCGTTTATACAGTACATACTACGCTCTCAACACCAAAATGCCGACGACGGAGCCGACAAGCACCGACGTCACGGCGGCGACGACGACGGAGGCAACTACCGACGCTTCTGCCGCTAAAGAGGGTGAAGAATTGAAACTACCAGTGCCCGATGCTCCGGAGATGCGTGCTGTTGTGTTAACTGCTTTTGGCGGTGTGAACCGTTTGAAGGTTATGAAGAGAGTGGTTCCAACACCAGAGGAAGGAGAGGTTCTCATTCGAGTCAAAGCTTGGTGAGTTATTAATGACTCAAGTAGAAAACAGGGGGTCAAGTACGGGGAATTATAATGACAACATATTTCTATAGTGTATTTAGCTTCTAGTTGAGTACACAGAGAAGTGACAAGAGGTCACAATTGAAAAACTATACGACAAATCCCAAATGAAAGTTCACATATGGTAGCATAAAACGCATCCCTACTGCTGCTGTTAAAGCACTACATGAGTCCCTCCTCACATATCATGATATTTACTCTCAATGAATGCAAACATCCGGAAACATACCACATTCTATTTACTCCGCGACCCTTTTTTACGATTTAAGGAGGAAATAAATATCTCGAAAACTCTGCTGACCTGGAAGATACAGGTGTTTATACACAGCGTACGTTAACACTTTCCACGCGGCAGGCAGCTGCAGACGACATTCCAAAATGTCACAAAATGTTTCAAAAATGTCAAAATTACTGTATTTCATTGCCATATTTGGAATCACATTGAGAAATGCATTGAAATAAGTACAAACATGCCTAGTGTTTGATCAGTAATCTTTGAGATAGACTTTGAAAATTATGAAAGGTTTCTGAAAAATCTGTTTTGTGTATGGTAAAAATAATAGCCGCGTGGAAAGCGTTTACAATACCTTGTATGCCTGAGATATAAGATTACACGCAAAGCTCTATTGATAGGACATAAACATATATTAGATATCAAATCGGCTTCCTGTTTTACGCACGGCTCATACAAAATATTGAAACGCTAATGGCTTGCTTAAATATTTACAAATATGCCAGTTTTAATTAAATATAATGGTTTAGATCTCAGGGCTAAGATTTTATGCTAGCAGCTATTAGTGTGGTGAGCTGCTCTTTCCAGTATGCGTGGGATGTGAGTGACAGAAGTGCTGCCGTTAACGCGGGCTTTGCATAGAGGATGTCGGCATATTGTAGAAAAGACATATAGCTCCCTTGTGCGGATTCTGTTACGTGTGGCATAATTGAAATCAAAGGTTTTCCATGGCAGATTGGCAACAGGCAAATTATGATGTTAGCGTAGGATATGAAACAGTCATATATTTTGTAGAAGTGTGTTTCGGATTAAGCACAAATATCGCGCAAGACATAAGTGTTGTCTTCAGTAGATAGCACGAACATCGAATATGCTGGAATGACATCATGCAAAGGGTTAATACAAAGGAGTATTTTATCATTTATAATAGCCCGTCGTGGCATAGGCTGATTCGGACTTCGAAGTGTGAGCATAATTATAATGAACGACAGCAGATAAATCGTTAATATGTGATACACATGATATGGTATGGGTTTTAGATCAGCAATATTTAATTTGTAAACAATCGGAGGCTCTTTAGTAATAGTATTGGAAGCGTTTAGTTATAGTGTATCATATTTCAGCAGGAAAATTGTTAATGCTGTGTATAATACAAATAAACATGTTGTGGATGTGTATGGCTCAGTAGCGGCGCATACAAATAGATGCTATCTTCAGTAGATAGCAAGCATGTATCATTCCTTGTGGGGTATGCTTTCATTATGTGTCTATGTGGTACAAGTGACGTTTTGAATGCGCTGGTACCTCATTTATCTTATATCCTTATCCCAATCCCGGGCCAAGGAACCCTAATAATATTTCATTGTAATTTATGTTCTAATCTAAATATTACTGCTTTTTATATAGTGGTGTTAAAAGAAAATGGGCCCGAATGATACGAAACGATTTGAGAAACGCAACGACAGATATACATCAATGGTTAAATCCATGCGCGCATGTCAAATTGTCTTGAAACGTGTGAAACATTTGGCCTAAATTCAATAGGTAGAATAAAACAAAATGTCAATAAAACGTGCCCCCTCCCCCCGACTGACGCCCGTGGTTTAATCATAACTGGTGATTTGATAGAAATAGAAATTGACTTTAAGTAGAAACGAGTTTTTGAAATATAAAGCAATCGTGCAAGAAACATGGACACTGAGCCGAGACGAGACGTAGAAGTCTTAATCCGTCTCCTGAGATGTTAGGGTACACAAGTAGCCGGTAAATTAACTATTAGTCTACGTCATACTAGATTAACTTAAAACGCCTTATTCTCCACGTGTATACTGCTTCCTGCAGGTGATCTGCATTATTGGAAACAAGTCCTTGGAACGCGTTACACGTTTTGGACATTATGTGCAGTTTTTTCTTTAAACTTTAAATGATGCTTATTTTGTTAATAGCTGAATAGGATATCTTAAACAAAAAATGCCCTTCCCCAAACCCCATCAATCAATGTTGGGACACCTTGAACAACTGCTGAAATACATTTACATTTCTCAACATTGTAGGGGGGGGGGGGGGGGGGGGGGGGTAAGTGTTCCAATACTTTTTTTCCAAATCTGCATTTCGTATAGGTTTGAAACGGATCCATCAAACAATTCCTAAAATAACATGCATTGCCACGTTAAAACCATCATTATGCATTTCACTATGATGCCTATTACAAGATACAAACACTTAGTATTTACACTAATTAACTAATCAACATGATTAGAAAGAGAGAACCACCGATATTATGGTATTAACACTTTCCACGCGGCAGGCAGCTGCAGACGACATTGCAAAATTTCACAAAATTTTCAAAAATGTTAAAATTGTTAAATTTCATAATCATATTTGGAATCACCATGTGAAATGCATTGAAATAGGTACAAACATGCCTAGTATTGGTTCTGTAATCCTTGAGATAGACTTTGAAAATTGGGAAAGGTTTCTGAAAAATCTTTTTGGTAGGCCTATTGATGGTAAAACTAGTATAGCCGCGTGGAAAGTGTTAAGGAAGGATATCAATATAGTTACACCTAATTAGCTTTATACAAAACCAATTAAGGGTCCTTGCATGTGTAGTTTAGTTCATCTAGGCCGAGCTCTCGTCATTGTCAGTCTCACACAAAATATTAATGAGGAAAGGATCGAAAACATGTTGCATTTGCAAAGTTGTTGTAATTTTAATGACGATGCGAAACAGCATAGCCTGCATTAAAGTTAAATCGTTACGTTACCATGGTTACAGAGTCGTTTCTAATCAAATCAAATTTACCATTTCTAACGAGTGAGACGAGACGAATAAAAGGTTATTTATATTTAGCGCATTATTTGACCTATAATTGAATTATATTGTCAGAAATATTAAACAAAGAGCAAAGTCACCTGTGGAATGGTTTGCGATACAGGAGAAAAGCAGACGACACAAACAAGAAAAAACGGCGAGTTTTGTCAGACGACGGCGAGATTTTATCAGAATCGTATACGTAGGCCTATATATGCTAACAAATCGCCTATACGATTCAATTTGCAAATATTGACGGCTACAGCAAGAAAATAGTATTGTGTTTGAGTTAATTTTCCAATTCCAACATCTTTGTCTCAGAAAAAGGCTATGCGAAATGCGGGGATTTTTAAGTAAAAAAAGCTATGCGGAATGCGGTATCTTTTTTAAACTTTTTTTACATGAGACTGGCTCTGTGAAATGTGATGTTAACACTATTTAATCCAAACTGTATTTAACTTCTATTTGTATATGGCAATTTTACTCTTTTAAGCATGAAAATGAAGCTGATAATTATGGTACTTCATAAATTGTGAAATTAAAATTTGGTGAAGCATGATTTTCAAAAGTTCAAGAAAAAAAGTGGGGTGGGGGGGGGGGGTGGATGGGGGAGGGGTTATGCGCTGAAATACGTATCTTCTGAGACAAACTTGTTTTTGTATTTGGCCTAGCATGATATTTGATATATTTGTATATATAGAACCACAATTACGAAATGCAGATTTGGGTCAATTGTGTCGCATATATCTGATCCCGTCCGCAACTTGTGTCCCAGGACCACAAGCTCATATATAAACACCGCTGATATGATTTTTGTGAACAAATGTCACTAACACTCAGGGGGTTGGTGGTCGGGGATGTAAAAACAAGGATGGCCACAAGCTTAAAAACAATAACCAAACCCTAACACCAGCCCCATCCCACACCCCAACCCTAAATAACCCTAACCCTATTTTCAGCTTGTGGTCCTGGGACACTTTAAGTCGAACTTAACCGGGATGAGCTTGTATATACAATGTATATAGTACTGGGACACAAGTTGCGGACGGGATCAGATATATATATATGGTCACGCGTTATGAACTCGCCTCCCAATAGGGTGGTGCCGTTACATTTTTTAGCTTCATGCTGTCATTTTCCTCAAATATTTTTAAAACCACAAAAACTATCTCAACAAATTTGGTATCATTTTAAAGCCCTAATAACAAGCTATCTGCCTGCAAAATGGCATTGGTATAGCTAATACAGAAAGGGAGATACAGCTGTTTGATGTTTGGGGACCAGGGGTGGTGCTGGAAGGGGTGTTTCTGGAAGGGGAGCCGCCTGTACAAACTCAATGGGGATAATCCCATGCTTTGTTCTTTTTACAATAACTAGTCATCCCCTAATGTTAAAAACACAATTTTGGTCCCATTTCAAAGGATACTTAGTAGTCATTAAGTATGTGGTTCAACAGACTTGTCAACTATTATTAACAACTAATTAATTATGGATAAGACAATGATCATCAGCTTTCTTCCTATTCGCTACACAGTCAACATGAATAATCAGCCTCAATTTACCGGATTTATAAAAATGACTATAACAGAAAAAGTTTTCAACCTATGATAGCAAAAGTATACATTTTTGGAAAGCTTGTAACTAGAGGAATTCAGAAATGCAGTTTATATCAGGGAAGGGTTCATCCTTAAACAAATATTTCTGAAAATTCTAAAAATATATAAAATAAAAATTTGAGATATTCACTAGCCGGTATAATTACCATACCGACGTAGTAACTTTGACAAATATATATCATCTAATGGGTAATTTCATGAGGAATTCAAATATGTAAACAAAATAATGATAGGGATAGGTATACAAAATATATGGATCTCAAATTAAAAATTAAAAAACTCTGATATTTTCCGAACATTTCCGATCATACCATTTTAGTTCTTGGTCGTACTATAATTTTAATGGCATATTTGGTTTCCTCATGCAATTTCCCTTCAGAAAATGTATACTTTTACTACCTCAGGGGGGTATACAAGCAAATATAAATGTGTAAAGTTAAATTCATGTCGCGAAAGCCAAAATCCGTGTGTAACGCGAAAGGAGGCGAGCTTAAAACACATGACCATATTGCAAAATGTGTCCAATATCTGGCGATGGTACAGCACAGACCAGGAAGCAGCTACAAGTGGCTAATAAGGCGTTTTAATCTAGTAGGCCTATGACACAAGTAATTTTGGCTTAACTCGCCGGCTACTTACGTGCATATACCCTAAAATCTCAGGAGACGGATTAATTGATTGGTTGGTTGATTGGTTAGTTTTTATTTTATTCATTTTATTTTTTCTTCAATTCATTTGATACCACACATCCCATCAATAGGCCTACATACTTTCCTTCATTCATTCTGGAGAACCTCCATGTTTCCATGACATCACACTAAACCATTATAAATTAATTTTCAGCTACGTCCGTTCTATGCATATGACGGTTTTTATGTCAAATATATCAAACCATCATTGACATTATTGCTTGGTTATTGAAATAGCCGCTTAATCACAAAAATAAATGTTCTGTAATCATCTAATCATCAAAGATACACGGGGGCAGCTTGCAATATTGATTGCAATCCGATCGAACCAAATGGCCAACGATATATCAGTGGGCGAAGACAGTCTCAGTGACGGATGGAGTAAATAAAGCATGTATTAGGTATTTCAACTGAAAACGACTTGCAACCCGATCAAGTCCATGGCCAACGATATAAGGCAGTGGGCGAAGACAGACTCAGTGACGGATGGAGTATAGAATAAAAGCATGTATTAGGTATTTCAACTGAATACGATTGACATTTTCAGTCTCACCAGCATATATGCAAAGTTCATTAATGGCAAGATTTTTCCTCGAACCTCTACTGTCTACAGATATCCAGGGAATCATTTCTATTTCAAACTCTTAGTCTTATTCCTAATTGCCCCGTATATGCAACAATTATACGTGACTTCTGTGAAACCAAAATGACTGAACAATGATGTTACGATGAAGGTTATTCCACAAAATGATAAATAGTTGCATGCGCTGGCCTGTTATCATATAATAATTCAGTAGACATAAATCTCGAGATATGAATAAATATAGGACCCTATTGAGTGTATATGAAAGTCCTAGTTGTAAGCTATCTTCAATAGATAGCATCTATATGTGTAAAAGCCTTTATTGCATGCTATCTTCAGTAGATAGCATCTACCACTAATATGTGTAAGTCATTATTACATGCTATCTTCAGTAGATAGCATCTATCATATGTGTAAGCCTTTATTATATAATAATCATCTTCCGTAGATAGCATCTACCACTAACATGTGTTAGCCATTATTACATGCTATCCTCAATATATAGTATCTATCATTAATATGTGTAAGCCTATTATATGCTATCTTCAGTAGATAGCATCTACCCTTAGTATGTGTAAGCCTTTATTAAATGCTATCTTCAGTAGATAGCATCTATCATTAATATGTGTAAGCCTTTAAAAGAACCAACATAAGTATCCTGAAAGAACTTGGTGCAAAGAGACAACTGATAGGAGAGCTTATCAAAAGAAAGCTGGCCTACTTCGGGCACATCATTTGAGGCAGTGATAAGCTTACTGGCACTCCACATTATAGAAGGGAAAGTGGAAGGCAGCAGGAAAAGAGCTCGTCAAAGGAAACAATGGTTTGACAACATCAAGGAATGGACTGGTATGAGTCTTATAAAGGCCAAGCGTCTGGCACAAGACAGAGTAGCTTGGAGAAAGATGATCCGGAGATGTGATCGTATGGCAGCCAATCGTCAAATCTGACGGAGGCCGAAGAAGAAGATAAAGAAGAAGAAAAATCTACCATTAATATGTGTTGGCCTTTATTACATGCTATCTTCAGTAGATAGCATCTACCACTAATATGTGTAAGCCATTATTACATGCTATCTTCAGTAGATAGCATCTACCACTAATATGTGTAAGCCATTATTACATGTTATCTTCAGTAGATAGCATCTACCACTAATATGTGTAAGCCATTATTACATGCTATCTTCAGTAGATAGCATCTATCATTAATATGTGTAAGCCTTTATTATATGCTATCTTCAGTAGATAGCATCTACCACTAATATGTGTAAGTCATTATAACATGGTATCTTCATTAGATAGCATCTACCATTAATATGTATAAGCCATTATTACATGCTATCTTCAGTAGATAGCGTCTACCATTAATATGTGTTGGCCTTTATAACATGCTATCTTCAGTAGATAGCATCTACAACTAATATGTGTAAGCCATTATTACATGCTATCTTCAATAGATAGCATCTATCATTGATATGTGTAAGCCTTTATTACAAGCCTTTATCTTCAGTAGATAGACTAAGATGCCCTTCACATGGTATCTTCAGTAGATAGCATCTACCGTTAATAAGTAGATAGAAGTACAAATATTATCCCATAATAACATAGTAAAATACAAATATTATCCCATAATAACATATAGTAAATACAAATATTATCCCATAATAACATAGTAAAATACAAATATTATCCCATAATAACATAGTAAAATACAAATATTATCCCATAATAACATAGTAAAATACAAATATTATCCCATAATAACATAGTAAAATACAAATATTATCCCATAATAACATAGTAAAATACAAATATTATCCCATAATAACATAGTAAAATACAAATATTATCCCATAATAAGATAGTAAAATACAAATATTATCCCATAATAACATAGTAAAATACAAATATTATACCATAATAACATAGTAAGATACAAATATTATCTCATAATAAGATAGAAAAATACAAATATTATCCCATAATAACATAGTAAAATACAAATATAATCTCATAATAACATGGTAAAATACAAATATTATCCCATAATAACATGGTAAAATACAAATATTATCCCATAATAACATATAGTAAATACAAATATTATCCCATAATAACATAGTAAAATACAAATATTATCCCATAATAACATAGTAAAATACAAATATTATA
Source organism: Ophiura sarsii (assembly GCA_035610835.1). Classification (NCBI taxonomy): domain Eukaryota; kingdom Metazoa; phylum Echinodermata; class Ophiuroidea; order Amphilepidida; family Ophiuridae; genus Ophiura; species Ophiura sarsii. The sequence goes on from CM069444.1 coordinate 59,094,080, forward strand.
CCATAATAACATAGTAAAATACAAATATTATACCATAATAACATAGTAAAATACAAATATTATCCCATAATAACATAGTAAAATACTAATATTATCCCATAATAACATGGTAAAATACAAATATTATCCCATAATAACATAGTAAAATACAAATATTATCCATAGTAACATGGTAAAATACAAATATTATCCCATAATAACATAGTAAAATACAAATATTATCCCATAATAACATAGTAAAATACAAATATTATCCCATAATAACATAGTAAAATACTAATATTATCCCATAATAACATATAGTAAATACAAATATTATCCCATAATAACATAGTAAAATACAAATATTATCCATAGTAACATGGTAAAATACAAATATTATCCCATAATAACAGTAAAATACAAATATTATCCCATAATAACATAGTAAGATACAAATATTATCCCATAATAACATAGTAAGATACAAATATTATCCCATAATAACATATAGTAAATACAAATATTATCCCATAATAACATAGTAAAATACAAATATTATCCCATAATAACATAGTAAAATACAAATATTATCCCATAATAACATAGTAAAATACAAATATTATCCCATAATAACATAGTAAAATACAAATATTATCCCATAATAACATAGTAAAATACAAATATTATCCCATAATAACATAGTAAAATACAAATATTATCCCATAATAACATAGTAAAATACAAATATTATCCATAGTAACATGGTAAAATACAAATATTATCCCATAATAACATATAAAATACAAATATTATACCATAATAACATAGTAAAATACAAATATTATTCCATAATAACATAGTAAAATACAAATATTATACCATAATAACATAGTAAAATACAAATATTATCCCATAATAACATAGTAAAATACAAATATTATCCCATAATAACATAGTAAAATACAAATATTATCCCATAATAACATAGTAAAATCCAAATATTATCCCATAATAACATGGTAAAATACAAATATTATCCCATAATAAGATAGAAAAATACAAATATTATCCCATAATAACATAGTAAAATACAAATATTATCCCATAATAACATAGTAAAATACAAATATTATCCCATAATAACATGGTAAAATACAAATATTATCCCATAATAAGATAGAAAAATACAAATATTATCCCATAATAACATAGTAATGCAAATATTATCCCATAATAACATAGTAAAATACAAATATTATCCCATAATAACATGGTAAAATACAAATATTATCCCATAATAAGATAGAAAAATACAAATATTATCCCATAATAACATAGTAATGCAAATATTATCCCATAATAACATAGTAAAATACAAATATTATCCCATAATAACATAGTAAAATACAAATATTATCCCATAATAACATAGTAAAATACAAATATTATCCCATAATAACATAGTAAAATACAAATATTATCCCATAATAACATAGTAAAATCCAAATATTATCCCATAATAACATGGTAAAATACAAATATTATCCCATAATAAGATAGAAAAATACAAATATTATCCCATAATAACATAGTAAAATACAAATATTATCCCATAATAACATAGTAAAATACAAATATTATCCCATAATAACATGGTAAAATACAAATATTATCCCATAATAAGATAGAAAAATACAAATATTATCCCATAATAACATAGTAATGCAAATATTATCCCATAATAACATAGTAAAATACAAATATTATCCCATAATAACATAGTAAGATACAAATATTATCCCATAATAACATAGTAAAATACAAATATTATCCCATAATAACATGGTAAAATACAAATATTATCCCATAATAAGATAGAAAAATACAAATATTATCCCATAATAACATAGTAAAATACAAATATTATCCCATAATAACATAGTAAAATACAAATATTATCCCATAATAACATAGTAAAATCCAAATATTATCCCATAATAAGATAGAAAAATACAAATATTATCCCATAATAACATAGTAATGCAAATATTATCCCATAATAACATGGTAAAATACAAATATTATCCCATAATAAGATAGAAAAATACAAATATTATCCATAATAACATAGTAAAATACAAATATTATCCCATAATAACATAGTAAAATACAAATATTATCCCATAATAACATGGTAAAATACAAATATTATCCCATAATAAGATAGAAAAATACAAATATTATCCCATAATAACATAGTAATGCAAATATTATCCCATAATAACATAGTAAAATACAAATATTATCCCATAATAACATAGTAAGATACAAATATTATCCCATAACATAGTAAAATACAAATATTATCCCATAATAACATGGTAAAATACAAATATTATCCCATAATAACATGGTAAAATACAAATATTATCCCATAATAAGATAGAAAAATACAAATATTATCCCATAATAACATAGTAAAATACAAATATTATCCCATAATAACATAGTAAAATACAAATATTATCCCATAATAACATGGTAAAATACAAATATTATCCCATAATAAGATAGAAAAATACAAATATTATCCCATAATAACATAGTAAATGCAATATTATCCCATAATAACATATAAAATACAAATATTATCCCATAATAATATGGTAAAATACAAATATTATCCATAATAACATAGTAAGATACAAATATTATACCATAATAACATATAGACTATGGGCTATGCCACACCCCCCTTACCCCCCCGTGGGATTTTGGGAGACAACCATTTTCATAAACCTTACCCATAGAGCTATCAGAATCTGCTTGTCTGCAAAATTCCCACTGGTGGGTGAACGCATGGGGGGGCGCTTTTTCAAAATGGCCGCTAAAATCATATAAAACCATACTAGAAACATATTTAAGTAACTTAAAAGGTTTTTTTGACTGGGTTTTTGATTAGTTTTGATGGCAATACAACATGGCTGATTAATTTCAGTCAATACTATGAGGGTATCAAGAGGTGAAAGTTGAGGGCGCCTTTCAAAATGGCTGCCAAGGAAAAATCTTTAAAATGTCACTTAAGCGGGATACTTAACTATATGTCGATTTATGACCTACCTGTACTTTTGTGGGCCATTTGATTGAACTAAAGGTGACAGCATACCTATTGTCATGGGATGACATTTATTATTTTTATGTTGACGATCTTTTTGGTATCAGGTGCCCTTAAACGCTATCTCGCCAGATCGTAAAATCAACGTAAAATCAACTGGACTATCGTGATGAAATATCAAGTTAAAATCTCTTAATTTCTTCGGAAATTTATAAACGAGGTACGTTTAAAATGATATCTAGAGATTGCATGAGTTGCAGAGTCATTCCGGTTTGCCTGTTATGTTCATTGATCAGAGTATTTGTGGTTAAAATACGCCATTTAGGTTTCATTTACACGCTGTCAAAATTGTTGTTGTAAGGCATTGATGAAGCTTCTTTCATTTTGGCGAAATAACGTATCACAGAGATATTATATGTTCAGTTTGTGAATGTTTACATTTTATCAGCCGGTTTTGCAACGCAATTGGTCCAAGAAGTTCTAATACATACATCCCAATGTTAAAACTATACTTTCATACTTTTATCATACATTTTGGTTGATATTATATCACTTTATGGAATTTCAACAATTTGTTCAGTCAATTTGGGATCCATTTTGGGGGCCATTTTGGATTTCTACGTATGTTAACAAAGCAGCAAAAATACTAGATGTGAGTTACTAGTGTTCTAATACATACATCCCAATGTTAAAACTATACTTTCATACTTTTATCATACATTTTGGTTGATATTATATCACTTTATGGAATTTCAACAATTTGTTCAGTCAATTTGGGATCCATTTTGGGGGCCATTTTGGATTTCTACGTATGTTAACAAAGCAGCAAAAATACTAGATGTGAGTTACTAGTGTTCTAATACATACATCCCAATGTTAAAACTATACTTTCATACTTTTATCATACATTTTGGTTGATATTATATCACTTTATGGAATTTCAACAATTTGTTCAGTCAATTTGGGATCCATTTTGGGGGCCATTTTTGATTTCTACGTATGTTAACAAAGCAGCAAAAATACTAGATGTGAGTTACTAGTGTTCTAATACATACATCCCAATGTTAAAACTATACTTTCATACTTTTATCATACATTTTGGTTGATATTATATCACTTTATGGAATTTCAACAATTTGTTCAGTCAATTTGGGATCCATTTTGGGGGCCATTTTTGATTTCTACGTATGTTAACAAAGCAGCAAAAATACTAGATGTGAGTTACTAGTGTTCTAATACATACATCCCAATGTTAAAACTATACTTTCATACTTTTATCATACATTTTGGTTGATATTATATCACTTTATGGAATTTCAACAATTTGTTCAGTCAATTTGGGATCCATTTTGGGGGCCATTTTGGATTTCTACGTATGTTAACAAAGCAGCAAAAATACTAGATGTGAGTTACTAGTGTTCTAATACATACATCCCAATGTTAAAACTATACTTTCATACTTTTATCATACATTTTGGTTGATATTATATCACTTTATGGAATTTCAACAATTTGTTCAGTCAATTTGGGATCCATTTTGGGGGCCATTTTGGATTTCTACGTATGTTAACAAAGCAGCAAAAATACTAGATGTGAGTTACTAGTGTTCTAATACATACATCCCAATGTTAAAACTATACTTTCATACTTTTATCATACATTTTGGTTGATATTATACCACTTTATGGAATTTCAACAATTTGTTCAGACAATTTGGGACCCATTTTTGGGGCCATTTTGGATTTCTAAGTATGTTAACAAAGCAGCAAAAATACTAGATATGAGTTACTAGTGTTCTAATACATACATCCCAATGTTAAAACTATACTTTCATACTTTTATCATACATTTTGGTTGATATTATATCACTTTATGGAATTTCAACAATTTGTTCAGTCAATTTGGGATCCATTTTGGGGGCCATTTTGGATTTCTACGTATGTTAACAAAGCAGCAAAAATACTAGATGTGAGTTACTAGTGTTCTAATACATACATCCCAATGTTAAAACTATACTTTCATACTTTTATCATACATTTTGGTTGATATTATATCACTTTATGGAATTTCAACAATTTGTTCAGTCAATTTGGGATCCATTTTGGGGGCCATTTTGGATTTCTACGTATGTTAACAAAGCAGCAAAAATACTAGATGTAAGTTACTAGTGTTCTAATACATACATCCCAATGTTAAAACTATACTTTCATACTTTTATCATACATTTTGGTTGATATTATACCACTTTATGGAATTTCAACAATTTGTTCAGTCAATTTGGGACCCATTTTGGGGGCCATTTTGGATTTCTAAGTATGTTAACAAAGCAGCAAAAATACTAGATATGAGTTACTAGTGTTCTAATACATACATCCCAATGTTAAAACTATACTTTCATACTTTTATCATACATTTTGGTTGATATTATACCACTTTATGGAATTTCAACAATTTGTTCAGTCAATTTGGGAACCATTTTGGGGGCAATTTTGGATTTCTAAGTATGTTAACAAAGCAACAAAAATACTAGATATGAGTTACTAGTGGTCTAATACATACATCCCGTCATTAAAACTATATTTTCATCATACATTTAGGTTGATATTATCCCATTTTTATGGAATTTGACAATTTTGCAGCCACTTCAGGAACCATTTTGGGGACCATTTTGGATTTTGAACTATTTTAACAGAGCACAGATACTGGATATAAGTTACTTGTGGTCTAACACATACATCCCATCATTAAAATTATATTTTTATTATACATTTCGGTTGATATTATGATATTTTATGGAATTTTGACCACTTTTGACCAGTTTTGGCCATTAATTTGGCGGCCATTTTGTTTTTATAGTATGTTAACAAAGCAAAAATACTAGATTGGAGTTTCTAGTGGTCTAACACATACATCCCATTGTTAAAACTGTACTCTGATCATACATGTTGGTTCATATATGACAATATATGGAATTTTACCCATTTTGACGGCCATTTTGAAAAGCGCCCTCATGCGCAACCTTCTCAGAATCGTTTGTTACTTAAACTAGCATACTTTAAAAATACTGCCATTAAATAATATCTTCAAATAAAGTTCATTTTCACTATAGAATCATCTTTAATATCTTCAATGTGTATTCAATAATGTCATATTTAAGGGATTTGGCGGCCATATTGAAAAGCGCCCTCACCGCTTCACCCACCAGTCGGCAATTTGCAGACAACCTGATTTGAACTCCTCAATGGGCAAGGTTTCCAAAAATACCTGTCTCCCAAAATCCCTCGGGGGGTCAGGGTTTCGAGGATGAGCCCATAGCCTAATAGTAAAATACAAATATTATACCATAATAACATAGTAAAATACAAATATTATCCCATAATAACATAGTAAAATACAAATATTATCCCATAATAACATAGTAAAATACAAATATTATCCCATAATAACATAGTAAAATACAAATATTATCCCATAATAACATAGTAAAATACAAATATTATCCCATAATAACATAGTAAAATACAAATATTATCCCATAATAACATAGTAAAATACAAATATTATCCCATAATAACATATAGTAAATACAAATATTATCCCATAATAACATAGTAAAATACAAATATTATCCCATAATAACATAGTAAAATACAAATATTATTCCATAATAACATAGTAAAATACAAATATTATCCCATAATAACATAGTAAAATACAAATATTATCCCATAATAACATAGTAAAATACAAATATTATCCCATAATAACATATAGTAAATACAAATATTATCCCATAATAACATAGTAAAATACAAATATTATCCCATAATAACATAGTAAAATACAAATATTATTCCATAATAACATAGTAAAATACAAATATTATCCCATAATAACATAGTAAAATACAAATATTATCCCATAATAACATAGTAAAATACAAATATTATCCCATAATAACATAGTAAAATACAAATATTATCCCATAATAACATAGTAAAATACAAATATTATCCCATAATAACATAGTAAAATACAAATATTATCCCATAATAACATAGTAAAATACAAATATTATCCCATAATAACATAGTAAAATACAAATATTATCCCATAATAACATAGTAAAATACAAATATTATCCATAATAACATGGTAAAATACAAATATTATCCCATAATAACATAGTAAAATACAAATATTATTCCATAATAACATAGTAAAATACAAATATTATCCCATAATAACATAGTAAAATACAAATATTATCCATAATAACATGGTAAAATACAAATATTATCCCATAATAACATAGTAAAATACTAATATTATCCCATAATAACATGGTAAAATACAAATATTATCCCATAATAACATAGTAAAATACAAATATTATCCCATAATAACATAGTAAAATACAAATATTATCCATAGTAACATGGTAAAATACAAATATTATCCCATAATAACATAGTAAAATACAAATATTATCCATAATAACATAGTAAAATTCAAATATTATATCATAATAACATGGTAAAATACAAATATTATCCCATAATAAGATAGAAAAATACAAATATTATCCCATAATAACATAGTAAATGCAAATATTATCCCATAATAACATATAAAATACAAATATTATCCCATAATAACATAGTAAAATACAAATATTATCCCATAATAACATGGTTAAATACAAATATTATCCCATAATAACCGTATAGTAAAATAAAAAAATATCAACAATATATACAACATAAAAGTTAACCATTTAACGGGTTCGCCGTCAGACAAGTTTTAATCCATCAAAAACAAATAAAACAATTGATGTTGTATATATATTATACAACATCAATAATGAATTTTATTAAAAATGATATACATGTATGGTATGGTGGTCTCATAATACCTATCCATTCTTGGGTGGGTGAGTTATTGACATTTAGTATTTCCATATGTCATGTCATCAAAAATTTGTTTGAATCCAAGCAATATTTTACTCTATTTATCTTTAACCTAATACCCGGTTTCTGAGTCCTAGAAATAAAACCCTGATCTATGTCAGTAATGTCCGTACCACCAGCCGATGTCAGCAGCAGAAATGGTATAAAAGCAAATTATTAAAGTGATGAGTGGACCAAACACCTGTTTCTTGTCCATTGCACTTGTAATTATAGCCATGCGTGCATTTACAGCTGCCTGTGTATGCCCACAGTCCGGTTTGAACAACTGTATAAGTGATGCAACCTAAAGAAGATTTTAAAGACACCACCACAATGCATTGCGTTTTTGCAAAATGCCCTAATTCTGGGAGGAATTCTGGTCTCCAATTTGTCTCAGTTCCCATAGACACGTGCACATAATCATGGCTTCATAGCGAATTCATCGTTGGAGCTCTTAGGTTCTTCTAGTTTACATCAATGAATAAATGAGTTATCAGTGTTCCGTTTTCATATCTCTAATCTTAAAAGCTCGACAAATGCATCGTGTGAAAAAAGCTTCAGTTGGCTGGCGTTCACGCAATGCATTGTAGGTTGTCCTTCAATCTTCTTTGAGTGTAACCATTGCTATGTCGGCCCATACACATACAATATGCATGCATATCTCACACTGTATATCTCACCTATCAATATGATTAGAAGATATGAGACTACCGGGGGGGGGGGGGGGGGGGGGGGGGGGGGGCACTTAACCCTTTCCATGCGTCTATTAGTTTTACCATATAAAAACAGATTTTTCAGTAACCATTCCCAATTTTCAAAGTCTATTTCACGGATTACTGAACCAATACTAGGTATGTTTTTACTTGTCAATGCATTTTTCATGGTGATTCTAAATATGGTAATGAAATTCAATAAATGTTGACATTTTTTTAAACATTTTGTCAAATTTTGGAATGTTGTCTGTAGACGCCTGCCGCATGGAACGCGTTCATATCATGCTGTTAGCAGGCTATCCACAAAACACATATTTGATGTGATCAAGCGAAATGAGTCACATGTCGGCAGTTTCAATTTTGACTTTTGAATTTGTCCGACATTTACAAGCAGGTGGAAAATACTACAGTATGGTCCAAACCTCACTAAAATTTAACTTCAAGTTACAAAACATTTACCAACTGAGAAAACAAAGTAATACATAAGAATTTATCACTGCCTTTTACCTATAACTCAAATCAGTATTCCAGACGAAAATAGACCCATTTGTGTTAGGGATTTTCCAGCACAAAATCATACCCAATGTTTAGGGATTGTTTGCAAAAAGCAACCCATTAGAGCGACACATCCCTGTATACCGTATTAGGTGAGTACCCCCCCTACCCCCCACCCCGGGGTATGCATGTATAACCATTGTGCTATCTGCTGGAGATGACATAATATGTCAGTTTCATATAGAGAATAAAAGTGGTCTTTTCACCCCAGGATTTCCAACCTGAAACCGCTAATATTTGACCCTAAACATAACCCTGCCTTGCACCCTGTGGCCTGGTGATTTTTCATCGCGGTGCAGATTTCCAAGTTGGGCGGGCTATTACTTGCACAAAAGTATTCACCCTTAGATGGGTCAACACTGTGTTTACCCCTCTTTTACAATTTACAAATATATTGACCTCTCATTGTGTTAACTTGGATGCCTAGTAGTCAACATCTATTACTGGCATTGTGCTATAATTACAGTGGTGGACTTGTCTAGTTCATTATCTTATTTATAGTTCTTAACACTTTTGTTTTTTATATTTTGTCTATAGTCGGTCTTTATTGTTACCATATATCCTGAGTAGTCTCAGATATATCTTTGTTGTTTTATTGCACAGCAATTTCCATTGCTTGTCCCAGTGCATTTCCGTTTTGTTGTTGTTGTTGTTATTTACCTGTTTTATAGCGTTATTCTCCCTTGTTATTACCTGTTTCCCCACACCCTGTTGGTATATCTTGCTTTTACTCTTAGCATTTTTATATTTTCGAGATATCCTCTTGTATCAGTTTTCTGATCCTTGGTGTGTTTTGTTCCTGGTTCCGTTGGATTCATCTTTTAAAATTTTATACTCTCATTGTAGGTTTAAAATGGTTGGGTTCGAGAAAAATCAGAAATGGTCATGCAAGGGCAACACAACAATTATATCTGTTGCCTTATATCATGTATATGAAGAAAGCACATACACATCAATTATATAGTAAAGTGCTATCATCTGAAGATACACTTTACACAAAGCAAACACCATAGGCAATACCTCAAATTAGAAAATCTAACCACGTAAATACACTAAAAAATAGTACCTGTTATAGAAATACACAACGAGCCATCTTGCATGTAATCTTTAGAAATTATGAGACAAACTCAAAAATAAATCTGTAATCATTTCATTTCTGGTATTTGCTGCAAAACTTTGAAAAGAGTAGGCATCCATCATTGAGTAAAATGATCTTGTAAAATATAACACATCGAGGGTTGAGCGCCAGAAGGCCGTAACTCAACGTTTGGGCAATTTGATATTTTGGTAAAAAATATTCCATATAACCTAGATTTTCAGAACCATAAAGAGATAACTCATAAACACTCTTAATTTGACTTAAATTATAATTAAAAGTTGGATGCTACAGTGTATGGTAATGAGTCCCAAATATTTGAAAGTTGATTATATCAAAATAGCATTTTTTGAGTTACGGCCTTTTGGTGCTCAACCCTCGACATGAGTTTAATAAGTTAGTATGCTATGCTACAATGCACTGGTTTACCATCACCGCCTTCATTATACACTGAGCCAAAAAAGAAACTTGTAAAATTTTAACAGATCACCATAGGGTCAGTGCGCATTTCTCTTGTGTCATTGAAGCAAACAATTGGCTATTGACTGCCATTTGAAGCAATACATTGCAGTAATATTGTATCCAAATTTGGTACATTTTCATGCACAGAATTTTATTTGGTGATCTGTTAACATTTTATAAGTTTCTTTTTTTTTATAAGTTTCTTTTTTGGCTCAGTGTATTGTATCTGTGCCACCACCAATCATCAATCACCACTATATTATTAGCTAAAAGATAGATAGAGCTTATGACCTGGCTAAGCAATTCCAATGTGTTTTCTTGTCTGTTCTGTCACATTTCTAGATCGTTATCTTTATACACCATTCCATTAATCTAGAACACATGCATTTTATACACTTTCCACGCGGCAGGTGTCTGCAGAAGATATTCTTAAATTTCACAAAATGTTTCAAAAATGTCAAAATGATTGAATTCCATCACCATATTCGGAATCACAGTGAGAAATGCATTAAGATAAATACAAACATGCCGAGTATTGGTTTGGTAATTCTTGAGATACAATTTAAAAGTTGGGAAAGGTTTCTAAAAAATCTTGTTTATGTATATATATATTGGTAAAGCTAATAGCCTGTGGAAAGTGTTAAAGGGGCATTGAGAGATACGTATGGGAGTGCGCCCTCAATTTTCCTGGAAATCATGTTTCTTGCACCGACGTAATACTTAGGCATATGCTAACTACCATCTGAATTACCGTAATTCGCTCTCTATCATATATAATTTCACTATTTAGTCATTTCGATGTAGATCACATCAAAATTATCAGCACCACTTGCCACATAAATGACTTCAACCAAATTTCTATTTAGCGCCATCATTCAACCCTTTCCCCATAAATTATCATATTTCAGGGTTTCTACATACCTTATCTATTAAAACAATTAAAAAATAAAATAACAGCAATCTCTCGGTGCCCCTTTAAGGTGTTCCAGAAAAAAAGGAATTAAAGTAAATAAGTACGGCGGCTTTTACTAGCCAATTAGATAGAGCTTTTATGACTTGACTACATGGCAATCCCAATGTGTTTTCTGTATGTCACAGTAGCATAACTAGGTTTTTCATATTGGGGGGACAAGAACTGAAGGTGAACCGACACAAATTTGGCGACGAAAGATATGTGCGCAACATTTTTGACTTGACATTTATTTGTGCTCTGATTGAGGTACATTTCTGCTTTAAACAAGCTTCTCCCAAAAAATATTTGATTTTTTCCGTCTGTGTACTTTTGACCATCATAATTCCAAGATTCCTTTTGTCAAATGAACCGACAGTGCCAATCTCAACCGACAGACCGTCAATATTGGGGGGAGGGGGCGATCGCCACCCTTGCCCCCACCCCCCTCTGGTTACGCCACTGGTATGTCACATCTGTAAATCTTCATACACCATTCAATTATGCACATTCTCTAGGATGTTCCAGAAGGGACAACATGGTACACTCTAAAAAAATCCCTAGTCATTTGACCAAGTAAAATAAGATCTCACTAGATTTTCTAGTCAAAAATTACCTCAAAATATTGCAAATTTGAGGTAATTTTTGACTAGAAAATCTAGTGAGATCTTATTTTACTTGGAATCTAGTCACAAATGACTAGGCATTTTAAGAGTGTATACAATTGAAGTAAACAAGAATTCCCTCTATCCAGTTCCATTCTTATAATATCAAGTTGGGGGATGAAATGTACAGAACAAGCAGTCAGCAAGGAATATTCTAGGATGAATATTCTAGGATTTCCAAAAGAAAATATATCCCTGATTTAGGATTTATTTGGCATGCACAATACATCTGGGTTTTTCCCGCTTAGGATTGAATTTATTTGCCAAAAATCAGTTCTGAAGCTGTCCCATTAGTGAACCAGTACACACTTAAAAATATGTAATTAACAGGGCCGTAAGACACTTTTTTCAAAGGGGGGGGGGGGGGGGGCGTTTTCAAAAAAAAATCACCGGAAGTGATAGAGCTAGTTTTTTTCCCGTCGGAGACACGCTGATGTTCCATTATGGTGTCATAGTTTACCTTTCTTGTTGGTCGACGCACCGAAATACCGGAAGTAGTTTTTGGAGATATTTTTGATGGGGATTTTTTTTGGGGAGGGGGGATTTTCTCTGTTTTTGGCAGTGGCGTAGCTAGGTTATTGATATTGGGGGGGCAAGAAATGATAATGAACCGACAAGATTTTTGTCGAATTTGCACTTATTTTTTGCACGATCGAGGTACATTTTGACTCTAAACAAGCTTGTAGCAAAGAATATTGCATTTTGGGAGACAAATGCGCGCGTAGTGCGCGATTTTTTTAAATCTGTGTACACATTTTCCGGGGAAGATTTTCAAAGGGGGGCGATCGCCACCATCGCCCCCCCTTCTTACGGGCCTGATTAAAATAACCATTTTTCACAGTTATCCTACACACTAACTGAATAAGGTTAAATGTAACTCTTTTTCTAGTCATTTACACTTTTTGAATAACTTTCTTGATCATTTAAAGAGCAAGAGATTACTAGAACCAGAGTAAAATGTAACCCCTTTTCAGTTATAGTTGAGCCTGAAAAGGGGTTGTTTTTTACCACATATTTTTAAGTGTGTATGGAATACCACTATTATAAGGGGTAAGTGCTCATTCCTCTCTACTGCCCCCTAACAAAATATAATGTGGACACCTGGGACTAATACTTTTAGGTATGTTTGTCTCAGGTTGACACATTGCCATGAATAATAAGCTGGAACGTGGGCAAGATATTTATAGTACAATAACATTACAAAGGATACCATTGGTGGCTATATAATCTACATTCACAGACTTTGGCCAATTTACTATTTCAGTACAGGTAATATCTTCCAATTGAAGGGGAGGCAGTGATTTGAAATCTTAATCTGATCATTGGCACATAAATGTTAAGATGGCACGTTTGAATAGCGCAATATTTGTTTGGGTAGTTTACATTTGGGGATGTGTTGCTTTAACGCTTTGAAGTCCATTATAGCGCAGCGAAACCAATAGCATCTAAACCATGGCGATATCATTGGGATTGGTCCATTGATTGGTCCAAATCAATAACCAATCGGCCAATGTTTATGAATCCACTATAGTCAGTTCCGATTGCGAGACGTTTTACAGCCAGGGATGCAAGTGGGTGATTGATCAATTTCCTGAACTTTTTACACGAGCTTGGCCAGACAGCCCGAGCATTTGCACGCGGTTGTCAAACTTTTATAGGGGCTTGTCTGGAGAATAGGCTATAGGGTATCACCCCCTAAAAATACATGTTTGACTCTTTTTATGCTGAAATATCATCATCCGATTCCGGAGATACAAAATTGGGAGCTATGTTCTCTAGCAGGGAGTTATAATAATAAGTCTTATGACTGCTTTATATTGCTATCTTCAGTAGATAGCATGACAATGATAAGAATGCACACTGCAAAAACTCCGGTGTTGGGTGTCACTATAGGACCGGTGTAAAGTGGTCCGGTCCTATAGTGACACCCATGGTGTTAAATTAACACCGGAGTTTTTGCAGTGCAGTTGTTTTTGCTGATTTCAGTTATACAGGTGATTAATATGTTTATGTAGTAGTTATACTTATAGAGTTATCAGCACATTTAGTACCTGGTCAGTTACTTCTTTTGTTGACTGTATATGGAAGCACATCATAAACTCAGCTGTATTCCAAAATTTGAGTGAAATTGGTCGCATTGGTTTTACGAAGCAAATATATACATGCACTATTATAGCAACTAATTGCCATGGTTACTGGATAATTACAGTATAAAATAAACACATTAAGTTTTAATACTAGATTAAATTTACATTTTCTCAATCAGCTAATCATTATGCATGTAAAAAAACAAGCACAACTCAGTCAAATAGGCATATATAGGTTTTTGTTCATCTGGCTGGCAGATAGCATCATATCTTTGTCTTTTTTACACTTTGGCTTTTAAATGTTGTTACATATTATTATTATTATATTATTCTGCAAATGGTAGAGGGATTATTATATACATCCTGTTTACAAAAGACACCCATGTGATATCCATGAGATGCCCATGTGATACCCATGCGACATTCATGTGGTTCCAATATGATATACTCATGTTGTGACATATTCTGCAAAGGGTAGAGGTAATTATTAATACATCCTGTTTACATGGAACTATCTTCTTAATTAAAGGGGCATTGAGAGATACAGGTTACAGGTTTATTTATTTCGCATATACAACATATCAATACAAAGTCAGAGCAAAAAATATACAAAACAATAGCATATATGCAAGGCGTCGTTGAAAAAAACTCACAAAGAGCTTACACATGTCAACGACCCATTTGGAAAAATGGTAATGGATGAGATAATACAAATAAGCAATTATGTTACAAGGATAAATCAATATAATAGGGAGATTATATAAATATTATGAAAGTATGAAGTAATCTTTTTAAAACTTGGTTGGTGTGCATACACAGACAGACTTAGAGACAGACAGACATGACAGACACAAAGATAGACCGACAGACAGACAGACAGGCAGACATACGTAATACGTATGGGAGTGCGCCCTCAATTATCCTGGAAATCAATTTTTTGCATCAAAGTAATACTTAGGCATATACTAACTACCATCTGAAACAGTTTACCAACATTCGCCGTTTATCATATAAAATTTCATGATTTTCTTAGTTTCGATTTGATCATATCGAAACTCAGGTGCTGAATTCGGAAGTTATGCATCACAAACTTTCGCGGTAAATCTCAACCCGGAAGTGCCGTTATTTACTATTTTGGCATGAAGGCGATGTCGGAATTGTATGACATTTTGGATTTGGGCTATGTTGATGATTATCTTTACGTTATTTGCTCATTTAGTATATCAATACATCTCTCAATGCCCCTTTAAAGACACTTGTGTAATACCCATAAGACACCCATGTGATATCCATGAGATCCCATGTGATACCCATTCGACATTTATGTGGTTCCCATATGATACTCATGTGATACCTATGAGATATCCATTTGATACCCATGAGAAACCCATGAGATACAATACCCATGAGATGCTCTGTGTGTACCATAATACACCATGTGATACCCATGAGAAACCATTGTGACACCCATGAGATGCCTGTGTGATACCCATACCCATAAAGATGCTGTGTGTACCATAAAACACCATGTGATACCCATGAGAAACACAATGTGATACCCATGAGACATCCATGTGATACCAATGCGGTACCCATGTGATATCCATGAGATGCCTGTGTAATACCCATACCCATGAGATGCTCTGTGTGTACCATAAAACACCATGAGATGCTCTGTGCGTACCATTGGTAAATGGTGGTGTTTGGGATATGATCCGTGCCAGAACCGTGCATTTGATGTTAAGCATTATCCTGCAGCAAGAGGTATAGCGAAGGCATTAATTTTGCACTCTTTGAGATATCACCCAGGATCAACAGCATAAGATCGTCACACAGGTGGTGTTGAATAATAACCCATGTAATACCAGCCATTATTGCTGCATGTCAGATGTTATTCAAATATGGATTCACCACTTATCTGCAGGGACTACTTGACGCATCCGGTTTACAAGGAACTAACTTCTATTTCAAGCACATTTTTATTTGATTTACTATAGTTTAAGATATTTGTGAATAATTTGTAACACTATTAATGCATTAAGGATTGAACAGCATCGGAGAAAGTGCAGATGGTGAACGAGGGTACCATGTAGCATCAAAGATATCAAATATAATTTCTTGTATCAACTTTACAAAATATGATGAAGGCACACAAACTTATTTTAAGGTTCATTCACTGAAAACGTTGGTCTTTAGATCATCACTGTGTCATGATCATCACTGTGTCATCCCAATTATGAGGGAAAGGTGGATAGAATAGGCCCAAAAAAATATTGTAATGTTGTCCTCGACCGCCCGCTCGTCAGATTTAGGGCGGCTCCGACTTTTTTTTCCCCAGATTTTTTCTTCCATTTTTTTAATTTAAAAACAGTTTAAATGGCATTGAATATTAAATTAAGTGTTTATAACATATACAGTTAAGCCCACAATTATTCATACCCCTTGGAAAATATGAGTTGTTTGCGTTTTTCTCATATCTATACCAGCTGGAGTGGTGGAACTTTCGCTTTACACTAAAGACAATTAGTTTGCAAGTACAAATCAATATCTTTGGGCTCAACATTTTTTGCATAACAATAGAATTGAACAAGAATTATGTTTTTATGCCTGTCCAAAATTATTCATACCCCATACCAAGTCTAAGGATTGAGGCCACTTTTTGTGATAATACACATGGTTTTGACATTCCAAACATTCTTTATACTGTGTGATAGGCTTTTATATTATGTAATTATCCCATGATGTGTGCATACAATGTGGATGCATTACAAATGTGTCCTATTGAATGTACAGTGAGGGATATTATAGAACAACACTCTAGCTCTTTGACAGCATGGTGAAGAAGATCAAATAACTTTTTGTGCATATTGTGAATGCTCACAAAGTGGGGAAAGGCTACAGAGCTATTTCGAAACAATTCCAAGTGCAAGAATCCACCACACGAAACATAATTAGGAAGAACAAGACGTTCAACTCACTAAAAAACATTGAAGGATGCAGTCGGAAGCCAGCGGTGTTTTGTTTGGCAAGAAAAGTATTGTGAAAGGCCAACAACAATCCACAGATCACCATCAATGCTCTCCTGAACAACCCTGGCAATTATTGGACCAAGATATCATGGCAGACACTCCAGCATATATGGCACATGAGAGGTCTCCATGGAGACCGACCAAGAAAGACTCCACTCCTTAAAAGAGACACAGAGAAACTTGTCTTGCATCTTAAGCAACCCCAACACTGAAGACCAAAAAACTTGGATCTTTGTCCAGAAGTGCTCTTGCAAATGCTAGATGAGTTTCTCATTGTCTCTTTTCAGGAGTAGAGTCTTTCGTGGTTGGAGTCCGTGGAGAACTCTTGTGTACTATGTCTGCTGGAGTGTCTGCCTTAATATCTTGGTCCAAGACTCACCAAGGTTGTTCAGGAGAGCATTGACGGTGATATGTGGATTGTTGTTGGCCTTTCACCATACTTTTCTTGTCAACCAAGGGGACACTGTTGGCTTCCGACCGTGTTCTTCAGGGTTTTTAACTGATTTTAACTGATTTTAACTGTCTTGTTATTCCTAATTATGCTTTTTATGGTGAAATTTGGCACTTGAAATTGCTTCAAAATAGCTTTATAGCCTTTCCCCTCTTTGTGAGCATTCACAATGCACAAACAAGGTCCTCACTGAGTTATTTGATCCCCTTCGCCATGCTGTCAAAGAGCTAGAGTGTTGTCCTATAATATCCCTCACTGTACATTCAATTGGACACATTTGTAATGCATCCACATTGTATGGAATAATTGCATAACAATATAAAAGCCTATCACACAATATAAAGAATGTTTGGAATGTCAAAAACATGTGTATTATCACAAAATGTGGCCTCAATCCTGAGACTTGGTATGGGGTATGAATAATTTTGGACAGGCATAAAAACACAATTCTTGTTCAATTCTATTGTTATGCAAAAAATGTTGAGCCCAAATATATTGATTTGTACTTGCAAACTAATTGTCTTTAGTGTAAAGCAAAAGTTCCACCACTCCAGCTGGTATAGATATGAGAAAAACGCAAAAAGCACATATTTTTCAAGGGGTATGAATAATTGTGGGCTTAACTGTATGTGCGACTCTTAAGAGTGATTACAACTTCTTGTTGGCTGAACTTTGAGCTTCCGCTGGTATAAGAAAATTAATTTTTATTTTATTTTAAAAAAACCGCCCGCCCGCCAGCCCCTCCTCTCTGAAAGCTGTGGAGGACAACATTACATTTTTGTTGTTGGCTTTATTAGAGATCATAGGCGTTAACCCGGGGGAGGGGGCGGGGGTAACCTTTGTATAAAATCACCCCCTCATGTAATTGCATATGTTTATAATTAAATGATCAGTGACCCATTTCTTAATGCAAAATGTGTTATATGAATGGGTCATTTTTTTCTTCAAAATAGGCACAAATTTAACATCTGATGTAATTTACTATCAAAAATTGTCAACAGGAAACACAAAATCTTGGAAAATTAGTTAAATGTAACCCAAAATTGGTGCGATTGGTGTTTGAATGCGCCAAAGGAGTTTACCACAAGTTGCATGAATGGAGTTTCAAAAATACAAAACCTTCCAGCTAATTCTGAAGGGCACAGCTCCCTTAGCAATTGGTTCCTGATGCCTCAGCCAATCATCCCAACAATGTCCACAACAAATTTACGCCACTGTTCAAGATAGCCCTGGTCCAAAAAAAAAAATCAAAATGCCAGTTGATCCCAGTTGAAAAGTGGAACAATCGGTTTGAACTGTGTTCAACTTTGTTCAACTAGGTCTTAAAACTGAGTTCAACTGGGTTTTAAACTCAGTTCAAAAACCTAGTTGAATGTGGGCTATTTTCCATCCTGGAACCAGCTGGTTTAACTGGATTTTCAACTGTTGAACTAGGTTTTCAACTGGTTTCAACTGGAACTGTTCAACTGGTTTCAACTGGAACTGTTCAACTGGGATCAACAGGAATTTTGACCTGGGAGATATCTATGCTATTTGTACATGTGGTGCCAATGTGATGTGAAGCTCACCCGGTGGTTTCAGTCGACCCTGGCTTTGAGTATGCATGATCGTTCCCAAAAAATGCGGAAAAGAGGGAGTTTTCGTAGTATCATGTCAGCGATTTCCCAAAATCAGGGGTGATTTTTGAAGCTATGTCAGCAAAAAAAAACCAAAACGGTAGGCCTATTATATTTGAATACCCCATGTTCGCTCCTCTGTGCATAAATTACATAAGGGAGTATTTTGAACCAAATGTGTCCTCGTTTTTGCACAAAAAAGGGCACTTTAGAAAGTATCGTTAAAATGGTAAAATAAGAGTGTTTTTTCAGGCAAAATGTTCTTGTTTTGAAAAAAAAGGGGGTCAAATGAGCAAAAATGTCATTGAAAGCATCAAATAGCGGTATAACCCTTTTAATAAGAAGAGAAAACACAGGGGATGCACATGTGATTGACTGGTTCTATCCATATGATTTGCATGTGACAAAACCAATGAGTTATAAAGTGACATGACATTGCTATCTACCATCTTTTCTTTAAAGACTATGGATTGACTATAATTAAACCGTTATTCTCACACAGTGTATCTTCTTTCAATAGATAATCAATACTACACGCAGCGCAAGCTATTTTTGTGTAATATTCTAGGAACTGAGGATAAATCGATACAAAGTTTAAATTGACAATAAATATTTTCTCAGGCAAAATGTGTGGGCGGAGGTTTTTTTTCATCAGTCAGTAGATATCCACTGAGGCTTAGGCCAAATTTTTGTTGTTGTTATGTTGTCCTCGACAGCTTTCAGAGAGGAGGGGCGGGCGGGCGGTTTTTTTTAATTATTATTATTATTATTTCTTTTTCTTTTTCTTTTACCAGCAGAAGCTCAAAGTTCAGCCAACAAGAAGTTAAAATCACTCTAAGAGCCGCACATATATGTTATAAACACTTAATTTAATATTAATGCCATTTAAACTGTTTAAAAAAAAATCTGGAAAAAAATCTGGAAAAAAAAAAATCTGAAAAAAAAAAGAATTTGATTTTTTTTTACAAAAATACGATTTAAAAAAAAAACCACAACGATTTAAAAAATAAAAAAAAATCTGAAAAAAATAAATAAATCGGAGCGGCCCTAAAATGACGAGCGGGCGGTCGAGGACAACATAACAAAAAAAAATGTTGGCCTTACAAATAACAGCTCAGATTTTGTGGAATTAGTTACCTCATCAAATAATGATGTTTTGTTGGCCCAGGGCTGGAGGTACGGGAATGAGTTTTAGGGGTAATCATAGTTTGCACATGCAAACATGGAGAGCAAAATTGGCTATGTTTTTTTTAAAGAAAACTTATTCTGATCTTGTCAAATGCTTAAAACTTGAGTCAAATGTAATTTCTATTGATACACAGGGCAGTAGTCCCCCCCCCCCAATTTTGTTTTTTCCATTTAGTTAAAATTGAAATTGTCAATTTTTTTCTAAAAAGGCACATTTTTTCCGAGCTGTGCTCACATTTTTCTTACTAGATAAGGTTAAATTAGACCAAATGTTGACAATTTTAACAGCGAAATTTTGTGCGCAAGCATGCATTTTCATACCAAATTAGTTAGTATTAGACCAAAATTGACAATTTTTAGCGTAAAATGGCTCAAAAGATGCGCATCAATTTTTGTCATCCCCCCTAAACAAAATCTTGCCCCCCTTTCCCCGCCCCCCCCCCCCCCCCCCAACAAAATTATGACCTATTTTGGGGGTTGAGGGTACTATGGGTATATCCTGCAATTATTGGTGGCCAATTCAGCATAATTTGTTTTATTTCAAATAACAAATGGTATAAACTAGTATTTTTATAACTGATACCCTTTTCTAGATTCTCGTAGCACTGGCCTTTAAAAAGTGAAGAGGGAAGGTGGTTTTTGTTTTTAATTTTTACTAAATTGATAAAATAAATAAATATGCCTGTTTTCATGCACAATTCATATTGCCCGCATGATCTTTCAGCAGCATCAAATGGTGGGTCTTAATTTTAAAATGGGTAGACCCCTAGGAGTTCTATATAAACATTTGAAAGTGACTGTTAGTTGATAAATACATAATTAGGCATATCAACCATTAATATATTTTGGTATTAGAAACTCAATAATTTTTGAAAATTGAAGAAAAAAAGTTGACCTGATCCATGCAGAAAGTGAGAAGGGACGGCTACGAGAATCTAGTTTTTTTTTAAAGTGGCCTAATCTAGTATTTTTATGGTTACCTCTTTAAATTCACTGGTAAACACATCTTCCAAAATATACAAAAATCAGTGCCTCTGCCTCTCACTTGGTATGTTGAAAGTTTCTGGTGTGAATTTCGGGTAATTGTATACCCGGGTACCCGAAATATTTTACTGAAGTCAAAAACAGGACGTTAAACGACTCGTATTTGACCCTTAATAACCCACATAATACCCCTTGACCCACACCATTAGGGATAATAACTCCTAACCTAAGATCTTATACTAAATTATTGAATTCATTCTTATCAAAACTATGATTTTTTCAACACTGAAAATGAAAGTGTACATTAACATACAGGTTGAGTTGTCTTAACAGTTAGCCCCGGGAATGGCAAATCTACCTTATTTTGTTGTTGATTAATGTAGATTTGCCATTCCTGGTTCACACTATAATACAATTTATTTCAAAATCAACAATATCTTAACATGTACAACTAAACCTGTATGTAATTATAATGTACATTTTTATCTCCACCTATTTTAATTAAGATATTGTTGATTTTGAAATAAAATGTATTACAGTGTGGACCAGAAATGGCAAATCTACATTAATCAACAACAAAATAAGGTAGATTTGCCATTCCTGGGGCTAACTGTTAAGACAAGTAAACCTGTATGTTAATGTATACACTTTCATCAGTGTTGAAAAAATCATACTTTTGATAAGAATAATTTAATATAAGATCTTAGGTTAGGACTCAGGAGTTATTATCCCTCATGGTGAGGGTCAAGGGGTATTATGTGGGTTCTTAAGGGTCAGATACGAGTCCGTCTAAGGTCCTGTTTTTTACTTAGAAAAAAAAAGAATGTAAAAAAAAAAATTCGGGCGGGACTCGATTACCCGGGACTCGCTCACAACCTTAATCCTCAACTTCCATCCTCTGCCTCTCACTTGGTATGTTGAAAGTTTCTATCCTGAACTTCCATAACTACGGGGGAAATTT
This sequence comes from Ophiura sarsii, assembly GCA_035610835.1. Lineage (NCBI taxonomy): Eukaryota > Metazoa > Echinodermata > Ophiuroidea > Amphilepidida > Ophiuridae > Ophiura > Ophiura sarsii. Next base: position 59,116,882 of record CM069444.1, read on the forward strand.
AATAAAGGCTCAGAGCTTTACATATTATAATCAGAGATGAAATCTTGTTCAGAGAATTGAGGTACGGTTGGTGCATTGCTTACTGTAAAAGTAGAAACATTTTGCGCTACAAATATTTTCGCAATTTTCACGCTTCAATATCAGCTACCGCGAAAACAATAACCACAAAATATATTTCTTTCACGTATGTCTCCTCATCACGAATTTAAAAACACACATTTATAAATCGGCAAAGCGCGGAATATTAATTGCGCGAAAATTATCACTTTTACAGTCACATATATAATATGTATGGTCACACGCTGTAGGCTCCATAGCATTTTGAAGGTTTAATGAAATTAACTCATATCTTTAATCATAGTCAGACATACCGAGTGGAAAAGAGTGGTTACGCAGGGTGGTAGAAAGTTGACACTTTTCTCGGACAAATGCTGCTTAAAATTATGCTGACATTTTCAGTGGCGGATCCAGGATTAAAATTTACGGGGGCTGACCAAGGTTTTTTTAATTGGCACCCAAAAAAAATTGTGGGGGGGGGGGGGGGGGGGGTAGCGATGTGGTTGTTCCAAAACCAGCCACAAAAATTTGTATGGTACAAGTGGGAAATGTACCGACAGAACCTACCTATGCCTCGGAAAAAGGTAAAGTGGTACACAAAAAAGGTATATTGTCAAATGTTACGGGGGCGCCCACCCCCTCCGCACCCCCCCTGTATCCGCCACTGATTTTAAATTGTTTAATAATATTGTTAATATTGTTGAAAGTTTATACAAATAAATTATGTTGAAAATATACTTATTTTGAGGTATAAGAGCAAATTAGTTTGTAATTATAATAATAAATTTCATTTGTGCGCAAAATACAAAAGTTTCGATGCGCTGTACAATATAAATATTGAAAAGCAAATAATTACAAATGTGCCAATAGGATTAAAAGTACACCGAGAAAGAAAACTAAAACAGAGCATAATTTACATTTATGTAGACTTGCATCAAGTCAGTCAGACACAAACGGCAAATATCACATTTAAGCCCCCCCCCCCCCCCCCCCCAAAAAAAAAATTATTGCTGTTTTGGAAATAACTCAATCTGAGGATCAATCAATGGCGGTCAATCTGAGGAGCTCTACAATGGGGGTCTGTGGACAGCTCATAAATAGTGGGAGAGATGTGTGACCTTTTATGAATGAATGAATGACTTTGCACAGGGACTTTTTAAAGATGTCTGAAGGGTCACATAACAAAAACAAGTTTCTGGCTCCTTCACTTCTGGCTGATTGCAAGAACTTTTTGATACCCCCTCGTATATGCAAATCACCCTTGTTTATGTATTTTTCATGTTAATTTGTATTTTTGTTTTATATGTTTGCGCCTCGAAATAGTTCACCTAGATTGATGGCGCATTATAAATGCCATTATTATTATTATTATTTATGGTCCCGGGACTAGACATTTTTGTGCGGGACTCAATTTCCCGGGACTCACTCCCACCCTTAGTGAAGTACATTGAAAGATGGCCAAATACTAAAAGACAGCCAAACAAACATGTACCATCTGAGGTTTGTGGTTGATGCCCGAGGCTCAAAATTATATCAGCTACACAACCACACCGGGAAAAAACCCATCTTTATTTCACTACACGACTTCATTTACTGTGACGGATACCCTAAAGTGCGATGCCTTCTGAAAAGCATTCAGAAGGCATCGCACTTTAGGGTATCCTTTAGGGTATCCGTCACAATTCTATCCACATTTTGGGTTAGTAATTATATATGTGACTGTAAATAGAGAGAAAAGAGGATTAATCTTGTACATTTGCAATCTTTTTGCCTGTTTATTTTGTCCTGATTCTTTCCCCCTCTTTTGTTGTTGAATTTTTCCTCATATAATACGACATTAAAGGGCATACATGATAAAGTGTGAGCAACGCGTTTAAGATCAGGTTAGTGTAAGTTACGCCATTTAACGGTGTAAAAATGGTTTTGTGTTTTACAACGTTTAGGGTCCATTTCTCCATTTCAGAAGTACATGGATGGCATGGGTAGCCGTTTCGGGGGAGAGTACCCCCTCCCTGGGCTAATGAAGATAAGACTCTTCATGATGGTTCATACTGCTTGCTTTACAAAACATCTATTCTCAATAGATAGCTCTGTTATAAATTGCTTTTAAAATGTCTCTTTACCTTAAAAGCTCTAAAGTAGGCAGTAAATTCAACCAGCTGTACTCTAGGAAGTATATTCATTGCTTGAAGAGCTATTTTTGGTAGTTACAAAATAGCTTGCAACTGTACAGTGCAGTAGTACATGCACTTTTATTGCTTTTAAGAACTCTCATTCTTAGCATTAAATTTGTACACATATGTAATAATCAGAGAAACAGAATTCTTGACCGACCAAATAGGCTTGGAGGTTTCGCTCATAAAACAGGGATAAAATGTTTTCATTGCCATATCTGCTAGTAGTCAACACATCACAGAATATAAGATTACAAACAGGGAAAGTCCCTACCACATCCCATCTTGTCTGAATATATAGCACGATACGAAATGCCAAGTTTAAAGGGGCATTGAGTGATACGTATGGGAGTGTCAATTATCCTGGAAATCAGGGACCGTACACGAGTGTACAAAAAAGGATGCCCGATTGCATCCTTTGTGTACGCGGATGTACAAACTGTGCCCCCGCTAGCCGGGGCATGTAAGCGAGGACGTACGGTAAGGTACACAAATGCACACCCCGGGCGCTTGCTATAAATAAGCTGGAGATGCGATGCGCTTAACGAAATAAACCTAAGGCCAAATAAAAAAACCATATGTTTCTCGTCCCCGCCCGCTTCCTTTTTTGGGGCCGCCTCCTTTTATCTTTTATTTTTTATTCACCAAAAAAAAAAAAATTACAACTTTTTTATTTTATTTTTTCTAAAGTTCAAAACAGGACCTTAGATGACTGGTATTTGACTCTAAACTGTTCAAATTGAAATTAAAATGATGATTGTTCTTAACAATAGTACAATAAATGTTTAAAATGCGGAATTTAAATTCAGTAAAAAGGATTCTCGCAAAAATATTCTGCGAGAATCCATTTGCGAGAATTCTTGCAAAATTCCTCTGCGAGAATCCATTTGGATTCTCGCAGGATGTCGCGAAAGTACATCCCTGTAAATATGTTAAGTTCTTGTTTGTCTAACAATTGTCTCTTTTTCAATTGTCATTTCATTTAATAGGGAATACACTATAGATTGCCAGAAATCTCAAACGGCGGCCATTTTGAAAAATAAAAAATAAAAAATAAAAAGCCCCTCATCCTCCTTTTTTTGAAAAACCTGGATGAGAAACATGTTTTTTTTTTATTTGGCCTAATAACACTTTAATAACACATAGGGAACACATAAAAATGCATTCCGTTATGGTTGCAGAAAGAAACAAGCGACATTGGGACTGTAGTCCGGGTAAGTACTTTGTCCTGGGAAATAGGGGGCCAGGACTGTAGTGGGGACGTACAAAAAATGGTGCCCGGCCCTGCGGGGACCGTACATGATTGTACCCGGGACGTCACATGGGCAATATGTACGTCCCGGCCCTAAATCCCCAGATCCCTCAGGGCCGGGGATGCAATTGATAAGTGCATTAGTATATCGATACATCTCTCAATGCCCTTTAAGTTATCAAGTTTTGGGCACCTGATTATACAAGAATTACCGGTACACTATACAGTGGCGTAGCTAGGATTTTTTTCAGTGGGGGGGGGGGGGGCAAAATGTGCTTATTTTTGTTGTTTGTTTTTGCAGTCAGCTTCGAAAAGTTGAGAGCGGAGGATGGGGGAAGGGGGCTTTAGGCAATGTTTTACACAAAATGCGCTCGAAAAGTGGTCCATGTCAGTTGTCATAATGCCTATACACACTACATCGGGAGAATTGGGCAGGGGCACAATAGGGCTTTGAGCGGGGGCACAAAGGGCGGTTTAAGGTTTTTTTTGTCAGGGGGGGGGGGGGGGGGGGGGGGGCCTGCAACTACGCCACTGACTTTATATGAATTCACATGGCTAAAATAATAATAATAATAATAATAATCAGAGAAACAGAATTTTTGACCGACCAAATAGGCTTGGAGGTTTCGCTCATAAAACAGGGATAAAATGTTTTCATTGCCATATATGGTATAGTATGTCAACACATCGCAGAATATAAGATTACAAACAGGGAAAGTCCCTACCACATCCCTGTCTGAATACATAGCACGATACGAATGCCAAGTTTAAGTTATCAAGTTTTGGGCACCTGACTATACAAGAATTACCGGTACACTTTATACAGTGGCGTAGCTAGGATTTTTTTTCAGGGGGGGGGGGGGAACATTTTTGTAAAAGGTTGCCCCAATTTTGTTTCACGTCAGTTCAGAAAATTGAGAGAGCGGTGAGGGGGGGGGGGGGAGGGGGTTAGGCCATGTGTACACAAAACACGCTCGAAAAATGGTCCATGTCAATTGTCATAAATGCCTATACACACTACATCCGGAGAATTGGGCGGGGGCACAATAGGGCTTTGGGGGCACAAAGGGCATTTTAAGTTTTTTTTAAGGATTTTTTTCGGTCAGGCAGGGGCAACTGCTGCAGCTATGCCACTGACTTTATAAGAATTCACATGGCTAAAATAATAATAATAATAACAATAGACAGTTCTTATATAGCGCTTTCCACTAACACAATGCAAGCACGCTTTATGGCCAATTAATATCCTAATTCAAAAGGGTTCCGATATAAATTGTTTATTTTCAATCTGGCCCCTTTCAAACAAGGGTAACAAATCCTTCAGCTATTGTTGCTTTACAGACTGTCAACAATGTTAGTTTTTGTTTCGAGCACGGAATTGTCAAGCTGAATATCAATAGACGATATATATCAGAGACAAACCATCTAGCGTAATCGGGGAGTTTGCAATGGCATGATGAAGATCTATTAGAAGAGAGGGAGGTATGCAGTGAAGCCACTACATTATATATTGGTTTTACAACTTAATGTTGTTTGTTTGTTTGTCCAACATTTTGGTGACAATTTTAGTGAATTTCAACAATTTGTGGACTTTTGAAAAAGATTTCAAATTTGATCTACATTAAACAAACACCCCCACACAAAGAAGAAAAACTAAGACGTAAAACTGCCGTAACTTCTTTATTATTCATTAAATCTATATAAAAGTACACATTTTTTTGTAGGAAAGGGTTCAATGAATCCAACCATGATCATGAAATTGACCATTTTGGGAAATTATAAAAATGTTTTTTGACCCATTTTAGGTTCTGCAAAGATAACTCAAAATATATTTTGTAAAATTTTGTCATACTAGTTTTATCATATTCCTCATACAATTCCTTAGGAATTGGTTTTTGTTGTTGAAAATCTTTATTATTTTTTGAATTATCGACCAAAAAGTGCCAAAAAATGGGTAAAAAATATCATGTATTTTAGCACTTTTTGGTCTATAATTCAAAAAATAATAAAAAATTCAAAAACAAAAAACCCGAAGGTGCACAGCCCCCTTAACTTAGCCCAAAGTAGCCAAGACATTGCCTTTTTAGTTTTCGTCAGTTATATATATATAGGACCCTCACAGTTACTGCAAAGAATTCTTGTATTTTTTTTGTATTTTTTATCAAGACACACCAAATTGGTTGTCTTGATAAAAAATACAAAAAAAACACAGATCATAAATGAAATGAAAACTTACACCACATACTATTCACCAACAGATGATAAGTATCCAGCCATAAAAATAGCCTTATGTAAATGGAAACCAAAGCAATTGCTGCCCATACTAATCCTCGCTCCTCCCAATCTGTTGCCATGGTAACGAGATGATGTCAAAAGAAATATTATATCTGAGCTCTCAGGCGGACAAGTAAGATATATTTCTGACAATACTGTCAATATGTTATCATAAAATCATAAAAGATAATTTTGGAAAGGAAATATCTATATGCACATTTTTCAGTATAACACTTTCCATGCAGCTATTAGTTTTACCATATACAAAACTGATTTTTCAGAAACCTTTCCCAATTTTCAAAGTCTATCTCAAGGATTAATGAACCAATACTAGGCATGTTTGTACTTATTTCAATGCATTTCATGTGATGTTTCCAAATATGGTGATGAAATTAAATAATGTTCACATTTTTGAAACATTTTGTGAAATATTGGCATGTCGTCTGCAGACGCCTGCCGCATGGAAAGTGTTAATATAAAGGTTATTATTTGTTTACAAAACTTTACCCTTCTTGCTATTTAAGGTAGCAAACCATATGTTGCGTCTTCAGTTGATAGTAGTATAGCATCATGTCGAGGGCTCAGAAACACAATGCCATATCTCCATTTTGACCATATTGAGAAAAAGACTATTGAAGATTTTTTAAACACATTGGGGAGATGGGGACAAGGCCTTGTGATACTGGCTATAACTTTGAAAGGGGTTGTATTATGGAGATAAGGCTGTGTTACTGGAAGAGAATTTCTTTCTAAATATTTTGATACCAAAATCTCATTTTTGAAAAAATGGAGATGAGGCCTTGTGTTTATGAGCCCTCGATGTGCAAACCAGTCTTTTGGCCAGATAGATTATACATATACAAAGGCACAAGTCCAAAGAGAGAGGGGAAGGTGGAGGGGCAGTGACAGCGGATAAGGTCATGATTTAGGGGGGGGGGGGTGAAAACATATGTAATACACATATACTATGGGGTGCTTATGTGTGTCCCCTCTTCCTCTGCCTATGGGGTGGGGAGGGTTGGTCCCGGGGGGGGCACTCAACTTTTTTTTGGGTAGGGGTGTGCCGCCCAGGGTCTCAAAAAGGGGGGTTAAAGAACTGAACTGAGTGGATCATATGACGAAAAATAGGGTCTTAGGAACTGATTTTTTTCCAAAAAATAGGTCTTGAGAACTGGCCTATAGTTCAATTTTCGAAAAATTGGGGCTTTGGAACACAAAATTGGTGCTTTGGAACGCAAATTTTCGCGATATTTGAATTTTCAATAAAAATGGGGTCTTAAGAAATGATGCAGGCTCAAAAGGAGGGTCATAAGAACTAGCAGCAGAGGGTGAAAAAGGGGGTCTTCAGCGCGGCACATACCTATACCCTTTTCAAATGTCAGTGCCCCCCCCGGGGGGTTGGTATGTTATTACAATCAAGTGATATTATGTGTGCACTTTGTATTCACATTGTGTCAAGCACAGAAAGTATAAGTAAAAATGACAATTTTCCAGGAAGGATAATGTAAGTTTTATACATTAATTGGGTGTGTAAAACAATATTTTGAAGAAAAAAACGGTGCTTTTGAGCATAACAATGACCGTAAAAACCAAGCTCAAACAATTATTTGGGTCGGTATTCATTTGCATAATGAAACTTGATCGGGCCTGTAGAACAGGTTTTCTTGTTTTTAGTTTGCCATACGGTTTATTCTTTTGTGAACACAAAATATTTGTATAGGCCAAGAAAAAAAGAAGATCTTTCTTGCATAAGTAGGTGGAGTCCCTTTTGCAGCATAACACTACACGGTAAACCCAATTGTTTGTTTTTTCAGTTGTTCAAAAAAGGGGCCAAAAACACAATAATTTTTTTTTCTTTCCACATTTAGCATAGCTATTTTTTTCTAAAAAAAAGAAGCTATTTTCCCAAATGTACAGGATCGAGACAGACCATTTTTATTGTTGCCTCAGGGTGCTTTTTGAAATGCCCATATATGTCACACTGTTTTTAGAAACCACTTGTCACTGTGAACTTCAACTCCTGTATTGATTCTTGAGGGATCTAACAAACTGTAAATGAGATTAGAGTCAATCTAACTAGGTAGAGTGCTGCACAAATTGAAAGCTGTGAAATGTCAATATTTTGTACCATCTTTGAGAGTTACTGAACATTTGATTTGAAGCCCAAATTATAGTGTTCCAGATAAAAATGTTGGAAGCTATAGGTAATGTTAGGTAATTTGTCACCAAGGTTTGGGCTACTTTAAAAGTACAAGGTTATGAAAGACTGACATTGTTGAATCTAACCCGAACACAAATATGTTAACACTTTCCATGGGGCAGGCGTTTGCAGACGACATTCTAAAATTTCACAAAATGTTTCAAAAATGTCAAAATTATTGAATTTAATTACAACATATTTGGAATCACCATGAGAAATGCATTGAAATAAGTACAAACATGCCTAGTATTGGTTGAGAAATCCTTGTGATAGACTTTGAAAGTTGGGAAAGGTTTCTGAAAAATCTGTTTTGTTCATTGTAAAAATAGTATAGCCGTGTGGAAAATGTTAAAGTAACTTAGGTAATTCTTCATCATGGTTCGGGCTACTTTATAAGTATAAGGCTTATTACTTAGAGAGACTGACAATGTTGAATCCAACCATCCAACCCAAACACAAATGTGTTAACACAGCATATTTCATATCTTTGATGGAATAAAATGCATCTTAAGATACTCAGGGTAGACTAAGATATAGAATACCATTCATTTTTTAACTGTGTTAAAGGTAGATGTTCCGATTGCTGGCCCGATTTTCAACTTGATGTTTTCTATTATATATGAAAGGTTATGCAACAGTTTGAGTTGCATAACTCCAACGGTTCTATTTTTAGCAGCACAAGGTCACAAAACATTTGCCCATTGAGTCATACACAAACTGGTTGGTGGTTAACCACCTTTGGTAGTAATTCACAATATTTTAGCCTATAATTTCTAAATGGAACATTTCTGGCTCCTAAGATTTTACAGACATAATGAGAAAAATACGAGGATTCTTCTGATATCAAAATATCTTGATGTGAAAAAAAATCATAGCCCCAAAAAAGTGATCGGAACATACACCTTTAATAGTGTATTATCGTTCTTTAAAAAAAACCATTGAAGACACGCAGTGGTAGGGTATACTAATTGAACTCTGGGATTTGAAATGGCGGGGGCAAATATTGTTGAACCGCCCTCAATCACTGAGTGGAAATAGTTTGATCAGTTCCAAATTGGCCAAGCCTCCGGGGGGGGGGGGGGGGGGGGGGGGGGGGTGTACTCGCCTAATACGGTATACGGGGATATGCCGCTCTAATGATTCACTTTTTTGCAAAAAATCTCTAAACATGGGGTATGATTTTGTGCTGGAAAAGCCCTAATAATGGGGTTACTTTTTATACAAGCTGGATTTGAATTGGCTAGTAACATGACTATATCGAGTTAGTGCTCAGATACATTAAAGCATGTAGTCTGTTTCGTCTCCGTCATGAATAATAAATGAATGTATTTAGAGCTGGGAAGTACATGTTAGTGACAGACGATGGCAATTTATCACATTTTCATAACCTTTAACATTTTGAAGTAACATAATGTTTTGAAATGCTCAATATAAATGATGTAAAGTGTGTGTAATTAGCTCTTACACAATTAGTGTTATTTCCTGCCTAGCTCTACCATCCTTAACACTTTCCATGTGCAAGGCGTCTGCAGACGACAGTTGTAAAAGTTCACAAAATGTTTCAAAAATATCAAAATAATTCTATGTCATTGCGATATTTGGAATTGCCACAAGAAATGCATTAACATAAGTACAAATATGCCCAGTATTGGTTCAGTAATCCTTGAGATGAGATAGACTTTGAAAGTTGGGAAGGGTTTGTGAAAAATCTGTTTTGTATACTTTACTTTTAATTTTTGGCGTCCACTCCAACTTGGTTGAGTGATGTCATCCGTTGCAAGATTATGAGCCATTCGTTTCTGTCTTGAGCCTTTCTGCTTGCTTCTGATATTAAGGATGTCAGACAAAGTCTTTTGCAGTCTGACCGAATACCATCCATCCACCTCTTAGCTGGTCTACCTCTGGGCCTTTCACCATTTACAGTGCCAACAATTGCAACTTTTGGGTATCTTTGAGGGTTCATACGCTGAACGTGTCCATAATACCGCAGTCTTTTGATGGAAATCTTCTCGATGATGGTATGCTTGAGTCCCAGTGTTTGTCTGATGGTGGTGTTTTTGATTTTGTCTAGCTTGGTTATGCCTTGTATTTTTCTTAGGCAGGTCATCTCAAACACAAGTAGCCTGTTCTCGTCTTCTTTCTTTAGCGTCCATGTTTCAGAGCCGTATAACAGGATAGACATTATTAGAGTTGAATACAGCTCCATTTTAGTTGGGCGTGAAATCTCTTTGGAGTTGAGTATTTCATTCAGATTTTGCATGGCTCCAAGTGCTTTACCTATTCTGAGTTGAATGTCTTCAGTGCAGGTTCCCTTCTTAGATATTTTACCACCAAGGTATACAAAATGCTCTACTTGTTTGAGATCTGTGTTGTTTATGCTAATTTTAATATCAATGTCTCTCCGGATGATAACTTGAACCTCTGTTTTGGCTATGTTGATTTTGAGGCCAAGATTTGTGCTGTACTGGTGGACCCTGTTCACTAGTGTTTGCAGATCTGTCTCGCTTTCAGCTATAATGGCAATATCATCTGCGAAGCGGAGGTTTGACACCAGCTGGCCTTGGATGTGTGCTCCGATGGTTGTGTCGTGAGTGGCATATAGCATTACCAACTCCAGTAGGATGTTGAATAGGAGTGGAGAAATTATGCAGCCCTGACGAACTCCAACTTTGGTAGCAAACCAGTCTGTAAGTTCTCCGTTTACTCTCACCGAGCTTAGTGATTTGCTGTAAAGAGCTTTTAGTAGGCGGATGATCTTGTCTGGGAATCCAAAGAATGCCATTGCTTTCCAGATGCCGTTTTGCCATTCACTATCAAAAGCTTTTTCAAAGTCCACGTAGCAGCAGTATAGGTCTTTGTTCTTTTCCAGGTACTTTTCTGAAATCTGTCTCAGTGTAAATAATTGATCCACAGTAGACCTTCCTGGTCTAAAGCCTGCCTGGGATTCTGATAGTATTTCCTCAGATTTCTTTTGAATTCGTTTTTGAAGAATGTAGATGAGTATTTTGCCCGCTTGACTGAGAAAGCTGATTCCTCTATAGTTAGCGCAGTCCAGCTTGTCTTTCTTTTTTAATATCGGGGTGATTATAGCTTTGCCGCAGTCATCCGGGAAACACTCCTCCTTCCATATCTTGCAACATAATTTGTGTAGTATGTCTATTCCTGTCTCTCCAGATGCTTTCACTTCTTCAGAAGTAATACAGTCAAAGCCTGGAGCTTTCTCTTCTGACATGTTTTCACCCCATGCTTTCAAGCATGAGGATATTAGTTTGGTTTTCGCTCAGGGGGTGGTCTGATAAGGAAGATCAGGGCAAAGAAGATTTCTTGAGCAACACCAGCATGCATCATTATCATCACATGACCCACTGATTTCTGCCACTAGTGTCTACTGGTTCCCATTGACATAACAGTACAATGAAAGGCATATAATATATTCAAACGAGGGTCTTTAAGAAAATCCTTCTGCAAGTAATACAATTGATGTGACTTCAATTCAGTCCTCTCATGTGAGTGAAAACATATTGGTGTATGAAATAACACACCTTTTGTTGATTTCAGCAATTTAAGTGAAAAAAATGAAAAGAAAGCGCCAAAGTTGGTTTAGTTTCATGTTTGAATGGAGGAATTCCATTCAATATTACCAAAGTTATGATTTTAGTGAAATAAAAATTCCATTGAAATGGAATGGGGGCGATCCAAGAGAAAGAAGCATGTTTTGTATCCATTTTCTGTTGCATACCAAACGAAATACCATGGAAATGGTGTATGTATTTTCGATAATTCAAACAAAAAAAAACAACAACTAAACACCGCAGTCTAAAAACAGTACAGGAAACCAATAAAGTTGATTTGTGTGCATGGAAAGGGGGGGGGGGGGGGGGGGGGATACGTCTGAAGAACAATCTAGGTATATATGACAGCCACAACTCACCATTTATTCAAAGATGTTCTGATTTATTAGACAACCCCACAACAATTGGGAAATTTCTCCTTAGTCAAACAAGATAAGCTATTATGTCTCTCTGTTGGGAGTCTAAAAACATCTCTCTGATTGAATCATCAAGGCTAAACAAACATAGCTTTGACTCCATCACAGACTGCAGGACTGTTGAAATAAACTGCATAGGTACATGTAATTTACAAAGACTACAAACATGTCGGCCCCCACTTATGTCTAGAAAGACCAAAATGTGTAAGTTTTTGCAATAACATGCTACATGTATAAGGGTGGCTTCGCCCCCCAAAAATAACATATTCTCACTTCTAATAAAAGATAATGTAACTTGCCTAGGGTAATAGACCACTACACTTGTACGCTCAAGGTTATGATTTCAGCTCTAGAGACACTTTATTTACAGTGGAAATGTGAATCACTGCTCTGGTAAATTAGTGTATTGTAAGTTCATATTCGTCTCTTTTCGGTCGATCCTTGATTAAATTGTGTGCTTATTGAGATTACAAGAAATGCCACACAAATTCTTTGAAAGAGTGTTTTTGCATAGTGGAATAGTGTAAGGCATCCTTGAACGGGTCCCTGTAGCTTAGGCCTTTGCCACAATAATGTCTTGTAATTTTTTGTATGCCTTTTTTAAAAATCAATGTCATTGTTAAAGTTTTCATTGTATTTGCAGTTGATAGTAGATAACCACCAGACTAGTCAAGCAAGAGTCGGGAATAGGAAACAATTTGTAAGAGACACTTAGAATCCTTTTAGTAAGAACTCTAAGTTCTGTAAAGCAATACATGTGGCATTGCTCCCCACGAGAGATTGTTAACCCTGATACTTGCTAAATAGATGGCCTACCTTCCCCAAATAAGTAATTTTATTGAAAATATCCGAAGATTAAGATTAAGATTTAAATGGTTATCTGGTCAAACTTACGATAGGTATACTGTCTTGGCTCATTAACAAACCAAAATGAGCATCAATTGCAAAAAAGATTTCTGTTTTTCCACACTGAACATGGCAGTCGGTTTTCCAGAAGAAAAAAAGAAAAGTCCAATCTTATATAAATATGTAACTGAATTTAAAGATTCAAATATGGAGAGGCTGGTTTATTTCACTATTATCAGCAAAGTTATTAAGAAAGTACACTTTCACAGTATGGATTGTTATTATTTTGGTTCAATAATTTCAATGCAAAATATGTTTCGCGCAAAATCAAAAGTTAAAAATTGACATCATGAAATAAGTTTTAAAGAGGAATAAGAACATCAATTATCAGTAATGACAATTTTGTGTGCTTGGCATAATAAAAAGAGGTTTTTGTTTCATTTCAATTTTGGAATAGCTGGCAGTATGTAGTTTTGATTGCAATTAGAACTTCTTTTGAGCCAGGGATACACTTTAACCTTAAATAGCGTCGTCTCAGTTGTAGACATGGAATTAAACATCCAAAGCAGGGTCGGAATTGGATTAATCTGGAAATCAAGCTAAATATAATGTAGGCCAATGCATCCTTTAGGCCTATAACCTTTTTTTTCGCACCAAGTAATGACACCGTGAAAATAAGCTAAAGGTATTTATCCTCCAACTTTGACCAACCTAAAGAGCAATTTCATCTTTAAAAAATGAAATGATTTAAATGGGTGCCTTCCATTTATTTTATTTTTTATCTTAATAAATGGAATCATCTTGGGCATGGGTTATCCCTTTTAAAGGAATTTTTATTAATAGCATTCTGTTTGGTATATATGGTAAAAATAATAGCCGTATGGATGGAAAGTGGTTTAAAAACTAAACCAATCTTTTTGCCTCGAATCAAAATATTATTTTAGATGATCAATCATCTAAGATCCATGATTACAACCTGGGGGGGGGGGGGGGGGGGGGGGGGGTGTAACTCGGATACTTTTTTGGTAGGGATGTGTTGCCAGCAAAATGAAAATTGCCCCAAACATTTTACCAATTTCAGGGGGAAATGGACAAATATGTTTACCAGAAACTTATAATTTGTATAATATTTGACAGATTTTGCTAAAATGTCTGTGTAAAACAGCAAATTTAAGGGTATTAGACCCATACATTTACCAAAACTGGCTATGGCCGGTCATTCATTTACCAGACGGGTGAAAATGGGACTCTATTTGGCCGCACATCCCCCTGACCTCATATCCACCATGCGCCCCTACCCCTGATTACAATGTCCTTGGTTCTGTTAACCAACACATAAAAAATAAAAATAGTTTTAAATTTCACAAACAACTATGTGCCTGCTTACAAATAACCACATGTTCCAATTATATCATGTTTATATTCATAACCCAGTTGCCTGCCCCCTATCATAGAAGGCACCACTGCTATAATTCAAGCTCTATTTATTATGTATACTTGCCATATGTGACCCATCACATCAAAATGGACATGTTGGAGGGAAAAACGCACATTTGAGTCACATCTATAAGCTGAAAGAGCACATTCTAACCTTTAAAATGCCTTGTTGAAGGAAATCAGACTTTGGAATCACAAGATATCATTTCAAGAACCATATATTTTACTATTATTTGCTTTATATTTCACAAACCTTTATAGGCTTCTATTTCAAAACTGTGTTTGCCGACAACATGTCATTTTTAATGCGACTGGTCACATATTGTGTTGTATGGATTCAGCGCCCATATCACCAGAGAATATACAATCCATCTCATTAATTTCAATTTTCTGTATTTATTTGCCATGCTAAATGAGTTGATACAATATTTCCAAAAGTATATCTTAAAGGAGAACAGTACTATTCATGGAACCAAGCGTTACATGGTAATAAATTAATTATCTAATGTATATTGACCAGTTTAATTAAACACAGAACTATAATGTTCATAATGAAACAAATTTAAACTGAACATCCCCAACCTGTGATTATTTTTAATTCCCGTCCGGTTGTCTGTGTTGAAAGTGCTGATGGGATAGCCATACCCAATATTGTGACGTCATCGTTAATAAAACCGCCTTATCAGCAACAGGTCGCTGCACGTAATCACGCAGGAATTCAATGCATAAATCGAAAATATCAATACATGAAACAGAGATGTGGAAATCTCGTGTAACTGTTTCTTCATAATAACAATAATAATAATGGATTTAATCAATATGGTGACGTCCATACAGGCGATTTTTTTTCGTTCTAAATCCGATTTTTTCTTTCTTCTTCTTCTTAATGCGGTACTTTTAAAAATGTTAACCTACGGATGTGGTCTGTATAATAATAATGCTACATAGGGCTATTTTATGATATAATTGAAATCTGAATACTAAATTGTATATTAGAGGCAACAACACGCTGTCTATAGACAATTTTTCACTTTTTCAGCACCAAAATAGATGAAAATAGCAACCAAAAAAAGCTTGATTTTCAAAATGCATTTTTGTAACCAAATGCCTTTCAAATCACTTAGGCCAACCACACTAAGTAGACACCTGATATTGCCCTTGATCACAACTGCATTTTGGAAATATACATAGATTTAAATATTTTGAATACAGACCATAATAATAATAATACAAAATCTTTATAGAGCGCCTTACAACAAGTTCTATATTTCTCAAAGCGTTATACAAAGAGAAAAATTCAAATACATAAAATACAAAAATATGAGAAACATACACAGAAACTGCATATAAAAATACAGAGGGCCTGCACAATAGTTTAAAGAAACAAAATGCTAGTCCTTTAGACACTACGTGTGGACTTAAAGATGACCGAGTCTTTATACATGTCTTAAATTGGCCAAGAGATGACACTGAGAAATTTACCATGTGTAAGTTTATTTTCAACATGAAAACTATTGTAAAGTAACTAATAGGATCGAGAGTCATTTTATGAAATGAGGTCATCATTCGATTGTACCATATTGCAAAGCACCATGGGATTTATATAATTTATCCCGATCTGAGCCAACCCATTCAGGCAAGTTTCCCAGGGTCCTATACTACTCAACACAACCATCGTTGAAATTTCAATTTCACTATCCTAAAATTTCACTTCAAAAAATTGTCGGTCAAATTTTAATTGTGTATCATAAAATAAATGTCCACATAATCACATTTCGACTTCCATTCCTTAAATATTTCATTGAATGTGTATAAAACTAAGCTTATTGTACAGAAAATATTAAATTTTTCTAATCATATTATCAGTATCATTATTAGAGATGGCTGATACTGTATAGGCCTAACATGTATTTCAATGAAATGAAAATGTGATACAATTGTTTCAAATAAACACTTTTTTTTTGAAACGGCGATGCCATGGTGTTTATAATAGGGAGAACACAGTAAGTGATTGTACTATTTATCTTATGCATGCATGCAAAGTAACGAGACATTCAAGTATTTCCGAGTTGTATTTGTATGGCCGGTTTCCTTGAAGCTTAGTGATATTTGCATAAATAAGTCCCTTGTAAATGTAGCGTTTTCTTTGTATACTTAACGTGGTCAATGACTCCTCTAACTGGTACAAATTCATTATCAGCCCTGGATGAGAATCACTGTAAACAATGCTATATTTGTGGAAATTTATATTCACAATGTGGGTTACATCAAAGAAAGTGTTTTAATGCCCTGGGTGGAGGGGTAGCCACTAACCTATATTGA
The DNA here is from genome assembly GCA_035610835.1 of Ophiura sarsii. Taxonomy (NCBI): domain Eukaryota; kingdom Metazoa; phylum Echinodermata; class Ophiuroidea; order Amphilepidida; family Ophiuridae; genus Ophiura; species Ophiura sarsii. Next base: position 59,133,432 of record CM069444.1, read on the forward strand.
TAGTCATCATGTTCGGTCAATCAGTGGCATTCCCCCCTCCCCTGATGCCCCCTGAACACAAAGGCCTGCCCCCCTGATGCTCCCCAAAAAACAAAACCACCCCACAAACAAAAAAGGTTACAGGCATTAGAGCTAAAAATCATAATTTTAGCTCAAACAAGTTTCATTTTATACAATTGAAAGTGTGAATTATTTCCCTACAAAGTCACTGTCAGTCTGTTGGTTCTAAGCTCTAAGCAGTTTCCCACTGATTATCAACCCATTATTGGGAACACACACTCCTCCTTCTAATACCAATGATAGGGGAAGATTGAAATGCAACATGTACCTGTCAATCAAATACTCTGTGTTATGGCAAACAGTTATCTACAGATCCGGAAATATCTCTGCTGTTGATGCTGGGTGCATTGCCTATTTGAATCCCGGGGATGTCCCATTTTTCACCCGTCTGGTAAACGAATGACCCCTTTTCATGGCTATTTTTGGTAAATTTATGGGTCTAAAATCCTTGATTTTGCTGTTTTTCACCGACATTTTAGCAAAATCTGTCAAATATATAAGGAAAATGATGGGTCTCCGTTAAACATATGGGGACATTTTCCCCCAAAAATTGGTAAATGTTTGGGTCAATTTTCATTTTGCTGGTGACACATCCCTACCAAAAAATTATCCGAGTACCCCCCCCCCCCCCCCACCGGATTTGAATGATGGTTAACATGATTTTATCTTGAGCTATAATCTTATGATGTGGGGACTGCCTTCCTCACCCACACTCCCCGCATCAAATACCCACGTATGTTATGACATTTTCTGGACAGTTAGCTTTTTATACATGAATATATTGTAGGGTACCTAGTTTGCACACAGTGAAAGATCCAATTTCATGTTTGTCTACACATATTTGTGTTATTCACAGCTACATTTTATTTCAGTTTTCCAATCAAGATTTGTTGTTCAAGAGAAGCACAAAGATTAACGCAGAGCGAAAATGGTTACTGTTTCGATGAAACACTGTACGCATTCAATCATCCATAAGTAATACAGGAAATTGCACTCCAATTTACTCTGTTCCATATGTATTGGGAGATGACCTCCTTTTTCAAGTAAATGCACAATAAAAATCATATTTAGAAGATGACAAAGAATGTAATGGTTATTAACAGGAATACAATCAGCCATCTTCAGTAGACAATAATGAATGAATGGCTATAAACAGCTATCTTTAGAAGACAGCAATATATGCGTGGTAATAAACAGCTATCTTTAGAAGATAGCAATAAATGAACGGTTACAAATAGCTAAGTATCTTCACTCTTCAGTGACAACTGACAACAATAAATGAACAGGTTTTAAACAGCTATCTTTAGAAGATAACACACAAACAGCATCTTCAGTAGACAATAGTATATGTATGGTTATAAACAGCTACATGTATCTTCAGTAGACAGCAATAAATGAACGATTTTTAAACATCTATATCTAGAAGATAATAACACACACAAACAGCTATCTTCAGTAGTTGCAATGAATGAATAGCTACAAACAGCTTTCTTCAGTAGAGAGCAATAAATGAATGGTTAAAAATAGCTAAGTATATCTTCAGTGACAACTGACAACAATAAATGAACAGGTTTTAAACAGCTATCTTTAGAAGATAAAAACACATACAAACAGCTTTCTTCAGTAGACAGCAGTATATGCATAGTTATAAACAGTTAGCTTCAGTAGACAGCAATAAATGAATGGTCTTAAACAGCTATCTTTAGAAAAGATAGCAACACATACAAACTGCTTTCTTCAGTAGACAGCAGTATATGAAGGGTTTTAAATAGCTATCTTTAAAAGATAGCAACACATACAAACTGCTATCTTCAGTAGACAGAATATGCATAGTTATAAACAGCTATCTTCAGTAGACAGCAATAAATGAATGGTCTTATACAGCTATCTTTAGAAGATAGCAACACATACAAACTGCTATCTTCAGTAGACAGCAGTATATGAATGGTTTTAAATAGCTATCTTTAGAAGATAGCAACACATACAAACTGCTATCTTCAGTAGACAGCAATAAATGAATGGTCTTATACAGCTATCTTTAGAAAATATAGCAATGCATATAAACAGCTATCTTCAGTAGACAGCAGTATATGAATGGTCTTAAACAGCTATCTTTAGAAAAGATAGCAACACATACAAACAGTATAGAGGCAGTTTCAAAATGGCAACCCTAATATGATATACACATATACCATGGTGTACTGAAAATTGCTCAATGGTGAATGAGGATCGCCATATACCCACATATGGGTACCTTTTTTAGTATGAGCCATGAACACCACACTACATTAACATGCAAGGCTGTGTACTGTAAAAAAAAAAATCAATTTTCGCACGGGGAAATTTCCACGCTTTGCAAATTTTGAAAGTTTGTTCTTGTTTTTATTTTCACGGTTTTGAGCTTCCTTACATAGATCAACATACAAAATGAATAAATTTGCAGGTTTTTATTTTCGCGCTTGCTGATTTTAGCGCGAATGTGCGAAAATAAATGTAGCGTGAAGATTTTCACTTTTACAGTGTATGATAATGAGGCCATTCATTGTATTCAAACAAGTGTCAGTGATATGCTCCAAGGCATTGCAATTCTATCACTGAATGGCAACACATTCAGGGCATGAATGAGAGAACATCCGTAGAGAAAATGAGATCAAATTCAAGCAGTACGTGCTATCACATGCGGTTATCGGATGTAAATCAAATGAGCACACAAACGTGTCACGTCTTGGTTTAGCGGTTTTTGAGGTCACCTTGATGAACATCACTTCATACGCATGTACATTAAGCCCTTATAACCCAATGATGAGATTCCTATCGACCACCCTCGTTAGGTTTTAGAAATGCCCAAAACTGTCATTATTTTAATTTTAATTTAAATTATTTACACTTACATGTAGATCATGAACATCCAGGAGATCATTTAGTTTTTGTGCCGCCATGATAGGTTTTTGTTTTGTTTATAAATTCCATTGTTTTGCTTTCTTTCAGTACTGTATTAATTTTTATGTTCTTGTGTTATGTAACTTCCCTTGCCTGGGGTCAGCATAGGCCCTAGATGTTCTTGGGTTTGTGTGTTTGCTTCTTTATTTTAATAAAGATGATGAAATAATAATTATCAAAATGTTCAATAGTCAAAATAGCTGTCACGTCCTCCTAATGATATGCAGGTTATCTTAACAGTAGGGGTAGAGCATCAAGCAAATAATGACAATCTAAGGATTCCCTCATTAGTTCCTGATCATCAATCCTTGCAAATGTAGACATTTAAATTTTCCCTTTTTTGATATAAACAAATTGTGTTCTTTTCTATATCTGTTGTAAAACATCTATAAAGATGGTCAAACTATGAACCCATGATTTGGCACTGTGTATGTAAAATAATGTTCAATAATGAATTGTGACAGGAAACTAAGGATTGAGGGCGTTTCCTGGAAAAAATCAGATAATATACCTTTCAATCTACCCATAGTTTTGACTCCATTAAGGAAGGATTTGTTATGAAATTGGAGCTCGAGAAAAATAAGACATGATGATTTTAAAATTGATTGGTCAAACAGATAAGATCATATCTAAAATGGTGGCCAAGGCCATCAGCAATTTTAGGCAACAACAACAAAAACGTGTTCAACAGGCCTCCGTCAATTGATAATTTATAATATTTTTTCATACATCCGGGTTTTTTAAAATTCTGTGACTTTTAATTCATTTTTCTTTCTTGGAAGGATAATTATAGGTCAATAAATGCGTATGTGTTGTTTCGAGAGAAATTAGACAAATCAATGCACGCGCGCTGATGTTGATGTGTGAATAATGGCACGACCCTGCAGGGGGAGTGCTATTGTGAGCATATCAACATTTGCATTGAGTGTATTGATTTGTCTAATTTTTCGAGAAACAAAACATGCATGTATTGACCTTATTCATACACGACATTAACAAATCAAAATTTACAATTTGAACATAATTTTGATCTATGCAATAACGAATAAAAACATGCTAACAAGTTTGCTACACCCGCAGTGAAAATCAGCGAACCCGCGATAACTGAACAACGAATCAAAAACATTGAACAGGGCACACACGGAGTGCATTAGACACTTTCAATGCACTCCGCGTATTTTAGTTTCTTGATTTCTGATTGGTTCAACACTAGTATTAACCCTAACACTTCCCCCCACTTTTTTCAGAATTTTTTCTTCAATGCGGAAAATCGACCAAAATATCCCCCCGGGATTTGATCCAGGGACCTCTCGCACCAGAGGCGAGGGATTCCACACTTCACCACGGCTGTATCACAGTTCTGGGCAGTGTATTGCCCAGACTGTATGTATTGGGTCCATTTTTTCATAAAAAAACTTCCACGCCGGGTGGTACCAACGTGCCCAGTCGTGGTATTTTGGGGTATATGGTAGTGTTAAGGTTAAGAGTGTATGAATCCCAATCAATAATCCAAATCTACTTGAAAGGTCCATCATCATTATCTATAAAATACACTGAGCCAAAAAAGAAACTTATACAATTTTAACAGATCACCAAATGAAATTTTGTGCATGAAAATGTACCAAATTTGGATACAATATATAATACTGCAATGTATTGCTTCAAATGGCAGTCAATAACCAATTGTTTGCTTCAATGACACAAGAGAAATGTGCACTGACCCTATGGTGATCTGTTAAATTTTTATAAGTTTCCGCCAATTCATTAATTGTACGATTTCATAAATTTATTTACTCCGTATAGAATATGTCACCCAATTTGCCAACCATCAGCCTGTGTCCACCCAACATTGATTGGTGGGGGGGGGGGGGGGGGGGGGGTATATGGAATGGGAACCTTCAGGCTATCATAAACAAATTGATATTTTCATGCAAAATGACTCTTATAAGGCCAAACAAAATAATAGGTTCGTCTCAAAGCTTGCGCGCGCATTGGTTTTGAAATGCCAAAATACCGCGTCTGAAATGCAGGCAATTGTCAAACAAATTTTTATTTCGAGTTTTTATTAAAAATATCGGCAGATTTTCCTTTTCTCAAACTTTTACATGACTCAGTTCTTCAAAAAACGCTGCACAATTGTTCTTTACACAACTACATCACAATATTCATTTCAAATAGAAAAAACCAAATATCAGAAAGTGTAAACGGTTGCAAATAGTAAGAGTAAAAATTGCCACACAAATAAAAAAAAAAGTAAAAAAAAAAAAAAAAAAGAAGACAAAAAACAGCGCGCGTCGCCCGATTTTGAAGCCTTCGCAAGCTTTGAGACAAACCTTTTTTTTTGTTTGGCCTAATGCGTGCTATAGGGCAATTACAGTATGCAAAACTCAGTGTCTAACACTTTTTTTCAATGATTGTAGGTAGGCCAGGATGGATTGTAAGTACTAATATGTCACGTTGATTTTGTTTAAATTTTAATTAATTTACTTCAGAGTTCAAGATGAACATTAAAAATTGCCATTATTGTTGTTTCTACTAAAAAACACCCCAGCAAAACTTGATTAAAAAAATGTTTTAAATATGTTGGAATACCACCCCTAACCATGTAAAATGCTGGTTGCGGCTCAACCAGCATTTTTGAATCGACGTTTTGTTGTACAAAGAGGGCTGATTTTTCTTCCATAGGTGTAAGTTCATACATGAAATACAATTGTAAAAATATACAAATCCCAGTTTTTATCATACATTTTTGTAATTGAGGGCGCTGCCTCCACCACATCTCTTAATGCCCCTTTGAAAGGACAAGTCATTTCTGAAAAGACACGAAGTGACAACAACTAATTCTGACACAAATATGCGAAAATAATTATTACAAGCAAGACGGAATTTACTCCATAAAATACATGATAGAAAAGTATGTGAAAAGAAATAGTAACGTCAAATAATTTCTAAATTTCTATCTCATCTATTTTTATTTTGCAGCGGTTTGAATTTTGTTGATGTAATGGTGCGCCAAGGAGCTGTAGACAACCCACCCAGGACACCGCTGGTTATGGGATATGAGTGTTCGGGAATCGTAGAATTAGTGGGGGAAGGAGTACCAGATTTGGAGGTAAGTCAATCGAGTGATGGAGGGGAAGGGGGATAAGGGAGGGGAAAGGGACCATGAACACTTTTCACATGGCAGGCATCTGCAGACGACATTCCAAAATGTCACAAAATTTTTCAAAGTTGCTGAATTTCGTTTACAATTTGGAATCACCATGTGCAATGAATTGCAATAAGTACAAACATGCCTAGTATTGATTCAGTAATCATTTGGACAGACCTTGAGAGTTTGGAAAGGTTTCTGAAAAATCTGTTTTGTGTACGGTAAAACTAATAGCCGTGTGGAAAGTGTTAACACTTTCCACGCGGCTATTAGTTTTACCATACACAAAACAGATTCTTCAGAAACCTTTCACAACTTTCAAAGTCTATCTCAAGGGTTACTGAACCAATACTAG
>CM069444.1:59140037-59285476 GCA_035610835.1 Ophiura sarsii
GACCCCTTCGATGATACTATTGTTTATTTAGTGGCTATCACAGCAAATACAGTATTTTCATTCAGGCCTATTGCCAGAGCATGTCAGTGCTATGGGATTTCAGAAAGCAATTCCAAATTGATGATGAATTTGAAATTTCTTCTTATAGTAATACAACAGCAATAAGTGATAGAGACAAGAGTTAGTCCTGTTTTCTTGGTAAACAATGAAATGACCGGTCATATCAGGGTAAGAAATATCAATCACAAGAAGCAGAATATGTTCAGTAATTTACCAGCGGGAAGGGGGTTACTCACATGGTAGGGGTATGCTCTTCTTGGTGTCAAAAGTGGGGGTGTGGGATTTTATCTTGGGCAAAAATAGGGACTTGATGCTCATTATAATTATACTAGCCGGTCTCAGGTCATGGCGATGTTTGGTCGCTCAAGTGCTTTATGTCACAGCAAGTCGATAGATCAAGACGACCAGTCGCGCACAAGTTGGATTTAAGTCAACTGCAGCGATTCAGGCCTAACACCTGGTGCGACTGGTACGTTTTTTGAAAAGTCATGTGTGGTCTCCGCTGATTAATATGGAAACGTTTGAATATCAAATGACGTACATATTACATCATCAGGAGCGACCTGGATCGCAAAGCGACCTTAGTATGTTATCAGCAAAAGAACCATTTTGTCCTATAATTTAAACACTTAACAGTTCTTGAGTAGAACCACAATCAGTTTTTCAGACCCTTACAGAACCTTGAATTCTGATTTCCATGAAATCATTCAATTTTTCTCCAAAGGGTTCTCAAATTTTCAAGACCCCTTTGAAATTCAAGAAAGGGATTATTGAATAATCACAAAGGGTTCTTGAAAAAAGACCTTTTAAGGTTCTATAGAGAAGAGGAAAAAAACATGGTCCTACAATACATGATATCTGATGAATACTTTTTGCTCGCATTTTTAAGAACCATTGCAGGCTCTAAATAGAGGACAGAATAAAATCCCCACATCTTTTTAAAGTGTATAAAATGTGTCCAAAGCAGCTCAAAGCAGAAATCATTACATGAGAGGGTTTCTACATATCATCTATCTAGATACGGTAAAGATATTTCATTTCAATTTTTTGAGAAATCTCCAAGATATCTCAATGTCCATAAGGCCAAACATAGAAGAAAGTCTCAGAAACAAAAGCCAAGTGCTGTGCGATTTAATTTTTTTTAATTTTTATAAAATAGTCTATGTGAGGTATGCAATTTTTTTTTATTTGCTTATCCAAGCTTACAGAGAACAAACAAAAAAAACCCCAAAAATCCAAAAAAAGAAAAAGAAGTGTTTTAGCCCCCAGCGCATAGACCTACGCACCGTAGCACATACCAATGCGGGCGGACTTCTAAGACAGACCTTCTTCTTTGTTTGGCCGAAGTACTACATATCATTAACAAGTGTTGAATTATCTTGCTTCATCCCTCTCTCTCTTACAGATTGGTGATCGTGTGATAGCCTTCAAGCGCTACGGCACATTTTGTGAAGCGATCACGACACCTTCCAAATACTGCTACAAGATGCCAGAGGACATGAGTTTTGATGACGGTGCAGCACTTGGAATCAGTTTCACAACGGCCTACATGCTTATATTTGATGTAGCTAACATCAAACCAGGCAAATCTGTATTGGTGCACTCAGCAGGGGGGTCAGTGGTAAGTTTGTTTATTTGTTTGTTTCCATTCATGACAGCCAACCCCGGTGTTTTCTCTTTGTATTTAGAGGGGTACCCTCCCTATATTGACCGGGTTTTAAGGAAACTTTTGCTCATTTGACCCACTTTTTCGTGCAAAAACGAGGACATTTTGCCTGGAAAAACACCCCTTATTTGACCATTTCATGGACACTATCTAAATAGTCCCCTTTTCTGGTGGAAAAACGAGGACACATATGGTTCAAAATACTCCCTTTTACAATTTATGCAGAGGAACGGACATGGGGTCTTCAAATATAATAGGACTACTGTTATTTTCTTTTTCGCAGACATAGCTTCAAAAAACACCATCATTTTGGGAATATTGCGGACATGATATGAAAACTACCCCTTTTCCGCTATTTTGGGAATGATCATGCATACCCAAAGTCAATGTTGACTGAATCACCAGGAATAGCCAACATGCTTTGATGATTGTCTATAGAGCTTACATGTGACATCCAGTCAGGTCACTCAGGGGGTGCAGATAGGGAAGCTATTACATGGGTATTACATGAATATCATGTGAATACATGGACACCACATTGCTGCCCTGGTTACTAATAAATCTGATTTTGTGAGAAATCTCAACTGTCACGTGATAGATGTTGTGAAAGTATTTGGTATGACATCAGGTAACAAACATCACATATATTGCTATCACACAATCACATGCATATCACATGGGTATCCAACAATCACATGGGTATCACACATTAACTATATTAATTATATCTTCAAGGTAGATGTTCCGATTGCTGGTTTAATTTTCAGCTTGATGTTTTCTATTCCATGGGTTATCCTTAAAATAGTCATATTCCAAATTTGAGTTGCAAACTCCAATGGTTCTTATTTTAGAAGCACAAGGTGACATGAAATTTGCCCAGACTCGCATCGCAGAGCAAGAATGAAATGGTTTTTTTAGCTTCTCATAGTTTTGGTGAACAAAGTTCAGTAGTCTGCCATGATTCCGGTAGACTGCGTCATATGCAGGGCCACTATTTGGTTCAGCATCAAGCAAAAATGACATTACTATCACGTGGACATCACATGGTGTATCACGGTTATCACATGGAATCCACCAGGGTCAGAAGTTTATCAAAGGTTGGGAGAATCCATTTAGATTCTTGCAAAGAATTCTGCGAGAATCTCTGGATTGTCCTCCATTCAAATAGTGTGTTAGACAGAATATCTACGATATCAACTTGGATCCTTACAACTTTACCAGCGGGAATCTTTGCGAGAATGGATTCTCGAATATTCTTCTCAAATTTCTGACCCAGCCCACATTATACAGTCATAAAAAAAAGTAACTATACCTGTAATAAATGGGCTTATAACTCTATAAATTTATATCCTACCTAAAATATTAAAACATAAAGTTGTTGAGAAATTTATCTTCTTTAATATGAGATATTGCACACTAGGATCGGTTGAATATTCAAGAAGTGACAATCCAAAATGTAAGGTAAAGTCACAATTTCATTTTCACAGTTTACTTTTCAACACTGGGGAGAGTATGACAGGTATTCATACCCTCTTAGTGGTGTCCGACCAATCAGAAAGTAAGAAACTAAAATATGCATTGAAAGTGTCTACTGCACTCCGCGTGTGCGCCGTTGACTGCGCGCACCACACACTTTGTTTTGATTCGTTGTTCAGGAATCGTGGGTTCGCCGATTTTCACTGCGGGTGTTAGCAAACTTTTTTAAATGTTTTTATTCGTTTTTATAAAGATCAACAATTATGCTAAAATTGTGAATTTTGATTTGTAAGTGTCGTGTATGAATTAGGTCAATACATGCGTATGTTTTGTTTCTTGAAAAATTAGAAAAATCAATGCTCTTGAGCAAATGTTGATATGCTCACAATAGCACTCCCCTTCGGGATTGTGCCATTATTCACACATCAACATCAGCGCGCGTGCATTAATTTGTCTAATTTCTCTTGAAACAACACATACGCATTTATTGACCTATAAGCGTGTGTGTGGCGTATTGATCCATCGGAACAATACGGCCGACCAACCTGTGCATGCATCCCCAATTGCACTACCGGATTGCACTACTGGTAATTGATAAGGTAACCACAGATGGGTCCGCATGTAGAAAACAGAAATGTGAAAATGAAAATCGGACTTCACCTTACATTTGGGAGTGTCAACTCATATGAATGAAGATAAATTTCTCAACAACTTTATAATTTAATATTTTTAGGTAGGATATATATTTTAAGCCCATACTTGTATAGTTACTTTTTTTGACCACTGTATATGGTTGTCTCACCTTTCGTATTTATCATAGGGTCTCGCTATTTCACAATTGTGTCATATGATGGACGGCGTCGAGTTATTTGGAACGGCATCTGGAAACAAACATGAAGCTATCAAAGATAAGTTTGATCACCTGATTGACACGGCAACACAAGACTATGTAGAGGCTGTTAAAAAGTAAGCAAAAACATGGAGAGTCAATAACACTGTAAACTAAGGCCTAAAAAAAAAGATTTGATTGGCCTAAACCCGACCGACCCAAAATACATCGCCGACCCTGAATATTTTTTATTATTTTGTCACTATTTTTTAAAATTTTTTATTATAACTTTAAAAAAAATAAAACCTTGAAATTCTTCCCCAAATAGTCCAATTATGGTAGAATAGCGAATAACGGTAGAATAGACTCCTCTGAGTGAGGGTTATACTCTACTAATTTTAAGAGATAACCAGTTCAAAATATCGTTGTTTATTTGATCAAATAAGTGGTTGTTGTCTCAGAATTACTTTAAAATAAAAAAATGTTGCATGTTTCTTTTTTTCTGTTTTGATTTTTCATTATAATTGCAGTCCATTAATTTCTCAATCTGAGTATCACGCTCGTATCCATTTGAACCACAAATGTGCATTGAAATGATGAACTGCATTCCATAACATTTCATCACCCTTGCCTTACGTGTTTTTTGACGTTACATAAAAGTCACAGAGGATGCATGGTTTAGTGACTTTTGGTATTTTAAGGCGACAAAAAACCTACCCACATGCAAATGAATGCCGGCCACATTTTTGGAAGTTAAATTTTTTTCTTAATTTTTGTGTTTTTTTGGAAGATGAAAAACCCTGAGAAGTCCGTCTGATCATAGAACAGGGTTTTCTGCCTAACACAAATGTTTATTGTATGCATTAAAACACACTATAAGATCATGACACACAAATTGTGACATTCACAATGACCCTGTTTGTCTTCTTCTTTCACAGGATTACTCCCGATGGTGTTGATGTCGTGTTGGATTGTCTGTGTGGTGATGACGCCAATAAAGGCTATAACCTACTACGACCTATGGGAAAATATGTTCTCTATGGTAGGTACCGGGGGGGGGGGGGGGGGGGGGGGGGGGCGGCGGGGGGGGGGGGGGGCAGTCAGGTATTCAGCCGTGTGAACGGAAACACAGAATAAGGCGAGGGGAACAAACCCTGTTTTACAGGCCCCACCAACCCACTTTTTTATGGGTTTTTTAAGATTTTTTTTTAACAATTCTTTTTTAACATTTTTTTTTAACAATTCTTTTTTAACAATTTTTTTCTCAAATCATGTAAAATCAGCCTTTTTTAGCTGAAAATCTATTGATTTTTTGTTTTAAAATCCTGATTTTTACAGATTTTGGTGACATTTACGGTAACAACAACAAAAAACACACCCTTTTTTACAACCACAACCGGGTCCACACGGGCCCATGATAAGGGTATCAAAATCGCCAATTTCAGAGAATATAAGTGTGTCTTTTCAACCTGAATCAACGCTAAGGGTTGCTTGGGCCATTAGTCATCATCTTTGTAAAAAAGGCCGAATGGTTGGGCCTATGTAAAACAAATTTACAAACAATACTGAATCACCCAAAGTCTTGAGGACCTATATATCCTTTGCTATAATCCCTTTTTTTTAGAGTGCCGATTCACACGGATGATTATATCTTTTATACATCCCCCCACCCCCATCCCCCGGTGGTAGGTACGACAGTAAATGTACAGACTAGGCCAATACATTTTAAATTGTGTTAAACAATATAAGGTAACATTTCAAGAGATACAATAAGTATTTTCATGGTTCAACTTAAGATTCTATTTTCACATGGTGGGTCCCTACTGAAATCATATTTGTGTTTCATTCCCTGAACAACTGTATACTTCACCATAAATCCTAAATAAAAATAAAATAATTAATATTTTGTAATTCCCAATTTGTAAGTGGGCGGTAACAGGAAACTCAAAATCAATTGTGAAGGGACTACATGTATGCCCAATAAGCCCCAGGAATCTGTGATCATGATTATCAGGTCTATCTACCTTAGATATTCCAATCAAAACGCATGCATGGTTAAACATTTTGAGTAAAATCCAATATCATGCAGTTACTGTAAAGGTTGTTGGCAATCTGTCCAGGAAGACCATACTTTAGACCGTGTACAAAAATCCTTCTGTTCTGCATCAGATACATGCTGCGTCATACACATTTTTGTATTTGAGAATAATTTGAGATATCATTTGTTGAAATCAGAGTATAGTTCATTTTTGAAGGTCAATGACCTTTGATAACTTGGCAACCAAATATTATATGAGGCAATGAACACAATTTTTGAATCCTTATGTTCAGACAAACAAGTTGGTATGCTTTGTACTTAAATCAACATAATTTGAATTTGTGACCCTCAATAATGCAACCATTTGACATGGTCATGCATTTAAAAATTGCTTAGACAGTGAGTGTGTCTTGATACCTATTTACTTAGAGAATAAAATATAGTTCTATAGCTGTTTTGCTATACGATAGTCGTATATTATGTATAGGATGTACCATATTTGAAGTCGTGTATAACGCAGTTTGTTAGACTCATTTTAATCAAACAACAAAAAATGTCCCCCTTATAAAATCCGCGAATCAAGTGAGCTGTTTACCAACTTCCTGCTTCGAATTAATCGCATTCTATAGCACAGGCGCACATGGCAACGCTGCGAACATATACGCCGGTGACTTTGTGTGCACGCTAATAGTTATACGATGATCATACGCACTGAAGGTATTATTATTTGAATGAATTAAGCCCCGCCCAAAACTATACACCATTGTCTCCGGGCTCAAGTTAATCGAAGGTATAGAAGGCAATTGCCTTCGATGCCCACCTAGTTGCCCTGATGCCTTCAATTTCTGGCTGTTTTCACTCCATATAAGGTGGTGCCCCTTTCAAATTGCCTTAAATTGCATGCCCTCTTCATTTCTTATTTTCAGGCCTGATTGTCTCATAATATATAGTGCGTATCGGCTGAAAACAGCCAAAAACAAATCAAATTGCCTGCTGACATCCAGAACCACACCAACTATATAAGAATAAGGGATAATAATAATTAGTCGGCAAACAAAGAATTTATTGCCTTGCTTTTAAACCACTGTGCCGCAACCCGCAAGTGTGCGGCGACAACTACTCCAGTCCAGATGTTCATATGCTTTTTAAAATAAGGGAGTGCTAATAAATACTTTGGTGGGAGGCGAGGGTTGGAAACTATGGAGGCTGGATCCGAAGAAAATGTGTCCCAAATAGGGTTTTAAAAAAATGGGCACGAAACATGATATTACCAAAAACTCCACCTACCAAAGTATTTATGAACACTACCTAAAAACTAAGCTAGGGAAGTTCATATCATTGACTACAGAGGGCGACATTTTTTTGAAAAATTGTAGCCAAAATATGTGGAAAACTTAACCTCTTTTAAATCCAGCGAATAAGGAATACACGAGCTGGGATGTATTCACTGATGTCTAACTGAACCACACACAAGCAACTGGACATCATGAAAGTAAAGCCAATTTAAGCTAAAATAGTTTAAAATGTGCATGACTTGACCAGTTTTACTGACTTTTAGCAATAAAAAATATAAGGCAAACTACACAGATGGCTGTATGCAGCCATAAGGAAGTCCACTGTTGCTGTCAATCACAAGTTCTTTCTATTGTCTGGTGATACTAACTGTTTACCGTGCATCAGTGCATTTTCAATCACTCGGTGATCAATTGTAAATGAAGATGTAAACACGGGCCGCCAATCGATTGATCACAACCAGTCTTGGGCTATGCTGGTTGGTCACTTGAGTTTGGCCTAAAAGCCGCGATGAATCTATTAAAAATAAAGAATACAGCAATTTATTTTCTATCAAGATTGTTATTTTTATCTTAGTTATTTTCCTAACAACCGACCACACGTGCAACCCTTGATATAAACACTAACCAAAACAAAACCATGACTGACAAACAAACTAACAAACGACATCAAATTTATTAGAGAACATACATGTTAGAGACCTTGCAAAAATATATTTATTCATTTTATCAGAATAATGTTCTTACAGTTGTAAAAACTCACGTGTGTGTTCCTAACAAGAGGAATCATTTGGAAACAAGCTTGACAGACTTTACGGATTTTTTCCAGGTACCTGATTTGTGATTGGCTATGAAGCGTACTGTGAATAGTAGACAAACGGTAATAATTCGCAGTATCGTACTGGGAATAGCCAGTTCCTTTCATATTTTGTCAGCTTAGATTTAGGCTCTCAATAGATTTGTTTATTTAGTGGGTACTATAAAACCAATATTAAAGACCTTTCCTGGTAAACCCCGTGGCAATATACTATTGATGACAACCGACCAAGTCGTTTATTCGATATTTGATCGATCAACTAAGTGATTGAAAAGTTTGTATCGCCAGACAATAGAAAGACCTTGTGATTGACAGAAGCAGCATTGGACGTCCTTATTTATGGCTGCATACAGCCGTCTGTGCAAACTACTTTTGGTTATAACTTTGTGATTATTCAGCCTGCACACATGGTTGAACCATCATTTTTTATTGTGAAGTACTTTGTTTACATGTATTCCTTTTTCAAAGAGATATTTTTGTTTTCAAAATGTTATGATCATGCCTGATTAAGCTTTTTATTTTAATTAATAAGATTAAGAAAGCTTATTTTATTTTAGGTCTGTCTGTGCTCTGTGTCCATGTTTTTATAGTTGTCTAGCTTTACCTAGCTCAAAATCAAAGCTGAAATTGTTTAATATATTTCTCTAAAAATATCCCAAATTATTGGATTGACCTGGCCTCTAAATATTGACATCACAATAATAAAAGCACTCTCTCACCTTCGTTTTCTGCAGTTCGGAATTTCAAAGTCTTACAGACAGCTGTAGTACAAAATAGCAGCACTGCGCATGCTCAAAACAGCCCGTATGAAAACATTGCCTTTTTTTACACGGTGGTTAAAAGTTTAACTAGGGTAAACCATGTAAGAGGCATGCAACTTCTGGTACAATAAAAGGGAGAACATTGAAACATTACATCATTTGTCAACTTGTCATATTAATTTATGTATGAAAACATTTCTTAAATAAAAAGTAAGATTTTAATGAATGTTTAAATTATATTGGTACCATTCCATTTTATCACCTACCCGTCATGATTCTTTGACATATTTCACAATGACAATTTACATCATATTTTTCATTTTTTAATCCCATATAGGTTCTGCAAATGTGGTCTCAGGAGAAACAAGAAGCTTCTTCAATTTTGCTAGAGCTGTAAGTTGATCATTAGGGCGATTGGGATAATCCCTGGCGTAAACTGTAAGATATCCATTTAAGGGAGGGTTGGTTATCCCAAACATGTTTCGACAGAAGCTGATTAATAGCCCTTCTAACACTTTCCACACAGCTATTTAGTTTTACCATACAAAACAGAATTTTCAGAAACCTTTCCCACTATAAAAGTCAACTAGAATTACTGAACTAATACTAGGCATGTTTATACTTATTTCAATGCATTTCTCATTGTGATTTTAAATGTGGTGATGAAATTCAATAAATTTGAAATTTTTGAAACACTTTGTGACATTTTGGAACTGTCGCGTGGAAAGTGTAAGTACACCAATGGTGACAATCATATTCAACATGTCTAATGTGTATACATACTTGATACATGGTGAATCTAAACAACCATATCACAACACTAACTTATGATGATAAGAATATCAAAGACTGCATCAATTTAAAAAAAAGTTCATCCTTCAGGATTCACTCCGTCCGCTTGTTTGGGTATTCACTCCGTTCGCTTGTTTGGGTAATTCCTTAAATGGATTGAAATGACATAATTATTTTATTGTGCTTTTAAATTGGAATTCAATGGTTATAATCAATCTCATTCACTCTGCAGAAATTATTTTGGAGGCATATCTTTTGAAATGATATTACTAATATGACATTCTTTTTCTTCTTAAAAGTTGAATAAATCTGGTTACTCTGTGATTTGAATTTAAAAAAAGTCAAGCACCAGTATATTATTAAAGTTTGCCGAACTTAAGTAAATTCATTGAGCGCTGTTAATTTAGAGATTGATATATGAAAACCAGTTTTGAATGAGGGTTAACGACCAGAAAGATGTAACTCACTTTTTTGTCATTTTGAGATATTGGTCAGTGGCAGGCGCAGGATACTGTGAGTGGGGGGGGGGGGGGGGGGGGGGAGGGAACCTGGCCATAAATGGAATTCCCCATACTCAGATTCTTCTCAATTCCCCCAACGTACCAACAAAAAAATTGCAAAAGGTAACCCCAATTTTTTTGGCAGTCACCTGATGAATTTCACGTAAGTGTGGGGTGGGGGGGGGGGGGGGGGGGGGGGGGGGGGTCAAAACATTTTGCACGGTCAAAAAAAAAAATCGCACAGTCCAAAAAACAGCACATTAACATTTTAATTTATTTAGCAGGTGCTGCATAATTTTGTCGACTTTATGTACCATTTTGCCGACTATGGATTACACACCCACACCCACACACAAACCCTCTAGCGACGGCCCTGCCCCCGACTGGCAGTATTTTTCCCTGACTGACAGTAATTTCCCAGGCCGCCCCCCCACCCTTTGCGCACGCTACGGATATTGGTACCAAACATCATCCTTGTTACCTATATGGACCAAAAAGACTTACATACTCCCCCTCTCCCATTGCATTTTTTTTTACAAACGACTCAGTGGAACACAACATATTTAAACTAATTTGTCTCAAATGTCCTTTTTTTTAGTTACAATGAGTCTTATTGGTCGTCCACCCTTGCATCTTATAGGGAACAAGTACAAGTTTGGTTTCCCTTCAGCTATACCCATGGTCCTTTGGTCCCTATGGCCCGTGGGTATACTTAATAATTATTGTATCCCATTTCTTTCTTTACAGTGGTGGCAAGTGGACAAGATTAACCCGACTAAATTATTTGATGATAACCGGTCTGTTTGTGGCTTCCATTTATTGGCGCTACTATTTGACCAGGGTCGGGCTGAACTTGTTTCGGAGGTTATGCATGATCTCCTGAAATTGTACTGCCAAGGCAAGATTCATCCTGTTATTGATTCAACGTGGGCATTTGAAGAGGTAAGATAGGCCCTACTGTGAATGTAGGTATTACATGAGTCCCACATGAACCCCACATGTAAGCCACTTGGGAACCAAATGGACCCTCTCCTCTTAGGCTCTCTCCTCCCAAATGGGCATTCGTCATACAAATCTCATACATACATCACATGATCTAACTGTCAAGAGGGGAACTGGCCTGGGGAGGGGGGACATACGATTTGCCATTTCATTTGGGGGTAATGGGAGCCCTCTGCTGGCAGGGGAGGGGGTCCACCCTCTTAAGAGGTAAGATACAGGGTGAGTCAAAAAGAAGTTGTACGGGAATGAATATTTGTTTAAAAATAGTCCAAACAAATTTGACAAACCAATGAGGCACATATTCAAAGAGCAACTTATTATTCCACTCATATGACAAAAGGAATAATTGTTCAATTATATCATCAGGAGATATGCCTGTTTTAATAAAAGAGACCCTTTTTTTAGCTGTCCACGGAACGCTAATCTTCTTGAAATCTATCCACTCTAAGTGGGCTTGACTTACTTGACTTAGGGCGGATGATTTTTCCGAACCACAATGCCTCTCCAGATCTTCCTATCCAACATAGCTGTCTTGATTTCTTCCACCTGCAGTCCTGTATCACGTTTGAGTATGTCTATGTAGGTCAGGGCTGGTCTACCACGCTTTCTTGCTCCGTGCTTTGGGATCCAATGTATAAGTTTGTGTACAAGCTCCTTGGACCCTCTGAAGCAGTGTCCAGCAAATCTTGCTCTGCGTTCTCTGATCTTGTCCGAGACTTTTGGCATGTCCCCATACAGGTCCTTATTTGTCACATGCTGACTCCAGTTGATGTTGAACACAGATCTTAGCATCCTAGTGTAGCATCCATCCAGTTGTTTACCAAGCTTTGGGGTGACTGTCCATGCCTCACATCCATAAAGGAGGATGGATTCTACTGTAGCTATGAACAGTCTTTCTTTGAGCTTTCTGGATAATGATTTAGCCTTCCATAGCTGACTAAGTTTGCCACAAGCTCTCCATGCAGCTGCTTTGCGTGTTTTGATGTCCTTTTCAGTGTTGTTCATCCAGGCTCCAAGGTATTTGAAGTCTTCCACTTTATCAAGGCGCATGCCTTCACTTGTGGTAATTACAGGTACTTGCGTCTGGTTGAAGGACATGTACTTCGTCTTTGCAGCGTTCATTTTGAGCCCAACTCTTCCCACTGAAGTCTCCACTCTATTGAGTAGTGATTGCGCTTGAGACACTTCCTCAGACAACAGTGCAATGTCATCAGCAAAGTCTAAGTCTGTTACTACGGTTGGTCCTATTCTTCTAAGTGGGCAGCAAAATGTATACACGGGCATTCATATTCAAATGAGATTAAAGCCCGGGAGTTTCAAACACAGTTGGGAATGGTGTGCATAAAATAAAAAATCAGTGAATACAATAAGAAAATGATCAAACATTGAAGGCCCACTTAAAACAATTAAGACACCTTAGAGGACAAACATCAGCAATCATTTCGATACCCACTTAGAGTTGATAGATTTCAAGAGAATTAGCGTTCCGTGGACAGCTAAAAAAAGGGGTTCTTTTATTAAAACAGGCATAGCTCCTGATATAATTGATCGATTTCAATAATTCCTTTTGTCATATGAGTGAAATAAGTTGCTCTTTGAATACGTGCCTCATTGGTTTGTCAAATTTGTTTGGTCTATTTTAAAACAAATATTCATTCCCGTACAACTTCTTTTTGACTCACCCTGTATAGTGATGTGGATATCACATGAGTCCCACATGAACCCCACATGTGAGCCCCTATTAGGAACCAATGGACCCTCTCCACTCTCCTCCCAAAAAGGACATGTTGTCGGCAAACACAGTTTTGAGATAGAGGCCAATATATGTGGCGAAATATAAAGAAAATATTAGAACAAATGCTATTTTTTTAAATCATATCTTGTGACTACAAAGTCCGATTACCTTTAACGTGGTATCATTTCAAAGCTTTAAATATGCTCTTTCAAGTCATACCATAACTCAGATTTTACTCCGGCCACAAACATGCCCATTTTGATGTAACAGGTCACATATATAACATGATCTAACCAACTGTAAACTCAGTTATTGATTCAACATTGGTAGCAAGAGGTGAGCAGGTGTGTAATTAGGGTCAGTTTGATGAGGGCATGCCCAAGGCTCAAGATAAGCGGGCACTGGGCAATTTTTACCCCTCGGTCCTCCTGCTGAAAAATAAACAACCGAGCGCTGATATTTTGTCCTAACTAGCGCCCGTTGATGATCGGTAAGCTTGCCCAAGACATCAAATTTCGATTTGACAATACGATTTAATAAAAAGTTAGCTCCCGGTAGACTGAAAGTAGCCCCTGGTTGCTCCCGGTTAAAAACCCTGTTATTTTGAGCCTTGGGCATGCCTGTGATTGGGGGAGGGGGACATAATCAACTAATTTTGGTTAATATGATTTGCCATTTTATCAGGGGGTGCACATGGGAACCTTCTTACAAGGGGGGGGGGGGGGGGGGGGGGGAGGGATTACCACCACTGCTTACACCCCTGGAGGTGAGGATTGCAATAAGTACCATGGGTGATGTATCATATGACTACCAAGGGCAGATTCATCAAGTTACTGATTCAAAATGAGATTTTGAAGGATAGCAATTTGTATCATCAAATGAGTCCTGCATGATGGCTCCATCCATGGCATGATCATACACCCAACACAATGTGTAAGTTCCCCCTAGCATATACTAGAATATTTCCAAAAATATTTGATGGATTTAAATAATTTGGCACATTTTGATTCCAAATTTGTAGCCCTTGAGACAATGCAACGATAAGAAATTGTGCCATTTACCAATAATTACGTGTGGCAAGTTCGCCTGATTATGAGTGACATGGCAATTTGGTCCGATTATGAGTGACATGGCAATTTGGTCCAATTATGAGTGACATGGCAATTTGGTCCGATTGTGAGTGACATGGCAGTTTGGTCTGATTATGTGCGACATGACAATTTGGTCACACATAATCAGACCATTTTGCCATGTCACAAAGAATTGGCACAGATTGCCATGTCACACATAATTAGACAATTTTGCCATGTCGCACATAATCAGACCAAATTGCCATGTCACTCATAATCAGACCAAATTGTTTGGTAGATTCCAATGTCAGTGGATGAAATTCCACCAAGAAAATGTCTGTTAATTTATGGACAAAACCAGCCATAGCCAGTGAGATTTAGTGCCACTTTTTTGTATAAAAATTGGCAAATGGCAACATTTCTTATCGTTGTATTGTCTCGAGGCCAACAAATTTGGTATCAAAATGTGCCTAACAATTGGGTGCATCTTTCTAGCTGAAAATTATTTAAATCCATCAAATATTTTTGGAAATATTCTAGTATATGCTAGGGGGGAACTTACATATTTTGTTGTGTGTATTAGCCTGACATAGATAGGCCTATCCCATGATCTTCACATGAGTTATATTCTATATGGATATCCCACACGGATGTCACATGCTACTACTTGTGATGACCTAATGAGAGGGAAAGTAAAAAGGGGAATTTGGGAGAGTGGTGTAGTGTAATCTTGCAATTTATTGTCTTTTTTGCTATTTTCGTTCCAACAATACTTACCATATTCACACACATTTTTACCAGACTAACTTAAAATATAATATTATCTCAACAGGTTGGAGATGCTATGATGAGAATGCATGATCGTGTGAATGTCGGTAAACTCCTCATCAAACCGGAACAGATTGCAAAACCCAAGGTAGAGGGCGCTAATTTATCGTTTGGTACCACCGTTAATGTCATGAAATACCTTGGAGTGTTCTCCAATGCTGCGGGCCGCGGTCAGCAACAACAAAATGCTGAAAATAATGGCGCCAATGGTGGGAAAGATGTTGATGATATCAACGATGAATGAATGAATGAAATGGGGGAAATTAAGGTGTTTAGTGTCACAAGCTGTAGGCCTATATACAATTAGCTATAGTTCAATCAGTTCCTAATTGGCATGAAATATTCAAATATTTGTTTTTATCTCTCCTTACGCAAAAGTAATCCAAAGACGAAAGAGTACTCGTGAGATTATGACCACATGCACACACCACGCACATACGCATATGATGCACAATGTGCTTGTTGCCTTCATCCACCTCCTTCTGTATTCATTCGCTGCTGTAAGGAGATTTCGCCAATTTGGAACTGAACAAACTATAGTATATAATGAAGGCCTAAACAGCCATTTCTGATCATATGTGAAAAGGTCATGTCTATAAGAGCTGCAATACAGAGCTGCCAACTCTTCCTGATTCTGGAGAGTTTTTTTGTTTGAGTGGGAGCATTTGAAAAGGAGATTCTAGAATATTATTTTTTCTATATATTTTGTTGAATGTAGCTCTAAATCATCTTCCTGATTGCTGCACAAAATCTCCCTTGTTGCAAAAAGCAAATGCTGGCAGTCTGTAGATGATACAACTGGTGCCTAACTCATGGCAACAAATGTGTTGTAGATATGGCCTGTGGCAACAAACTCCAAAATGCAACTTTGAAATTGCAATTTCTCATTTTTGTTGGTATCATGACATCAAATACCACATGAGGAAATGTTAGTGAAGTACCGTACTTTGCTCAATCAATTTAAAATACCACTGGTTAAGTCCAGATTTGTTTGTGTGTGTATTTGTATTTGGTTGTTTGCTATTTTCATTGTTAATAGTTTGTTTGTTTGTTACTTTATTTGTATTTGCTTACTGATTAAATAATGATTCCGTTCAGAAAACATGCCTGATCCTGAGATACCAAGTTGAAATTGCAAAAGAGACTTCAAATCACAACCCACCACAATAAATACACAGTGATCTCTTTCTTTTGCAATTTGTAAAAGGGATTTTATACATTCGTCGCTGTTCTGACATACCGGCACATCACTTTATTTAATTCTGTTGTGATGTGCCGGTATGTCAGAACAGCGACGACCCACCACAATGAATCAATAATAGATTTCTTTTGGACTTTTAATTTAAATAAACCCACCAGAACGAATCCATATTATATTTTCCCATGAAGCCAAGTGAGCATTTGTAATTAAGGAAAAACTGAAAATGAACCCAAAACAAGTGCGATCAGTAGATTTATGTACCCTGATGGGGGTTTTTTTCTTCCTAAATTTGAGTCAAATATTTAGTAATTTATTTGTCTCCCTTATTATTTCATGAACATTAATCCAGTATTTCAAATTTTGTATGTTTGATGTCTGGTCCTATTTAAGGGGGGACTCAAGGAAGTTTTTGATTTGGTATTTTGAATTTTTTGAATGCTGTAATTATTGCCTCGTGGTTCAGAAGTCACGTAGAAATGGTGGTCTCGTGCATCAGAATAGCAAAAATCTGAGCACGTTAAAGGTCACAGACTCCTTCGTAAAGAGTAGGGGATCATCCCGGTCTGTGTACACAAAAACTCATGTCCCTAGGTTTCAGGGGCACTGTACCGTTAATGCCTGAGGTAGGGCGCTGTGTACAGTATAACAGTATGTAGAATGTAGTATTGAACTATTAATCAAATGCATATAAAAGTGTACATTTTTGGAAAGGAAATGGATCAGAGAATCCAAATTTGGCATCAATTTTGACCAAAAATGTTGATTTTTTTTGAGAAAATCACAAAATTAACTTTTTTGACCCATTTTTTTTCTTCTTCACCTAATCTAATATTTTTTTGAATTTTTGACCAAAAAGTGCCAAAAAACGTGAAAAGAATGGATTTCTTTTTTATCAACATTTTGGGTCAAAATTGAATTCTCTGATCTATTTGCTTTCCAAAAAAAGTATACTTTTATATACATTTGAGTCATACTTCAATAATTTTAGCACTCACAAGATTTAACAAAAAACTTCCTTAAGTCTACCCTTAAGTTATACATGTAACATCCTAGTCTTAAAAATTATTAAATTATTCAAATCATCAGACCGGCATGATACCACTGGGAGTGGGAGTTTTTGTTATTTTTAATTTGTTGTTATAATTCCTAGATTTAAGTTTATGATGTTGTACTTGTCCATAATATTGTTCTTGCCATAGAATAGACCGTAATAAGCATCCGCCCTGTGTAGTATTTGCAGTAGAGGGGGGATTTTAGGGGACTGTTTTAGTTTCCCCAAGGTCTTCTTCTCTATTCCAAATAAGAATGCCAAATTTGTCATCTGTTACAATTACTTGATGTTGTACCGTGAAGTAGTGTAGTGATATGTACGTGTGTGATATATATATTTTATAAACCCCATGCCAATCCATTATTTGTTATGTCAAATCAGATATACTTTTAGAAATGATGATTTTGAGGTTCTCTAAGGATAAACTGAAGGGTTCTTAACACTTTTAACGCGGCAGGCAGCTGCAGACGACATTCCAAAATTTCACAAAATGTTTCAAAAATGTAAAAATTATGGAATTTCATTACCATATTTGGAATCATCGTGAGAAATGCATTATAATAAGTACAAGCATGCCTAGTATTGGTTCAGTAATCCTTGAAATAGACTTTAAAATTTGTTAAAAGTTTCTGAAAATGTTTCAAAAATGTCAAAATTATGGAATTTCATTACCATATTTTGGATTCATCGTGAGAAATGCATTGAAATAAGTACAAACATTCCTCGTATTGGTTCAGTAATTCTTGATGTATGCTTTGAAAGATGGGAAAGGTTTCTGAAAAATCTGCTTTGAAATAGTAAAACTAATAGCCATGTGGAAAGTGTTAAATATAATACAGACAAAAATGGTTTTGTGACTAACCATTTTTTGTTGTTCTTTAATTCTTCAAAATGTAAAAGAACGTTTTAGAAGCTTCAAGAGAAAACTTCTTTATTGAACCGTCAAAACCGTTAAACCTATTGAAACTTTTTTTGTTTTTCAAATTTCATTTTTATCGCCAATCTCCCCGTGCCCTTTAAATAAGGCCAACAAAATTATAGGTTATTTTTTATAATTTTATATTGTATATCGTCAAACAGTGCATGACCATCAAATATCAATACACCCACTTGTTTTATGACTTGAAAACACAATAAGAGCAGATCAGTGCTTTGGTCACAAATGTGCTTATAGAAGCTTATTTTAAAAGGTGGGTAGGGGAGTAGGGCAGAAACAGGGGTAATTAAATATGTAAGTAGAGAGTACAGGGTGACCTGTAACCACCCTATACCTTAAAGTATTAAATCAACATATTCTTTGTTACTCCAGTCTGTTCAGTACACCCTGCATTTAGTCATTTAGATTTATTGATGCATCTCAATTCCCAAACATAATGTTCCCTCCCCCCCCCCCCCCACCCCCACCCCCCCCCCCCCCCCCCACCCCACCCCGTAGCCTGCATTTCCATTATGTCATTAGATTTTACTAACTCAAATTTCTCGTTTTCCAAACCTTCCACAAAGATTAACCACCTATTGTTTTATTAGTATGACTGTATTACATAAATGGAAGCTCAAAAGTGTGACAATTCACTTAATCTCGAGTCACACACCAAGTAAAAAAGAAGTTAAATTAATGTATTTTTCGGGTTCACAAATGAAACTGTGACAAACCAAATTTATAAAACATTTCAAAGGAATAATGAAATATATTTAGGGCTTAAAACCAAAAATATTGTCCAAGTTTAATCAACAACAACAAAAAGATTACAAACTTTATTACTTTGTGATATACTTTTTCGCTTGAGTTTAAAAATGTACATCTGTTCAACTTTTTAGATCAACCCTTGATCTATAAAATAAATTTTAAAAATCAAATCAACATTTGATCACGCACAAGCCATTTGTTCTATTACATCAATTGATTATAAATCAATTCAACATTTGATCAAAGAGAAAATGGATTGTGGGCATATTTTGATAACATAATTAAAATTAAAGAATTAGGCCCAAAAAAGAAAAAGTTGTGTTGCCCTCATCCGGCCGGGTCAAAATTCCGAGAATGTGGGCCGGGTATTTTTTATTTTTTAAAGCATTTCTTTTTTCTTTTCTTTTTAAGATTTTTCTTTTTCTATATTTTTCAAGATTTTTTTCTCTCAAGATCTTCCAATCTGTGAAAATTGCACAGAAGAAACCAAAATATTCACTATTGGGTTGAAAATACATCCAGTAAGCGTTTTCCTTAGTATATTCACACATGTTGACTGAAATAGGTATAAAATCGTTGATTTGGTAATTTTTTTTATTTTTAAATCCGTCCGGCTGACCTTCCCGATTTTAGGCTTGTGAGGGCAACACAACTTTTTTTTTGCCTTATAAAGAACTTTCCTCTTTTTCCCCCTCCCAGCTAGACTAATTTATTTTGCTTGTGGTTGTTTATAGCCCGAGGCAGCCCCTGGTGTGGAGACTAATGCAGCAGAACTGAACAGTACTGAAGAAGCTGAGGCCGCTAGTCCAAAGAGTGATTAGATCGCAAGGAAGGTTAACCCAATATTTGATGTCCCCTACCTTATATCATTGACTTAGTGAAACCAATATAATATTAATAGGATTGATTGGGTTTACCAGCTTAGACTAGTCATAGGCAGTATATGTATTTTTGTGTGTACAGAATTTTTCATGAAATTGAGGTAAAAATGGGATAAAAGGTGATTTATTAATTTTGCGCCTATGCAGTTTCTTTCAATAGACACTGTATATCATAAAAGAATTCACTAGTTGATAGTTTCGCCAAGAAATTCTATTGGGGAAATTCACAAAAATAAAACACTAATGAAAATTCCACTTACACAATTCAATTTCATGAGACATTATCCGGTAAGAATCAGTTGAATAACAAGAATATGTGCAGCCTGGTAAAATAAAAACCTGTTAAGCTATGATTATGATTTAAAGGTATATTATGTGATCTTTCCAGGGAACGCCCTCAACATCGAAAAAAAAAAAGGAAAGAAGATTTTCTTGCAGATTTACATTTCTGATCATAAATCGTACATACATTCCAAGTTACAGGGCGATACGATTCTTAATTACTTCAAAATCATGATTTTAGAGTGAAAATAAACTGTCGGATAACACCGACAGTTTATATTTTCACTCTAAATTCACTCTAAAACCATGATTCTGAGGTAATTAGGAATCGTATCGCTCTGTAACTTGGAATGTATGTATGATTTATGATCAGAAATGTAAATCTGCAAGAAAATCTACTTTCTAAAAAAAATAATGAATAGAGGGCGCTCTCTGGAAAAGATCACATAATATGCCTTTAACTTGAACCGCAGGTGAAGTTTGCCCAAGGCAGGCAACACATAACAAAATGGGATTAGATAAGGAGCCTTCATTATGTTCCCGTCCCTTAACACTTTTGGACCGGTGATTTGACAATTCGCCGGTAATAAATCATCTAAGAATGTGTCTATTTCCCACTATGTGTTCCAATTAAAAGACTGCAAAGGACATAATTATGCCCCAAGAGCATAAACTAAACCTTTATAACCCTGAAAATGTACCACATAGTAAGCGGTTGACAAAATCTTCGATGAAAGTGATAAGGAATGGGAACATAATGTTATATTTGGAATCTAGTATGAGCTTGAAAGAAGGGGATAAAAAATAAAAAAATAAAAAAGGTAACCTAACTATAGATTATTGTTGGTCTTGTATGTAGCATTACGCCTATAAAATTAAAAGAATAGAATCCCATTAGATTTGGTAAGATTGTTGTGTTTTCAGGATTAAATGGCACATGGGTATTGCATGAAAGACAAACGGACAATGCATGCAAGGCACATGGACAGCTTATGCACCGCAAAAAGTCAGGGTATACAAGGCACATGGAAAGTATGTGCGCAGTTTCATGACTTTCATTAGGAAGGCACATGAATGGTACATGCATAGCACATGTATGTATATGCATGGTGCGTGCAAGGCACATGGATAGTGCGTGCGAGGCATGTAAGGTGCGTGCAAGGCATGTATGGTGCGTGCAAGGCACATGAATGGTGCGTGCAAGGCACATGAATGGTGCGTGCACGGCACATGAATGGTGCGTGCAAGGCACATGCATGGTGCGTGCAAGGCACATGAATGGTGCGTGCAAGGCACATGTACGGTGCGTGCAAGGCAAATAAATGATGCGTGCAAGGCACATGGTGCGTGCAAGGCACATGGTGCGTGCAAGGCATGAATGGTGCGTTTGAAGGTACATGGACGGTGCATCAACATGGAAAGTGCATAGCACATCAATAGTACAAATGTAACCCTTTACTAAACTGCTTCTGTGTTTAATTGTCATAATGTTATCTTGTGTATGTCTTAATCTTAGGAAAGCTAGGTCACAATATTGATAGTGCAATAGATATTGACGTATATAATTACAGGTTAAGAAAAATGATAAGACATTGATGTTATGCCAATGTGGACAACTGCCATAGAGCATCAAAACGGTCCTCATGGATTAAGAATATAGCCAGAGTTTGAACCCTTTCAACATGCAAAGCTAGAAGAGAAACCCAAACCACTCTCAAATGTTTGACCCCTCAAATGTTTGACCCTCAAATCTTTGACCCTCAAATTTTTGACCCTCAAATTTCCACCAAAAATCTGAATTATTTACACACAAAAAACCAATTCAGGTCTAATATTTCATTTTTGAAATCAAATTCAATGTGGTCCATATAATCTGTCAGCTCTTACCCACAATCCTTTGCACAGGAAGCAGACTACAAAAAGATTTTAAGTGTCACCAACTTACTTAATACATAACAATTTTATCCTGCATTACAACATCTCAATATTTGTTGTTACTTGTACTGTACCCTCCAAAACACCTATTTAAAGACCTATTAAATTATACAAAACCTATCACTGTAATTTAGTATTTAAATTATGTAATGAATTATTCAAATCCAAATTATTACCAGTATGTATTGAATTATTCACATTATATATATAATTTAATTTTGCATATCAATTACGGGTGCTGTAATTTAAAGTTCAAAATAATTGTTTGTATTTATTTGAATATTTTAAATATTTGTTTAAAAAATATATTGTACAGAGAGATATCATTGTTATATTATACAAATTAACCCTAGGTAACCACAGTGATGACCTTCATTGATTGCATGACCTCCACATGTCCATTGAAGACTAAACCTATTCTAAGCAGAACATCATCAGTTTTCCCCTATGTTTGGTTAAAGGCATATTATGTGATCTTTTCCAGAGGGCGCCCTCTATTCATGATTTATTTTAGAAAGTAGATTTTCTTGCAGATTTACATTTCCGATCATAAATCATACATACATTCCAAGTTACAGAGCGATACGATTCCTAATTACCTCAAAATCATGGTTTTAGAGTGAATTTAGAGTGAAAAATATAAACTGTCGGAATTCCGACAGTTTATTTCCCCTCTAAAACCATGATTTTGAAGTAATTAAGAATCGTATCGCCCTGTAACTTGGAATGTATGCATGATTTATGATCAGAAATGTAAATCTGCAAGAAAATCTGCTTTCTATTTTTTTTCGATGTTGAGGGCGTTCCCTGGAAAGATCACATAATATACCTTTAATACTGAAATGTTGTTATATTACTTTGATGGTACATAATTATCCAAATATGGTATATTTCATTCAAATATGGTAGTACATAATTATCCAAATATGGTACATAATTATCTGATCCAAATAAACACTATTACCCATCTCCGTCGTTAATGTTTTTTGAATAATTAAACAATTACCTTACAAATATGGTACCTAATTATCCAAATATGGTAAATAATTGTGAAAAAGATAAATACATGTATTTGCATTATCAATCATCCATCATTGTTGTTAATATTGTAAATTTGCATAACTACCCAATATATGGTAATAATACCCAAATATGGTAAAATGGCCAAAAAGGGTAAAATGGCCAAATATGGTTGACATGCCACCCTGTATATTCATTCAATCGTTGCCTTTCTACTGATGTGGCTTGATAAAAAATTAAAAGTGAATCTATACTCAATTTACATAAACTGCATGAGTCAAATGAATAACATGAGAGTTGTATAATTGGCTGGATTTTTTAGTGTCTATTTATCCATCACGAGACAGTGACGTAACTGCGCATTCTACTAATTGCAGCACATTAACTCGAGGCACTGGCGTATACACGTGAGCGTGCGTAAATGCTGCGCCTGTAAAGTAAGTTACGTCACTGTACAGGAAGACAAATAAGAGTATAGTGTTCCTAATCTTGTTCTCTTAAATTAACAGAGAGATATGGATTAAGAATCAACACATGTGTGGCTCATGTGAATTAATACATGACTCCAGTATATCTCCCGTGTGAGAATCACATGGGCATCACATGACTTCAATATGATGGATGCCACATGATTCTAATATGGTTGTTCCCATGTATTTGATAATTATATAAATTAGTCAAAAGTGAATGAATTATAGTGTAAACTACCCCTCAGAAATCGTAATATTGTACAAGCATATCCACCCTTAAATTCTCATGATTTGAGGATATTGAGGGAAACCACAACTTTCAAATTTCAAGATTGATGCACTGAACTTTATCATATATATGTACAATGCCCTATTTTCTGAAAGTACTTGATCCCAATCGAGTTTGTGGCACAAATATCTTCATAAATATACTTTTATTTGCTATATATGTTTATTTATTTATTTATTTTCACAGAACTTAAAATTTGCTCATTCAAAGAAGTAACGGAGCACCCTGTTTAAAAGTGTTTGATGTGTGTAAAAATTAATAGAAGAAATGACCATTGATCATATATTGTGATGTATATAACTGTAGATTGTAGATCACATTTAACCCATGTGGGTGCCACATGGACACTACATGGATGTCACATGGACACTATAAGAGTGTCACGTACATGGACACCATAAAGGAATCACATGGTATACACATGGGTACCACATGGACACCAAATGTGTATCACTTGTTGCTCACATGGGTATCACATTTCACCACAAGGGTATTACATGGATACCGCATGGGTATCACATGGACCCCACATGGGTTTCATATGTACATCATATGTAGTAAAGGCCAGTGATCATATTGTGATGTATATAACATAGATTGTAGAGTTGTTTACATTATAAATATATATTATATATTATATAGAAACCTACCCAAACATTTGCTGAAATATACAATGAATATATAACCCATCTACGATTGTACTTAAACCTTTCATTCCATACCAAGCTTTATTCCACGATATTGTGTGTTCCTTTGGTTAAGTCTTTAAAAGGCCATAGTTAAAAAAGTTTTACGGGTACAAGAAAATTGGCCTTTTCTTTAGATTAATCTAGAATTTATTGTATGCCATGATATATTTCATTACTGCCCTTAAACTTCCTTCTATCATAACCCATAGTACTAGCTATCAAACACAACATTATGTCACATAATATAGCTATATGGCATCGTACAATTTCTATAGAACATAGGGCTTACTATCCTGGCTTTTCAAATTAATTCAAAAAATACAAATATATTAATCAAATAACAAGTTTCACAATACTTTGCCTCAAATCAAGATAGTCAATACTATAGTCAACATTTTTTCATTAAAAATTCCAGATTCGTGTTCATTATGAATACACATTTCCTTTGTGTAAAATTAGAAGGGCATTTGACACATTTTGTGGTAATTAATCAACCAAGGGCTTTACTAATGTCCTCGCATGTCACCTGAGTATTTACAAAGATTTGCTAATCACTTTTTTTTTCACTTATAAAAGTACATAGGTCACTCGTGTGAATCACATGAATGTCACATGGGTATCTCATGAATGTCATAAGTATCCCATATGCGTATACATGGCATCACACAGTATCATTTGAATGTCATACAGGTATTTTTTAAATGCCATGAGTATCATATAAATGGGTCCATGTCATCAAATAAATGGGTATCACACAGTATCAATTAAATGTCACATTAACATTTAGATACAGTGAATTCACGTGAACACACAATGTTGCTCAGGCCTTATATTTCAGTTTGTTGTTGTGTAATATCAGGTTAAATACGGAAATGTAAAATTGGATTCGAAAAAACCCCAGAAATGTTGTGTTAAGTTCCACTGTAAAAGTCATCCACCTCACATATAAATATTTATTATTTAAAATTTTGATGGCAAAAGTAGGGAACTTGTAATAGTGTGTGTTATAGATATGTATCCCGTCCTTCAACTTATTCTAAATCAATGTCTGTATTTATATTCATGTGTATATGATATATTTAAGAATATAATCATTCTATATAGATAGTTATACCTGTATTGGGTCATCCTTCAAACCTATATTATATGTTATGTATATAACATGCCTAGGAATGGAGTTAGCCCTAATTGTATGTATATAAAATGCTTATATATGTGGCTGTATCATGCCAATATATGGTAGTATCATGCCTATATATGGTAGTATCATGCCTATATATGGTAGTATGATGCCTATATATGGTAGTATCATGCCTATATATGGTAGTATCATGCCTATATATGGTAATAATTGTGATGTAGATATATCCAATCCAGTCTGTAGAGAACAAACTATGAATGTGAACTTAAGACGATGTTGACAAAATAAGCTTAAAATAAAAGCATCGGCTAAACTGAATGTCAGAGTCTCCGAGTTTTTTTTTTATGTTATGAGTTTTACCAAGTGTGCATGGAGGAAAACAATTGATTGAATGTGAAACCTCATGTGAATCACATACACGCCACATGGGTATCTAATGGGCGTAACATGGACAATGGACATAAACATATTATTATTAAATATATTATTATTATAGTCTCTGAGCTGTCTTTGTAACACATATGGATGCATGGAGGAAAACAAATTGATTTAATATGAAACCTCATGTGAATCACATGCACACCACATGGGTATTAAATGGGCGTCACATGGACATAACATATTATAGTCTCTGTGCTGTCTTTGTAACACATGGATGCATGAAGGAAAACAAATTGATTGAATGTGAAACCTCATGTAATGTGAATCACATGCACACCACATGGGTTCTAATGGGCGTCACATGGTCATAACATATTATAGTCTCTGAGCATGGAGTAAAGCAAATTGATTGAATATGAACTGCAGGGAACCCCAGCCAGGTAACTCACAAAAATACCTGCCCAACAGAAATTCCACCAGCCAGTGTAACTCAAATAACACTGTGAATTTGAAAATTGTACCTGCCAGATGGTCAGGTACTTAATATGCATCTTCACCTGCCTGACACAAAAGTTACCTGCTATGGGCAGGTGGGAGGGCACTATTTCCAGGCCTGAATATGAAACCACAGGTGAATCACATGCACAACACATGGGTATCCAATGGGCGTCACATGGACATCGGCTCTATAAAGGCCAAACACAAACACAAATGTTGTCCATAGATCCCCTCCCAAGGGTTAAAGGTTTGTAGGTTGAATTTTAATCCAATTTTTTATTTTTTAAATTACATTCAAAAGATTATAATAGTTGCTAAAGAAGATGTAAATGGGACTAGTTTACTATTAAATCACTCCATTTGTGTTTAATCACTTCATTTGTTTTTTAAAACAGTTTAGAAGAGTAAAGAAACATTTTAATTTTGTATGTCCGAAAAGCAAAATTCTTGGAAAAAACCCAAGTTTTTCTGGCATTTCCATACTTAAGGTCGGTATTCATTTGTACAGTAAAAACTTTTTTTGGTCAGTTTTCAAAATGATGGTAGATCAAAAATGGACAAACAAACAATTTCTTTTTTGGCCTAAGCCTGTTCTATTAATAATCATTGTCAGTATAGTAGCCATGTTGTGCCATCCATTTGATAAAATTGTCACCTTTGAATTTGCACCATTGTTAACAAATTTTAACAAAATTCACATACTTTAAAGGTAGATATTCCGATTTTCAACTTGAAGTTTTCTATTCTATATGAAAGGTCATCCTTAAAAAAAAGTTGTGTTCCAAAGTTTGAGTTGCATAGCTCTAATGGTTCTTATTTTAGACGCACAAGATGCTGTGAACTGTACCCATTGAGTAGTACACAAACTATATCGGTGGTTACCACCATTCGCGGTAATTCGACGTTATTTCATCGATTTCTTCGTAATTATACCGATTTAGGCCGTCAAATTTCAGTATGATGAGAAAAATACGAGCTTTCATATGATATGAAAATCTCCGTATGTTTGAAATAATTCTGTGTTACGAAAATGTGATCGGGTCATCTACCTTTAAATGTATTACATCATTCAAGTAATTATTTGAAGGTGAGAATCCACTTGTTTTCAAGCCATATCCAGGTATCATGGGAATTGTCCAAGGTTAAATAAGTTTTCCATTTTAATCCTGTACTAAACTGCTCAAAAAAGTGTGGAATATTTTTTCTAGCACAACATTTTCAAATATCGCGAAATGTTTATTAAGTGTTATATGTCCATGTAAAGCTGATGTGTTCATCTTTACAATGATATCAAATTTGAAGCGATTCCCTTGCTCCAGTGCTCAGCTACTTGCTTGAGAACATGGGGAGGTCACAATCTGAATGTACCAAAATCAACACTTTTTCGTGCTCAAAAGAACATCTTTGTCGTCTGTTCAATGAAGTGTTACAATGACCACCACAGTGTAGTGTGATGATCTATTGATTTTTAAGCACAAAATAGTGTTGAATTTAAACTCACATCAATGCACAGAGGTAGTAGATGAAGAAAAGAGTAAAATTGAGCCTCGCACATGAATACAAGATGCAAAAAGAAATTTCAGGTGAAAGAACATGGAATAGCTTCACCTGGAATTTAGATGAACATTATATGAATTTTCTTTGGAAATTTCCATGCACAAAACTTGGCATTTTTCCATCCAGGTTTTGACAGTCAATCCGTAGTCTTCCTCTTTGGATTATTGTGTTGGATCCAGATGAAGACAACAGCACAATATTTAGGTTATCCGCCTATATTTGTTGTTATCCGCAATGGTTTCATTTGTTTTTGTTGCTCTTACTGGTATATTATGGCCTAATAATAAGACACTCGGACACGCAGTGTTTTGTTCTATCAACTGACCTGTTGTAACTCCCCGAGTAAGCACACTGCGCATGCTCACATCGTGCGATCTATATTATAACAACATCATATAGGTGATATCATGATTAGGCAATCATGCTACATCTTTCCTTCTTTATAAAACAAGTGTTTTTGTTATGACTATTGAATAACTGTTCTGAAACCTACCATTCGAGGTAACATTTTGGTAGTCATTGAAACACATGAAAGCTATGAATAATATATGAACAATATGTTTATGGAGGCGTGGGTTCGAATCCCACATCTGAAACCATGTTGCATGTCGCATTTACTGGTATATTATGGCCTAATAATAAGACACTCGGACACGCAGTGTTGTTCTATCTACTGACTTGTTGGAACTCCCTGAGTAAGCACACTGCGCATGCTCACATCGTGCGATCTATATTATAACAACATAATCATATAGGTGATATCATGATTAGGCAATCATGCTACAGTTTTGGTGTCAAAATCTTGGTTATCAGCAAGAAAAAATCAGGAAATTTGGTCAATTCGGGTGCATAGATTACCGCTGGTTGTCGAAACCCGTATGGAAAAATACCAAGTTTACTACATGGAATTTTCCAATGAAAAATTCATATTAATTTGACAGATTCCTGAACTTTTGAGGCAGCCACAGAATTTGTAATCTGATTGGCACATTTTGGAATTGATGAGTCAGGTTCTGCTTTGAGCAAACATCTGGGGTGTTACCATTCCTTGAGAACTACCTGCCGATTGGCCAGAAAGATGGATACATCATTTATTGCACCAATCAGAGACATTGTTTAAATAATTGTATCCCTGATAAAGATCGGGGTGAAATAGTTTAAAAGCTGTATCGTAATTGGTTATTTAAATGAATATATCTTAAATTAACCAATCAGAAGCGCTGTTAGATAGACAAGTAGACCCCAGGGGGTTAATACCATTCCTTGAGAACTAAAGTGAACCATCAAATGAACCATGACACAAGAGTCAATTTACGCCTGACAAGATGAATTTATTTGGTTACGAACAACAAAACATGTCAGTTATCACTGAGAAGTTCATTTTTATTTTAACACTTTCCACGTGGCTTTAGTTTTAACAAATACAAAACAGATTTTTCAGAAATCTTTCCCAACTTTCAAAGTCTCTCTCAATGCTTACTGAACCAATACTAGGCATGTTTGTAATGTACTATTTAAATACATTTCTCATGATGATTCCCAATATGGTGATGAAATTAAATAATTTTGACATTTTTGAAACATTCTGTGAACATTTGGAAGTGTAGTTTGCTGACGATTGCAGTGTGGAAAATGTTAACGACAATGGTAGTGAATTATTTGAGCTTATTTGGTCAAAACAGCAATCAGAACAAAAAGCCCATTTTGTTTATATTGGAATGTTATTGTCATGATTATAAAATATCAATGTTGAGAAATATCTAGTTTCACCTTGAGTTGATCTTGCAGATGAGATTTATTTGTAACTTGGACGATTAGAACTTGTTTCAATAGTGCTTTTGCAACTTAATTACATACACAATCATAACCTGACAAAATATACTGGGTATAGGTCACCCCGGTCATCCGGGTAATTTTTACATCCGGGTCATTTGCCATTGACAACAAACAATCCACATTGCAGTTCCTAGTGACCACGTGAGGCAGTCAGTGTAAGCTTAGGATGTTTACATTAGTAAAATTTCAAAATTCACAAAATGTTTCGCCCTATTTTTGGACTTTTAAAGTAAAAAAACATGTGAAAACTTGCATTGTGTGTAAATATGATAACATGAGTATGCAGAGGAATCCCTCTGGCAAACATTATAAGGTACAAAAAGGGCTATATTTGGGCTGTTTTCATAATGGTGCAATCTGAAAATGATGTTTGTTGTCGATGGCATGTGACGTCATTCCGGGGTCACCTATATAATACATATGTATACAAATACACACAAAAAAGGTCAGATTTGCACCTGCCCATATCTACATTCCATAGGAGTTGGTGCATGACATTTAATAAGCGGTTTCTGGTTTCAGCACAGGAAGCCAGCCAAAATGTACCAAAATTGCAATCCCACAATCCAAAGAGCATTTTGAATTACAATGGTTACGGGTAAAAGGTTAATTAATCGGCTTTTTATACCTATATGACCTTTGACCTTCGATAGCGACCATCCGTACAGGATGCGACACTGCAGCAATATAAAATACTAAACTTATCAGATCATCAAACCTTTTGTACCTTCTCAGCTGATTAAGCCTTCCGGGCTCCTGGCCTAATAGTGCATTGAAATTGGGGAAGAATTCGATGAAGGATTTGGTAGCGCTGGGGAATAAGGCTATATTAAAGAATATTTTGTCTCAAAGCTCTTCAAAACCTAATGCGGAATGCGGTTTTTTTAAATATAAAAAATTGAAATCCTTTGTATTTAAAATGATGTAATCAATGAAAATCTGAAAAATCTGTGAAATGTTGGGATTTTTTTTTTGAAAAAAAAAATTAAAATAAAAAATTAAAATACAAATATATTTTTCTTTCTAACGCGCATCGATTAACTAACGCATGCGGGAGCTTTGAGACAAATGATTTGTTTAACATAGCCTAATGTTTTCTGGAAGAATAGACAGCCCTGTTTAGATTTTCCATTTACAAAGAACAATGGCATTTACTGTAAAAGTGGTTATTTTCGCCTGCCCGCTTTGCTGATTTTCAGCCATTTCGCTTGTTTTTAAATTCGCTATTTGAAGTCCATTACATAGACATAGAATATAGACAAGATAAATAAATTTGTGTTTTTTTATTTCTGTGGTATCTGCTTGGAGTGCGAAAATTAATGTAGCGCAAACATTTCCACGTTTACAGTAGTTGGTATTACGGTAAAAAATCAATTGAAAGTGGAATGTTCAAAATTTCAAATGATTTAATAAGGTTTATCGCGAATCGGTAAAAAGCCATTGATTATCCCATTCTTCTGCATATTGGGATTGAAAAGGGGCAACAATATGCCCCCTTTTCTATCCCACACTGCATCAAAAAAGGATAATCAATGGATTTTTTTCCGATTGGCAATAAGGCTTATGGGGACAAAATGTATCAAAATTTTATTCAAAATTACACATTTATTTTATTAGTATTTCAATTTTATTTGAAAGGGTATAATTATGTGTTGCACAGGTTTTCTGAACACAATATTTCACACAATTGTGTCATTTTTTGAAACATTTATTTATAATAATAAAGAGCAAAAAGTAAGAAAATACAAAATAAAAATGGTTTTTGGTAAGATATTAAGCACCAAAGAAATTTCGACATGATTGCAATGTGTTTATAGAACGATTGCGTTGGTATATATGCAGAGATGGAAATACCCACATGACTTTCCACCTGGGATTGACTAGGTAGGAACTATACACTTTGTGGACTTAGAATATTTCTAACCTTAACTTTTATAAAAGGAAATAAATCAGTTGAAAAATTGGTCCTAGTGGGAATCGAACTATGGACCTCAGCATTGCAAGGCACATAACTCAACCACTAGACTAGTGAGGGGTGAACGGGCCAAGAAATGATTTTAATCCCTCTTATTATTACGGAATAAAGCAATACTACTATTATGATCAGTACACACAATATTATCAATAGAGCTGCACAGGGCTGGAAAAAATGCAAAGTTTCCCGGTAAGGAAAATTTGACGAAGTTAAAGCAACGGAGGGAGGGGGTGTCTGGGAGCAGCTTAAGCTTTTTGGAAAATTAAGGTCTAATTGATGCATGCCATTTGGTGCATCATTTATGTAATATCGGCTGTATAATGCCTATTACTCTAAAATTGGGGGGGGGGGGGGGATTTCCCGCGAGATGGCAACATTTCCCGGCAAGGAGCTTGCCGTTTCACCCTCTTTTTCCAGCCCTGGAGCTGAAACACACATGATCGTCAACCCCGGGTTGACAGTCATGTGGGTATTTCCATTACTGCATATTATATACATACACCTAACACAAAAAGTTCCAGACCAGGTGCTTTGATGCTGGGTAATTCAAAATTGATAATCGGTAAAAAAGATCTTGAGATATCCATTAAATGAGCAAATTTCTTCTCCGTAGTTTGATACCTCTGTCATAAAAGTTATGATGATACGTTATGTCCATGATTGCAATTATGTGTTTCCTGAAAGATTGTGTCAAGAAATCCTCTAAATAAAAATGATTGAACCGTACTATGCAACTTTGTGAAAATAATCTTGATGCATGACATTCACATCTCAAAGAATACAGAGAGATACATGGGTTTCACATGAACAGCTCATTGGTATCACATGGTCACCCAATGTGTATCATATGAACACCACATGGGTATCACATGAACACCCATTGATGCATGACATTCACATGTTACATCTCATATAAGGACTTAGAATAGAATACAGAGAGACACATGGGTTTCACATGAACAGCTCATTGGTATCACATGATCATGAATT
Source organism: Ophiura sarsii (assembly GCA_035610835.1). Lineage (NCBI taxonomy): Eukaryota > Metazoa > Echinodermata > Ophiuroidea > Amphilepidida > Ophiuridae > Ophiura > Ophiura sarsii. Next base: position 59,172,787 of record CM069444.1, read on the forward strand.
CAACCTGAAACTAATATACCTATAGTTTAATCAGTTCCAAATTGGCGAGAAATACTCATTTTTTATCTCTCCACGCACCAAAGTAACACCAGCGCAAAAGTAACAACAGCGACTATATTATTTACATGCACATGATGCACAGTTCGCTAGTTGTAATCAATGCCTGCCCACATCCTTCTGTATTCATTCACTGCTGTAACACGGTTTCACCAATTTGGAACTGATCAAACTACAATAGGTATATTAGTCTCAGGTTACATTGGACATCAAATGTGTTAACGGAATCTTGGTGTATAATATTAACAATGTGTCTTGTATTTATCGCAGTTAGTGTCTAAGGATTCTTATTGACACCACATGGATCTCACATGGACAGCATGAGCTTCACATGGGTATCACATGAACATCACATGATATAAAACAACATTGGTAAACATATTCATGGTTACAAATGTTAAACACGACTCGTAATTTAACAATTGCCCGTCATCTCTTACACCATCACAAAAGACATGGTTTAAAGGTGGATATTCCGATCACTTTTTTCACATCAAAATATTTTGATATCAGAAGAAAACCCATTTGTTTTCTCATTATTTCTGTAAAATCTTAGGCGCACCATATGTTCCATTTTGATGTTATAGGCCAAAATGCAGTGAATTACTGCTAAAGATCAATGAGCAAATTTCATGTCACCTTATGCTTCTAAAATAAGAACCATTGGAGTTATGCATTTTAAACTTTGGAATACGACTATTTTAAGGATGACCCTTCATGTTGAATAGTAACAATCAAGTTGAAAATCTGGCCAGCAATCGGAACACCTACCTTTAATTGGATTATATAGTTAATAAACATAACAGCTGCCATCACAATAAATATGTTCCTTTTATTTGAGTTTCTGGATCCAAATCATGGTCCTGGGGGCAATATTAGTCTAGAGATAACCGTTAAATAGACTCCAACGCATACACTGGTACGTATATTTCATGATTTTGCTGTCTGTTCATTTGAGTGAAATGTTTTTAAAGCAGTAATTTAATTGGATATTCATAACATAGGCACTATTAAATAGGCAGTTATGCAGGCATCAATGATGTGCATATCTTGAACCTATTCTCCTCAAGGATAGTCAAAGATAAGACACCTAGGGCCGTATTCTCGTACTAAATGCGGTTTTAGCTTAAAACTGTGTCTAACTAAACGCGTGTCTAACTTAAACACAAGTTTATCTTTTAAACAACGTGCTTAACAAAACACGGTTTTAAACTCCACGAATCTCGTCCCCAGAGTGGTCGTGCGTTACTGTACACAGGTATTTATTTTTGTTGTGGCCCTCATAGATTACAATAGATATCGACCGAATACCTCAAAAGCATGTGTATTTTTAATACTACACGATCTGAACGTCAGCTTGCAGCAGGCACGGTTCAGTGATCATTCAAGGCATACAGTTGGTGTATGAGTTCAGTTAAACACGCTTTAAACTACCCCCATACCCATGTTTAAAGTTAGACACTTTTAAGTGAGTTAGACACATGTTTAAGTTAAACACATTTTTGAGAATTACGTCTAGTTAAACGATGTGTCTAAAGTCAAAGTTAGACGCGTGTTTAGCCTATAACCATGTTTAACTTAATACGAGAATACAGGCCCTAATCTGTACCTAGTTATATTTTTAAGGTAATGAATCTTGACCCAATTTATAGTTGGGACAAGTGAATCTATGATGAATCAAATTACCTATATTTCAACTTCTCCAATATATGTACACTGAGGTAAATCTTCACCCGATAAATAAATAAGAACCAATCTTGACCTAATTGTTCCTGAAGGAAGGTGAATACAGACGAATGCTTGAGGAGGGTAGGTTCACGATTTGAATTGACACCTGCATTAGTGCTCAGTTAAGAAACTGATAGGGCAACTTTTATGCCATGAATTACACAACTTGTTACCATGCATTGGGCTCATACTCATATGCACAATGCTTAGGAGCACTCTCTCATCTGCCCCCAAGACCATAACTTGAAACCAGAATTTCTGTACAGCAGTTTCCATACAACTATCCCTATCATCACATTCCTATCATATAGGATTGACCGTTAATGTTGTGTATCGGCGTGGTAACAGGTTCCGTCACGGCCCATTCATACCAGACGTTGCGGGCGGTGGAATTCCTCCAATAGTGAACGGTCAGTTTGGATTTAGCTTTCAGACAGATGGGATCCTATGGAACATAAGAAAAATGATAATATGATTAATTAATTACAGGTACATTCAGTAATTTTGAAGCAAACAAGGCTTTTGTTAGCACGCGTCATTGCGTTTAGAGGTGATTTTGAAAGTTCTGACACCTTTTCAAACTCTAGGCATGTGTATTTTGCGTCCATTTGGATGCGCAAATAAAAGTTTGACAAAAATAATAATAAGCTTATTACAAAGAAGAAACAAATTTGTCAGCTAAATCACTCTTAATTATAGTTTATTTGAACCCAATTTATAGTACTATGGAGTTTCACTGGAAATGGGTTTATTTAGTAAATCTGTGCATTTTCTTACTTAATGATCGCTAAAATGTGATATTTCGCAGGCGATTTTCATCTCCGGGTTTATTGGCTGGTGATCCATCATCTTGGATTTAAGTTTGACAATAGATGTCTCCCTAACAATCGGCCCATGGACTCACATTTTTCTGTTTGGACGCGATTTGTTGGCACCTCGTCGGCAAGCGTGGACGCGCATTTTTCAAACCTTAACGGGAAGCCTGAGGCAAACATTTTATGAGATTACTAATGGCCAATCTTGGATTAACGCCAGTTTGTTAGAGTCTATTTTTTTTGTTCACTCTAAACAGTTGTAAATACACAAAACAGCAAATATTTGCAAAATTCTAAGAATGTTGTCAAATGAGGACCGTGTTTGTTTCCTCTAATAGTTTAGTTAATTTTAGGAGATAACCCCTGTTCTTTAAACCTAACCAACCCAATTTGAATTTGAGATTGACTTTTGTATACAAATTTTGTTAAATTCTTTTAGAAAATGTTTTAAAATGTTTTTTTGAAAATTGTTATAAATTCACCAATTGAAAAACACTCCGCCAACTGACCCTGCTGAGGCCTAACAAAAATAAATTGTTGTTTCCGGTAACCCGACCGACCCTCTCAAAACCTGCCGGCCGTAAAAATTTTATCAACATTTTGAAAAAATAAAATTTATTTTCTACCTACCGTTTGTATTTTTTCAGTCCAAATTTACGGTAATGTATTGAGAGAATAAATATTTTACATTCCCATTTAGTTTTACATTCCCATTTTGCCGAAGGTCCAATTTAAATGTACCCATTCCATGAATTCTGCAACAATTCTGAAGTTAGTACTTTCCGTTCGTCCGTACGCCTAGTTTATTTCCATTCATCAACAACAGCGCAGTATTTGCGGTTATCGCAATAATTACGTTTTTGGTACCACCAACAAACCAACCAACCACATGGAATGACGTAGCGTAACATGGTAAAAATAACACACTGGGAACCGTGTGGAACAGAAAAGAAATATCATATTATTAACCTCAGTTCGGGCATGCAAAAGTCTCTCGCGCACGTGTTGAGAAGTAAGCGCAATATCACGTTGTTCAAAGCAGATTGCTAAGGTTAATGCTTGTTTACATCGATGTTTAGCAAAGTACGATCGAAGGAAAAATATTTATTTTTTAATGAGAAAATGCAGTGTATTTACATTTAATGAATTATAATAAAATAATGAATGAAATTTGCCTCGAAAGTGGGCGTTCACTGTTCAGACCGGGCGTTCAAATTGCGATGACGGTCAAAATTCGGAAGCTTTGCAATTAATTTACATGGTGAATCTAAAATAATATTTTTTGTACTTTTTTTTCTTTTCCCGACCGACCGACCCTCTTTTTTGTCAGCATGTTACCGGAAACAAACATTTATTTTTGTTAGGCCTGAGAGTACAGTATGTCCACTAAACAAGGTGTTTTCTTTTAGTCGCCTTATGCCATTAAACTCTTGGGTCTATGATTCAACATTGATTGCATTTACATAATATTACCTTAATTGGGAAGTAGAATGGGAACCAGCTAAACATGCCTTCTGAGTATGTTCTTGGTTCAGTACCTGTTGGTAAATAACAAAAGAAATGAAAATTAATTATTATTTTTATACCGTTCATTATTTTATACCAATTACTTGTTTAAATCAATCTTGAAAATCGATAGTCGGTGGCAAAATAATTCAGCATCTTTCTGTAACCAGGACGTACAAAGCAGGAACATGGAAGTGTGGTTGCAATTGGTAAGTAGATCACCATGACTTTGAACCAACCACTGCTCGCATTCGATTGGCCCAATTGCATCCATGGCCTCATGAATGTTACTGCCCACATGCACGCACAGTGCTGACCTTCTACGCCGGTGACTATAGCACTTATAAAACTCTATTGTACATTTCACGGACATAAATTATGCTAATGAGCTCATTAAATGACGTCACTCGCATCATCGGGTTTCCCCGATGATTGAAATACGTTGATTGAAATTCTAGGTCGAGTAAAATGATGTTCTTATTTGTTGTCTGTGAGCTTTTCTGATATTTTCCCCGTATTGGGAGTATTTTTTTATATTGAAAATAGACAGTTCAAATTAAACGTTGGTTCCAAGTTCAACTGACAGCACATGTATTAAAGGCGACAGCAACGGCAATATGCAAGCAACATTTGAGAAAAAACGATGCCCGACTTTGCAAGAAAGTGTACGGGGAAGTGTACGGGTGAACATGGCAAACCAAAACAGCCTAGTAAATAATCACCTCCGTGGCGCAATTGGTTAGCGCGTTCGGCTGTTAACCGAAAGGTTGGTGGTTCGAGTCCAGCCGGGCGTTGTTACTTTTTGCATTTAATGCAGATCGACAAATCACAGTAAAAATATAATATTGACAAAATCACAGACCACTTACACAAAAATCGCATCTGCGCATGCTCCTGTCGTGATCGAAATCTACCACACAAGCAATGGGCGAGTTTTATAAGTGTATAGCTACCCAAAGAAGGTTGTTTTTGTGCAGTTCAGCATTCTTGCTACAAAGCTTTCCCCAAAACAAACAGTGCCAAACATGAGCTGAAATAATTAACAGCTAAAATAAACCTGACTTCCCCCTTCTTATAATACATGGTACAGATATGAATAACAATGCCACATACAAACAAGTTGAATGACAATTTAAACATACATATGTCTAATTAAAAGAATAAAAGGGTCTTTAGGAAAACAAGAGGACTGAATTGAAGTCACATCAATTGTACTTGCGGCAGGATTTTCTAAAGACCCTCGTTTAACAACATTATAAGCCTTTGATTGTAATGTAATGTCAATGGGAACCAGTAATACAAAGTGTCAAGATTCCAACTACTGACATTCTTACAAAATCTATGATATTTCAATACACTTTTTGCAATTATGTCTAAAGAGAGAGAATTTTTGCAATTATGGCATCTCCATCAAGCCACATAAAACGCTGCGTCAACTCTTGGTTTCCCCAAAGATAAACCAGATGTGAGGACAACAAACACGCATTCGGCAGGCTTTATTTATTCAACTTTGTTCAAAATGAACAAATCAAAAAAGAGGATACCATTATAAATATGTATGAGGTGTAATAAATTGTATTCCATCTGCTATGGTCTGCTTATCCTAGGCTGTTTCTAAATGTTAATACTTACTGAGCATAATATCATCATAAAGAATGGTGTCAAAGTATCCAGCAAAGCCGTGTAACTGTGCCTCATTGGCTATGTCAAAGGTCAAACTCTTGTACCGTGTGTTATCAGTGTTGTTTTTATTAGGATGGTGGAATGTGAATACAGGCTGTGCCTCGGCTAAGACGGTGACGTTGTGTAGTCTTACTACGTAGGGGGTTTCAAAGTGGGCCTGTAGAATAATCATCAAATATTCTGGATTATTACATTTCATAATATTAGAGAACAAATTAATCATGTCAACAGATTCAAGCATTGTAATTGTAACTCAGCTTATTTGTAGAAGAAGGTACTGTAAAAGCGCGAGTACAAAAATGTGCGAGTATATTCATTTTGTATGTAGGTCTATGTAAGGAAGCTCAAAATGGCGAAAATAAAAACCAAGTAAAATTGTTCAAAATGGGGAAAATTACAATCGCAAAAGTTTCCATTTTTACATTACTGTTTCCTATGGACAAATTTGAGACTATTTTCATAAAGTTAGTGGTGAGCTATAAAATGGTGATGTTTCAAATTCATTGGGGGCTGCCCTGTTATTGATGCAGTGTGATCTGCTGAGCATTTTTACACCTTTTTATTGAAATTAGCCAGAGAATAAAGGTGTGCCGGCCAAAAAACTGGTCTGGATGGGGGCATCCGAAATTTGCCATTTGGCTTTGAAAAATGATGTAACTCTTGTTATACTATGCCCAATTATGTTGATTTTGGTATCAATTTATATTTGTTTGAGGTCAAAGAATCCATTATTTCAGCCCTGTATAGCAGCCCTGTATAGCCTACCGCTACTAGAATCTGATCCCAGAGTCAAAGGGAGGGGTAATCAAAAAAAACTTATTATTGGGGTAACAGGGCACACTTTACCCGTCAGTACTGGCTACGGGCCTAGGAAAATAATTTGTACTATTTCCTTGATGAATATGGAATATGGAATGAATATTGAGCTCTATAGTTTAATCAGTTCCAAATTGGCAAGAAATAATTGTTTTTTTATCTCTTAGCGAGCAAAAGTAATCCATGCGTAAGCGAGCAATTATGGCCAAACTCACATGGTTTTGGTGACACGATGCTGCTCATATGATGCACTGTGCGCTTGTTGTCTTCATATGCGCATGTACATCCGTCTGCATTCATTCGCTGATGTAAGAAGGCTTCGCCAATTTGGAACTGATCGAACTATACAATACTGCCTGTGAAACCCCTATATAACGATGGACTTAAAAACTAAACCCTTACCTCTGGGTGTTTTTCTCTATCTTTACACATTTGTACTTCATTGAAGAGTTTATGTGACATTAATGGGCTGAGATAGGATGTGTAACTACCAGGTATACTGACACAGTCATCTGAAATTAAACAAATAGGAACAAAAATTGAAAAGAAAAATGTTAATCAAGAAATGTATTTAATTCATCTGATACATTTCCTTCTCTTTTTTAAAGGTTTTGTCATTTGTTTTGATATACAGCATTTGGTGTTTAGCCTAATCTGACATAACCTTAGGCCTAACCCCCCCCCCCCCCCCCCTCAGAAGCTGGAGCTTTTTGAAAAATGAGGCTGCAATTGGCGCAATATACCCAAACCTGTATTCAGTCATTTTTAGAATAAAGCAGTGCATTGAATGATGAGTAAACAGTTAATATTTTATTTATTTATTTGAACATACGCTTTTAAAACAGCGCACCCGTCTACCCGACGGTGCGTTCATATACAGAAAATCACAAGATTAATACACAATTATATACACAAATTACAAAGTTTTACCATGAGATAGATACATATTATATACAGACACAAAGTCAATCATACAAAATTGATCTGAAATTATGTCAGGCACACGTGGAAAATGGCACTATACATGTATATACATGAACAAATATATTAAATTCAATCGTCATTGTTTGCGCATTTCGTCTCTAATCGTGCCTTCCATGCACGCTTGGAGAAGGACTTACAAAATTTGTCAAATACATGATAAAAGTCGTTAACATTGCTTATATTACAAAATGTGGTGTATGTACTACCTAGCATTAATTTATATTTTACATCAAGATTGCTAGAGATAAATAGCACCCATACATCAATACCATTTAAGTCAATTAGAGCCTTTTCTAGATTATTATATTCATTAGTTCTTATAGCATTAAGTGACATGCAAGTGAAAAGAAAGTGTTTTGTATCCTCAACACCATTATTACATAATTGACAGGTGCCATTTTAATCAGGGGTCCATTTACTCACTTTGGACTCTAATGGTAGTGTATTTGAACGAATCTTGAATTTAAGACAAGCCCCATAAAAAATAATCTCAATATGAAAGAGAATACAATCTTAGAAAATATTGTTCAAACACTTTGTAGGTGTAATGTAAAGTGTTCCCCCTTCTGCCCCTGATCAATGTTGAATCCCACAATTTGGCCACCATCAATCAGCACAAGGCCTCGCATTATTGGTCCGTGGGGAATGGGGAGGAGTATAAGAAAAGGAATACTTCAGGCTACCATAAACAAGTTTCTATTTTCACGTGACTCAAATAGCGTGCATGTTCTGGTACAAACAGCATGGCAATTAGGGTCAGTGTTGGAACACATTTTCCCTATGATTGTAGGTTGGTTGTTTCAACATAAATTAGAATGATCAATGTAGAGCAATTGTGGCGTATCAATATCTGTGCAAGTGTATCAAAGTCATCTAATTTCTTGAGATACATGACATACACATTGACCTAATAATTTACCAATGACAATACCCAATCACATTTTACTCTATACTTTCAAATAACTGCCCGAGTTATACTCTCATAAAAACAGGTACCTTTGAGAAACTTCTGAGCGCCATCTAAACATTCAGGTGAGAGTTCATTGTCTCCAAATGACCCCAATAATTCACTGACGATAATGTCTGCCTTGTCCGTTGATGACCAATCTCTCATGTCTGTCTGTATGACGGTGACACGATCACCCCACTTGTCCTCTTTTAAAGAATATAATCTGTAGGAACAAGTCCAATGTAGTGTTAATAATACAATGCACATGCGAAAATTTGAGCACCGATACCCGTGACGTCATCGACACCGGGACTTTCAATCGCCGCGAATTTTAAAAATTGCATGTTGAGTGATGGCAGTATTTATTCATTTTTGTAACTAGTATGATGTTTTGTTCTTAAAAATTTATAAAAATTACGTAAATTAATAATGCCAATGTTGTGCTTGCGGGACCCTTCCTTTAATTGATCGGACGGGACCCGGGATTCCCGTATGACTTTCTTTTGTTGAGCTCTGTATAATGGCTTCTATAGTTTAAATCAGTTCCAAATTGGCGAGAAATATTCATTTTTATCTCTACACGAGCTAAAGTTGCGCCTGTTGCCTTTATGCGCGCCCGCATTCTTTTGTATTCATTCGCTGCTGTAAGGAGGCTTCGCCAATTTGGAGCTGATCAAACTAAGGTTGCAAGTAATTCCCGGGTACCCGCCCGTAATCTCGGGTACTAAATTGGGTACCCGGATTCCCAAAATTTATAAAAAATAAAAATAAAAATAAATAAATAAATAAATAAATATTTTTTCCAAAGTCTTTTTTAAGTATTGGATGACCCATATTTTACTGAAAATGACCCTATTACCACAGTAAATATTTAGTAAATGTTTGTATAATGTATTTAAATTAAAAACATAATAACTAATTTTGAGTCAAATCAAATTATAAATGTTGTTTATATGCCTGTGATCTGGTAATTAAGAAAGATGTTCCATTTGTGCATGATGGATATAATGACAGATAGGTTTTGAATGCATTTCAAATTCTTTAATACACAGATTTACCATTTTTTATTACAACATCACATGCATATTAACAACAGTGATCATTTTTTTAAACATGAAATTCTTTGAAATCAAAATAAATTATACAAACAATAACAAATCTTGCTAGTGTTTTAATATGTTACAGGCAACACTTTCCTTCCCATATTAAATGATAAGTTACTGAATTAAGGTATTTTTTATTGTTAGAGCATGATATGTATGGTGTTACTTGACGGTCAGGTAAGGAGTCACTCGATGCCGTTTAAATGACTGGTTTTTACTCTGAAAATGAAAAAAAAAATGGAAAATTGATTTTTTTTGTTTTTGTACCCTATTTCGGGTACCCACCCGAAAAATAGGTCGGGTACCCAGGAATCGAAATACCTGTGAACTTGCAAGCCTAGATCAAACCATACCTTTTAATTACTCTACTATTTTACAGTCAGTTCCAAATTGGCGAAACCTGTCTGCAGCAGCGAATGAATTTTGAAAAGCATCGTGCGCAAAACTCTCGCATGACGAAATATGGTGCGTAGCGCTGCAGTGTCATTGTATGCGTGACTCTTGCGTATACTAAAATCACGCGTTGACGCTTGGATTACTTTTACGCACGGATAGATAAAAAACATATATTTCTCGCCAATTTGGAACTGATTGAACTAAACTGCTCACAAAAAGTATCGAAACACTTAGAAATGATCCAATATATAACGGCTCGAAAGGGTATGCATTAATCGAAGCAAACAACTAAGTGCATAATTTTGTTCCGTGTATTTTGACACCTCGATCGATGAGATATGATGTTGCGGAGCGGAGTTATTGTCATTTCAATGGTCGTGGGTCCAGTTTCAAAAGTGACAATCATCCTATAGAAAGAGGTTTGCATTACTGTTTAGAATGATCAGATTCGTGCTTTTCAATAGGGATGAGTGTCACTTTTGAAACTGGACCCACGATCATTGAAATGACAATAACTCCACTCCGCAACATCGTATCTCAACGATCGAGGTGTCAAAATACGCAGAACAAAATTATGCACTTCGTTATTTGCTTCAATTAATGCATACCCTTTTGAGCCGTTATGTATTGGATCATTTCTAAGTGTTTCGATACTTTTTGTGAGCAGTTTATATGTTATAACGTAACAATAGCGTTGGGATTCTTTAGCTTCTTTAGTTTAATCAGTTCCAAATTGGCAAGAAATATTTGTTTTTATCTCTTCACAAGCAAAGTAATCCAAGCACAATGCGCTTGTTGCCTTGATGAGCGCCCGCGCCAATCTGTATTCATTCACTGCAGTAAGGAGGCTTCACCAATAAGGAGCTGATCAAACTCTACCTTTTAATGACTCTACAATTTTACTCACGTTACAATAGCGTTGGGATTCTTTTCCACAGCATACAAGCAAATCTTTCTTTCCGCCTGGTCAGCTGCCTTTAACGCTGCTGTTACTAAGGGGCCACGCCCAGCACCCAACACCATGACGACTACAGTGGCGGAGTTCTTTTCTGCATCTGGCACTTTGTCTAATAATGCACGATAGACGGCCTCCTGGTACCGGGTGTATTTGACGGGATCCTTCTCAAATATCTCGTACGTTTGAGATTCTAAGTTGTCTGAAAGAGGCTGCAATGTAAGAATGTTTTTGCGAGTTATTACATGAGTATCACATGAACAGTACATGTGCTTAAATACTGTAAATTATCTGGTAATAAGTATAATCGTAATTTTGAAAATAAAACTCCTAAGTGAAAATAACAAATTATAAATTGAGAAGAAATTTCAAATATTGCACATAAACATTGACTTGATATTAACAAAGCTATGTGTCAAAAACAAAACGCATTTGATTTTTCAACACACATTATCGGGTGTAGCAATAGGCAGATTATTGCTTATTTGGTAGCGACAATTCACCAGTCGATAGTAAAATGAGGATCGGGGATGTTTCAATTGGTCAATGCGGCCAATACACATACCTGTCACACTGTCAAAGCACATGGGTATCATGTGAATCCCACATGGGCATCACACAAACCTCACATGGGTATCATACTACTCTGTACTACCCTGTAATGGACACTGTAAATAGTCTTCATATTGCACATGGGTATCACATGAGCCCCACATGGGTATCACATGAATCCCACATGGGCATCACGCAAACCACACATGGGTGTCATACTACTCTGTACTACCCTGTAATGGACACTGTAAATAGTCTTCATATTGCACATGGGTATCACATGAGCCACACATGATGAGCATCACATGAATCCCACATGGGCATCACACAAACCTCACATGCAGCGTTCATGATAACCGGTGTCGCGTCGCGAAATGCTCCACACTTTTGAAGTATTGCTATTCAATTGCACAAATGTGTAGCTAAAAGTGCGACGCAAGAAGATTCCCTACTTGATATTTGATCACGTTCCATCAAAGCCAAACCTAAAAAGATTTCGTTTCATCTTCAAATAACTAAAAAAAGTATGATAAATCCTTAAGTATCGGCAGTTCATATTTCGTTTTTGTCAGAGTTAAACACCGTATTGCTTTACACGCACGTGCGCAAAAGTCTTACTGTCGGTTTAAAATTTAAAAAATTGCGGTTTCTGCACACATCGGAGCAAAGTTATAATGATGACGTCACTTTTGATGCTAGTCTTGTTCCCATGCCGTAGAGTGTTACGAAAAGGTGAATCGAAAAGGCGCCAACAAAAATGACTTGGAATAAAACTAATGGTGCACCACGAACACAAGGAAATTCCTTGAATGAATCAATAACAAAATGGCGTTTAGTAAGAAGATGATGTAAACAATTATGAAATCCATCGTGACTTGTGAGCAAAATAATGCCTGTATTTCCTTTTGTTTTATTACTAAAATGTGACATGTGTTAGTTCAAATTGTAAAATCTACATTTGTAGATCGTGTACACATGTTACATATCCTGTATTTTGCTTATGGGACACTGTTTATACGTGCGCATGCCAGATTATGTAGAACGTGCAAAGTTGATGAAATGTTAATTTTATACTAGAAAAAAGTGCTATACAAAATTTGTGAATTGTGAAAACTAATAGTGCATCACACTTTTTGCTACACAAAAAAAATGCTGGAAATTGAACGCTGCTCACATGGGTATCATACTACTCTGTACTACCCTGTAATGGACACTGTAAATAGTCTTCATATTGCACATGGGTATCACATGAGCCCCACATGGGTATCACATGAATCCCACATGGGCATCACGCAAACCACACATGGGTGTCATACTACTATGTACTAACCTGTAATGGACACTGTAAATAGTCTTCACATTGCACATGGGTATCACATGAGCCACACATGAGCATCACATGAATCCCACATGGGCACCACACAAACCCTACATGGGCATCATACTACTCTGTACTAACCTGTAATGGACACTGTAAATAGTCTTCATATTGCACATGGGTATCACATAAGCCCTACATCATGAGCATCACGCAAACCTCACATGGGTATCATACTACTCTGTACTAACCTGTAATGGGCACTGTAAATAGTCTTCATATCCTTTTGCGAAAGCATCTACCCCTCCTAGCGGTGGTTGTGCTTGATAAAGATGGTCCATGTACTGTTGATAAGCCCTAATACCTTTATCTGGGTGTCTGTTGGTCCCTGTTATCATCATCTGAACATCAAGCTGAAAGAATACAGGTCAGATCAAAGGTTAAAGGTAGCATAGCAATGAGTTCCTCTTTTGTTTAAAAGCTCAATACATTTCAATACGTAGGCCAAACAAAGAAGAAGGTCCGTCTCAGAAGCCCGCCCGCATTGGTATGTTGTTGATTTTTTTGATTGATTTTTGATCTCTTTTTTTTATCTTTAAAAAAAAGTTTAAAAAAGTTATATGTAAGCTTGGATTAGCAAAAAAATAGTAAAACAAAAAAAAATTGCATACATCATAGCCTATTTTCTAAAAAAAAACAACAAAAAAAACACCACTTAGCTTATTTGCAAAATGTTTCTGAGACAGACTTTCTTCTTTGTTTGGCTTTACCTTACATATTTTGTTAACCCTAACCCTCCTAGAAACTACAAAGTCGGAGGCTGTTACAATTTTGTACCGCACGGTGGCCCGGTCTCTCGTACCATGCTCTGCCAAGTTTTTGGAAGCCGACCCGTATAGCTCAGTCAGTAGAGTTTCGGACTTGTGTGCACGCGGCCCGGGTTCGATCCCTGACACATGCAGAGACTGATTTTCCCCTTAAATTTGACCCATTTTCTCCCCCGATAGTTTAATTCACAAATACACGCCCAGGGAGTTAGGGTTAATGAATACTTGATGTATTTTTTTGTGAGTTTGCTGTGATCTATTTTATTGGTCAGAAACATTTACAGGTAAGCTCATGTTATACAGGGTGATTTACAAAAACTGCAATAGTGGAAAGAAGCCATCTTGTTTTCAAAACCAAGTTCAAATTTGAACATTTTGAACTGTTATAAGAATAATATACAAATACTACATGGTAGAGGGAAAATAGAGTAAACTATTTTCCCTGAGGGAAAATAGTGTGCCATATTGCCCTGATCATACCATGTAGTAGTATTTGTTTTATTACACCTCACTGTGACTCTTGGGATGAGGTTGTAGGGAAATAGTCAAAACTATGTCCCTAGGAAAATTGTGATAGGAATTACAACTTTGTGTTGAAGAAATAACAACTCAATAGCATATTCTGTTTACCTATGGTGAACTCTTTTACCAATATAGACGTTTTACATGTTTGTCCACAAGACACCCAAAACATGTATAAGATCGAAAAATGTGTCTCTCATTCAATTTTTTTTTAAATTTGTGATACAATTGGAATTTAATGTATCATTTCTTGTTTACATGGGGCTAACATTATCAGTTTATTTTACCCATGCTATAAATCAGGCTTTTTCAACTAGATTTACTGATGCGCCACATTTTAGTAACTAACTTGATGAAGCTCCACTTGGTCATATTTTTTAGAATTTACAATGGCAAAATTCCCTTTATAAATATTTTAACATAATTATGTAGGCAACATAATAACTAATATTACTCTTTTGAGGGCACATGCGCGCGCGGCGCGCAAAAAATTGCTGTCTTTATACATCTGACCGTCATAGGCCTATGAAATCTGGCTATATCATGATATGATTTAATTTTAAACACTCTCGCGCCACTTAGGATGCCTCGATGCGCCACAAGTGGCGCTCGCACCACCATTTGAGAATGCCTGCTATAAATATTGCTTATGATGTTTGAATACAAATATGAAATAATTCCAAAGGTACAAGTAGTTGGTGGGATATTCAAATGTGAAAATGCAAAGTTTTCAGTGTCAATTGAAAATCATTATGCTTCGTGGACAAACACGTAAATTGAGTTGTGCAGTAAAAAGGTTCACCAAAGACAAACAGAAAGTGCAATTGACTTCATTTTTACACACAGAGTTAGTGACAAGTATAGCATTCTTGCAACGTTTAAACAAATTCAAAATACAACTAGTATATAATAATCTTGATTTATAAAGCGCCTTCCCAAGATTGATCAAAGCGCTGTAGAAAAGAAAGATGGTTTCTTTCCACTATTACTGTTTGTTTTACTCACATCCGGTATGTCGTCAAATTTGATTACCTACCTTAAATAATTTGTTAACAAATACTTGATGTGCTTTTGAGAGTACTGGGTAGCCTTTTTTGTTAGTCAGGAATATGTTGGTTGAAAATATTGCACATTTGACAGGCTCTCCTAGCCATCGCTCGATCACAGGCATGGATGGCATGTCAAGGGGTACCTCTAGAGCTGTGGGATGAAAAAGATAAAGACAATTTTGAGTTTTACATTACTAAAAATATTTTCTCTCTGGGAATTTTTTTGCTAGGTTATTTATTTTCTGCAAGATTTTCCTAATGCAGATTTCCATGCCCATTTCTAGGGCACATGTCTCCTGTAATCTGGAAAAACCTAGTAAGCCTGTTGAACGCAAATTTGAGAAAATAAAAGGAAAACTTCCCATTTTTTTTACAGACTAGGTTTTTCCATACTAGGTTCTTCCAGATGAAGACTACACTAATTGCAACATCTTGTAATGTATCAGGATTCAGGAAATAGGACTGTCCACTGTTTGAGTGTGTCAACAGTGGGAATATCAAAGACGAGTGAGTGTCCTTGTTTGCCGGCAAACACAAACGTGTATCATGCCACATGCCCATAGGGAAGTGTCAACCCTTTTTGGCGCCAAATTTATCAAGCACTGTAAGTGTAACTTTTTAACTATTAATGTGATGTACATAAAAGTATACTTTTTGTAAACAAAATGAGTCAGAGAATCCATTTTTGGTATCAAATTTCACTAAAAATAGTGATTTTTAATTGGCGCCAATTTTTTTTGTCAACCTTACAAAATCAGTTTTGGGTAATACATTTCCAAAATGTCACAAAAATCATCTTAACCGCAAGCACAACATTGAGCATTATTTGTTAGAAAAATAATTATCGAGCTGAAAATACGTAATTATATAGAACAAAACATCATACTAGTCACAAAAACTAATAAAAACTGCCATCTCTCAACATGCAAATTTTAAAATGTGTGGCTATCGAAAGTCCCGGTGTCGATGACGTCATGGTTATCGGTGCTCAAATGTGTGCATGTGCATTGTATATCTATGACTTTTGCCACATAACCCTACGTCTTATGCAGTCCAGCATGATTAGCAATACTTAGGCAACACTACATTGGCAACAGGGCTTTTCTC
This sequence comes from Ophiura sarsii, assembly GCA_035610835.1. Classification (NCBI taxonomy): domain Eukaryota; kingdom Metazoa; phylum Echinodermata; class Ophiuroidea; order Amphilepidida; family Ophiuridae; genus Ophiura; species Ophiura sarsii. Next base: position 59,189,154 of record CM069444.1, read on the forward strand.
CCAACCGAACAGCCAAACATGTGTCAAAGTAATAAACAGCTGGAGGTCGTCTTGACTTTCCACCTTCTAATACATGGTACATATAGGCAAATTTGGCCCTAGATATGAAAAGAAGTTGAATCCCAACAAAAATATTTATTCAAAAAATCAAGGGTCTTTAAGAAAAACAAGAGAGGATCGAATTGAAGTAATATCAATTGTACTACTTGCAGCAGGATTTTCTTAAAGACCCTTGTTTAACAAAATTATAAGCCTTTCTTTGCAATGTTATGTTAATGGGAACCAGTAGACACTGGTGACAGAAATCAGTGGTCATGTGATGAAAGTGAAGCATGCTGGGTTTGCTCAAGACATTTTCTTTGCCATCTCACCTACCTATACCAAGTCTCTTATGATGATGACACACCCTACGTAGTGTATTCCACCATCTCCATGGATCCTGGCTACTATTCACGCCTTCATCTTCATCCTCTTCCTCATCTACTTCCTTCTTAACCTTTGGTGTGGCATTATCTATCAGATCTTCAGGGCGGTTGTTGATAGATACGGGAACCTGTACCCATACCTGTAAATAGAACATTCATATATAGGTCGCCCGGTCAGCCAGGTATTTTTCTACATCAGGGTCATTTGCCGTTGACAACAAAGCTAAACGTTTACGGTCTACTCAACCATACACTAAGATCGTTCCTAGTGATTGTGTGAGGCAGTGTAACTGACTGTTGTTTACATTAGCAAAATTTCCAAAAATTGCAAAATGTTTCGTGTGATTTTCTGACTTGCAACTGTAAAAAACATGTTAAAACTTGCATTGTGAGAAAATACGATAACATGAGTATGCAAAGGAATCCCATGGGGCATGGGCAAATATTCTGTTTGATGGTACCATATCAAGGAGGTAAAAAAGGCTTTATTTTGGCCGTTTAGTGATGGCGCAATCTGAAATATGCCGACTTCATGGTGTTTGTTGTCGATGGCTATGGCATGTGACGTCATTCCAGGCCAACCTATAACAATGGCATGGTTTGGTTTATTGCAAAAGTTATAGGTCATTTCATTCAACACTTCATTCAACACTTCCTTACAAATTTGCACATTTCAGATAATTTAGGTACTTAGTCCAAAGACTAAAAACATACATTTACTCCTATATCAGTCTTTAAAATGTTATGCAATTGTTTGGATTATTTATTGTTATTCAAGGTCCACATTGTTGTAATACTAATACGTAAAATATTGACAGGTATCCGCTGGTAGACTAAGACCAGCGGTATGGGTCAACTGATGCTTCATATACACAATACATTATAGGATACAAGACTTAGGCTACTAACCTGATGATTGCTATGTCCTAACATATGACTATACAGACATCTTCCAAGATTAACACATTCTATGCTGTTGATAGGATTCAGTATGGCTGGTAGGCTAAGACCAGCGGTATGGGTCAACCGATGCTTCATATACACAATACATTATAGGATACAAGACTTAGGCTACTAACCTGATGATTGCTATGTCCTAGCATATGACTATACAGGCATCTTCCAAGATTAACACATTCTATGCTGTTGAGAGGAATCAATATGGCTGGTAGACTAAGACCAGCGGTATTGGTCAACTGATGCTTCATATACACAATGCAGTATAGGATACAAGACTTAGGCTACTAACCTGATTATTGCTATGTCCTAGCATATGACTATTCAGACATCTTCCAAGATTAACACATTCTATGCTGTTGAGAGGAATCAGTATGGCTGGTAAACTAAGACCAGCGGTATGGGTCAACTGATGCTTCATATACACAATACATTATAGGATACAAGACTTAGGCTACTAACCTGATGATTGCTATGTCCTAGCATATGACTATACAGGCATCTTCCAAGATTAACACATTCTATGCTGTTGAGAGGAATCAGTATGGCTGGTAGACTAAGACCAGCGGTATGGGTCAACTGATGCTTCATATACACAATACATTATAGGATACAAGACTTAGGCTACTAACCTGATGATTACTATGTCCTAGCATATGACTATACAGACATCTTCCAAGATTGACACATTCTATGCTGTTGAGCGGAATCAGTATGGCTGGTAGACTAAGATGCGCTGTATAGGCCAACTCTTGCTTCAATGCTGCCTGGGAATTCTTACGAATAATATCATCTTTGGAATCGGTCTGAAGCCATGGTGATATTTTCCCTACAACAAGGGAACTCCAGTCTAAATGTAAATAAAGATAAAGGCAGGTACATGGAATATCGGGTTAAATTTGGAACTTTTGCTTCAAAGCTGCCGTGGAATTCTATAGCCATGGATGTATTTTACCTGAAATAAATAAATTCATCTACCCAGAGTGTTATAATTATTAAACTAACACTCATATTTTTCTGATGCAAAACTTTGGACCTGCTGTTCTGTCCAAACATTTTATCTCCATTTGGCCCTTCAGCATGTATAAGGTAATACTTTTCTATGTATACCCTTTGGAAAGTCTGCTCTAAACATGTTCAAGAGCCAAAATACTTATCAAAACATGTTAGGTGATCTTGCCCCTGAACATGTATAAAGCAACCCTTCCTACATGTATGCAATGCATAACAGTTGGGCAGTTTTCCTTTTACATAACTGAAGTGCTGGAAAAAGGTGAGAAGTTTTGACAACCAGAATATATACAATATCTCTATTACATACAATATCAGCTTTATTCTTTACCTTGGCTTGATAGGAGAAGATCTGACCTTGCAAACGCTCCTTGACGATCCTTAGCTTTGCCCTCCAGGAATTCCCTCTTGAATCGAGGGTGCACCACTGGCATCGCTACAAAATCAAACCTGTGCAATTAAAGTAATAATAACATGAGATTTAATATCTTTACCACTAGCATGGCTACAAACTTGTAGGAATAAAGTAATATGAGATTGAGATTTAATACATATTTCTACCACTATAGCTTCGACATATAGCTCTAATTAAGCTAGAACAGGCAATTTTTTATTTTATTTTCATAATGAATTTCGAATTTTACATCAAATCCAACATTCCATTATGAAAATTTAGGCCTTCAAAGGTGTGCTTACTACAAATGTGTGTGTCATTTTCATTCCCATTTACATGAAGAGATATTTTTGGTTCAAAATTGAATTCCTATCTTCTATCAAATTGACCTTACCTAGAAAGTATAATGAAAATACCCGTCAATGAATAATTTTGATCTCAAAGTTTGTCCCATCTGTCACAATTTGAATAGTCAAAAGTGTAAATTACCTTTCATCTGTTGTTACGAAAGGCAAAATGAGTTATTTTGGACTGATTGAACAAATAAATGAACATGTAAGAGGGTTTATTTACAATACCTCCTACCAGTAAACGTTGAGCCGAGCCGAGTAAACTTAAGATTAATATAATAAACTCAGGATGCAGAAGGTGTAGTGTCGAACTAATATATTTATTCAGATGAAACCATACTTGTAATTGTTCTTGGTCATGATAAATAAATAATACTGAAGAACTTAGTGTTGAAGGTGTCGTGTGGTCAAAAGCAAAAGTCGGAGAGAGAGAGATAAAATCCAGCATGGTCTTTTATCTCTCGTAGCTCGGGAGGGGGTGTTGATATTTGCCCAATTGCGATACCCCCGTTTCTCGTGCGTGATTGGCCAATAACTAAACGTATTCAAATAATATGCACGAAACACTCAGGTGCAAAACACCTGTGAGATTGGATTCTACCACGTAAACATGTTACGTAATAGTTTATGATATAAAATGGTATTAAAGGGACACTGTTGCTTTTCACATTAGCCTCTCACATTAATATATCCCTCTGAAAATTGATGTCCTCATCATTAAGATTAAACTATAATATTATTACAAAGTTCTCATGTATCAATTTCAAACAAGTATAACATAATATTACAAAGTATTATTTATCAAATTCAAATACATGTAAGTATAAATATTACAAAGTCTTTGTGTATCAAGTTCAACTTCAAAGTATCCTGAATACAATCATGAAGCATAAAAATAATTATTTTAAATGACACTATTTCATATATCAAATCAAAATTAGATGGTTATTGACATCAGAACTTATTGCGTGTGAAAAAATGAGAAATGTCTACGTTGCTTTCATTGTTGTTCTTTGCTTTTGTTCTCATGGGTTTCAATTCTTCTACTACATTTTATGTTTCTTGTAAAATGATCAGTTATGCATTCTTTTATTACCACCTATGAATAACACAATACAAGATTCGTCCATGTAGTGACACAGCAATCATTATTTTGAAAATTTGATAAAATGTTTACAATTATAAAAAACAGTGTATAAAATAATAAGGTCTTTGCTCTCAGTCATAGAAATGTCAGTGCTAATTAATATACAATGTGCATGTTGGTAACGGCAAAAATGTTAATTGTCTTTATGTCAGTCTTAATAATAAGTCTTATTTAAAAAGAAATATCACAGAGTTGATCAAATTGAACGTCGTCGTCTGAAGTGGGAATGAGTCATTTGATCTATTGTGTAACTCGTTTTGCTATGGTCGAGTTTCGGATATGTACAGAAATGTTCTTCTACAATTATCCCTTTTATAGACTGATCTGCATACTTGGATATCAAAATGGCAAACATCAAATTTTTGTTGTTGGAAAAAAAACCACGAATATTGCGAGTATGGTCCATTACATTACCTGAATACAAATATTCAATACACAAACAATCATATCATTATGCAATAATGGTTTGAAGACCTGTTGATTAGGCCAATGAAAGATTTTATGTATTAAAATTTGAAGTTCCCGAACATTGCATGACAAAACAGTGAATGTTTTTTTTTTAAATGGGTGCATGTCATGTCATCACGGAGATTTAATCAATTTAGATAACTTTGACTGAATGGAATTCTCGTAAATACATCAATCGTGATTTAAATTCAAAAGAAATCTTGTATGAATAATCAATGTGACGAATATTATATAGCCAAGCCAATCTTTTTACGATCCTGAATTTTAATTTAAGACGGATTGAACACACCCATACTAATACACATGTACTACATTCATGTACAATTTGCCACTTATCAGAAGAATACTGTAAAGCTACTCTATAAACCAAGTTGTATACCAAAACTCTTGTCTTAAATTCATTGACATTTTGTTTTGTTTTGAATCTCAACCAAATTTCATGGAAAACACCGATTCACAGCCTAAATTGAACAATACATTTTTATATATATTCTATGTTTTTATACTATGCTTTGTTATGGTTACTGCTATGCTTTGTTATGGTTAATGCTATGCTTTGTTATGGTTAACTTTTTGTTTTGCTACTCATGGGTACACCTTACTTAAACTACAATCATGATTTTCACTTGATTCAAGAGTATAATCTAATCTTGAATCAAATATGTAGTGGCGTGTCGCGCAATTATCATGCTCTACATAACACCACATTTTGGATAGGGCTTAGTTCACCTATCAAACACTCATACTTATGATGGTCTATACGGAATATTCAATAATATCCCTTCGTATTTTAGACTCACATCACACATATTCGTCACTAGGTGACTGGAATAATCATTAAAAATCCTTTAATATAGAATAATTAACTTTCCTTGTGGTACCTAAATTCTCATGAATTACATCATGCTTCCTTCATAGGATTTAATCAGATATCCCTTAAAATGCAGATATCCCTTTAATTTGAATTACCAGAATTCAATCAATACTCGATATTCAATTTATCCAAAGTCATTTGTTGACACAACTTTTTCTTCAACAAATTAAACCTTATTAATATTATCATTGTGAAAAATCCAAAATATCTTTGTAATAAACATGTATCCCGAGGAAAATTTCTGATTCAAAATAGACAACTGTGAAACTAGTTCAGATAATTGATCTGGTGTATCTTGAGTTTGTGACTTTACCGTATTTACAGAATTATTTCAAATTCGTTATCCAAATATCAAAAACTTTTGTGCCAGAAATTAATATTGTTTGCATATCAAGTCATATTTTTGCATATAATATATCATTATCGTGATACCTTTACGTTTACCGTATTGAATTTCATGCAATATAATGTGACAAACAGTTTCAACAATCAACAATATTATCATAAACAGGTTCGCCCGTCGTAGTTTTAAACAGTTTAATGTTCACGCTACAACAACAAAAATACACCAGTTATCACAGCTGTACATATAAATATTGGAATATTACATTTTATATTTGCATTCACCAGACGTATTCAACAACAAGTTATTGTCATCGTTTCAAACTTAGAAGTTCAAAAATTTGTGCCAAAACAAATTTATTGCATATCAAATTTAGCAAGCCAACTTTGTCTTCGAGACTAAGGGATCTTGAACAATTCAATTTGATTTCAAATATAAGTGGAAAAGTATTATCAGACTACACGTATTAAATGCAGTGTATACCCCATCTCACTTTAGCGTAAAACTCATCAAGTCTGAAGGTATATTAATACGAAAACTCTCATCAATTTTGAAGGCATATTCTCGCAAAACTCTCATCAAAGTGATGATATAATGTTCCACGTAAATGTGGCTTTACTGTCAATTATTTATCATGCGCTGAGGTATTTTACTTTTCCAAAGTTGTGACTAAAAGTCTGTACAAAAATTATTTGTGAGCAAGAACACATCAAAGATTGTTTGAACACACCAAGTAAAGTTAATCAATTTGTTGACCTTGTGAACATTTTGTTTGAAAATGGATGTAGACAACGTTAGTGCCTACACTATAAACAACACCATTCATACAATATGTAATTTCCTCACAAACATTCTTTAAGTTGATATTAAATTGGTATGACAATTTTAATGGAAATCTCACAAATGTGGTCTGTATCCATAATTTCAATTTTCAGAACTTCCGCCCAGGTACAATGGGTAAAAAAGTCTGGATTTTTGTGTTTCAGACTCCATATTCAGATTACGCAAAATATTTATTAACCAAGAAAAAGTATATCTGACCCTCATTTTGGCAATATATTTCCATCTGGCAACATCTTGATTTTAAGCATTTGTCAGGGATACTGGGATAGTGCTCAATAATTAGCACTGTTCTTAGTTAAAATCACTACAAAACTTTTCAATTTGTATATTAAGTTAACAAGTACAGGCCTAGAAAATCGCGCTGCAGTGCGAGAGTCCATTTAGTTTCTCGCGGGATAATTTCGCGAGAATCTAAATGGATTATTGCGAAATTAATGAAAATAATATCAAGAATAAGGCTAATAGTATAAGCTTGCATAACTTCCAAATTCGGCATGTTTGTTGACTAAGGGTCAAAAACCAGTCATCTAAGGTCCTGTTTTGGACTAAGAAGAAAAAAAAGTTTTAAAAAAGTTTTTATTATTTTTTATTTCGGGAATCCACCTGGATTCATGCGGTCGTGATTTTACACGAATCGATTCGCGCCTAAATTCTACCCCTGAAGTATTTGTATATTAAGTAGACAGTAAAAAAAGTGTTTGAATTCATAGAACAGATAGCTTTTTCTGTTTAAAATTGTCTTCAATAAATTGAGTGTAATAATTGTTCAGCTCATTCAGTCCTGCCTGTCACGCTGATTTCATTGTCACTGTAATGTAACTGTAAAACTAGTTTTGGATTGTTTTGTAAATTAAATTTGAGTTTTTACATAGCCTGGTTAAACCTTACAGCTATTTGTTTACAGGCCTTAAAAAAGGAAGTTATTTTTTCCTGTCTGTCACACTCGAGTTTGTGAGGCTATCGCTATCATCAATCTACCCCTGAAGTATTTGTATGCAAAGCCTGCAGAGTTGTTGAATTTGGCAGCATGTTGATTGATTTACTCCCTTTTTTGGGATGGTCTACATTTTTGTCAAACTAAGCAAAACACATCATTACATGCGCACACAACCCTGTCCGTTTGGCTCCATCAGGAGCGTTGCCGTTGGACAGTATTCTACCAGAACCAGAACCAGAATCAAAAGGAAACGAACTGGCTATTCCCAGTACGATACTGCGAATTATAACAGTTTGTCTACTATTCGCAGTACGGTTCATAGCCAATCACAAATCAGTTACCCGGAAAATACCCGGATGTCGTTTGGTCTATCCCTCAAGCTTTCACTTTGTTATTAAAATTTGCAAATATACAATGCTTTGGACACTGGCACTTCCAGCCAGTATGCAAGCACACGAAAAGTCGTTCCTTTTCTAACCCAGCAAAGCGACCCGGAAGTACTCACCCGTAGCGAAACCGCTTCGCAGTCATAGTTGACCTCGTAATAGCACGATGTAAATGAGCTCTTTTCATGATTATAATCACACATTTCAAACACATTGGCCATGAAATTGTATAGTAAAAAGGCATATTATGCAAATAATATTATCTAATATTTTCTGTGAACTTCATGACATGTTGTATTTTCGGTGCAAATTATTGCAATCCGACAAACCCGAATTCAAGAAAAACTTGAAGAAACTAAAGCCAAATTCATGGTAAAAAAGTCGCTTCTGAAGAATTAGGCATCAATTTTATCCATCGTATCATAATATTCATAGTCTTTTGTAACTAGAAACATGCTTACAATTTTATAAAATTATTTAGTCCGGTCAAGTGAATGCTTATAAAATAGCTCCTCGAATCTTGTCTCGATCTAAATTCATTTTGTAGCGTCGACGGGTTGTTGATCAAGTGTTTAAATCTCACGGTTATATTCAGATTTGCTAGATAGCTCAGATGGTAGAGAGCTCGCTCTGGGAGCGAGAGGTCCGGGGTTCGAAATCTATCCTTCTGCGCTACACAATGTCATATGATATTTTTTTTACAGAAAGGCTACTCTGGTCAAAATGAATAAACATTTCACAATTTCATCACACAAAATGCATGAATTCGGACGTTTTCATTGGAAAACGGTATTTTTTTTCCAAAAATTTCAATAATGAATTCAAACGCGGGCATGAAAATGAAGCGCGGGCGTGTTACGGGAAACTAAAAATGAAGTTGGCGAGGCCTAACGGGGGATCGTAAGTTTCGTTTTCTGACCGAAAATCGCTGAAAATTAAGACTCGATTTTCTCATCAAAAAAGAACTCGGGCATCAATGATTTTGATATGAAATTAAAGCTTGAACTTCCGTTAGTATGAAAATTGGGAAACAGGACACTTCGCCTCTCGTACATGTTGCCTCCTGTACAAGTTGCCTCCCGTAAGTATTGCCCACCGTGAAATTCGCCTACGTACAAACTCGCCTCCCTATTTATACCGCAAATCAGCACGAGCGATGGATCAATGTAATCTGTGTCTCAGTGCGGCCGTGGTAATTCTATCATGCATACACAATGTCACACATGATCACACAAGATCTGTGTGGCGGCCCGGTTGTAAATCTATTAATGCATGAGTACATGTACCCCGGTACAGCACACAAGATGTTGTTGGGTATACATGTACATTAAATATCGTAACAATGATTACAAGTTCGAACTGTTCGATATATATGTGTGTAATTATTTCTCATACAATCGAACATGTGCGTTTAGCACGGTTTTCAAAGTGAGAAAATACATTTTAATGTATGCCGATAGCACGGTTTTCAAAGTGAGAAAATACATTTTAATGTATGCCGATTGCAAGTGATAAGCAGAACTTGAACCAATTAAAAGAAATTATAATACGACTGGTGTTAATTTTGTTGGCTTTTGACAGTGATTGAATAGTTGTTATATGTGTTTCTTCTCTTAATATTGTGATCGTTGGATATTTTGGTTCCTTATACACGGATACACTTTCCTTTGTTTATTAGTCATGTTTTAATAATTAATTTATAAGCGGCTATCGACACTCCGCAACTAATAGCCGGGAGAGGCACGGGGGAAATTCGGCACGGGATATGCGTGCCTGTGTTTGGCTGAACATACCAAGGCGCCACTGCGCGACGGGTGTCCTGCCTCTTATGCGGTGATGTGCCCGTGGTTATTTCCATTGCAAGTAGGCCGAATTATTATGCGTGCTTGGCTGACATGACGTAGCACGGCGATTGTGAGAGCCGTTAACACCCGTGCTGTATGGCCACTGCAAGTACCTGAAATTATTGTGCGCGTCTTGGCTTAACATTTGGGGTTGGTGGTTAGGCTTATTATTATAGTCGACGGAAAAAGATCATCTCTGTTCTGTGTTTTATATGTTTAATTTGGAGTTTCCACCTTGAAGATGACCGTAAAACTCAAATATATCTGTTACAATTGTGCCGTATTTTGATAAACCAAAAGATTATTTGGTCGGTACTCATTTGCACGTGAAGTTGCAGGTCCCCCCACCCCGTACCATACCAAACAAATTAATTAAACTCCCGATGCATGCATGATGGTAGAGAAATCAGTGACAAAAATGGATGGTGGGAATATGACGGTTTGTACCGGGGTAACCCCTTTTGGTAAAGATTAAAGTATAGAAATATATGGACGCTGTAACTTTAATTTGGATACGGACTACTTGTTAGTAGGCCTTTCATGTGTAAATTATACATCTACGGACTAAAATTTCCAAAAAAATTATATATTATATATTTTTCAAGCAAACACTCCTCGGCTTGAAGTATTATTAGGGCGCTTGTTCAATGTGGGGCAGTGGGCCTTTCCATATTTTACTGGTGGCAGGGACTACAATACTTGCCGGTGGTAGGGATTTTAAAATACTATAACGCAACTGGGTCATCAAATTCGGCACGGGATATGCGTGCCTGTGTTTGGCTGAACATACCAAGGCGCCACTGCGCGACGGGTGTCCTGCCTCTATGCGGTGATGTGCCCGTGGTTATTTCCCTTGCAAGTTGGCCCTACGGCCTACCTGGAATTATTATGCGTGCTTGTTGGCTGAACATGACCGTAGCGCGGCGGTGGTGAGAGCCGTTTACGCCCCGTGCTGTATGGCCATTGCAAGTACCTGAAATTAATGCGTGCGGCTTGGCTTAACATTTGGGGTTGGTGGTTAGGCTTATTTTATATTATTATAGTCGACGGAAAAAGATCATCTCTGTTCTGTGTTTTATGTGTTTAATTTGGAGTTTCCACCTTGAAGATGACCGTAAAACTAAAATATATCTGTTACAATTGTGCCGTATTTTTATAAACCAAAAGATTATTTGGTCGGTACTCATTTGCACGTGAAGTTGCAGGTCCCCCCACCCCGTACCATACCAAACAAATTAATTAAACTCCCGATGCATGCATGATGGTAGAGAAATCAGTGACAAAAATGGATGGTGGGAATATGACGATTTGTACCGGGGTAACCCCTTTTGGTAAAGATTAAAGTATAGAAATATATGGACGCTGTAACTTTAATTTGGATACGGACTACTTGTTAGTAGGCCTATCATGTGTAAATTATACATCTACGGACTAAAATTTCCAACAACAAAAAAATTATATATTTTTCAAGCAAACACTCCCCGACTTGAAGTATTATTAGGGCGCTTGTTCTATGTGGGGCAGTGGGCCTTTCCATATTTTACTGCAATACTTGCCGGTGGTAGGGATTTTACAATACTATAACGCAAATAGGTCATCACAATAAGTAACTGAGCAGGTAATAAACATGCTGATAACTCTAAAAGTATAACTCCTACATAAACATACATTTAATTAAAGTTGTTGAAAAATTTCTATTCTTGAATTTGAGATATTAGGCCCTACACGCTAAAGAATGGTTGATTAAAGAGGAAGCTACGATCCCGAACGTTAGGGAAAAAGTCTGATTTTCAATTTAACACTTTCTTTTCAACATGGGGAGAGTATGTCAGTAAGCGTGTGTGCCGTATTGATCAACCGTAACAATGCCACCGGCCGACTCATACAACAGTCAGGCCATCGACCGGTGAATTGGCACTACCACTACCAGTAATCAATAATTTGCCGGTCTGAGCCATTCTTAGCGTGTAATATCTCAAATTCAAGAAGAGAAATTTCTCAACATGTTTATAATTTAACATGTTTATGTAGGAGTTATACTTTTAGAGTTATCAGCACATTTATTACCTGGTCAGTTACTTATTGTGATGACTGTACTTCATGTATGCCTATTTGCTGGTTATAGGGATTTTACAATAAATACTTGCTGTGGTGGTAAGGATTTTACAATACTATAGGCAAATTGATACGAATCAGCACACCCGGTCAGCACACACGTGCTGACACCCAGAAATTACGGGGTAGAAAATCATCGATTGTATACAGCCATTTCAACTTGCGTTTAACATATCTTTTGTATAGGCCTACTCAAAATAAATCGATACCACTTGGATTGCAACTGTATTTACTGTAGCCGTGTAGCTATAATATCCGCTCTAAGATTCCCACTCTAAAACTGTTCCAACAAGAGCAATATTTTAATTTCATTCATTTTATTTTTATTTTAATCTCTCCCCGCGTTGATAAACAACATTGATAAGCATACAGATAAAGCCAGATTAGAAGGCATTGCAGTTTGCCCAAAAACAAACAAATAGGCCTACAATGAAAAAATACAACTACATGGAACCAACTCCTTGATAGAACCAATGTATCACATGGCTAATAAAAGGGTTATAGGAAAGCCTGCTTTCCATAATAAAAGTATTGCACTAAACATAAGAATATAGAAAAGTTGTCAATAAAATGTGCCCATTATTATTATAGAAGAACACTGAGTGAGAAAGATCAAGCCTGCTATACCGGGACTTATACTTCCTGCTCATTTTCATTAAATACTCAGGCATGACACTCTCGTCGGTAAGCCATGACCATCGACCGCCATTTGCAGTTGTCCATACAAATATATGTTTTATATAGAAATAATAGGTCTATATCGCTTTTGTGTACTACATGTACGAATTACCATAAATTCTACATATAGCCACGAAAATAAATTAAAATCGAAACACATTCCTATTACATTTATCACCTTTCCTGCTATATAGTTTCATAGGAAGTAATCTTCCATGCGGGAGACACGGGTTCAATTTCAGCCCCCGATTTGGTAAATTTGTTTAATGTCCAGTGCTACTTTCGTATTTTCTGAAATATCAACTATGTTTTATATTCATCATAGACATGAAATGGCATGGAGCGAACCAAATCGCCATTTGCAACACATTCACATTGAAGATATTAAAGATATTAAGATTTGAATCTTCTTTCAAACTTTGTAACGGCTTAATTAAAACTCGGAGATACTGCTCTAAATACCTATACACGCATTCTGTAAAATAACCAATATCTCAATCTTACTTTCCATGAACCGGTTTGAATTTTTAGGTATTTTAATCTCAGTATCGTGTTATCAATTTCATGCACTTTAAATAAACTTGAATATAATTATGAAGACGGCCTTATAATGTTATTAATTGTTTTCAAAAAGTATTTCAAAAAGTATAATTTAAAGTTATTCTAAGTATAGGCCTATTTTCTTAAATGTAATATACAATAGTTTAGTTGATTTAGTATACTATATATTAATTTGGATAATATATACTGCTTTTTGTTTTTCTTTTCTTTTTTGCGTGTGTTCATTTTTACATGTTGATACATTAGGCCTACAGTCAAATTCGGTTGGAAAAAGATTATAAATATCGTTTATTTTAGTGAATGTGTAGTATGCCAATTCAATATTAGAGACAATAAGGTGATAATAAGTATCGAGTCAAGATTATAGTAAACGATTATCTCTTATCGTTATATACAGCACTGTCTTTCATTCTATAGAAAAGTTATAATCTGTCGGTTTACAAACAGTTGGCGGGATTTTTGAAAAGTGATTGAGATCAAACGCGACCGACGTCCAAGTTGTATGATAACTTTCCACGTAAACCCCCATACCAGCTTTCGTTGGGCGTTTCTTCAACAACTCGATCAGAGCATCAAACGTTCTTCCTCATCCAGTAAATAACTAACTGAACAAACTCAAACAAATAAAGAGGTCTGATGAACAAATAATGCGCCATAAATACATTTAAAAGCCGAGATAAAATTACCGCATATTTATTCCGTAAAATCTGGGACTATTGTTTTAAAATTATTATTTATTATCTTTACCCAGGGTTGCCCGAATCAGCCGCTGTTCTTACTCGGGGCCCTGCACATCAATACATGCTTAAAAATAACGACTTAATATAAAATACATGAGATATAAATAATGACATGAGTATGTATAACTATAGAGTATAAAACCCATTGGACAACCCAATGGACTATATTAGCATTTTAGGCCCGGTTATGGTTGAAATTCCTAATAGGCATGTTTGTACTTATTTGAATGCATTTTACATGATGATATTCCACATATGGTAAATGACGTTCAATAATTTTGATATTTTTGAAACATTTTGTGCAATTTTGGATTGTCTGCAGACGCGTGGATAATGTTAAGACATCCTTGAAATACACGAAAGAGCATTATGTCATTTTCAACTGTTTAAAATAAATTAAGGGATGCACAATCCGGTTATGGTTGAAATTCTTCGAATAACACTAGCTGATTTATGTTTTCGGTTATGCGACAGACGATAGAAAACACGTTTCAATGCTTGCTAATTAAATTGTGAAAACATTGTGAAATTCGACCTTCTTCAATCCCCTCTGACGTTTTGTAATGATTGTTGATTTGTTGAATTAATGTGGATTTATAAACTTGAATGTGTTTGGTTGTGTATCATCAAATTTATGTATAGCTTGTATATGTGTTTGAATGATTGCCCGATGACTACGATTAATAAAACAGAAGTTCAATGTCAACATTAATTGTTTGAATTGCTTGTTAAATGGCCAATCTGGAGTTCTCTAACTTTAAGTTTGAACACTTTCCACGCGGCTATTGGTTTAACCACGGTACAAAAAACATATACTTCTCGGTAACCTTTTTCTAACTCTCATGTCTATCTCAAGGCTAACAGAACAGATAATAGGCATGTTTGTACTTATTTGAATGCATTTTACATGATGATATTCCAAATATGGTAAATGACATTCAATAATTTAGATATTTTTGAAACATTTTGTGCAATTTTGGCCATTGTCTGCAGACGCATGGATAATGTTTAAGACATCTTTGAAATACACGGAAGAGCATTATGTCATTTTCAACTGTTTAAAATAAGTTAAGGGATGCACAATCCGGTTATGGTTGAAATTCTTAGAATAACACTAGCTGATTTATGTTTTCGGTTATGCGACAGACGATAGAAAACACGTTTCAATGCTTGCTAATTAAATTGTGAAAACATTGTGAAATTCGACCTTCTTCAATCCCCTCTGACGTTTTGTAATGATTGTTGATTTGTTGAATTAATGTGGCTTTATAAACTTGAATGTGTTTGGTTGTGTATCATCAAATTTGTGTATAGCTTGTATATGTGTTTGAATGATTGCCCGATGACTACGATTAACAAAACAAAAGTTCAATGTCAACATTAATTGTTTGAATTGCTTGTTAATGTTAAATGGCCAATCTGGAGTTCTTTAACTTTAAGTTTGAACACTTTCCACGCGGCTATTGGTTTAACCACGGTACAAAAAGCATACTTCTCGGAAACCTTTTTCTAACTCTCATGTCTATCTCAAGGCTAACAGAACAGATAATAGGCATGTTTGTACTTATTTGAATGCATTTTACATTATGATATTCCAAAATGGTAAATGACATTCAATAATTAAGATATTTTTGAAACATTTTGTGCAATTTTGGATTGTCTGCAGACGCGTGGATAATGTTTAAGACATCTTTGAAATACACGGAAGAGCATTATGTCATTTTCAACTGTAAATAAATTAAGGGACGCACAATCCGGTTATCATGGTTATGGTTGAAATTCCTAGAATAACACTAGCTGATTTATGTTTTTCGGTTATGTGAGACGACAGAAAACACGTTTCAATGCTTGCTAATTAAATTATGAAATCATAGTGAAATTCGACCTTCTTCAATCCCCTTTTTGCAATGTTGTTGTTTTGATTTGTTGAATTATATGGATTCATTAACTTGATTGTGTTTGTTTGTTTGTTTATCATCAAATTTGTGTATAATTGTATATTTGTTTGAATGATTACGATTAATAAAACAAAAGTTCAATGTCAACATTATTAATTGTTTGAATTGTTTGTTACTTTTAATTGGCTAATCTGGAGTTCTTTAAGTTTGAACACTTTACACGCGGCTATTGGTTTAACACAAAACATACTTTTCAGAAACCTTTTTCAGAAACTCTCATGTCTATCTCAAGGATAACAGAACAAATAATAAGCATGTTTGTAATTATTTGAATGCATTTTACATGGTGATTCCAAATATGGTAAATTTTGACATTTTTTCAAACATTTTGGATCGTCTGCAGACGCCGGCCGCGTGAAAAGTGTGAAGACATCTTTGAATTACACGAAAGAGCATTATCATATTAAATTGTATTAAATAAAGTAAGGGGACACACAATACGGTTATTTGAAATTCCTGGAATAACACCGTAGCTTATTGGTGATTTTTCGGTTATAGAGACGAAAGAAAAACAAATTTCAAATGCTTGCTGGTGGCACCAAATATTTTACGGGGGGCCGGGACACGCGCGCATAGAGGATGAGCAACATGCGTGATGTTATTATTATGAAATTATATTGATTTGTTCTATAGGCCTATCAGACATTTTATATAATGGGGAACACATTTTCTCGGTTAATTTCATCGAAAGTCTTTTATCAGTTCCGTTTCGATCATGGAAAATCGGTGAATGATTTTTTCACTTTCAGGGTATATAACCCCCTTATACTACATCGGCCAAACTTAAAATAAGCCTATGGTATAGCCTAAATGATCCCTGAACATGCTCAAGCAGAACATTGCTTCATAGATTTGCTGTATTTAACATCACCAACAATTGATAGATCTGTATAATTGAGCTTTGTGCCGAACAATAAAGATGAGATCTTGGTAAAAACATTGGATTGAAACCATAGTCATGATAGTGGTCGAGCTATGAGTTTTTAATTTTAATTTTGGAACTCAGTCCGATAGCGAGACCAATACATCCGTTTTCAGTATCATGATTATATTTTGGATCCTATATTATACCAGACTTGGACACCTCAAAACATAATAATTGTTCATTATATAGACACAGGGCTTAGGCTTACTGTCAAACTCAAAATGCATATCCCTATATGCTGATTGATAAGGAATACAACTATAGAACACCTTTCACTGGGACACACGCCGCCATCATCACGAGCCACGGGTCCGTCCAAAGGCACGCGACCGGGCACAATCGGGGCACTGACGAGCAGGGCAAACCGCTGCGCTGTATGGCCAGGGCTGGACGTTAGCACCGGTCCGCCCGCCAGCGGCGGGTAACTTTGGTGTCGGACGGGTAGATTCTCAAAAGTACCCGTCCCGCTGGCGGGTAACATTTTTAACCAACTGAAGTGTTGATTCTATTGTCGAATGAGTAGCTGTAAGCAGTAAGCTTAAAATAAAAAATAAAACACCACACACACACACTTACACGCACGAAGAATAAACCCACCGCAACCAAACATTAAAGTTTGCCGAGTTTGAGAATTGGGAAACCCCCGCCCATTGCAATGACCATGCACGCCATCTTCTCCAGTCAAACGTACTGTACGTACACTGTACATGCAGCGTAACAGCTGATTGCTGGTACCCTGCCTCAATGACACCACGCACCAGCCACCAACGTACCCGTGACGAGTGGACAGCGTGCAGGGAACCAGCGTAAACAGCTGAGTCGTCGTAAAGAAGCAATGCCCATATCCCTCCCGGTAAAATATTTGCAATAACGATACCCCCAAAATAGCGAACTGCGCATGCGGATTTCTTTATTTACATGACAATTTGTTATGATTTCCTCATTGTTCGCTTCTCGTTTCAATGCATGTGTTATGTTATGTGTTTCAGATTTCCAAGTCAATAGATGGGGCAGGTAAATTCTCTTACGGACTGGTAACTTTCTCAAGTTACCAGTCCCACTGGCTAGTGCCAAAAAAAGTAAAGATCCACCCCTGTGTATGGCTATACTTCCGTTCAGTCATGCACGCTAAATAATTTCAAGTAGGTCTACTCCGGTCTACATACCAGTCGTATTTGCAACGGTACCACATAATCAATAGGCTTACACGAGGCCCGACCGCGCCGACGCTGCTATCAATGTTCAGCCAAGCACGCGGAATAAATAGGGAGGCGAAGTTGTACGTAGGCGTAATTCACGGCAGGCAAAATTTACGGGAGGCAATATTTGCAGGAGGCAACATTTTCGGGAGGCGGAATTCATTGGAGGCGAAGTGTCTAGCATTCCAAATTTGCTCTTAAAATATCGTACGATGCTTAGTCCAGTCAAGTGAATAGTTACAAGAAGCAAAGTCACAAAAGTTGTTAGATTCTAAAATAAGCGATAAAATCACTGTTTGTGGACCAAAAATTGTCAATTTGGTCCCATATTATTAAGAAAATTACTGTGATTCCATCTACCTCGCAATTTGGCTGCAAACTGATCCTATCGCAGTGTATGCTGGTAAAACTAACTTGTCGCAAGGCTGACATAGGGTATTTAGCTAAAGGGAGACATCCTGAAATCGATCTTTCTGCGGGTTAGAAATCGGCAAGGTCACGCTCTAAAAGCGACTGTTGCGTACTGGCTGCTTCAGAGAAATGAAAGTTTATTTGACTTCTTCTCACCCACTTCCAATTGCATTCGTTAGTGATGGTGACAAGGGAGACTTTTATTGATGTATTGATGTAATTCCAGAAGTTTGTTTTTCTGCAATTGATTAAAATATTTACTCTATCCAGAATCCGGAACATTTTTGTTTTATATTTCGCACAAGCTTTGCCAATCAATTTGTTGTCCATACTAATGTTAGGCCAAAATTAAACTGGTTTGGTTGCCCTCCCTCGCCAACTTTTTGGGAACTGAGTTTACCCCTCTCAACTACTAACCTAAGACCCTAACTTTTTTAAAGCCAAAATCTATTCTAATGACATTTTAAGAGGAGTCTTGGGTAAGTAGTTCAACTACTACGAGACCCTAACTCTTTTGGCACCAACATCGATTCTAATGACATTTAAGAGGGGTCTTGTTAGTAGTTTACCCCCTCCCTCTCAACTACTTACCGGAGTGAGACACTAACTCAGCTCTCTTGGCACCATAATCAATTCTAAATGACATTTAGGAGGGGTCTTGTTAGTAGTTTACCCTCCCCACTCTCAACTATACTAACCTGATACACTTACTCTTATGGCACCAAAATCAATTATAATTGCATTTAAGAGGGGGTCTTAAATAGTAGTTTACCCCCCCCCCCCCTTTCAACTAACATAAGACCCTAACTTTTTTGGCGCCAAAATCGATTAGGTTACCGTTATAGTAGTTTATACCCTCTCTCAACTACTAACCTTTTTTGCGCCAAAATTGATTTGAATGACATTTGATACCCAAAATAGCGTCTCTGTTCTGACTTATTTCATTAAATAACACACTTTTATGCTGAGACTAGTATACCTGGTATACTAGTCTCAGCTTTTATGTACACATTTATAGTTTAAAAGTTACAATGCTTGATAAATTTGGCGCCAAAAAGGATTGACACTTCCCTTAATAATAGGGGACATTAAAAACGTTAAAAAAGTCATTTTAAACTGTTGCAGTCGTACTGCGAATAAGCTGGCGACCCCATCTTATTCGCAGTATCGTATACTGCGAATAAGCTGCCAACCCCTTCTTATCCGCAGTATCGTACTGCGAATAAGCTATCATCCCCTCTTATCCGCAGTATCGTACTGCGAATAAGCTGGCCAACCCTTCTTATCCGCAGTATCGTACTGCGAATAAGCTGGCAACCCCTTCTTATCCGCAGTATCGTACTGCGAATAGACCCTTCCAAATTAATTACGCATTACTTTTACAATTACAGTCTTAAGTTTAACCCAGTTTTTAATTTGAAATCCTGGTTGACTAGTGTCAATGTGGTCAAAGTAAGTTAATACTGATTCTGTATTGGGGACCTATGTTAGGATATGGCAAGGATCTCCGACATGTCCGAGACTCCACTGTCCACACAACAAAGCCTGCAGAGTTGTTGAATTTGGAAGCATGTTGATTGGTTTACTCCCTTTTTTGGGATGGTCTACATTTTTGTCAATAAAAAAACAGCTTTTACTTCAATTCTAAAATTTCAAAATAAAACCAATGATACTTTAATATCTCAGTTATGCATACACTTACCCTGCAAGAGAAGCAAGTTGTGTGGATCCCGAAATATCGGGAACACAATGCAGGTCCCTACCGCACGAAACATGCTGTTGGCCGGCCATGATCGAAAAGAAAGAACGGAAATGTCAAGGGTCATTTAGGTTTGCGTCAACCACTATGATTATAGGGAACAATTTATTAGATTGTGAATAACCAGTACAAAAATGAAAATCAGTGCCCTCCAAAAAGCACCAGTGTTGAATATAGAAATTCTAATAGTTATTTTATATTCTATTTAATGTATGAAAAATAGTTTTAAGTGATTGAGTATAAAGAAAAGGTTTTATATTGATGTTGATAAATTTTGCTATCACCTATGAAATATAGGAAAGTCTCTATTGACCTTTCACCCCCACGTGGGATCGCATCAACATTTCAATCAATTATAATCACGAATAGTAAACAAGTCATCAAAGTAAGCTTACGCCAGTACCAGTTTAACTGTCAGTGTCACTGCTTACACTTTGTAGTGCAGTGACTGATTGTAGCAGTAGACACGTAGATCATGATATTGTTTCAAAGGTTGTTTTGATCACCGTTTGGACGTCAGTTTGAAGGCAATTGTATTTTATTTATGTTTTTATGCAAATTGCAACCTGTCAGTCCTAGCACTATACTAGCAGGTGGCCAAATTGTCCCACGGGCAAGTGGGCAAATATGGCCACCAAGACAAAATGCGTAATAAATTCACTTTATTTCATGTTTGAAACCCAAAATAATTGTTCTAATGGAGTAAAAATCTGCTGGGGAAAGGTTTAAGTTTGATATCCTGTTTGAATTAAGCAAAACTCGTTGAAATGAAGAGATGAAGAACATTTTGTGATTTTGGGTTTGAGACTGAGACTAGAGGCTTGATATCTCCCAGCACTATCTGTGATATGGGTTGATCCACTGCACTAGCCTAAATGAGTACTTGTGGCCAATGAAATACAAGGAGTGAGTCAGAAACATCTATTCATCTCAAGCAACAATTTTGTCTATAAATAATTGATTGTAAAAAGAGGTTTTGTAGTGATGGGCAGCGCAACGATAATCGATACCATGGGATTTTTGTAATAGGGGGGTTTGGTGTGAGGTGGGGTATAGGGAGAGTGTTTGTGATTGGGAAGGGGTTAGTGATGGGGGATTGTGGTGGGGGGGGGGGTTAGTGATGGGGACCGGGTGTTTGTTGTTGGGCAGGGAGTTAGTGGTGGGGAGGGGTTGTGGTGGAGGGCAGGGGTTTGTGGTGGCGGGCAGGGGTTTGTGGTGGCGAATGAGATGGCCCTGGGGGAGAGGGTGGCGTGGGGTGGGTAGGATGTTTGTGGTGCGGTTGGGAAGGGGAGGGGGTTTAGGGTGATGGAGGGTGGTTGTGGATGCATGGGGTGGGGAGGGTAGGCCATGGGCTGGGGTGGGGTGTTTGTGGTGGGAGAGGGGTTATGTGAATGAAAGGGGAGGGGTTTGTGGTGGGGAGGGTAGGGGGTTTGTGGTGGGGAAGGGGAGGGGTTTGTGAAAATTGTGGTGGGGAAGGGGAGGGAGTTTGTGGTGGGTGGGGGGAGGTTGTAGGGTGGTTTAGATGTGGAGGAGGCATTGTGGGAAGGTGGAGTACAGTGGCGTAGCTCAGCCCCCCTGACGAAAAAATCCAATTTGTGCCCCCGCCCCCCACCCCTCTAAAAATTAAAAAAAGTGAGAAAAAAAGGAAATAGGAAAAAATTGAGAAAAAAGACTGAGGTTATTAGCCAAATAGAAGGCCAAATTGTAAATGAAGTACATTTACTGTGCGATATTTTTTGACTGTGATTTTTTTTGACTGTGCAAAATTTGTTGAGCCCCCCTAGCTACGCCACTGGTGGAGTAGGTTTGGGGTTGAGTGGGTTTGGGTATGGGGGTTGAGAGGTTTGTGGTAGGGAGGGGATTGGTGTGTTTACACCAATAAGTACAATAAAAAAAAGTTGTGTTGCCCTCAGCGACCGACCCTAAACTGTAAAAACTAGGGTCGCATTTTTTTAGATTTAAATTTGATTAAAATAAAAGTGTCTAAATGTTACTATTTCTTGCATGAAATGAATTTATAAGCAAGCTTAAATAAATGTTTTTTAGACTATTGTCACACTAGAAACATTAGTTAAAATTGACATATGGGCCTATACCAATTTTAAAATTAAATAATTGAAAAATATTTTTAAAAAATTAAAAAAATTACGACCGACCGACACGATTTCAAGTTTTTGGCCCTTGAGGGCAACACAACTAATTTTTGTTGTTGGCCTAAGCATAGAGGATTTCCTGTTAGTAGCAGGCATATTTGCCAGGGCTGGACAATGTGGGCACCTGCTAGGTATGGTCTAGACCAGTGGCGTAGCCAGAGGGGGGGGGGGGGGCGATCACCCCCCCCCCCCACCCCCAATATTGACGTCGTGTCAGTTGAGATTGGCACTGTCGGTTCATTTGACCAGAGGAATCATGGAATTATGATGGTCAAAAGTACACAGATTAATTTTTTTCGCGTGCACGCGCGCATATGTTACCCCAAAATACAATATTCATGGGAAAAAGCTTGTTTAGAGTCAAAATGTATCTCAATCGTGCCAAAAATAGGTGTAAAGTCAAAGAAATTCGCACGCTACGCGCGCATATCTTGATTCATAACAATCTTGTCGGTTCATTTTATTTCTCGCCCCCCCAATATCAATAACCTAGCTACGCCACTGGTCTAGACTAGGCTTAAAGGCATATTATGTGATCTTTTCCAGAGATCGCCCTCTATTCATAATTTCTTTAAAAAGTAGATTTTCTTGCAGATATACATTTCTGATCATAAATCGTACATACATTCCAAGTTACAGAGCGATACGATTCCTAATTACCTCAAAATCATGGTTTTAGAGTGAATTTAGAGTGAAAATATAAACTGTCGTGTTATCACGACAGCTTATTTTCACTCTAAAACCATGATTTTGAAGTAATTAAGAATCATATCGCCCTGTAACTTGGAATGTATGTACGATTTATGATCAGAAATGTAAATCTGCAAGAAAATCGGCTTTCAATTTTTTTTTCGATGTTGAGGGCGTTCCCTGGAAAGATCACATAATATACCTTTAAGATAAAATAGTTATATTATGTGATCTTTTCCAGGGAACTCCCTCAAGTCAAACCTCTTGAAAAAAAATAAAAGCAGATTTTCTTGCAGATTCTGATAATAAATCGTACATACATTCCAAGTTACAGGGCGATATGATAAATATAAATATAAAGTGAATATAAACTGTCGCCAATGGCAGTGCAGTGTCGGAGTCTGCGCCAACAACTTATTTATTACTCTAAATTCACTCTAAAACCATGATTTTGAGGTAATTAGGAATCATATAGTTCTGTAACTTGGAATATATTCATGATTTATGATCCGAAATGTAATCTACTTGCTAAAAAATATCATGAATAGAGGGCACTCCCTGGAAAACATTCCAGCGAGCGGTTGGGGGGGGGGGGGGGGGGGGGGGGTAGCGATGTGGTCGTTCCAAAACCGACAAAAAATATCGCATGGTAGAACTCGCAAATGTACCGACGGAACCTACCTGCCTCTGAACAAGGTGTTGGAGCGGGGATGGTGTAGGACTAGTCTAGTCTAGTACAGCAAATCATATACTTCCAAGTAATTTGTCATACTTGATACTTGATGGTGGTACTGCGGCCAAGGCCAACACTCCATGTGGAGTCATCCGGTCAGGGTTTGATCTGCGCATGCGTGCTGTTTTGTTTTGTTTTAGTCTTGGGTTTTCTTGTGCTTGTAGATATGATATTATTACTGCTTTTTTGAAAGTTATAGTCGATGTTAAATTGGCCGTCTTATCTGGTAGAGCGTTCCAGTCTTTTATAGTTCTTGGTATGAACGAGTGTTTGTTGTTTAGGAATAATTTAGATACCTTTGTCGAACCATTGTGTTTGAGCTCCGTAGCTTTCGAGGTCATCACGACCCCTTCATTCAGCATAGTGTTTACTTCCCTCCGTTTGTCACATGACCACCTTTTGGGCGATCACATGACAGCAGGTCATCGTAGATGGCGGGTAGGTCGTAGCCTTGGACTTGGACGTCGTCGAGCTTGATTGTGTGCTTAAAATCTTTCGAGTGTTCTGCCACGGCTGTGAGAGGAATTGTTTTGTGGTTCGAGTGTTCTTTGAACCTGGTGGCAAGGGCTCTGCTAGTTTCGCCCACGTAAGATTTTGGGCACTCAGGACAGTCAATTTGGTAAATCACACCACATTTGTTAGCGTCAGGGGTTTTGTCCTTGGGGTGTACCAAAAAGGATCTGATAGTGTTGATCGGTTTATGGTAAGTTCTCACCCCGTGGTCCCTGAAGATGTGCGTAAGTTTTTCTGATACACCTTTGATGTATGGGAGCGGTATGCTCACATTCCTCTGGTCTGTGATGTTAGTGTCCTTGGTTTTAGGTTTTTTGGCTTTTGGCGTTTTATACATCCATGGTTTGTAACCGTTGGCTTTGAGTGCGGACTTGACATGTTTATGTTCTGCTAGTTTGTCATCGTCCTGCTGTCATGTGATCGCCCAAAAGGTGGTCATGTGACAAACGGAGGGAAGTAAACACTACGCTGAATGAAGGGGTCGTGATGACCTCGAAAGCTACGGAGCTCAAACACAATGGTTCGAAAAAGGTATCTAAATTATTCCTAAAATCATGATCGAACCCAATATCAGTCTACATGCTTCTATGTTTGTTGTTTGTTTGTGGAGATAATGGAGTATGCCAGCAGATGAGAATGTTGTGATTGACGTTGGGCAGGCTGCAAGAGGTCGTCAATGGGCAGTGACAGGTTGCCGTGTCTCACTTGGTGAAAAATGCTGAGACGTCTGGTAGTTCTTCTGATGTTTAGGGGTCCAGTTTGAGTTCTTTGACCGTTTGTGTTGCGCAGTCCGGAGTGCGTGTCTTGTAGTCGTTAGTGATGAACTGGGCGGCCCTTTTGTTGCACTGTTTTTAAGCTTGTGTATGTTTATCATTGTAAAAAGGGTCCCAAACAGTCGCAGAGTATTCAAGATTTGGACGTATCAATGATCTGTATGCCACCTCCTTAGTGGATTTGTTGCATGAGTATAGGTTTCTTTTGATGAACCAAGTGTTCGATTTGCTTTAGCTGTGATCTCCTGTATTGATTCCAATTTAGTTTGTTATTTATGTTGACCCCTAAGTATGGATGGTTTTCAGTTTTGGCTAGAATGTTTTCTCCCAGTGTGTATATGTGAGATTTGGTAGATCTGGCAGTGGCATGGGTCAATTTCATGATGAAACATTTTGACGTATTGAATTTCATCAGCCAGGTCTTTTCCCACCTCTCCAGTGTGTTTAGGTCTTCCTGTAGGATTTTGGCTTGGGCATCAAAGTCATTTTTTTATTTCACAGTAGATTGCACAATCATTAGCAAATAAGCGCATTGAAGATTGGATACCGTCAGGAAGATCATTAATGTATGCCAAGAAAAGTAGCGGTCCAAGTACCATACCCTGAGGTACCCCTGAAATAACGTCACACCAGGGGGATTGTTCACCACTGACGAAAACCCTCTGAGTACGGTGCTTTAGAAACGCACTTATCCAGTCATGTATTTTGGTTTGGACACCATAGCGTTTTAGTTTTAAGAGGAGACGATTGTGCGGAACAACATCAAAAGCCTTTGAAAAGTCCATTATGGCCATGTCAACCTGGGACTTACTGTAAAGGGACTTTGCCAGGTCTTGTGTAGTAAGGATCAGTTGAGTTTCGCAAGAGTGCCCTTGACGAAAACCGTGTTGTTTGTCTGTTAGAATGTTGTGTTTAGTGAAGTGTTTCATGACATTTGAGTGAATTATGTGTTCGAGGGTCTTGCAACATATGGATGGGAGGGAGACTGGACGGTAATTTGAGCTTGAGTCCTATCCCCCTTTTTATATAAAGGTGTGATGTTGGCTTGTAGCCATGAGTCAGGTTGCTCACCAGTGTCCAGCGAAAGCTGGAAAAGTTTGGTAAGAGCTGGGGCAAGTTCCTCGGCTGCCAATTTTAAGATTTTGGCAGGGACATCATCTGGGCCGATGGCCTTGTGTGGGTCTAGGTTTTGCAATAATTTCAAGACACCTTCCTGATATATGATAATGTCCTGCATAGGAGGGATTACTGAATCATCTCATCAGTTGGTGTTATTCATCATCATATGGTATTTTGCATGTTTCACAATCTGTTCCGTTGTAATTGTTGGTGAGTGAAAAAAACAAACCAACAGCAAATCACCAACGTACGGGTTTCTACTCTCTGAATCCTACAACTCATTGTTGTAAGAGGAGCAATGGAAAGAAAGCATGCTAGTCGGAGATTTTCATAAATATTTTTCAATTTTTTTGGAATAAAATTAGTGAAACTGTTGCTTCAAATATGGTCAAATATCTCAACCTGTTTCTATTTTCAAGAAATACTGTCTTGAATTTCGATCGCCCTATTCTCGCTACAGTAAACTACAGTGGATGGTGTATGCTTCATTTCATAGCTAGGGTTTCCTGTACTATGACCCCACTATGACTAGTCCTAATATACATGTAGACAGACGTGACTGTGAGGGGGGCATTTTCCTCCCCCCCTAAAAAAAATCAACATTTTTTATTGTTTGGAGGATAAATCGGGATGGGGCTTGAGCTGACTGAGGTGGGGTGGGGGTAAAGGCCATGACTTGGGGGCATCCCCCCCTCATACAGTGTCAGCCACTGCCCTTGAAAATGGGCCCATATTTGATTATTAATGCAAGTCCTATTTTCGCAATGGGTGATATATATCCAGTAATAAAATATCTATTGTATAATATCTCACAATAGGCAACTTTGATTCCTGTTTGAAAAATGGCAACAGTGATGACAAATGCAAAAGAGACTGCAACTAAGGAGACACTGCGTCAGTATAAGAGATTACCAGTCTGGATTGTTGAAGATCATAATGATGTAAGTAGCCAACACATCGTCTGTGTAAGAGATAGCTTTATAGTTTATAGTTGACCTAACACTTATTGTTATTTTATTTGTCCATCTCTTTTTCCATAGATTTATTCACAGAACCAAATCTTTGCATGTCTCAAACACATCTCTGTTGGTATTGAAACCAAAGTTACTTATTTCACGAATTGATGATTATAATTAACCTTTCCCTCGTGGTGGCCTAGAAATTTCAATGAAAAATTCATTTCCTCAACCGGGATCTGAACCCGGGATCGCCTAAATATCTAGATGGGCATGCTCTGCTATCTGAGCTAACAAGGGCAATTGGTATCGAGGTGTTAGAAAAGAAATGCATCATCTCCTATTAAGGCTTATTCAAATTCCCATATTTCAGCCCTTCGGTATCAAATCAAGTTCACTATGAGAAAAATATAAGCCTATAACTTGGGGCAAAGACAACAACGTGTTAAGACATTGGCAAAATGGTCCACAGTTAGTGACAGAAATGTAGCCTAATGTTGTGACGTGCAATTTCTTAACATTTAACATTGCCAATCAAAAGGTCTACGGACAAAATAATATTCTTTTGTGGGACTAATTTGCAACAGGATGTGTAAACATGCTGGTTGTGTTGGCATGCAATTAAGGCTGTGACTTATACCCGGGTACCCAGGTACCCGCCCGCTATTCCGGGTACCCGGGTACCAAATAAGGTACCTGAATACCCGAAATGTAAAAATAAAAATATTAAAAAAAATTAGTGTGTATTTTCGGGTACCCGGGTACCCGCCCGAAAAACGGGTCGGGTACCCGGGTACAAAACTACCTGTGCATTCACAGCTCTACATGCAATGGCCTAAGTAACAATAAACACCATGATGTTTTGTAATATTTCAGGCATTGCAGCATATCTATCGTGCCATTGCATCACGTTATCTACCGTTCAGCGGAACAACAATGCTTCATTTTGACTCACACCCAGACCTACAGATCAACACCGATATGGATGCTGATGTTGTATTTGACAAAGATGAGTTAATCAGGTAAAACAAGTTTTAAAAACACTATTGTGTTTTTAAAACTATAATTTTATATCAATCAGTTCCAAATTGGCAAACCTGCTTACAGCAACGAATGAATACAGAAGAGTGTGGGTGCGCAAATGGCTCGTATAGCGCTTGCGTGTGCCACTATAGCATATGAACGCTTGGATTACTTATGCGCGTAGAGTGATAAAAAATGAATATTTTGCCAATTTGGAACTGAATAAACTATAGTATTATATATTATGGGTTTGATTAAGGTGTGTGTGTTGGGGGGCATAACATTAATCAACATCTGAGTAGAGGGGTCATGAAAATAATCTCTTTCGTTTAGGGGGGGGGGGGGGGGGGGGGGGCAGTCATAACAAATGACATCAATAAATGACATTTTTTGCCCCCCCCCCCCCCCCCCCCCCCACCAAAGAAAATGACCGCCCTCTATGTTAACTCTATTAAATTGTCTTCAAGAGACGATATGATGTATTATAGCTCACAGCTTAACAAAGTGTGAAATGTCATCTTATTGTTATTGGTTGGTTGGTTTATACATCTAAAATAGTAGATTTATACATACTTCATTTAACAATTGGATTAATAAAGGAGTTATATGCTGACTAGCCTGAATTCCAGGCCTCGAAAAGGCGCTACACGTACAACTACGCAAAGCTCATTCCCATGGTCAGTGTATTCTTGGAATAAGGAGAATGAGACTCTACTTATTCCAAGGTGTATTCAAGTTACCCCACTTGCCCTGCCTTTGTATAGACATTCTTAATTTACCCTGTGTGGCAAATGAAATTGGATCAAGACTATTCTTTTCTCATGTCCGAAGGCTGACAGCAAAATTGTTAACTTTATTTGTATGGGGTGGCTCTTTTTATCTTCATTCTATTCTTCCATCTTTTCTAACTTTCATTTCATTCAGCTATCATGCTTATGAAGGCTAGATAGACCAGGTATATGAGTATGCTGCTAGCTGCTGCTGGTTGCATTATCTAGTAAGTGATGTTCTATGATACAAGCATCGGCAGAAAAGTCTGACCAAATTGATCTATTTTTTTATTAATCTATTCTTCTATAGTTCACTGAGCATTGAGAACTGGATCATGCCTGCCATATATGCTGGACATATAGATCATGTGATATGGGTTAAACCACCATGGGCAGATCAATTAGCGGATGGAACTAAACATGTTCATATAGGCAAGCATAGAGATACAGGGAAACTAAGGTAAGACATATAGATCATGTGATATGGGTTAAACCACCATGGGCAGATCAATTAGTGGATGGAACCAAACATGTTCATATAGGCAAGCATAGAGATACAGGGAAACTAAGGTTAGACATATAGATCATGTAATATGGGTTAAACCACCATGGGCAGATCAATTAGCTGATGGAACTAAACATGTTCACATAGGCAAGCATAGAGATACAGGGAAACTAAGGTAAGACATATAGATCATGTGATATGGGTTAAACCACCATGGGCAGATCAATTAGCTGATGGAACTAAACATGTTCATATAGGCAAGCATAGAGATACAGGGAAACTAAGGTAAGGCATATAGATCATGTGATATGGGTTAAACCACCATGGGCAGATCAATTAGCTGATGGAACTAAACATGTTCATATAGGCAAGCACAGAGATACAGGGAAACTAATGTAAGACATATAGATCATGTGATATGGGTTAAACCACCATGGGCAGATCAATTAGCGGATGGAACTAAACATGTTCATATAGGCAAGCATAGAGATACAGGGAAACTAAGGTAAGACATATAGATCATGTGATATGGGTTAAACCACCATGGGCAGATCAATTAGCGGATGGAACTAAACATGTTCATATAGGCAAGCATAGAGATACAGGGAAACTAAGGTAAGACATATAGATCATGTGATATGGGTTAAACCACCATGGGCAGATCAATTAGCTGATGGAACTAAACATGTTCATATAGGCAAGCATAGAGATACAGGGAAACTAAGGTTAGACATATAGATCATGTAATATGGGTTAAACCACCATGGGCAGATCAATTAGCTGATGGAACTAAACATGTTCACATAGGCAAGCATAGAGATACAGGGAAACTAAGGTAAGACATATAGATCATGTGATATGGGTTAAACCACCATGGGCAGATCAATTAGCTGATGGAACTAAACATGTTCATATAGGCAAGCATAGAGATACAGGGAAACTAAGGTAAGACATATAGATCATGTAATATGGGTTAAACCACCATGGGCAGATCAATTAGCGGATGGAACTAAACATGTTCATATAGGCAAGCATAGAGATACAGGGAAACTAAGGTTAGACATATAGATCATGTGATATGGGTTAAACCACCATGGGCAGATCAATTAGCTGATGGAACCAAACATGTTCATATAGGCAAGCATAGAGATACAGGGAAACTAAGGTAAGACATATAGATCATGTGATATGGGTTAAACCACCATGGGCAGAACAATTAGTGGATGGAACCAAACATGTTCATATAGGCAAGCATAGAGATACAGGGAAACTAAGGTAAGACATATAGATCATGTGATATGGGTTAAACCACCATGGGCAGATCAATTAGCTGATGGAACCAAACATGTTCATATAGGCAAGCATAGAGATACAGGGAAACTAAGGTTAGACATATAGATCATGTGATATGGGTTAAACCACCATGTGCAGATTAATTTAGCGGATGGAACTAAACATGTTCATATAGGCAAGCATAGAGATACAGGGAAACTAAGGTAAGACATATAGATCATGTGATATGGGTTAAACCACCATGGGCAGATCAATTAGCTGATGGAACTAAACATGTTCATATAGGCAAGCATAGAGATACAGGGAAACTAAGGTAAGACATATAGATCATGTGATATGGGTTAAACCACCATGGGCAGATCAATTAGTGGATGGAACTAAACATGTTCATATAGGCAAGCATAGAGATACGGGGAAACTAAGGTAAGACATATAGATCATGTGATATGGGTTAAACCACCATGGGCAGATCAATTAGCGGATGGAACTAAACATGTTCATATAGGCAAGCATAGAGATACAGGGAAACTAAGGTAAGACATATAGATCATGTGATATGGGTTAAACCACCCTGGGCAGATCAATTAGCTGATGGAACTAAACATGTTCATATAGGCAAGCATAGAGATACAGGGAAACTAAGGTAAGGCATAGATCATGTAATATGGGTTAAACCACCATGTGCAGATCAATTAGCGGATGGAACTAAACATGTTCATATAGGGAAGCATAGAGATACAGGGAAACTAAGGTAAGACATATAGATCATGTGATATGGGTTAAACCACCATGGGCAGATCAATTAGCGGATGGAACCAAACATGTTCATATAGGCAAGCATAGAGATACAGGGAAACTAAGGTAAGACATATAGATCATGTAATATGGGTTAAACCACCATGGGCAGATCAATTAGCGGATGGAACCAAACATGTTCATATAGGCAAGCATAGAGATACAGGGAAACTAAGGTAAGACATATAGATCATGTGATATGGGTTAAACCACCATGGGCAGATCAATTAGCGGATGGAACTAAACATGTTCATATAGGCAAGCATAGAGATACAGGGAAACTAAGGTAAGACATATAGATCATGTGATATGGGTTAACCACCATGGGCAGATCAATTAGCGGATGGAACTAAACATGTTCATATAGGCAAGCATAGAGATACAGGGAAACTAAGGTAAGACATATAGATCATGTAATATGGGTTAAACCACCATGGGCAGATCAATTAGCTGATGGAACTAAACATGTTCATATAGGGAAGCATAGAGATACAGGGAAACTAAGGTAAGACATATAGATCATGTGATATGGGTTAAACCACCATGGGCAGATCAATTAGCTGATGGAACTAAACATGTTCATATAGGGAAGCATAGAGATACAGGGAAACTAAGGTTAGACATATAGATCATGTGATATGGGTTAAACCACCATGGGCAGATCAATTAGTGGATGGAACCAAACATGTTCATATAGGCAAACATAGAGATACGGGGAAACTAAGGTAAGACATATAGATCATGTAATATGGGTTAAACCACCATGTGCAGATCAATTAGCGGATGGAACTAAACATGTTCATATAGGGAAGCATAGAGATACAGGGAAACTAAGGTAAGATACTCACCTGATTATGCAAACATTGCTTCATCATCTCAGATGGACCTTGGGTGTGCATCTCAGGTGATGTGCTCATTCAAATAACAACAGTGATGACAAACGCGACTTGTTATTTATGTATGCACAGTAAATGGAGTTTCCCAGTGGCGTAGCTAGGTGATACATATTGGGGGGGGGGCGAGAAATGAAAATGAACAGACAAGATTTTTATGAGTCAAGAAATGCACGCTTCACACGCAAATTTTCGACTTTACACTTATTCTTTGCACGATTGAGCTACATTTTTGCTCTAAACAAGCTTGTACCAAAGAATATTGCATTTTGGGAAGACATAATGTGGAAAGCGCGCGAACATTTTTAATCTGTGTACTTTTGACCATCATAATTCCATGAAATCTTTGGTCAAATGAACCAACAGTCCCAATCTCAACTGACACGACATCAATCGCCCCCATCACCCCCCCCCCCCCCCCCCCCCGGCTACGCCACTGGAGTTTCCCATCCCAAAATTAATAGTTTCCCTGGATATTTGTCTCATTTTTATCACATGGATATCTGATGGGTGTCATATGGGAATCCTGTGGGTGTCTCATGGTTATCTCATTGGTATCACATGGGTGTCTTATATGTGTCCTATAGGTATCACATGGGTGTCTTATGTGTGTCCTATGGGTATCACATGGGTGTCTTATATGTGTCCTATAGGTATCACATGGGTGTCTTATGTGTGTCCTATGGGTATCACATGGGTGTCTTATATGTGTCCTATGGGTATCACATGGGTGTCTTATGTGTGTCCTATGGGTATCACATGTGTGTCTTATATGTGTCCTATGGGTATCACATGGGTGTCTTATGTGTGTCCTATGGGTATCACATGGGTGTCTTATATGTGTCCTATGGGTATCACATGGGTGTCTTATGTGTCTCCTATGGGTATCACATGGGTGTCTTATATGTGTCTCATGGGTGTCTCATGGGTATCACATGGGCATGATACACCACAATCACCATCTGCATCTTGCTCTATCTTTACAGGGTATCATGGCCAGATGTCTATTTCCTCAGCGATATCCTCTATGCATCAGTTGACAAACTAGACAATGCAAAATCAGTTACCATAGATACAGTAACTATGGAAACAGATATTTTAAAAGTCACTTCCTGTGATATTGACAACCAATTAGCTGCATCAAGTAATTTGTGTGTGGATGAAAGCTATGTTGCAAATGCTAAAAGAACCAAAATGGAGAAAGACGATATTGATTCAAGCGGGACTAGTGAAAGTATGGGTCCCAAATCAGATGGCACAACAAAGGTGGAGGATACAGAGCATGCAGCAAAAGATAAAACTACACAAGGAAGGGAATCC
Source organism: Ophiura sarsii (assembly GCA_035610835.1). Taxonomy (NCBI): domain Eukaryota; kingdom Metazoa; phylum Echinodermata; class Ophiuroidea; order Amphilepidida; family Ophiuridae; genus Ophiura; species Ophiura sarsii. The sequence continues at coordinate 59,223,015 of CM069444.1, forward strand.
AAAGAGGTCAAAGGTCATCAAGAGGTCACAGGTCATCTGGAAGTCTTGGCTAAAGCAGTCAGCAATCCATATATACTAGACATTGATTTGGACTTTTTTTCAACGAAAAATCCATTTAAAGAAGTTTACACGAAGGTAATCAAAGTTCCACACAATAAGGTAGAAGCAGATGCCGCAAAATTTGGCCTAAAGGCCTAATAAACTGTTGAGTCGGACGAAAGTCGTAAAACACAGCATTTAGTAAAAATTGTCATCAAAAGAAAGTTCCGTAATTTTGAAGATGGGCTCGTCATCAGTGCTCGGGGCCCAGCACTGTTGTTTCTGAATAGAAAAGTTATTGTGTTTCTATCCTGAGCATACAAGACTGTGCAGCGTGAAAATCCATGAAGAAGTATTGTAGCAGTTCCAAGTAAACAGCGTAAATACATTGGAGAAGTGCATGTTGCATATCGTCAGCCTGCTTCGATAATTGCCTAACTCACTTTTCAGCAAAATTGAGTTTTTTGCATAAATCGTGACTTCATTACATTATGCACATGCTGTTATAATACCTAAGTCATTGACCAATCAAAAGTGTTGATAAATGAAGAGATTTGTTGCAAAAAGGCCACCAAACCACTCTAACATGTTACTCATTTTGCATTATTGAATTTGCATTGGCAAATCCATGGAATTAATCAAATTATTGTATGACTGTGTTCATCCGTTTCTATATGACTTGGATTAGTGCATCCATGCACGCCAATCCTCAATTGGCGTAATCCTCAATTGGCGTGCACTAATCCAAGTCACATCAACAATACAAGCATCATTCCACATAATGAATATCCATCCATCAATAATGAAAATTGAGTAACAGGTACAAAGGTAACAGGTTTCATACTTTTGTTGTTTTCTAAGAACTAGAAAAAATGAGTTAGGCAATTATCGAAGCAGGCTGACGATATGTAGCACCCAAGCGCATCAGATGCAGATACAGGACGCTCACTGGTAGTCCGCCGAACGGCACGGAGCGAAGACTGAAAGATTCAAAATTGGAGTCAGATGATTATGGGCAAAGCCACTCACAAGCTCCCCTCCTGCCCAAAGAAGATTTCTTGATGCACCCCAGGATGCTTCACTTTCATCACATGACCACTGATTTCTGTCACCAGTGTCTACTGGTTGCCATCGGCATCACAGTGCAAGGAAATGCTTATAAAGTTGTTAAACGAGGGTCTTTAAGAAAATCATGTTGCAAGTAATATGATTGATGTGTCTTTAATACAATCCTCTCTTGATTTTCTTAAAGACCCTATATTTTCATAAATACAAGTTTTAGTTGGGATTCAACTTCTTTCATATTTGTGGCCAAGTTTACCCTATCTGCACTATGTTTTACTATGGTAGAGGTCAGACGACCTCTAGCTGTTAATTACTTTAACGCATGTGTGGTACTGTTTGTTTTGGTGATTAGCCCTGCTGGTACTGTAGGGGTGCTAAGCATCATGGGGTGCATCAAGAAATCTTCTTTGCCTCCTGCCTGACCCAAACAGGATATGCATTAACACTTTCCACGCGGCAGGCAGCTGCAGACGACATTCCAAAATTTCACAAAATGTTTAAAAATGTCAACTTATGGAATGTCATTACCATATTTGGAATCCTCATGAGAAATGCATTGACATAAGTACAAACATGCCTAGTATTGGGTCAGTAATCCTTGAGATAGACTTTGAAAATTGTGAAAGGTTTCTGAAAAATCTGTTTTGTGTATGTTAAAAATAATAGCTGCGTGGAAAGTGTTAATGACCATTTTGGTTACCCATTCTTGGTTGTGACTTGCTGGAAAAAATGTCTTATCACTTAAATATTATCAGTTATTACCTTATTTGACCGGAGGGACTCCCTCATCTCATTACCTCCAGTTTTGAGTTTATACTCCCTTTCATAATCCCTTGGACATAATTCGCGTTATTTCACGCGAGCATATTTTGTTGTTGTTTTCGAGGCGCGGCGTCAAAATGCTTGACAGGCGCGATGAACATGAACAAGGTCACGTGCCAGCGATCACGGCGTGTGACGATTTCACGATTGACCAATTAGGATGCGTGATTATTTTTTTTAAAGGGACTGGTACGCACTTCCGGGTTTACGCACATACGCACCTATGCATTACTACGCGAACCTACGCACATACATACGCAACTCGCACGTACGCATGATTTGATGGAATTATGTCCAAGGGATTATGAAAGGGAGTATAAGACAGGCCGAATGGTCAGTCATGCATTCTGCAACACACTGACCATGTTACTTTTTTATATCCAGGAACAGTATGTACTGTTGGAAGAATTGTATAGTTTTACGCTACCCGTTGATAACTCTGAGAATGCTATTGAATATTGTCAACAACAGAGGGCGGTACAACTCAAAGAATTACAAGAGGCGTTGACCGCAGCATGGGATGGAACTAAGCCAGGGATTGGTGTGAATGAAAAAAGGTTGGTCATTACTTGTTTTTATTCATTTTATGTGGATTTTATATTTTACAATTTTTACTTTAGTTTCATTTTACAGAAAGACAAAACGGAGAAAGTGTACCTTAGGTCCCAAGCATGCATCAATTATAATGAAGAATAAAGTGCCTTGTTTTATCTATATGATGCACTTATTCCCTCAAAGACTTGATGCTTGGTGGGGCCTGAAGTACCCAGTGGCGGCACTACAGGGGGCAAGGGAGGGTTAAATTAGACCAAATGTTGACAATTTTAGCATAAAACAGCTACATTTTGTGCCCAAGCGCGCATTTTCATACCAAGTATTAGACCAAATTTGACAATTTAAGCGTAAAATGGCACCAAAAATGTGCGCGTTTTGAGCGCACCATTTTTTGTCATGCCTCCCTAAAAAAAATTCTTGCCCCCCCCCCCCCCCAAAAAAAATTTATGAGGCTGGTGCCGCTTCTGGAAGTTTTAGCATAAAACAGCTAAATTTTGCGCCCAAGCGTGCATTTTCATACCAAATGAGTAAGTATTACTATTAGACCAAATTTGACAACTTAAGCGTAAAATGGCACCAAAAATGTGTGCGTTTCGCGTGCATCATTTTTTTTCATGCCTCCCTAAAAAAATGTCTTGCCCCCCCCCCCCCAAAAAAAATTATGAAGCTGGTGCCGCCACTGGAAGTACCCAATTTTCAACTAAACTTTAAACAGTGAAAACCATATTTAACCAGGTTTAATTTTTTCCTTTTAATTGAAAAGCTCTAACAAAGGGTAATTATCTGTTACCAGGGTTTTTCTCCTTTGAACTGGTTTAACGATGAAAGATAATTAGCAAACTGGTTTAATTTCCTCCATTCTGTTATAAAAACAGGTTTCATCAGTTCTGCCGAACACTAGGTTATATTTAGATTATTAGTAAACTAGAATTTAATTCATTCTGTTCTGTTGGAAGTGTTTACCAACATGAAATCACTAGTAATCAAATTTTAATTACATCAATTCCAATCACGAGGGATTAGGGTAATTATTACTAACCCGGGTTTAATTTCATCTGTTTTGTTGAACAGGTTTAACAAAGTGAAATCATTGGTGACCAGTTTACGAGCCCATCCTCCAGAAAATGACACCTTAGATGCAGAGCTCATTCACATGGCAGGTCTAACATGTGATGATACCGGCGAACTACCTCATCATATAAGCACACAAGAACAGATTACTAGTCTTATAGATGCCATGAAAATACTGTTGACAAGCTTACCCAAACCTACCCTAGTTACCGTAGCTAGGTAAGTGTAAGATAGCACACAAGAACAGATTACTAGTCTTATAGATGCCATGAAAATACTGTTGACAAGCTTACCCAAACCTACCCTAACTACCGTAGCTAGGTAAGTGTAAGATAGCACACAAGAACAGATTACAAGTCTTATAGATGCCATGAAAATACTGTTGACAAGCTTACCCCAACCTACCCTAGTTACCGTAGCTAGGTAAGTGTAAGATAGCACACAAGAACAGATTACAAGTCTTATAGATGCCATGAAAATACTGTTGACAAGCTTACCCCAACCTACCCTAGTTACCGTAGCTAGGTAAGTATAAGATGGTTGGCACATAATGATACATGATGGCCCAGATGTGATCATGGTGATGGTAAAAGAGTGTCTTGGGTAGTGTTGTGACCCCGTTACTAATCCACTTGTTACAAAGTCAAGTCAAGACACAGAGTATTTGAGTCAAGTTTTAAAGGTAGATGACCCGATCACATTTTCGTAACACAGAATTATTTCAAACATACGGAGATTTTCATATCATATGAAAGCTCGTATTTTTCTCATCATCATACTGAAATTTGACGGCTTATGTACGTACTAATTTTTATTTTATTTTTTTCATTTTTTTAAATTTTTAAATTTTTTTTTAATTTTTAATTTTTAATTAATTTTTTTTTAAATTTTTTTTAAAATTTATTTATTTTTAATTTTTTTTATTTTAATTTTTTTTTTTTTAATTTTTTTTTTAATTTTTTTTTTAAATTTTCTTAAATTTATTTTTTGATTTTTTTATTTATTTATTTATTTATTTATTTATTTATTTATTTATTTATTGTTTATTATTTTTTATTTTTTATGTACGTACTAACTACCAACCAAAATTATAGAGCTTAATTTGCAGTATTTCATGAGAAATTCATGGATTTGTAAGCGTTTTGAGTTTCGATATGATCACATTGAAACTAACCAAATTCATCTAAAAGGCCACAAATGGCTTCTTACTTATTTGTTTCATGTTTATTCAAAATAATCTTGAAGACCACCAGTGGCTTGTAACGTGATGCATAGTCATGACCTCCCTGATTCAATCGGTGGTGTCTTTTAACCAAAATACAAAAAAAGTGAAAAGCACTAATATACCTTTTTTAAATGTTTTTAATTTAAATTTGTTCTGATTTTTTTTTGAAAAAAAGGGTTTCTATGTATATCATCTATCTAATCAAGGTGAAAATATTGAATTTCATCTTTTGGCCAATCTCTCTGTGCCCCTTTAATCACTCTTTTTTATTGTACGTTATTTCATTACAGATCTTCGCATGATGATTACTGTCCACCTAAACAAGTTGAAGGAATCCAGTCACAAGTATTGCAGACATTAGAGTCTATATATGGTAGCTTGGATGTACATAAAGACTATGAGAAACAAGAAATAAGTTAAGGAATCCAGTCACAAGTATTGCAGACATTAGAGTCTATTTATGGTAGCTTGGATGTACATAAAGACTATGAGAAACAAGAAATAAGTTAAGGAATCCAGTCACAAGTATTGCAGACATAAGAGTCTATATATTGTAACAAAAAGTCAATTTCCTTTCTGTTCCAATCCTTTTCTTTCGTCATAATTTCCTGCAGGCTTTCCGAATTCACCATCCCCTCACCAATATTTCAGTTCAAAACACTCACCACCGGATTTTCATGAAGACTCTAATATTCCTCGTTTCATCACTATCAGACAATCAAAAGCTTGTCAAGTTATCCATCCATACTAAAGTCCATATATAGAACACAATGATCATCACAGAATATTATATCATTATGTTTATAACTGTTAAAATCCATCATATACTGCCGATTTCAGCCATACATTTTATCCGATAACCGATATAATTTATCCATACCGCTGTTTTTTCTTCTTAGAAGTTGAGATCGGCACGTTTCCAGATAAGGTTTTTGGAAATTACTCTAAAAACCACATTTAGGCACAAATACTTCCCTAAATAAGATTTATATTATTTAATAACTGTAGAGATAAGTATTTAATTATAAAACCAAAGGTTAATAAAGTACAAATAGTCCCGCATTTAGAGATTTTTCCCTTTGACCAATCAGCATAATTATCTGATCGCGATTGGCCAGCCAATCACAATCCTCGTTGTTTCGGCCTCGCGTAGTTTGAAAAGCGTCCTTAGTTACCAACGTTCGATACTACTCGCGTAGCTCTACTGTAACGCCCAGCGCAACCAATTTACGCTCAACGCAGCCAAATAACGCACAACGCAGCTCAGACGCAACTCACCGTAAGTAATAAATAGGGGTGCAAAGGCAGAAATTGATCAGTGAGGTCGGAGCCGGCAAACCGACAGGTAAAGCTCCCGGTCCCGCTGATCAGCCTGGGGCATCAGCGTTGCAGATAAAGAGATGAAAGCCAAGTCTGATTACAGATTTGTAACCCATTACTTTATTTCACCAATGAAATTGGCATTTCCTATCTTGCGTTTTATGGGATGAAAGCCAAGTCTGAACACCGACTTGTAACCCATCTCCTTTATTTCACCAATGAAATTGGCATTTCCTATCATACGTTTTAAAGGGATGAAAGCCAAGTCTGAACACCGACTTGAAACCCATTTCCTTTATTTCACTAATAAGAGTAGCGTTTTTCATCATACGTTTTAAAGGGATGAAAGCCAAGTCTGATTACAGATTTGTAACCCATTTCCTTTATTTCATCAATAAAACCGGCATGATCTCATGGGCTGAAATTGTCTTATCAAACCAAACGAAAGTCAATTTAACGCACTTTGTACCAAGTTACCAGAGTAATGTATTGTCAGTATTTTTAGGTCTTTTTTTTTAAATCTTTTAAATTCCTTCTTGACAGCTGATATAAACATAGTACTGTCACTTACTCAGTGACCTTAAGCTACATACACCTTTTTTACATGGGTAACATATTGACAAATATATTTAAATGAAACTTATCCGTTAATCAGTGCAAAGACTTTGCCATTTATGCCATTTTTCCAGAAAAGTATTCAAGTCTGAATTACATGTGGCTTGGTATTTTAGAATATTGTAATAATACTTAATTTCGTGTTTGAAAGTGTCTAAATCTGGCTGTTTTTCTGTCATCTTTGCTCTATAAATATGGAATTTCGCCATTGTCATTATCAATGTTAGGGTGAAATCCAAATTTGATCCAAAAAGTATTGTTACTGGATTCATATTCAAGTCCTGACCTTTAACCCACCTTTTAAAGATATTCCAGAATGATTTTGAGATTTGACAAGTTATGAAAAGATGTGTAATTGTTTCTGAGTTTTTTTTACAAAAAGTGCATAAGTCATCTCCTCTAATATTTCATTTTAGCAAAAGACTATTCGTTCCTAAAATACTTTGATTGATTCTATATTGGAACCATCTATACTTTGTGTCATCGGAAAACTTAAAATTTAAAAGACATTTTTTTTTCCACTCCCTATTTTCTATACCAAAGTCTAATTGCCACTTATTAATGGATTGTTTCATTTTCTTTGATTTTATAAAGATTTTGTAGAATAAAGTACAACCTTTTCGCTGTTTGAACAGTAGTTCCACATTACTAGGTCTAAAAGGTGATACTAGTTTCGACCCATTTAATTGACTGATATTGAAGTTTGACTTAATTGCTCTTATAATACCATTATACTCTAGGAAATTGGTTTTCACTTGATAAATTTCTTCGAAATCGTCTTTTGACATAAAAGTCCCATTATCTTTTAGTAAATCATTGATAAAAATGACACCCTTTTCCTTCCAATGAGCATATTTTATCGATTTGCCTCCAATCTTTATTTTATCATTCCACCACAAATATTGCTTTGCAATGCGATTGAAGTCTAAAACACCGTTGTTTAACAATGCATATCAAAGATGACCAAGAGAATAGAGTATCATACCAGAACTTGTTGTCTATCTTATTTTTTGTTGCATTAAAATGGAGTAAACCTGTACAACAAGTATCGTCTTTTTTGGCCTGTAAACATAATCTATACAATTTTATCCAACTTTTCACCTTGCAAAACCCTTCGAATCCAATTTATTTTCAATGCATTTTAACACCTCCGTTCTCATAATTTTGCACAAACTGAGATCTTTTTATTCTGTCTGGCTTGCCACCCTATACATATTTAAAAATCATATCATTAACCGTTTTTATGAAATCTTTGTTCGGGTTTGGAAGCATTTGAGCAATATAACTTAACTTAGGTAGGACCAAAGATTTCAGGTCTTTTATACGTTATCTTTTGATCATCTGGACAAAGCTATACCTTTGTAAAGAAACCTCTGTACGATTGAGCAACTGAGATACCAGAGGCATTAACCTTTTTCCAAAATAAGGGTAACGAGCATAAAACATAGACCACAAGACTGTTTACATGCAGTGTTAACAGCTAGAGAGCTTGTAACTGTACAGACTACAACCCCTACAGTTAAGACCAGACGGCAGCACTCTGGGCAGTACAAGATCATCACACCAAGGACTGACAGTTACAAAAACAGCTTCTTTCCAAGAACCATCTCAGCATGGAACACTCTCCAACACTCCACAATTGATGCACCTTCTGTTTTGACATTCAATAACCTCATCCAGAATCCAGCCACCATCAGGAAGGCAGAGCTGTACAAGGGCTCAGCTTCTACACCAGCTGGAGCATCAACCAACTAGATCTGCACCAAGCCATGCTTTTTACTTGCACCATTGTTTTTCGCCGTCGTCGTTGTTTTCGTCGTCGTCGTTGTTTTCGTGATCACTTGTTTTGGTGGTGGGCGCCTATGATTTAGATGTTTCAACCTGCACTGGATGTGATGCTTGCACACTTGGAGTGATACCAATCCTGCTATTGGTCTACCAAGAATCTACACAGAAACAGAAACGGGTCGCCGTGTGTTTTCCAGTTATTACTCCACAACCAAGAAACTCCTTTAAAAAGGGTATCGCTTTGTTTCAGTATCATAATAATATGTCAGTATCATAATAATATGTCAATAATAAGTGTTGTTTCACCCAGAAACAAGAAACCCTTTTAAAAGCCAATGCCAATGATATGTGTTGTTTCACCCAGAAACAAGAAACCCTTTTAAAAGCCAATGTCAATAATATGTGATGCGATCTGTGAAAACCTGTCGGATGTCGCAAAATGTGAACTAGGGAATATGGGTAAAATAAAAAATAAATAAAAATAAAATTAAAAAAAACTTTCTTTTATCATCATCTTTCATGAAATTTCACCTTCAAAAACTTATTTTAGTCACTTTTATTATTAACCTTATAATGTTATTATATTGAATTATGTATCTTTTTTGGCCTGTTTTCATGATTTCTTGTTTTGTAGCTTTTGATGACATCACAATCATCATTCACTCATAACTTTTTTTGTAGAAAAATGATCGAAACAGTTCTGTAATCAGCACAGTTTTAGCTTTCTTATGATATAAATATCTCCAATATGAAAAATGCCACCATGTGGCGGGTTTTCACAGATCGCATCACATATGTGTTGTTTCACCCAGAAACAAGAAACCCTTTTAAAAGCCAATGTCAAGAATATGTGTTGTTTCACCCAGAAACAAGAAATTCCTTTTAAAAGTAACGTTTCAGATATGGATTTCAAGTCATTTTATCATATATATAGTTTATATGCAATTTGGGCTAACGTTTTCATCTTTATAATTAAAGAAACTATACAAACTCGGTTTTTAGACATAACTTACTCACATTTCAAATGACATTATAACAAACTCAAGAGTGCTGATACTGTGCACGAAGTGTTTCGTTTGCGATTCGAAATGTTATGCCTAAATGAGTTAAAATTGTCTGGTAAAGAATATGTGACGTGATCAAGAGGAATGATTCGGATGTCGGGGAATCCCAAATTGAGATATGGCCAATTCAAAATGGCGGCTTACATAAGTTTTGATGGAAATTCATGTATACAATTTGATATAACTTTGGAACAAAACGTCGTATCGACACAGGGTTTTCAGTTTCTGAAGGTGTCTTCTTTAAAACTGTATTAAAAACTCATTTTCGACCAGGGTCGACATCCGACTCATTCCTCTTGATCGCGTCACATATATACATCTGTAGATTAAGAACCTCACTCTTTGTAAATGAGTAAATAAATATTATGCTATGTCTATAGCAGCCATTTTTGTCAAAAAGAGACAACAAGAAGTAGTCACACAACAATTGTTTATTCCAGTCTATGGTCTTTAATAATAATTTGCTGCATCTTTAGGTTCATAGAAACTGTCGGGAGTAAGGAAGACGCACGCTACCTCGTAATGCTTCCTTTATCCCGAGAGACCTTAACGTCCATGGGAAGTAATACCAAGGTATTATTTTTATCATCTACCCAATAACAGATTTAAGGATCAAAAGGCACGTTTCGTTACATTGGTGGCAGCGGTGGGATAATTTTTCTTTCGTAAAAGAAGTGACCTACTCTATCAACCCAAGATGCAAGCATCAGGAGGAGACAAACTCATCCTAAGATCCGGAAAGACCGTCCGAGGAGCCGAAAACGCAGATGACGAGATGGAGACTTACAGTCCATGTAGAGATTCTCTCAACGGACTTACAGATGGTTCTGTCAGACAAAAGACCCGTCACGACCTTTATATAGACTTGGAAAGAGCAGAAGACAACCCTGAGGAACTCCAAGAAGACTGCGGAGATGCAAGATCAACTCAGAATACCAATAACAACAAGCCAACCCATCCAGAAGGACAGTCACAACAAGACAAACTCTTAGAAAGAGTCGCCCGACTACTAGTAGAAGATAACAACAAGGACAACATGGACAACTGAGAACAACAAAGACAACCTAACCTAAGAAGACAAGAGAACCAAGAAAGACTACCTCTCAATAACCATGGTGATCTTCCCATTATCAGGAATGCCAATCTCAACAATGGACGTCAACCAATCGTTAAACCAACCATATTTGATGGAACTTCCCCATGGATGGACTACCTTGTCCAGTTCGAGATGGTATCAGAAATGAATCAATGGAATAACCGCCAAATGGCTATGTATCTCGCTACTAGCCTTAGAGGGGTAGCACAAAGTGTACTGGGTGACCTATACTCTGTTTGGCCATCTCGAGACAGTGACGTAACTGAACAGGCGCAGCTTTTACGCACGCGTGTGTATCTTCCGCCTTTCAACGCTCGTGTTTGTACGCCAGCGCCGCGAGTATGCGCGCGCGTTATGTGATGCAATTAGTAGAATACGCGGTTACGTCACTGTCTCGAGATGACCAAACAGAGTATAGATGTCGATGGACGTCATCACTATCCATCTCTACTCGCCAACATGAACCAACGGTTTGGACCCCAAAATGTTCAGGGCATTATTGCGTAACCGACAATGTAAACCACAAGAAACTGTACCGCCCGAGATAAGGAAGCTCGTAAAGCTTGCCTACCCCACCGGTGGACATGAACTCCTGGAAGAGCTTGCTAAAGACTTCTTCATTAACCCTAACCCACCCGGTGGATTTTCCAACGAAATTTTTTTCAAGCGAAAAAAGCACACACAACAAGAGGTGCCACGCCCCGGGGTTTGAACCCACGACCTCTCGGTTGGCGGGCGACCTCTCTACCAACTGCACCACGGGGGAAGCTGTGCTGGGCGAGTGTATTCGCCCAGCTATATAGCCCGGGGCCATTATTTCACACAAAAACCTCAGCGCCAGGTGGAACCAGGAGGCTGGGAAATGGGATTTCATGGGATCCGGGGCTGTAAGGGTTAATCAGGGTGAAATTAGAGAAAAAAAGTGAAAATAAAAAAGAAGAAAAAAAATCGTTCCTTAACGCACTACCGGAGGCGGAATACTGTTGGCAAATACGAGGGGCAGTCAATAAATAATGAAAGTGATCATGGTATGGGATGTACGAGTGATTCTATTGAGGGATAATGTAATCAATACAAAGTATGAACCTTTGTCTTTCAAACAATACACTTTTGGATTGTTAGATACCTTTGGTTATGTAACGTCATTAACATAAACACAATAGTTTTCAGAACTGACTGAAATCTGTCAATTATTTGGCTGGATATGTAATATGTTGAATATGGGTTGATTGATACATTTGCGTATATCTCGGCAATGCAAGCATAAAAACAGATAACACTTGGCACATAGTTAGAACACACACTTATCTATGTTTGACACTCTTTTTTAGATCTGAATTCCTTAATACAAACAAGAAGGGACCATCTCAAATACGCTTTTATTTAGCGAAATCCGCAATAATATACCTTAGAAAACAACAAAGGATAAAGAACTATGGAGGGATTATAATTAAAAAAATTGTTGTGGGATGTAAAGCAATAATAGTGGGGATTTCATAAGGAGCTGTTCATAAAATTTCCTCAAACCATTGAAATTATGTGAAGATTACTTACAACAATACATCTAGTAGCTCTAAAGATAACAGTAATAAGAGAGGTTGTGGCAGCCATCTTTGATTGATATATTCATGTATATCTTCATTTTGACTATCACAATATTTTTACACATTGATTTAAGCATTTTTCATTATTTCTGATTAGAATTTGAAGGCACATTAAGCTTTTATCTGGTAAATTTCATGATTTTAGCCATTTTTGGCCCAGTTCAAAATGATCTGCCGTCTGCGCATGCGCATATTTTCTGCAGGTTTCATACGAATAAGTTCAGATAATTAGTTAACTATCATATGGAATCTCCCAAACTGGTTAATTGCTTGGATTTTTCCTAAATTGTTTGATTTTCCGCAATATTAGTGATTCACTGACTGGGCATTTTTCAATGAAAATTAGCTATTTGAAATACTGATATTTGTATACTTTTTATTCGATTGCCTCTCCTTACTTTTTCCTCTTATACTACAGTTATCAAATTACACAGGGTTTAAAGTTATTGTCTTTTTTATTATACTTACGCGAAAAAAAATTGGGATTTACCTGCTTCTGGTGTCATGTTCTGCAATCTTCTTACCACTTGTTTCATACAAGCAATTCAAATTTCCCGCCAAATAACTGATTTAGCAGTGTCCCAAGTGTAGGCCTACTTACTTTGAAACAATGCTATGATGTCATAGTTCACACTTAAAAATATCCAAAACTGTATTGTTTGAAAGACAAAGGTTCATACTTTGTATTGATCACACTATTCCTTAATAGAATCACTCATGCATCCCATACCATGATCACTTTCATAACTTACTGACTGCCCCATGTACAACAAACCAGGCCGAGGACATTAGACGACGCTGTACGGACAACTGTCGAACTTGAAGCATTTCAAGAAGCCGAAAAACACCGTGCACAAAATAAAAGGTCTGTGAGACTAGTACAGACCTCAAGTAAAGACAATTCCAACGACAGTGAAACAACAAGTAATCTACAAGAAGTTTTGAGTGTTCTCATCCAGAAGATTGATAATTTACACGAAAAAACGTTCACCAAACAACAACCGAAATGGCTACAACGCACAGAAGCGCATGTCTAACCGAGACAGCGATCCTCAGTGTTATCACTGTGGAAAAATAGGCCACATCAAAAGGAATTGTCCGCGGTTCTTTCAAGAACTACGTCAATATAGTTCAGACACTAACCAAGGCCACAACTACAGAAAGACGGGAAACTAATTTCAGTCGGGTTTGAGGGCAAACACTCGGCAAACTTTGGATTAAATTGTTTGCCCACATCACCAAGTTATCAGAAAAATCTTCATCAAAATAATAATGGTCTCTATTGACATCCCAATATCATTCCTTCTAGATACCGGGGCTAGTGTAACTATCATTAGAACCGATATCTACAACAAAATACCTTTGAGCATACGACCACCATTATAATCCACACCTAACAATATAAACGGTGCTGATGGTAGATCAATCGAATGTAAAGGCATAGGGTGGTTCAATTTAACCTTATGCGACATAAATATGCGTCATCAAATCTGGGTTGCCGACATAAACCTCGAAGGAATTATAGGTCTAGATTTTCTTAGTCAACATGGATGTAAACTAGACCTAATCACAAAACAACTACATGTACACTTACAAGAGCTTCCTGACTCTCCATATGACACAGAAACTGATAATTATTGTTGCCAAATAGTTATCAAGGAAACAACTGTCATACCTCCTGAGAGCGAAACCCTAATTAAAGGGTGCTTCAAGAACAAGCCTAGTATAGATGCGGATAGCATAGCTGAGGCTACTCCTGACTTCCTCAATACTCATGAAGTAATATTGGCAAGAACGCTTATTAACACTGGAGCAGAAGAAGTTGTGGTTCGAATATTAAATCCCACAGAACAGCCGAAACAAATCTACAAAGGAGTAATAATAGCAACCGTGGAGCCAATTCAAGAAGTAAAAATACTAAAAGATTCTGAACAATGTCTCCAGGTATCACACCAAAACAAAGAAAATACCCCCAAGAACCAGAACCAGATATTCCAGCACATTTAGAGGAACTTTGGAATAAGAGTATCACGGAACTCGACCAAGACCAACAAACACAACTCCGTCAACTTCTTTCTAGACATAAAAACCTATTCGCCAAAGACAATGCGTCGTGCAGGTTGCCTGATGGGCATTACATCCCCTGTGTTGATCTTATGTTGGACTAGATCAGTAGTACCAGTATCCGCATTGTCTTTGGCGAATAGGTTTTTATGTCTAGAAAGAAGTTGACGGAGTTGTGTTTGTTGGTCTTGGTCGAGTTCCGTGATACTCTTATTCCAAAGTTCCTCTAAATGTGCTGGAATATCTGGTTCTTGGGGGTATTTTCTTTGTTTTGGTGTGATACCTGGAGACATTGTTCAGAATCTTTTAGTATTTTTACTTCTTGAATTGGCTCCACGGTTGCTATTATTACTCCTTTGTAGATTTGTTTTGGTTGTTCTGTGGGATTTAATATTCGAACCACAACTTCTTCTGCTCCAGTGTTAATAAGCGTTCTTGCCAATATTACTTCATGAGCATTGAGGAAGTCAGGAGTAGCCTCAGCTATGCTATCCGCATCTACACTAGGCTTGTTCTTGAAGCACCCTTTAATTAGGGTTTCGCTTTCGGGAGGTATGACAGTTGTTTCCTTGATAACTATTTGGCAACAATAATTATCAGTTTCTGTGTCATATGGAGAGTCAGGAAGCTCTGGTAAGTGTAGTTGTTTTGTGATTAGGTCTAGTTTACATCCATGTTGACTAAGAAAATCTAGACCTATAATTCCTTCGAGGTTTATGTCGGCAACCCAGATTTGATGACGCATCTTTATGTTGCATAAGGTTAAATAGAACCACCCTATACCTTTACATTCGATTGATTTACCATCAGCACCGTTTATATTGTTGGGTGTGGATTCTAATGGTGGTCGTATGCTCAAAGGTATTTTGTTGTAGATATCGGTTCTAATGATAGTTACACTAGCCCCGGTATCTAGAAGGAATGATATTGGGATGTCTTCAATTTCTCCATTCATATAGAGACCATTATTATTTTGATGAAGATTTTTCTGATAACTTGGTGATGTGGGTAAACAATTTAATCCAAAGTTTGCCGAGTGTTTGCCCTCAAACCCGACTGAAATTAGTTTCCCGTCTTTCTGTAGTTGTGGCCTTGGTTAGTGTCTGAACTATATTGACGTAGTTCTTGAAGGAACTGCGGACAATTCCTTTTGATGTGGCCTATTTTTCCACAGTGATAACACTGAGGATCGCTGTCTCGGTTAGACATGCGCTTCTGTGCGTTGTAGCCATTTCGGTTGTTGTTTGGTGAACGTTTTTCGTGTAAATGATCAATCTTCTGGATGAGAGCACTCAAAACTTCTTGTAGATTACTTGTTGTTTCACTGTCGTTGGAATTGTCTTTACTTGAGGTCTGTACTACTCTCACAGACCTTTTATTTTGTGCACGGTGTTTCTCGGCTTCTTGAAATGCTTCAAGTTCGACAGTTGTCCGTACAGCGTCATCTAATGTCCTCGGCCTGGTTTGTTGTACGTATTTACCAACGGTACTCCGCCTCCGGTAGTGCGTTAATGAAGAAGTCTTTAGCAAGCTCTTCCAGGAGTTCATGTCCACCGGTGGGGTAGGCGAGCTTTACGAGCTTCCTTATCTCGTGGGCAAGGTCGGGTACAGTTTCTTGTGGTTTACGTTGTCGGTTACGCAATAATGCCCTGAACATTTCGGTTTGATTTTGGGGTCCAAACCGTTGGTTCTTCTACTTCTATTCATATACTGGCTGGACTCTGTGAGAGTATGACGCCAGGCTTGTGCGGGGGTGTGGTGGGGATTATTGTCCAATTTGTTGCTTGAATGATTCCAGTGATGGTGCCTGGACTATTGTGTCATCTAAGGCATTCCACTCAGGAATAGTTCTTGGAAAGAAAGAGTATTTGTGCACATTTATTCGGGCACTTGGTTGGATGAAGCTTTTGTTGTTTGTATGGCGAGATCGCCGGGTTGACGGTGTCAGGTAGCGGTCACTGGGGATGTCGACCAAGTTGTTGTTGATCTTGTACATCAATATGAGGCGAGCGTTTTTCGTCTCTCTTCAAGTGTCGACCAGTTCATTTTGGCGAGTAGAGATGGATAGTGATGACGTCCATCGACATCTAGGTCACCCAGTACACTTTGTGCTACCCCTCTAAGGCTAGTAGCGAGATACATAGCCATTTGGCGGTTATTCCATTGATTCATTTCTGATACCATCTCGAACTGGACAAGGTAGTCCATCCATGGGGAAGTTCCATCAAATATGGGTGGTTTAACGATTTGTTGACGTCCATTGTTGAGATTGGCATTCCTGGGAAGATTTATGTTTATTGAGAGGTAGTCTTTCTTGGTTCTCTTGTCTTCTTAGGTTAGGTTGTCTTTGTTGTTCTCGGTTGTCCTTGTTGTCCTTGTTGTTATCTTCTACTAATAGTCGGGCGACTCTTTCTAAGAGTTTGTCTTGTTGTGACTGTCCTTCTGGATGGGTTTGCTTGTTGTTATTGGTATTCTGAGTTGATCTTGCATCTCCGCAGTCTTCTTGGAGTTCCTCAGGGTTGTCTTCTGCTCTTTCCAAGTCTATATAAAGGTCGTGACGGGTCTTTTGTCTGACAGAACCATCTGTAAGTCCGTTGAGAGAATCTCTACATGGACTGCAAGTCTCCATCTCGTCATCTGCGTTTTCGGCTCCTCGGACGGTCTTTCGGGATCTTAGGATGAGTTTGTCTCCTCCCTGATGCTTGCATCTTGAGTTGATAGAGTATGTCACTTCTTTAACGAAAGAAAAATTATCCCACCGCTGCCACCAATGTAACGAAACGTGCCTTTTGATCCTTAAATCGGTTATTGGGTAGATGATAAAAATAATACCTTGGTATTACTTCCCATGGACGTTAAGGTCTCTCGGGATAAAGGAAGCATTACGAGGTAGCGTGCGTCTTCCTTACTCCCGACAGTTTCTATGCCTCTGTTGATATCCAATCCGATAATGCAACAAATGATAGGTCGTTCTTTAAAAGCTCCAAGCCCCCTGTAAAATTACGTCGCCTTAATAACAAATGATAGGTCGTTCTTTAAAAGCCCCCTGAAATTTCTAGACTTTGAACTTAAAGGTGAAGCTTCACGCCGTCGGCGAAGCCGCCGAAGCCAGAAAAAAAACACCTTCCCGCCGAAGGCCATTTTTAAAAAGGTAAAGCTTCGCCCTTTTTAAAAAGGTGAAGCTTTGACGCCGTCGGCGAAGCCAGAAAAAAAAACCACCTTCCCTCCGAAGGCCATTTTTAAAAAGTTAAAGCTTCGCGCCGTCGCCGAAGCCCTTTTTAAAAAGGTGAAGCTTTGACACCGTCGGCGAAGCCGCCGAAGCCAGAATAAAACCCACCTTCCCGCCGAAGGCCATTTTTAAAAAGGTAAAGTCTCGCCGTCGCCGAAGCCTTTTTTAAAAAGGTGAAGCTTCACGCCGTCAGCGAAGCCAGAAGAAGAAAAAAACACATTCCCGCCGAAGGCCATTTTTAAAAAGGTAAAGCTTCGCTTCACGCCGTCGGCGAAGCCAGAAGAAGAAAAAACCACATTCCCGCCGAAGGCCATTTTGAAAAAGGTAAAGCTTCGTGCCGTCGCCGAAGCTCTTTTTAAAAAGGTGAAGCTTTGACGCCGTCGGCGAAGCCGCCGAAGCCAGAAAAAAACATCTTCCCGCCGAAGGCCATTTTTAAACAGGTAGAGTCGCGCCGTCGCCGAAGCCTTTTTTAAAAAGATGAAGCTTCACGCCGTCGGCGAAGCCAGAAGAAAAAAAACCACATTCCCGCCGAAGGCCATTTTTAAACAGGTAAAGCTTCGCTTCACGCCGTCGGCGAAGCCGCCGAAGCCAGAAGAAGAAAAAACCACATTCCCGCCGAAGGCCATTTTGAAAAAGGTAAAGCTTCGTGCCGTCGTCGCCCAAGCTCTTTTTAAAAAGGTGAAGCTTTGACGCCGTCGGCGAAGCCGCCGAAGCCAGAAAAAAACCACCTTCCCGCCGAAGGCCATTTTTAAAAAGGTAAAGCTTCGCGCCATCGCCGAAGCCCTTTTTAAAAAGGTGAAGCTTTGACGCCGTCGGCGAAGCCGCCGAAGCCAGAATAAAACCCACCTTCCCGCCGAAGGCCATTTTTAACCGTTGCCGAAGCCCTTTTTAAACAGGTGAAGCTTCACGCCGTCGGCGAAGCCGCCGTAGCCAGAAAAAGCCCACCTTCCCGCCGAAGGCCATTTTTTAAAAGGTAAAGCTTCGCGCCGTCGCCGAAGCCCTTTTTAAAAAGGTGAAGCTTAACGCTGCCGGCGAAGCCGCCGATGCCAGACAAAAAACCACCTTCCTACTGAAGTCCATATTTTAAAAGGTAAAGCTTCCCTCCGTCGTCGATGTCATTTTTTAAAAGGGTAATCTTCGCGCCGTCGCCGTTGCCAGCGTTTTTTTAAAAGTGGAGTTTGAAAAATGGTGGGGTATTCTAAAGTTTAGCCAAAGAATCATTGAATCAAAAATTCCTATTTTTTTCACTAAAATGGTCCAGAAAACGTTCCTGAAACCATGTTGTTAAGCTTGAATAGTTAAAAACATTGATACTAATTCGCGCAAGAAAATGGCTTCTTTTGAGGGGGGGGGGGGTCGTCCCCACCGTGACAATGATGGGGGTGGGGCACTCCCGCTTGCACTGTCTATGCTCGTTACCCTTCCTCCTCATCTTCCTTTTTATTTTTTATTTTTTTGCCAATGGGGGAGGGGGGGGGGGGGGGGGGGGGACTTGCCTGGATGACCTAAAACTCTCCTTGCTATCAAGTATCAATATTTACTTTCGTTTTAAAACACTCACATGGTTCAGAGACGTAGAGATAAAGTGAGAGACACTAATAAAAGCTCCCGGCCTCTCCTGTTCCCTCCCCTCCCTTCCTCCTCTCCCCTTCCTCCTCTTCTCCTCCCATCCTCCCCTCCCCTCTCTTTTTACACTCAGGGGACCCGGGGGCTTGAGCCCCCAAAGCCTGGCGTGTGTTAGAGCTCGGCCTACACTGAATAATGCTCTGCATCTCGATGGAAACCGCTTTCAATGGCGGACTGCAAGCCACACGTAATCATTTATTTGAAAAAAGTGACAAAAAAAAAATCGATGAGTTTGTTAGTTGAACCATGAAAATACCGACATTAAAGGGACACTAAGAGCGGGACTAAGAGATGTGTTGGAGGCTGCGCCCTCAATTATGATAAAAACTGGGATTAGTATATTTTTATAATTGTATTACATGTATGAACTTACACCTATAAGGATTAAGAAAAATCAGCCCTCTTTGTACAAGAAAACGTCAATTCAAAAATGCTCGTACAGCCGGGACGAGCATTTTACGTCCGACAGTATCCCCTGCAGTACGCGTGATACATAACGCGAACCATATTTGCATAGAGGGCGTTTTTCAATAAATAGCGATGATATTGTTTTAATCAAGTTTTGTTGTGTTTTTGTTAGTAGAAACAACAATAATGGCAATTTTTAATGTTCATCTTGAATTCTGAAGTAAATTTTTAATCATTTAAAATTTTCAACACCACTTAATGTCCCTTTAATAGAAAATATAATTTGAGCGTCCCATTGGCTTTTGATATTAGGGAGTGTTCATTATTTATGCCAGGGGGCGGGGGGGATGGAGGAATTACGGGGGGAACACGAAAAAAAAATCTGTAGAGACAGGGGGAACACGATTTTTAACTAAGGGGGGAACACAAATTTTATTTTGTAAAAAAATTGGCGCGCATGTGTCCTCCAAATACAATATTGTTGGGTACAACCTTGTTTAGAGCCAAAATGTACTTCAATTATACTAGCCAAAATAAGTGTAAAGTTTAAAATTTTCAAGCGCTACGCGCGCATTACTTTAGTAAAGACAATCTTGTTGCTTTAATTCCAGCCCTCGCCCCCAAATATCAAACCTAGTTACGTCACAGGAGGACAAACGAAAAAGCAAAAAGAAAAGGGTGGGGAGGAGGGGGTGGGGGGGGGGGGGGGGTACAACAAGGCGGGAGGGGAGGCATGCGAGGGACATAAGAACGTTTGAAGTTTATTGGAAGTTGGTGGGATACTAAACGCGTGATCAGGTATTGCTTATACTTAGCTTTGGGTATATTTTTGCTTTAATCGCATTCTGTGAAAATGCATTTTCATTTGATTTGCATACACTGGACATGTAGAGCCAGACAAAAACATCCAGACCTTTTGTGACCGAATTGTTCTCAGTGTTGTTGGATCATTTTGGCCCAAAATGCAGATCCTTCTGACACTATTATAGCCCTTGATATCATTGATGTCTATCATTTCTTGACCATCAAACAATATTTGATGTGCAGTTCATGGATATTGACCAATTTATGAATTGCATAAATTGAAAATATTTTTTGGGGGAACATGATTTTTTTTCTCGACTAGTCAGGGGGAACCTGAAATTTTAAAAACTTGAGATGGATATTGACCAATTTATGAATTGCATGAATTGAAAATATTTTTGGGGGGAACATGAATTTTTTTTCTACTACATGTAGTCAGGGGGAACCTGAAATTTTAAAAACTTGAGATGGGGGGAACTTGGAAAAAAAGGGTTCAAAACACTGAAATCCTCCATTCCTCCCCCTGGCATAAATAATGAACATCCCTTATCCGCATGTGAGCATCACGTGTACTAATAGTAAGATTAGATACAAACGTGGTTGTAAAGAGTTATATACACTGAGCCAAAAAAGAAACTTATAAAAAAAAAAAACTAATACAATTTTAACAGATCACCAAATAAAATCCTGTGAATGAAAATGTACCAAATTTGGATACAATATTACTGCAAATGACAGTAATATTGTATCCAAATTTGGTACATTTTCATGCACAGAATATCATTTGGTGATCTGTTAAAATTGTATAAGTTTCTTTTTTTTTATAAGTTTCTTTTTTGGCTCAGTGTATATTGTTATGTCCCGTAGACAATGATTATACTCAGACAATACTTTCTCTTGTAAAGTGCTCAACAAAAGGAAGTCATACACTTTGTTTAGGTCCTTTAGAGTCACTTCCGATTATGTTTGACCAAACAGACTAGATAGATATTTGGATGAATCTTTCCGGCACAATTTGATACCAAAGTTGCCACTAACAACAAAGATAAACCATGATTAGCACCATTTAAAGAAAATTAGTCACTTTTCAAAAGTCACATTTTCAACGCACGCAATGCTCTGCGTGGCACTTGAATGGCCGGGAATGAGAGGAATATTGATCACACAGTGCAACTGCGTTGGGTTGTGCCTGAGCGAGCGGGCTATTTGATTATGAACAGGTAACATGTGGTCTTTTTCCCCGCGTAGTGTATTGAAAATGTGACTTTTGAAAAGTTGTTACGCGCGGTCATTGAAATCGCCATAACTTAAAAATTATCCATTCGATTTGTTGAATGAGGTATCAAACTGCGGAGAAGAAATTTGCTCATTTAATGTATCTCAGATTTTTGGAACCGAGTATCTATTTTGAATTAGCCAACCTCAAAGTACCTGGTCCGGGACTTTTGTTGCTAGGTGTACTTCAATTACTTTCACATGTCAGCATGTCTGTCACACGTAAACAATATGGTAGAAAACCTTGCTGATATGTAATACTTCAATGTCTCTTATAGTTATACAACCCCTGCCATCATGTCAACATTCAAAACTCTTCCGCCTTCGTGATCATGCATCAGGGGTGTGCCACTCAGCTTGCCGATCGGAAGCCACTTTTAAATTAAAATTTAGTCAGCATAGAATTGGTGGCGCTATACTGATAAGGCGTGATTGTAGCAGACGATGGTAGACACGAACGGCCGTCAATTTTGAATTTCTATTGCTTTCAATGTAACAATGGATTTTGCCCGGGATTTTGATTATATGACCCCATAAAATTCATCACACGTTGGAACTAAATTATTTCATCCAAAAACCGCTGGAGTTGGATAACCAACTCCAGTGTCAGTATCATTTTTTGACAGCAAGCTGGTGTAAATCTACCGCGTGAATAGCGCCACCAATTCTATGCTGACTAAATAATGACGTCAAACGATTACCCTAATTTATGTAAATATGCAAAAGGGACTGTTTTCGCTATTACACTGCAAATATAAGGAGTAAGAAGTTGCCGTGTAAAAATAGTTGAGTAGAAAGTTGAGTACCTTTTTACCCTCGAAGGAGTAAAACTTATACTTAACGGTTGATTAAAACTGTCATGTACTGGATGGGTTAAAAATAAAAGGTGAATTACAAAAAATCGCGGCGGCCGAGTAAAATTTACTCAACTTTTGATCTTTGACATACATTTGGCAGACTCTGACCTGCTATATGAGCAAACTTTATGCGTAAAAGGAGTAAAACCTTGCGCAAGTCACGTGAATAAAAGCCCGGCAAAAGCAAGATGGCTGATGATGGAACGGCAGAAGTTGTTAACGTTGTCATGGTTGTGGGGGATGAAAGACCTCATCAAGCTGATTATGAGTGCTTCCAGGATCATAATATGGCATTGGCAGTGGTTAAGAACCAGATATTGCTGTCGGACAGCGAGTATAACGCTAGGAATCTGAAAAACCAGATGTAGCGGTGAGCAACGGTCAAACGGACAGTGCGTGATCTATATTTCACTGGCTATCACGCAATGTTCGTTGCTCCATAGCAAACCGCGTACAACACAACAGGGCCTTTAGCTTGACCAGTCGTCACACGGTAGAATAGGATATCGCTGAATTACTTTGTTTTGGTTTTGGTTTCGTTTTAATATTTTTGTGTGTAAGATGTGTTGATGTTGCTGTTTTTTAAATACCATACATATGGGCACCACAAGTGCTACCGCAAGCATATAACGGACATCAAATGCAGCGCCCACTAGCGACCAGCTGAACAATAGGAATCGAACCACAGCTAAACATCAATGGTCGCTTGCTCTGATGTCAATTGTTTAAAGCTAACTATTGGAGTCAATATATTAGAAAATTGACGTATCAAAGTTGTTGTTTAATGGTATGGATGTAATGAATATTAGTCAAACTCCTATTATGGATGAGATGAGAGCCAAATACCATTCCCCTGCAACATAACAGATCGATACAGATGAGTGAAAATTAATGTGTCGCAAAAAATTCAAAAATTCAACAAAAATTAAAAAATGTTTGCAACTTTCATTTCAAGATTTCTCTGTAATTTGTGCATTCCAGAGAATGATTTCCGTTCATAATAATGATTTATATATCAAGGAATATTTTGATAGCTTACTTATTGAAATTGATTCTATAAATCGTCTAATATCAATGCTCCCGTAAGTCCCAAAATATAAATAATTTAGTTGTCCACGGTCAGTCCTTATATTTGGTCATATCTAAAACAGTTTTAGTGAGTTCACACGCTCACCATAGGCCGGTGAACAATGATGTCAATAACGAAACACACTAATACAACAACAAATGAATTTCAACACATTTCCCAATCGACACTCTGCTTTATCAACGGCTAATAGTTGGCGTTTGAACTCACGTCAACTTAGCATAATCACACGCTAAACTACACATGAATGCTTTCATTGCACACTGCTCAATCGGTATGTCCAATCCGGCGCCCTGCACAATACAGGTATCGTCTCAGCGGGTAATTTGACTATGAATAAGGCCAGCGAGGTTTTAGAACTGACGGAAAATAAGATAGGAATGTCGAGGACAACCAATCAATATTTTATTATTGGCCTAACTGCTGGTTGGAAAATTCAGTCATGGATGATTAGAAAGCTGTCACTTGGAGGCGCTGTATTTCATGTCCATAGTCTACCACTTGTGGCACACATTCCAAAGAGGACAATTTGTTATGTATTCATTTGTTAGCCTTTGTTCTGTTTTAAAAATTAAAAAAAAGATAACTCAAATAACCATAGAACCCTGTTTATGTTTTTAGTACTGCCTGTGAATGTGTATTAATGCATATCGTGTTTCAACTTTCAGGTTGTGAAGAGACAAAGGGCCCTTGATTTTGATGTTTCTTTCCCATGTTGAGTATGTTTTACTCAATACAGGCTGCTAAATCATAATTAAGTTTTACCACCTGGTTGAGTAAAAACGAACCCTGTACGTGGGGTAAACTTTACTCAACACTGGTTGAGTAAGTGGTTGAGTAAAGATTTTACTCTGTTATTGAGTACAATTTTACTCAATATCCGAGTAAATTTTTACTCGCCATGAATAGAGTAAGTTTTACCCCGCGGTTGAGTACAAAAGGGAACAACGCTTCTAGTTGAGTAAAGAAGAGTAAGTTTTACTCAACAAGGGTTGAGTAAAGATTTTGCTCAGCTGTGGAGTAAAATTTTGCACAATATCGGAGTAAACGTGTTACTCAATCAAGTTGAGTAAACTTTACTCAACTAGAAGCGTTGTTCCCTTTTTACCATTCCAAAGAGTAAGATTTTACCCTAACTAGAGTAAAATATTTTAAGAGTGTTATAGTTATACAACCCCTGCCATCATGTCAACATTCAAAACTCTTCCGCCTTCGTGATCATGCATCAGGGGTGTGCCACTCAGCTTGCCGATCGGAAGCCACTTTTAAATTAAAATTTAGTCAGCATAGAATTGGTGGCGCTATACTGATAAGGCGTGATTGTAGCAGACGATGGTAGACACGAACGGCCGTTAATTTTGAATTTCCATTGCTTTCAATGTAACAATGGATTTTGCCCGGGATTTTGATTATATGACCCCATAAAATTCATCACACGTTGGAACTAAATTATTTCATCCAAAAACCGCTGGAGTTGGATAACCAACTCCAGTGTCAGTATCATTTTTTGACAGCAAGCTGGTGTAAATCTACCGCGTGAATAGCGCCACCAATTCTATGCTGACTAAATAATGACGTCAAACGATTACCCTAATTTATGTAAATATGCAAAAGGGACTGTTTTCGCTATGTACGTCAGTATAGGACTTTTCTATCCCAAAATTAATAGAATCCCTGGATGCATGCAAAACTTGTCTTTAGCAAGTTAATCTAAACTATTTCCCAACATTCTTTACAGAGAAAAGTCAATCGAAACATCGTGTGCCATTTCATCCATTTTCCCGGGCACAAATTAGGGCTATCTTTTTACTTTTGACAGTCATCATTGTATGATTTCCCTTGTCAAATGAACCTACAGAGCCAATCAACCGATACAACACGAATGTTTCCTGCTGTATTGTTCCTGCCATGTGATCCCTAAGGGACCGCTCATTATTTCCACCGGATGGGGGGAGGGGGGGGGGGGGGGGGGCGGGAGCCAAAGGCAAACCACCTCAGAGAAAAGTATGACCCCCTTCCTATCACATAAAATAAAAACCATATGACCCCCCCACCACCCCCTGTGTGATTTACCAAAACCATATGACCCCCCGCCCCCACCACCACAAAACCTTGATTTGTTTTGTATACAAATATGGAATAAAATATTACATACTCCCGCCTTTTCACTGATTTGCATACAGTCCATACAGTCATATCATATGGAAATCCCACTAGAAAAACTTCATGTTGGTGTACACAAAGGCATATGTGTTTGCAACAAAAACATTTTGTCAATATTTTACTTTCATTTAATATATCTATACATCAAAACAATAGAGAGTCACATAATACATGAATCATCAATCAACATTCAAAACTACTACATACTATATTATGTAATAGGTACATAGTTTTGCCAACAATATTCCAGCATCAAAATATGTTGCACTTCATACATACTAGTACAGCAATTCTGTAAAATATACTGGGAGTGAAATACTCTAGGAAATTCACTTTCACTCTTGAAAAATAAAATAAAAGTTAAGTTATTTTGCATTCAAGATTCAAGTACCGTATAGTTTAATAATACCAAAAGACAGGAGTGAATTTGATAAAGTATTTTCATATGACTTCAAACGTAAACTATAGTTGCAGGACAATTTTTGTACTTTTTCTGTTTTTAATAGTACTGTAGTTGATTGCCCCGGGGTTGATTGCACACACACACACACAATGCAATACAAAAACAAATTGTAAAATTGGTCTTGCATCAAAGTCCACATTTAAAAGTCATTTTCAATACAAAACTACCTATCAAACGAACCCCTGTTTTTTTTGCTAATGATAGCTAGCTAAACATTGTGACATGTAATCTAATACAAAATATAAAGATCCTTGTTCATTACAGAATAGGGCACAACATTTGTGGGGGATGCTTTTTCTGAGACACTCGGTACAACATTCCTGACATTGATATAAAATATGATTCCAGTAGTGATGAGTATCAAAGTGTTGTCTTGAAAATATCAACTTTAATATGCGTCTGTATAGTCAGCTATAATAGTCCACCCTTCTAATAAACAAAATCATCTAGTTCTTTCTTTCTGGACATCCTTCCTGAGCGTGTTTTCATCACAATTTGAATTATTTTTCCGGAAAAAAAGCTATGTGAAATGTAGTACAAATATTCCTTTTTTCTTCATTTTTTACAGGCCACTTTTTTGTGTGACCATGAATGACCTAAAAAATCAAAACTTTTTGGCCCCAATTTGACTTTTAAAAAGTCTCACAAACCTAAAAAAACTTTTAAAAGTGATGCGCTGAAATGCCAATTGTAAAACTTCTGCGTGTGGCCTTCTGAGACAAACCTGTTTTGGTTTTTTTTGCCTTTATGCATGAGTATTTAAAGTTTAAAGTGGACTATAATCACAAGTTGAAAGAAATCAACTGTGAGTACATTGGTTGTTTAGTCTGTTTTGATAATTGGTACTCTGGAGTTTTAGCTGTAATAGACATAAATAAGTATTGTAGTCAACTAAAGTGCTCAACAAAAGAAAGTCATACACTTTGTTTAGGTCCTTTAGAGTAACTTCCTATTATTTCTTGACCAAACAGACTAGATAGATATTTGGAAGAATCTTTCCGGCGCAATTTGATACCAAATTTGCCACCTAACAACAAAGATAAACCATGATAAGCACCTATATTACCAAAAAGGTTCATAAGGATCGTTGATTGTAATATAATATGGAAGGTTCATTATACTGATCCAGTGTAAGTACTCACGTGTACGTTTCGGACACAACTGTATCCTTTGTCAACACTTGTGGTAGTGATGATCTTGACGACTCATGACGCTTTTTGCATTCTTGGAGTTGCCAGTTGATTTATCATCTGGGGATTTTTTGTCAGATGATAATAGATCACTCACGTTTTCGATGATCTATTATCATCTGGCAAAAAATCCCCAGATGATAAATCAACTGGCAACTCCAAGAATGCAAAAAGCGTCATGAGTCGTCAAGATCATCACTACCACAAGTGTTGACAAAGGATACAGTTGTGTCCGAAACGTACACGTGAGTACTTACACTGGATCAGTATAATGAACCTTCCATATTACATGATAAGCACCATTTAAAAGTCACACTACGCGGGAAAAAAAGACCACATGTTACCTGTTCATAATCAAATAGCCCGCTCGCTCAGGCACAACCCAACGCAGTTGCACTGTGTGATCAATATTCCTCTCATTCCCGGCCATTCAAGTGCCACGCACAGCATTTTCTGGCGGCTTGCGTGCGTTGAAAATGTGACTTTTGAAAAGTGACTAATTTTCTTTAAATGGTGTTAATCATGGTTTATCTTCGTTGTTAGGTGGCAACTTTGGTATCAAATTGTGCCGGAAAGATTCATCCAAATATCTATCTAGTCTGTTTGGTCAAAACATAATCGGAAGTGACTCTAAAGGACCTAAACAAAGTGTATGACTTTCTTTTGTTGAGCACTTTAGTTATGATTAGTCATTATCAGTCAATAATTGTATTCATCTGATCTTCCTGTGTCCCGTCCTGTGTATACAAAATGAAAAACTTTATAAAGGTAACAGTCGCCACTGCACATAATCAAATGAGCTTGAAGTTTTGATAGAAATGTGAATAGTAATCGATGATGCTTGTTTTTAAATGCCCATGAAGTTGGCAAGATATCAAAGGCTGGAGATTTTAGATTTGTCCAGTTTGACCACAAAAGAAACAAAAAGTTTGCTGGCGCAGGAAGTTTTGTTGTTGTTTTTTAATTTAATTTTTGGACACAAGAGTGTAAAGTTGTGTTTGCTTGTCATTGAAATACTAGTATGCCATTACCAATGAGCCAATATTGAACCACTTGTAAATTTAATTCAGTATGGATCAAAATGTTGCATTGTTGTAATTATTGTTGCAAATTATATTTGATAGTGTTCACTAAAAATTTACACCATGTGATATATTTATCCTAACTGTCACATGCATTATTCAAAAATGAAGCATAACTTTTGTAAAAGAAATGTATCATGACATTGATGTTTTGTTGGTGATCTTAACAATAGACCTATAAATCAATGTACAGGGTGTCCCAGAAAACTTGCAACTTATTTTGGCAGGGCTCTAGTTTCTCTTTTAAACATCAGATTGCAGCGATATTTGCACTTTTTGAAGTCTGTGGAATGTTCTCCGCTTACCTTTGAAAAAATAATTACGATTGCTTATTTGGTTTTCAAATGAGACGCGATCAAAGGCAGGTATGCCTGGAACACGTTCAACCGATTTGGATAAAACCGATGTTACCGCTACGGAGCCCGGTGAATCCCCGGGGTGAATCACTTTGGAGCGCACTCTCTTTCATCATTTGGTTTGTTAATTAAAATTACATTCTCCTAAAATTTAACAATCAACGTTTATTAAAATTAATGAAATAAAAAGACTGGTTGTAGAAATCGTAACATTGGATCAGGACTTGATATCTGTGCTGATATAATCGGTTCATTTTTCAGAGCGTGGCAAACCTCAGTTTTCTTCGAAATGGTTCTCACTAGCTGTTCGACGGCGACCTGAACTATCCATCAGTCTATAGTTGCTATAAAGTCCAAATGTTAATATTTGTTAACATTTCCTCTAAATAATTGAACGGTATGAGATTTTTCTCCTCGGGTATTTTATTTGGAAAGCTTTCTGAACTTGGTTCGAGCTTTCAGACGCACAGTATGTCACAACTCTTTCATCAGCGAGAAGAAAACTGCCATCGTTTTAACATTTTTATTTAGGCAATACACATGTATGTTTATTTTTATTTCTTCATAGCAATAACGTTTTATAACATTAATCATTAGCATGTGAAAACAATGTACGTTCCCTAAGACTTCACGCACAATATTTAGGACATTATTGGATTTGTCATCGATTATCGCCAAATCGGTTGAACGTGTTCCACACATACCTTCCTTTGACCACATCTTATTTGAAAACAAAACTAGCAATCGTAATTATTTTTTCACAGATAAACAGAAAACATTCTACAGATTTCAAAAAGTGCAAACATCGCTGCATTCCGATGTTCAAAGGTGAAACTAGAGCCCCGCCAAAATAAGTTGCAGGTTTTCTGGGACACCCCGATTGATTTTAACGTATAAATATCATTTCATTTGCATTTAGAAATCAGCATTGGCTCTATGTGTAATTCTTTGATGTTCTATAGGCCTACTTGTATTAAAGTTCATGAAAGGAAGACAATTGCACACACTGAAGTGGCAATTTTTGAATTGGGTTTCTCTAGGCCAAATAAAACAAAAATGTCTGTCTCAGAAGAAGAAATTGAAAATTAACTTTATGCAAATGCATTTTTTGTTGTAAAAATTCGAAAAAAAGCTATGCGAAATACGGTACAAAGCCCACCATTTTTTTTAATAATTTTAAATTTGATTTTTACGGCCAAAAAGGACTAACAAAATAAAAGTCTGACAAAACTTGAAAAATCTTTAAAAAAGCTATGCACTGGAATGCAAATTATAAAATGTACGCGCGCGGTTTCTGAGACAGACTTCTTTCTTTATTTCGCCTTATTTATTTTTTATTGTTACTGTTTGAAAATGCAAAACCATATGACCCCCCTTCCGATAATCTAAAATCATATGACCCCCCCTTTTTGCTTGACCAAAACCATGTGACCGCCCCCCCTGGAAATAATGAGCGGTCCCTAAATGATGATTGACTTGTCTATCGTATTCTTAGGGTTGGGTGCGTGTGTTCTGACCCCAGATGAGCTCTATAGTTCAATTTGAAAAATTAATTGTTTACATCAGTGGTTCCCAACCTTTTTCTGGCGGTGACCCATTCCAGAAACAAGCATCAGAGCGCGACCCCTCACAGAACAAAGTCACATGTGTTACTATGATACAACATAATAATTCAATTTATTTGTGTTAAATTAGGCTAGTCCGCGACCCCACAAAAGGTGCGTCACGACCCCAACTGGGGTCGCGACCCAGAGGTTGGGAACCACTGGTTTACATGTTATTAAGTTTGTCTGTACTATTGTAGCTTTCTATACCACATTCCTAATTGTTTAAATTTTTTAACCTTCTTTTCACGACCCAAAACCCAGGTATTGTGAAACGTGACCCAGCTTATATTAGGGTGTTTTGTTATCCACCCTTTGTTAACAAAATCCTTCCCATTCAGAAATGTATAAGTATCAAGATATTTGACTTTTAGGTTCGCTACTTGACCTCTGTCCAGGATTTCATTAAACGCCACATTATTTGATCGACCATTTCCAAAACTTTTCAGGGTTTCTTTCCATGTCTTGATGAATTGAATTGTTTTGTTATTACACCGGTAATACGTTACCCCTGAACAGCGCTGTGTTGAATTTTTGTAGCCAGTTTGCACAAACATATCAAAATCCTCAATGAAATACGGGAACGGATCTTTAAACCATACCACGTCCGCGTCATTGTAAAATACATCGTATCCTTTAATCAGAAGGTCTAGAATCTGTTGAGGTCTATTATTTACAAGTTTGTTATATTCAGGTGTCATAAACAAAAAACTATTACTGATCAAGGGTAAAACTGTGTCGCTTCGTGTCACGTTAACGCAAGGTGTACTAGTATTCAAATAATATTCGTACGAAGCCTCGTCTTCAGCCACAATGACCGTAAAAGGAAGCAAACCGGTTCTGCGTATGCTTTCCAGCCAGTTGTCGGTGATATCCAAGAACCCGGCATTTGTTACCGAGAGTACGGCAACCTTTCTACCAAAACTCGAGCAATTAACCGTCAGTGTTTCGTTTTTATCCACATATGTTTTGTTTGATTCTTGTTGTATTCGTGGATCTGAAGAGACAAAGAGCCTGTCAGCATTTTTCATCTGCTCCTCTTGGCAGAAATCCAATCGTAAAAGTGGTGGGGGAGCGACACCGTTGCTGGATTGACGCTGAGCAGATAAGAACCACCCTGTACAAATAAAGTAAAGTTATTATGTGATATGCAAACTAATTAAAGGGTGCAACACAATTGGTGTCTTAATGTGATACATCGATCATCGATAAGACAAAATACTGACAAAAAACCCTGTTACAGTCCCAATAACTGACTCATCTTTTGAATTGGAGAAACATCTTCATGATAAATGAATAATGAACAACCATATAAATCTACTTCTATATAAATGAAAATTAATCGAATCAGACAAATGTATTTTCTGTAATCAACTTGACGATTATACACATTTTTTGTCTCATGTATGAAGAACAATTCCTTTTAGAAACAGGTAACAACATGTTTGAGAACTCTTAAATATGTTTCTTTCAGAATATCTCTTAAATACGTAATTTGTGGCTGGAAAATAGATAACTCTGAATTTGATATAGCCAATATTATAATCATCCTTGCATATACAAGTTTCGCATGATATATAACGAAACCAAAAAAGAGATTACAATATTCCATTTGTTTTATTTAGAAGTTAAAAAAAGTAATGATTTACTAGCTACTTCAAAAAAACACCAGAAGATTCCAATCACAAATACAGAGCAATGGAACGATTTAAAAACGTGTCTAAACATATAAATGAAAGGTACGTCGCTATCTTTATCAAAATATATTGGGTTTTTTGTCAACTCGACAGAGTGTCATGTATCATTGAAGATCGTGAGCTACTTATTTTAAGGCTATTGATATTTGGTGGTACAGGATACTCGCAGATTGAGTCATGATTTTCGTAACTTATCAACCTATCCCTAATAATATGTTATAATAATACTATTTTGTGATAATGATTAAGAAAATAAAAGCACGAGTACTCCATGCACTGTGGAAACGGTAAAAAAACCGAACAAAATGTTGGGCTTTTTCTTTTGTCAAAATATACATTTTTACAGGAAATGCCAGACAGACTGACAATGCATATTAAAGGTAGATGTTCTGATTGCTGGCCCGATATTCAGCTTGATGTTTTCTATTTTACATGAAAGGTCATCTTTAAAATTGTCGCATTCCAAAGTTTGAGTTGCCTAACTCCAATGTTTCTTATTTTAGAAGCACAAGGTGACATGAAATGTGCTCATTGAGGAGTACACAAACTGGTGGATGGTTAACCGCTTTTGGTAGCAATTCACCACATCTTAGGCTATACATTAATTTCTAAATGGAACATTTCTGGCCCCTAAGATTTTACAGACATATTGAGAAAGATACGGGGATTCATCTGATATCAAAATATCTAGATGTGAAAAAAAATCATAGCCAAAAATAAGTGATCGGATCACTACACTTTTAATTGTTACATTGTTTGCAACATGAGGTCAGAATCGAACAGGTTGTTTTTTAGAAAAAAGGTGCATAGGTCCCGGATACTGGTAATACTAGTATCGGTCGATACTGGTACATGAAATTCGCAAATATCGGGCGATACTGGAACACTATAACTAAAGTGTGTACCAGTATCGAACGATACTGGGTGTTCTAGCATTGGTCGATACCAAGAGGAGATACAGGGAGCTTCCCAGAAACCATTGTGGCTGGTCGCATTACCATTCTAATCAAACATGCACTCTTATAATTTTGTACATGGTTCCCATTCGTGGTTCAGAATAAACTGGGTAAACATGAATCGTTAGTAAAATAAAACACACCGTTGCAAAGTTCTGCTCTATTCTTTTATTCAATTTTTTCACTAACGATTCATGTTATAGAGGGAAATATTACTTTTAAAAGCTCAAAAACATAAAAATATAATGCATTGTGGGAAGGTTATGATTTATGTCCAGTCCAAAACCCGCTTGCTTTAGGTCTACTGCACCTGTGTGGGCACCCGTGTGTGAAATACACTTTTGGCGCTGCATTTTTTTGTGACGAATCATCCATCTCTTTTAACTCAACTAAATGTGGTAGAGGAATGGTTGAGGTGTCATTTGAAAGCATATTTATTTAGCTACATTGTGTGAATAAATCAGGTATTTCTATAACTGTTTGGCTGAGATATGATTGATTATATTGTAAACGTCAGGGGTGCTGGCCGTGGCGGTGGCGGTGGTGGTTGTGGCGGTGGCGGTGGCGCTATGGGGAATCTCTATGGGGAATATAGAAAATGTTCCCAATTCTACGTTCAATGTACAATAACTCCTCATCCCTGTATGGTACAAACATGATTTTGCTCTCATTTTATAGATTATTGTATTTTCTATAAGATTTTGTTTCGTTATAGACTCTCAGTACGTTGTCATTGGACAGTTTACAGGCCCAATGCATAAATCATTATAATTGTTGATAATTCAATATGATTAAAACGTAAGTTTAGTTTATCAGATTGTCAACCTTCGCTGGTTTAAGACAACGCAAAAGTACTTTATAAATATTGTATACTTACCAATGGCGCAACCGCCCACAAGACAGAATGCATATCGTAACCAACGAGTCCTTGTCAGGCACTGAATGCCACGAATAAATCTAATCAAAACAGAACATCACATGATTTATAATAAGACGGTCACAATTCAGCGTTTTCACACTGGCCTAAAATGATCGTCCAAAGATCGAACGTTTGGTGTGTAAAGACTTAATTACGCTTGTAATTTTCAATGGCATAAATAGGGTTTCTTCAGGTGTTTTCTTTAAAGTGAATACAGCAGGGCTTGCATCAGGAACACACACACCCCTATTTTGTTCTTATTATATTAGCCGACAGCCTATGTAGGCTTAAAAGCTGCTGCTGTCACACACAATGGTCATGATGGTTGCTAACGTTTAGTGAAAATCCTTATATTGTATACTCCTCTACCGGTGTCCTCAGTGGCGTGTCCAGGACCCCGGGGTCCAGGACTTCCCTGGTGGAGGAGGTTAGGCTCTCAATTCCTCCGAATTATTAGGATACGTGACACCCCTGAGGAATGCAACGCCGAATTTGGTGAATATGAACAGTTAACAAAGACTAAGAATCAGTGTTACCCGGCGGGTTGTCAGTTTAAGATAATAATACTAATAATCGAGAAAAAAGAGATAATAATGAGAATGACCGTACCTGAGAGTCATTATGACTGTATAGGTCTGAACAGTGTCAATTGCACTCAACCTAAAAAATGTCGCTCTGATACCGATGTTTTTTATTGTCCGCGCGACTCTGGCAGTTTTTAGAAGCGATTACTGGTACTTGCAGTTATTAATCGGGATCCTAAATGGTAGAAGAATATGGAGAAGAAAAAAAGAAATACAACCTTTCAGTCATGCGGTCATGTTGTAAAACCCCCGTTAAATTAATGACAACAAATTGATAAAAACAAATTAATGGGGACCTTTCATGTTGAATTTGAAAATGGAAATGTCCCATGCGTAGCTTTACAAGCATTTAACATTTATGTGAAACAATATAATATAAAAGCTGAATGCAAACTGCTTATCCACAAAAATAACCTGTGTAAGTAAATGTAATAAATATAAGAGGACCTAACGTTTCGATTCTAACAGAATCTTTCATCGAAGGTAAAATGACAGAATACAACATACACAACATATAATAGACAGAGGAACAATAGGCAGGAAATGACAAGAGATAATGTAACACAGTGGGGGTCAAAGTGACAGATGGATGAATAGGGGAAGAAATATCAAACTTGACAGCTGAGTGATGAAGTGGATAATGTAACAAAAGGATGACATAGACAAAGGGGAGATTAAAAATTAAAAGGCAAATGGGATATAAAAAAATGGTGAGTAAAATCCATAATGGTGATTGATGACTACAAATAAATAATAAAATGGATGGAAATGTAAAAGGACTGAGAGAATGCATGAGAAAACAATATAAAACAAAGTAGGAGTAGGACTAGGCCTATGGTAACAAATAATGGAAATGCACTGGAACGAGTAATTAAAATTACTGTGTATAGGAGACAATGTTGAAAATGAAAACAAAGTATCACACATATCAAGAAGTAAAATTGAAAAATGGAGTGAAGAAAAACAAATGGGTAAAAAATTCAAGTGATAGGTTAATCAGATAGAAATGGAGGAGGTGTGTGTGTGTGTGTGGGGGGGGGGGGGGGGGGGGGAGGGTTGAGTCTAATCGTTCCCTTCCTGGATGTTTAGGCCATGGGGCTGAATAGTGAGAAGACGCTTCATCCATAGCTTCTCTCTACTGAGACGTACCACTTCTGATACCTAAAGACTCAATGCTATCAATCATATCAGACATAGTGTGGTTGGGAAGGTTAAAGTGGTGTCCGACAGGTGGCTTGTTGGTGTTGACCGTCGATCTGTGTCCATAAAAGCGCTTCGTCAGTGAGTTTTTGGTCTCACCAACATACTGGACTCCACACACTCTACATGATAAGAGGTAAATGACATTAGATGTGGTGCAAGTGATGTGACCCTTCGTCTTGTAGGTGGCATGGGTGGTGTGACTGGTGAAGGAATCGCCTTCCTTGATGTGTTCCCGGCAAACGACGCACTTGCTGGTCGACTCGCACTTAGAAGCGCCATGCTGCGTAGGGAGAGAATCATCAGTTAATGGGGGAATGGTAGCACGTACTATCTCGTAGGTTGCGAGCACGTTAAGGTGTCAAATGTTGATAAAGGGGTAAAATTCAAATAAGGTCTCAAATGATGACAAAGGGCTCAAATACACGTTAACCCTTACCCTACTACGCCACACAGCAACCACACAACAGCAGCACTTGGCTTGCGCGCGCACAAGTTCTATCTCATGTAGCACTAAAATACGGGTATATATGGTCTCCGAATATTTAGCCTGTGAAGCCCTCCCCCCGTGGCTTGAGTGGTAGTGTATCTCGCCTGTCACGCGGCCGACCCGGGTTCAATTCCCGGGGCCGGCGGACATGATTTTTTTGCATTTTCTATTTAACCCCCTCCCCCTGTTCTTCGTTCCATCCCCACTGCCACGTTCTAGAGTTAGGGTTAAGGTGCCAAATGTTTACAAGGGGGTCAAATACAGATAAAGGTCTCAAACGTTCATAAAGGGGTGGTCAAACAGATAAAGGTGTCAAATGTTAATACAGTTGTCAAATACAAATAAAGGACTCAAATGATGATTAAGGGCTCAAATATACGTTAAGGTCTCAAATGTTGATAAAGGGGTCAAATACACGTTAAGGTGTCAGATGTTGATTTTGGGCTGTCCACTTAAAATGAACCATTGTCTCACAAGAGCGTTCTATTCATGTATTTATGATTTGATTCCATTCATACTGTTCTTCCTAGTGATTTAGCCAAAGTGGCCCAGGTGATTTTGCAACTACTTTAGACAATTGATCATTTTGATTGGACATATCTTCATAGATGGGAACATGAATGCTTAAAAACGCTACCTTGATCTGTTTAACAAAACAGTGATACATGAGTTGTTAACACATGGAAGATACCTGTTGAACCAGATTGGCTCCATATCTCGTCTATGGTGGTTTCAGGATGGGTACCATGTCAGAAGGAATAATGAGCAATTTCAATTATGGACTCAACGAAATTGATCAAGATTTTATTATTTATTAATTACATTTATGAATATATTCATTGAAATGAAACTAGTTTTATTATTATTCCTGCATGATACCGTAACCATTTAATTTCAACAAACAAGATTGTGTTCTTTGCTGAAAGTGGCCCAACCCGATTTCTAGACGACTTAGTAGATTGGTCATAATTTTGAAACAAAAGCAGTTAAAATGACCAAATAAAATTCTTCTGGTAGTCAACACATCATTTATTAGAGAGTGTAAACAATTTTGAAATTGCACAATTTTATAATTGGATTAAAAGTGAAATTGCAATTGTATAACTTTTTTTTGTTACAGTCTGTATTTATTGTTGCATATCTATCAATCATATAAAGTACATTAAACATGATCTAAACCCATCTTCATAAATCGCCCATACTTATCTGTGATTTTTCAATCAGTCACTCAAGGATGTGGCTTCAAAGATATGGAGAAAAATCACATGTGTAAAGTAAATACCCTAAAGTTCCAAATGTCTTGGAATGTTGAAGGTAAGGATATATGTCAAGTTTCAACATAAGTCGTACTGTTCAAAAGAAAGCAGTATGCCCATACAATTACAAAATCCTTCATTTCGGACCAGTTGCCCAATCAGTGGCGTATCCAGGGGGTCCAGCAGGCCATGGCCCCCATTGAAAAAAAAATTAAAAAGGAGGAAGAGGAGAAGGAGGAAGAGAAGGAGGTAGGGGAGGAGGAAGGGTATATGTGGCGCAAAGGGGGGGGGGGGGGGGTTACAGGGTCACGTCCACAATTTTAATGTGAGGGACGTTAAAAACGTTATACTAGACCTTTTTAGTGTTAAAAATGCCCATTTTTGCACGCTTTGCACGTAGTTTCAATGTTTCAATGTTTCAATATTCAAGCCAAGAGGGCTCTCAAGAACGTGTTTTCTGGACCATTTTAGTTCAAAAACTGGTTTTTATTTGCTCGATTCGCGCTCACTTTTTCAACAGGTTTCAACTTTATAATGGGTCTCAAAACACACCAAATATTCTAAATATTATGTGGGGACGTTAAAAACGTCATACACTCTCAGAACAAAAGTTAAAATCTTTAACCATGTTGGTTAAAATTTTAACCAACGGGAGGTAACCAGGCGAACCACACAATTGGTTGGTTAAAACCGTAACCAACCGCTGCTGGTTACACTTTAACCTGTGGTTGGTTACAATTTTTAATCAACAGCTGTTGGTTAAACTTTAACCTGTGGTTGGTTACAATTTTATCATTTGTTGGATAATATGTTTTAACCAACAGTGGTTGGTTAAAAATGTTGGTTAAACTTTTATTTGTTTTGCTAAATTTTAACCCAGACAACATTACAATATTGCCCCAATATTGCCTTCCAATATTGGCGCCTACCCGTGGCCAGTACCAACTTTGGCAAAGGGCAAGCCCAGGGACAAAGGACAGGACAAGGCACAGTACAAGGCACAAGATCCTAGTCAAAAGGCCTGGAAGCGATATGTTAAAACAGCGGCGGCAATTGTTAGACCACGTCAGCATTTATATATGAAATCAATGGTGTCATTTTCCGCCCTGGTATATTGTGTCCATTATTGGACCAATATTGGTTGCCAACATGATGCCAATTGAAGAGCGCCAATGTAAAACCAATATTGTTTCAATATTGGTTGGCAACATGATCCCAATTGAAGAGCGCCAATGTTAAACCATTATTATGTTTTGAGAATCTTCCGTCCATTCATTTACACAGAGCTTTGAACTCGAGTTAATCATGTATTGGACTGTATTTGTAAGTTTAAAAATCGGTCATCCGATTTTTTTTTACTGTATCGGACAGTTTGGAATAAGAGCTTTTGATTGGTTCAATGTTTTTGCTGGATTGACCCATACATTTGAAGGGTGTGAAATTGTAATTTGTAGTTGGAACTTTTCATAACTGACGCCGGATAAATAATTGCCATATTTGTATATTTTCTGTAAAAACACAAAAATATGATGATTGATATATTTTTAACACGAGCCTAGAATGATAATTTTGGTGTTTTTGGATGTGAAACATAACTATCTTCTTTACTAGTCAATTAGCCCTACCATCAATATAATATAACCCCCTATTTAACACAATGGAAAAGTCCATACATCCTGTGAAAAAAGTAAACAACAACTTAACAAGATGGCCGACACTGTAGTAACATTTTGTGTGGAGAGAAGTTTCAATCATAATTACTCATGAAAAGGGTAAATAAAATAAACATGGATCAGGTTTATTAATACAAACTATGTGAAATACTCTTTGGTTACAAATATTGTACTTTTGGTCTTTTGATAGTGGGTTTAAGGAGAATTTATAGCCTTTTTACTAGGCCTAAAAGTAAACCTCTTATTTTTATTTCCGATTTTTGTGCTGGCATTTTTAGACGTAAATTCCCTCAATATTTCCATGATGTTTACACATTCCAATGAAAAAAATCAAATAACAATGATATAGCAAGTCATTTAAAACACATTTTGATAGCATTTTTACAGTTTTCTTGTTGTAGTTCCAGAACAAAATACACCCTAAATAAGCTTATTTCTGATTTGTGTGCCAGGCCTAAGTCTAGGCTCTTGATTTACCATTCAAAATGAGCCAGTGTCTTATTTATCGATGTGTTAACATTACTTTTGGGTATATTGCAATGTAACACAGATGCAAAACTGCAACAGTCACCACACTTTGAATTTAAAAGAGAGCCCTGGTGATGATATGATGCTACTAGGCCTAGCCTACTAGGCTAGGCCTAGTCACGCTACACTAGGGCCGCCCTAGCCTATACTTCATAGGATTTTATGGCTATCCTATTTCATATAAATTACTGTGCATTTATTTAACAAGCATAGATGTCCCATCTTTAATTAGAGTCAGATTCTCAAAACATAATAATGTCAATATTGGATTCCGGTTTTTCGAGCAATACAGTGAAAATTGGTTTCGCCTTGAAAAAAAATCGGACTCGCCTGCGGCTCATCCAAAAAAAAATTCAAGGCTTAACCAATTTTCACTGTATCGCCCTCAAGTCATCCAATATTACACCAATAATGGGCACAATATACCAGGGGCGGAAAATTACACCATTGAATTCATATACACATTCTGACGTGGTCTAACAATTTATTGCGGATTCCACAAAATATTTTCCCGCTATTGAAATTATTTGGCGGGAATCTTGTTATGACCTATTGTTGGTTAAAATCATGATGCCTTAACCAACGTTGAATAAACTAAAAATGAATTATATTTTTACTCTTTAACCAACGCAGTATTAAAGTAATTTTTAACCAACGCTTCATTTTTAACCAATGTAGTATACTTTTTAACCAACATTCTTTTAACCCATGGATTTGTAATACCTGTTCTGAGAGTGTACTGGACCATTTAGTGTTAGAAATGTCAATTTTTGCGTACATTGCGGGCATTAGTTTGAATGTTTCATTATTCAAGCTTAACTAATGGCAGTGCAGGACAATTTCCCATGACCATTTTAGTTCAAAAACTGAAATTATTTTGCACGCTCAGCGCGCATATTTTCTACAGGTTTTTACATTATAATGGCCCTCAAACCATGTCAAATATTCTAAATATTATGTTGGGGACGTTAAAAACGTCATACTGGTCCAATTTTTGTGTTAGAAATGTCAATTTGTGCGTACTTCGCGCATTAGTTTCAATGTTTCATCATACAAGCTTGACAAGATGGCTTCAGCACAATTTTCCATGACCATTTTAGTTCAAAAAGTCAAAAACATTTCGCGCTCCGCGCGAATATTTCATACAGGTTTTAACATTATATTGGCCCTCAGACCCACCAAATATTCCAAATATGTGGGGGACGTTAAAAACATCATACTGGACAAAAGTTTTAATGCAAAAACCACACCAAAAATTCTAAATATTATGTGGGGGGACGTTATTATCATACTGGACCATTAGTGTTAGAATGCATTTTTTCCCCGTTTAATGTTTCATTATTTAAGCTTAACAAGGTGGCTTCAGAACAGTTTTCCATTCCATAACATTATAATAGCCCTCAAACCATACCAAATATTCTAAATTTTATGTGGGGGACGTTAAAAACATCATACTGGACCATTTAAGTGTTAGAAATGCCAATTTGTGCGCGCTTCACGCGTATTAATTTCATTTTTTTATTATTATTAATGCTTAACAAGGTGGCTTCAGGACAGTTTTCCACGACCAATTTTAGTTCAAAAACTCAAAAATTGTGTGCGCTCTGCGCGAATACAGGTTTGAACATTATTATGACCCTCAAACCACACCAAAAATTCTAAATAATTATTATGTGGGGGACGTTATTATCATACTGGACCATAAGTGTTAGAAATACAATTTTTTCCGCGCTTTGCGCGCGTAGTAGTTTCAATATTTCATTATTTAAGCTTAACAAGATGGCTTTAGGACAGTTTTTCATGACCATTTTAGTTCAAAAACTAAAAGAAAAGGTTTTCTACAGGTTTTAATATTATAATGGCCCTCAAACCACACCAAATATTATGTATAAGGTTCATCGTTTCAATATTTAAGATCAACAAGATGGCTTCAGTGTTTATTTTGACCCGCCCCCCCCCCCCCCCCCCCCCCCCCCCACCATCAAATAAAACAGTCCTGGATACGCCATTGTGCCCCATGGACCAGTTGTCCCATATCGTCAGCCTGCTTCGATAATTGCCCAACTCACTTTTCAGCAAAATTGAGTTTTTTGCATAAATCATGACTTCATTACATTATGCACATGCTGTTATAATACCTAAGTCATTGACCAATCAAAAGTGTTGATAAATGAAGAGCTTTGTTTTAAAAGGGCCACCAGACCACTCCAACATGTTACTCATTTTGCATTATTGAATTTGTATTGACAAATCCATGGAATTAATCAAATTATTGTATGGCTGTGTTCATCTGTTTCTATAATCCTCAATTGGCGTGCATGGATGCACTAATCCAAGTCCAAGTGTCATTCCACATAATGAATATCCATCCATCAATAATGCAACAGGTACACAGGTAACAGGTTTCATACTTTTGTTGTTTTCTAAGAACTAGAAAAAATGAGTTGGGCAATTATCGAAGCAGGCTGACGATATTCCCCTAATTATCAAATATCTCGTCCATAATGTATTTATTCATCCTTTTACTAAACTTGATCCAAACACCTACACTCTTAATGAAACAGTACTTACCACCAAATGAACCGACGACAACTAACCGAAATTCGTTCTCTTTATTACTTAGCCGATAACTGCGGGAAAACGATACCAGTACGATCCTCATGCAACGCCACAAACAACTGACCTCGGCTGCATATTGAACCAAGGAGTTATCATAGCTAGCTAGTTAATATAATAACTCCTTGATTGAACAAAGAACACATTTCTATGACAGAGAAGTGCATGATCCAGCGAATGCACAATAACAGTTAGTGTTCATTGATATGGTAATTCCTAATATAGGCCTAATGGGTAATGGGGATTATATGCCACGTAGTAGACAATCCAAAGGCAATAAATGCGGTTCAGAAAATCTATCACGGAATTTTTTGTTACAGCTTGACATCTAGACTAAATAAAGTGTTTAGATAGTAAAGTTTCCAAGGGGAGTTTACTATTCACCCGTTATCAATTTTGCCTTATTATAATCCTGATTGAAAGATTATTTAAATAACAATCCGTACTTAGAGCTGCTCAAATTTAAAGAAAATAAAGGCACAAGGGAGCACAAACCGGGCGCTTTTCTCAGTTTTGTAGTTGTATTTGCTACTTATATTCGCTAGTTGCTTAATCTATCACTTGATGCATGAATAAATCAGCAAACTATGAACTGTAGATGATGATGACAAATAGGGTAAAATGTAACATTAACTATCTTGCTCTGGTTAAAGACCAAGCCACCTTGATTTTTGTCCTCGTTCCTGACATTTGACCCCACAGTCATGATCGAATTTTCTTCTTTTCTTATCAAAAGAGATAAGATGCATCACTTGAGTCCTATCAAAAACGGAGCATGTCTTAACGTTTACCTGTGTATAGGTCAATGACCACTTGTGACCCCATATGAAATGTCACTTTTGATCGCTGAACACCCTACCCTATACATGTATGGATCCAAGGAATCTTTTGGCCAATTTTGACGGTAACCAATTATTTCCTCTGAGACAAGAAGCATTTTGAGTGAATAGATTAGAGATTCTTATTATGACCCCTTGTAATCCCTTTTTAAACTTTGACCTGGTTATGATGATTCACTTTTTTTCTTGACTTATCAAAACAAACAAGGTGAATCAAATACGGATTAAATCAGAGCATGTCGTCGATTTCGCCCCTGTATAGATCAATGACCCACTATTAATTTAATAATACTGTATTGATATATTAATATAATGGAATAGGAATAATATACCATATAAGACTGATCATAAAACCTGTCCCAAATGTCCCAATGCCACGGACCAAAAATGACTAATCCACTTACTAATACTGTAATGATATATAAATATAATGGAATAGGAATAATGAACTATATAAGACTGATCCGAAAACTTGTCCCAAATGTCCCAATGCCACTGACCAAAAAGGACTAATCCACTATTAATTTAATAATACTGTATTAATATATTAATATAATGGAATAGGAATAATGAACTATATCAGACTGATCCGAAAACTTGTCCCAAATGTCCCAATGCCACTGACCAAAACGGACTAATCCACTATTAATTTGATTATGCTGTATTGATATATTAATATAATGGAATAGGAATAATAAACTATATAAGACTGATCCTAAAACCTGTCCCAAATGTCCCAATGCCACTGACCAAAACGGACTAATCCACTATTAATTTGATTATGCTGTATTGATATATTAATATAATGGAATAGGAATAATAAACTATATAAGACTGATCCTAAAACCTGTCCCAAATGTCCCAATGCCACTGACCAAAACGGACTAATCCACTATTAATTTGATTATGCTGTATTGATATATTAATATAATGGAATAGGAATAATAAACTA
This sequence comes from Ophiura sarsii, assembly GCA_035610835.1. Taxonomy (NCBI): domain Eukaryota; kingdom Metazoa; phylum Echinodermata; class Ophiuroidea; order Amphilepidida; family Ophiuridae; genus Ophiura; species Ophiura sarsii. The sequence continues at coordinate 59,267,197 of CM069444.1, forward strand.
TATAAGACTGATCCTAAAACCTGTCCCAACAAATGTCCCAATGGCACAGACCAAAAAAGGACTAATCCACTATTAATTTGATATGCTGTATTGATATATTAATATAATGGAATAGGAATAATAAACTATATAAGACTGATCCTAAAACCTGTCCCAAATGTCCCAATGCCACTGACCAAAACGGACTAATCCACTATTAATTTGATATGCTGTATTGATATATTAATATAATGGAATAGGAATAATAAACTATATAAGACTGATCCTAAAACCTGTCCCAAATGTCCCAATGCCACTGACCAAAACGGACTAATCCACTATTAATTTGATTATGCTGTATTGATATATTAATATAATGGAATAGGAATAATAAACTATATAAGACTGATCCTAAAACCTGTCCCAAATGTCCCAATGCCACTGACCAAAACGGACTAATCCACTATTAATTTGATTATGCTGTATTGATATATTAATATAATGGAATAGGAATAACACACTATATGAGACTGATCCCAAAACCTGTCCCAACAAATGTCCCAATGGCACAGACCAAAAAAGGACTAATCCACTATTAATTCATTAATACTGTAATGATATGTTAATATAATGGAATAGGAATAATTTACTACATAAGACTGATCCGAAAACCTGTCCCAAATTTCCCAATGCCACAGACCAAAAAGGACTAATCCACTATAATAATTAATGTAATATTAATACTGTATTAACGTATTAATATAATGGAATAGGACTAATACACTATATAAGACTGATCCCAAAACCTGTCCCAAATGTCCCAATGGCACAGACCAAAAAGGACTAATCCACTATTAATGTAATATTAATACTGTATTAACGTATTAATATAATGGAATAGGACTAATACACTATATAAGACTGATCCTAAAACCTGTCCCAAATGTCCCAATGCCACAGACCAAAAAGGACTAATCCACTATTAATGTAATATTAATAGTGTATTAACGTATTAATATAATGGAATAGGACTAAATACACTATATAAGACTGATCCCAAAACCTGTCCCAAATGTCCCAATGGCACAGACCAAAAAGGACTAATCCACTATTAATGTAATATTAATACTGTATTAACGTATTAATATAATGGAATAGGACTAAATACACTATAAAGACTGATCCCAAAACCTGTCCCAACAAATGTCCCAATGGCACAGACCAAAAAGGACTAATCCACTATTAAATTATTAATACTGTATTGATATATTAATATATGCCATTGGGACATTTGGGACAGGTTTTATTCATGTATATTTTGTATTGTACTTTACATAAACATAATACATACAAATCATGTAACGAGTGCTTGCAATTGCATGATGAATGAACCAGTTATGGTGTACATACACTAAATTTCACAACGTACAATATACAACAATTGAGGTTGGGCTATTACTATTATTAGGCATAGCACAATGCACACACACAGAGTCTGCCACTGGGAGCACTACACCAGTGAACAACAACATATGAAAAGCTGTGTTGCATAAAGCCCTACATCCACTTCTACCTGTTACTCATTTTGCATTATTGAATGAATGGCTATTCACGATGTGGAATGTGGTTTTGTATTGTTGCCTCAATTGGCGTGCATGGATGCACTAATCCAAGTTATGAAGACAGCCATACAATATTTGGATTAATTAATCATGCAAAATGAGTAACATGTAGGAGTGGTCTGTAATCCCTTATGCAAAACAATCTTTTCATATAATGTATGCAGCTCCACTTTGAAAAACATCCCTATATAAAATTAATTTTCCTCACGAGAGGCACTCATTGTAGGGCAGTGAGCTTGCCATATATGGTAGTCATGACCTTGGACTATATAACCTTGATCCAGGTATAAATACTTATCATCAGGTTTTTTAGTTATGACTGTTTTTACCAATTTTTGAAATTGGCTCTGAACTTGAATATATTGGGCCAATTTAAATAAACCTAACCTGAGATATTGTACTAAACACTTCAATCAATTTAGTGATATGCTCAGTTTTTGCATCCTTTGAGTGCCTACTGTGAGGAAAAGACTGAGAATTTGAATATGGGTATTTAAGAAATGGAAAAGCTTGTTTAATTTCTAAATCCATCAATATTTTGTCAATCAAATTGGGTATACATGTTATATATCTATTACCGATCACTCTTATGATGGGAAAAAAATTGTCGGACATTGCTCATTTGCATATCAATGACTTGAATAGATAATTAGCTAATTTGCATATTTAATGAGCTTATGAAACTAAATTATAGTTTAAAAGATTGGGTATCGTACAATTAGCCATAATACCAAGTTTGATTGCAATACACCATTCACATCTGGATTTATAACATTTACGCATATTAATTAGCTGGACTTAGTCACTTTTTTGATTGCAGTCAGTAAAACTGGTCAAAATGACCAATTTCACTAGGTTATTTTAGCTTAATACAATATAATTTTACCATATTTTTTAATTTAACATGGTATATAGATATTCAATTGTTAAAGAAATATGTGTAAATGGTGTTTTGAATGTTACATTATTAACAAATTGAGCTCTCTAAATCCCAATAAATTATATTTGTGGGCATTGTTACTGTTTTTGGCAGGTTTTCGGCCATTTTCCAAGTATCTCAAAACACCGTACCACAAGAATGCATTGACCGATTGTCATAATTCTTTTTGGAAAATAAATCTTTCATTGCAATCTTTCATTTGAATCCAATTTTGTACATGTCTCAATCATTTGAATGTTATGTGTGCTATGCCTACTATTATCATACAAGTTGAAATTCATTATGTTGAAACTTATCCGCGATTTTACTTTATGTTGAAGTCAGAGAACCGATAACGTCATTACAAATGTGGGTAAGCGTATGGTGTAGAAGTTAATATCGCAAGTATGCAAATGAGGATTGTAAAGTACTGTTAGATGTGTGGTAGAGCATGACATTGTTCAGTGAGATCATTTGCATACTTGGGACTTCTTCACTATCCAAATGTGCCCCAGTAGAGAATTTATTTACCGTAGACAACATTTAGCACCGGGATTCGAGACAGTATAACCTTTCGTTCATGGGTCCTGTTCGCTAGCCATTAGAACACGAGGAGTTGGCTGACAAGGATTACGGAATAAAGCTAATAATCTGTTTTAACAATTATTATAACTAGCGGGCACCCGCGCTTCGCGCGGACCCGCTAGAAGATTTCACGGGGAGGTAAGTAAACAAAGCGTAAGAAAATTTGATACAATATCAAGAACATGTCCTACATGTACATAATCCAGACGGGCCCTAATTACTAATCCGAATATCGCAGGTGCTTTTGATAATCCAGGTATCACGTGCCTTTAAGTAGGTAGGCATACCTTTGTGTTTCCAGATACCTATGTAGGCCTCCCGGTGTGACCTGAAATGCAGGTATACCCGTTGTCCCATTATATCCAGGGACCCCGTAGGCCTAAGCCCTACCCTAATCCAGTTACCACAGGTGCTCTTAATAATGCACCGGATACCACATAATCCAGGTACAGTGTGCCGTTATATCGAGATACCCAGGTGCCCTTACTTTATCATATTCAAGTAAATTAAACGCGGGTGCCGAAGATAGCGGGCAGTAATAGTCATATCACAATAGGCAGTGGTGAGTAATATCAAAGCGTTATAAATGTTTATATAAATATGAGTATGTCCTTAGATAATTCAGGTAGGCCTACCTAAAGTGCCCTTGATATAATGTAAGTGACATGGTGCCCTTAATACACCATGCGCCTAGGCCCAATGTGCTCTAAATAATACAGATGTCCATGTTCCTAATCCAAGTACTCCACGTGTTCTTAATACACCGGTTGCCCATTATAGGCCTAGGCCCTACCCCTCACAGATGGCCTTAATAACCCAGGTACCGCATGTGCAGGCGTTATATCCATACCAATGTGCCCGTATTATATCCAGTTTATATGGAAAGCGCAGGTATAGGTGCCGAAGCTATAATAGCGGGTGGTTAGTCACATCAAAACGTTGATATGATTGATGAGGGTATTGTAAAACAGCAAGAGTATGTCGTTGATACTCTATGTATCCTAGGTGCCCTTAATACTGACATTGGTACCACAGTGCCCTTAATAATCCATATATACCATGTGCCCTTAAGAAATCCATGTACGCCATGCATGTATAACACATGGTGCCCTTGATTATTCAGGTACCACCCCACTGCCCCATGTACTTTAATAATCAAGATTGTGTATTAGTGATCCAATATAGGATAGGACCTCCCTGGACTATGTGGTTTATCTTGAATCGAATATTAAGGGCACCCGTGATAACTGTGTATAGGGCCTACGTGGAATAATAAGGACACCTGAATGGTTATTCAGGTGTAGGAATACTTAGAATATTCAGAGTATCTGGATTGTCTTAATATAATTATAGAACACATGGGTGGGTAACCCCATGTGACCTTTAATCCAGCGGGTAGACCTACCCCAGGTGCAGTGACGGCGCTAACGGTAGGGGGGAAATGCCCAGTCGTGACCCCCACCCTCCTCCCCAGTTACCCCTGTCAGCTCATGTCCCTACCCATTTTGTACCCCAAATAATATTTTAAAAAGTTGAATTTTAATGTCAAAACTGAAAGCAACTTAAAATTAGCTTTAAATTGTCTCCCCCGATTCTTATATTGCCCCGCCACCCCGTTTTCCTCCTTTAAAATGTTGATGCTGGTGCCGCCACTGCCCATGCACATAATGTATCCAGGTAATAGGCCTACGTTCTGAGCGTTATAGTGGACTCTATAGTTTTATAGTCGGTCGTTTAGTTTAATGGTCGGCGGAGTCTATCATCAAGATCACTTGTACCATTCCACACATGTGTGCCATCCGGGTTTTGTTTGGCCTATTTACAAATTACATTAAATACATTATTCCTCCAATAGGCATGTAGGGCCTAAACGTATGTAGTCCCTTGTCATGTTTGTTGTGTTCTAAATAAAGCCTCCTGAGATACTACCTAATACACCCTTAAAATCCAGTTATCACAGGTGGCCCACCTGCGCATAGTAGGCCTATATCCAGGTAATTTGAGACTATCTGCGTTTTATATTGAACCCCGTAAATCCAGATACCATGGGTGCCCTTACTAATCCAGATACTCTATAATAATCATGATAATATTATACTACACATTCCGTTTATCCAGATGCCCCATGTGCCCTTATATCCAGATTATCAAGTAAGGGAAGTGCGAGGAGGAGGTGGCTTTAGGGTATGATGGGCAAAACCGCACGTTCCGTTTTCCAGATACCCCACGTGGCCTAATAGTAAGGCCGCCTTACTATATCCATATTATCAAGTAAGGGAAGTGCGGGGGAAGGGGCTTAGACCTTAGGGTATGATGTGACAATCCCGTAATTTACGTGCTATAAGCCGCACGGCGAATAAACCGCAGCACCTCAAATTAAAATTCAGACCTCATCATAGTATACAGTAAGCCGCACCACTGTATAAGTCACACAAAGAAAATGAAAGGGTGTATGTGAGGGGGGTGGGGTCGACCCTGATCCACCAGCCCATAGCTTCATGACCAGCCATGGGGTTACAACTGCATGGGTGACTCCATCAAATGTATTTTCCTTCAGCCACTTTAGTCACTTTAATACATGTTATCCTGGTTACGGTTTGCGCCTTGCTCCAAGTTTCTTTATTAAAATAAAGGTCTTGGCTTTATCATGTTGATGATTAATGTTTTGTTTGTGTCTTGTTCTCGTTTAATACCTTGTATTGCACTGTACGGTATGCACCGCGGAGTAACCGTACGGACTGCCTGCTTTCACCCTGCCCCCGTTACAATGTACAGTTTGCGCCACAAACGCGTACACACTTTGTCTGCGTCATTACGTGTGCGCCGAAGCGCGCGCGCCATGTTAAACGCGGTCGCGTAGCAACAACATAACGGTTGGTATGGTACCGCCAGTTTCTTTATCGTTAGCAAACTCCGCGTTCGTCTATGTTACTAATGTGAAAGTGTCACTTTAAGATCTGTGTAAGAGTTTTTGTTTACATTTAGAAAATATCGTAAAATATTTTTATTTGTCGGACGTATAGTCCCGTATAAATGCTTGTTACTGTGCGTTCTTTAAGAATCACAAACAGCCGCATATACAGAAATGTAGCTATATCCCTGAAGAAAATATTTTGGGTGAAGACCATATGTCATCACTCACTCCGAAAACCACAATTTGTGTCCGAACAGTAGCTACCCGAGTAAAAGAAATTCAACATTTCGGATTATGACCTGTGATCCTTTCTGCGCATGTCTGAAAACGGGGGAAAATGGGCATTGAACTATCTAATTAGCTCGTGTATTAGAGGCGCAATTACCACGCTTTTTAAGTTGAAGAGGGACGCGAGTGTAAAATGTTATTGAACTATCTAATAAAGCCATGTTCCGAAAATTAGTATATAGATAAATCGTGCGTAAGTCGAATATGTTTAGCGTACATAGCTGAGACTAATACCTAAATTATTATTTTGCAATATATACAACAGTGCATATCAACACAGACAGTCAATCTGTGGTGTCAAGTACCCCTCGAGATTTTACCAATGCTCATCCATGCTCATCCATGCAATGAATATGGCCATGTGTTTTGAACTCGCCACCCTTCCCGTTGCATGTCCCGATTTTTACATTTTTCACCATCTGAGATTCGAATTAGCATATCGCAATAACTACTTGTTCTACCCCATAAAAAGTGTATATTTTCTGAACGGTAATCTCACAAGGAATCTAAATATGCGATTGGAATTTGCATAAGACCTAATGGTAACATGTTGTGATTGAGAATGTTCAAAAATCTCGATTTTTTTTTTTTCTTCTTCATATTTTGATTAAAGCTCAATATTTTTTATTCCTATCCTAATCATAATTTTACTGTGCATATTAGTTCCTCATGCAATTTACCCATCAGAACATAATGGTTGTCAAGGGTAACTTGTTGAAATATACTATATCGGGAAGTAAATGAGCACATGCGTTTACATTTCAAATTTATTAGAGTTTACACATATATTTTGTTGGCTATTCCCCCTATCCTATTTTAAGCAAGATTTCTGAATTCCCCTATTCGAGAGCTTTCCAAAATGTATAATTTTGCTATAATCGGTTGAATAATTTTGTTGTTATAGTCATGTATGTAAAACCGATGAATTAGGGCAAGTTCACTGTGTAGTGAATAGGGAAAAAGCCAAGGACAATCGATTCGTGATTACAACTGTTACGTAAGAGTTGACACGTTTGTTGAAACAGAAACTTATAGAATATAAAACAATCTATAAAATGAGAGCAAAATCATGTTTGTACCATATAGAAATGAGGAGTTATTGTAATTTGAACGTAGAATTGGGAACATTTTCTATATTCCCCATAGAGATTGTACACGACGCCACCGCCACCGCCGCCACCCCTGACTTTCGAAGTATAATCAATCATATCTCAGCCAAACAGTTATAGAAATACCTGATTTATTCACACAGTGTAGCTAAATAAATAAGCTTTCAAATGACACCTAAACCATAGCTCTACCACATATAGTTGTTGAGTTAATAGAGAGAGATGGATGATTCGTCACCAAAAATGCAACGCCGCCACCCTTTTTGGGTGGTCAGTTCAAAACACATGGCCATATTGCAAATAATAATCAGTTGTAGTGAATTTTTTTATCATTCCACCTGATGAGTGCAAGGCAGTAACACCATACAAGTTGCCTTGTACGAAACTACGTAGTAGTGACCATGTATTGATAACCTTTTTTTGTATTATAAATTATTATTTAGGTACCTTTAGGTATATTAGTCTCAGGTACATAGTGAGCAATCTGTCTATCAAAATGTTGTTTATGGTTAATTATTTCGCGCCCCGGTAACGCATTATATATTGTATAGGCAAAATAAAAAGAAATACATGTTTAGATTCCCCTCACGCTTCCTTTTTTGGGTCTGTTTCAAATTTGTTTTCTTTTTTCATTATTTCAGTCATAACTTGTGTGTTCAGGCGTGTCAGAGTTTAAGATGTTTGTAACAGCTTTGTTTCTTTCTTATATGCATTTTAAACAAGTTTTGTGGTGACCAACCCCTCATAACCATGGAATAAAAACAATTTAAAGAGGCCTCTTCCTCTTTCAGGTTCACAAAATTTGTCGCTAATTCGGACGATTTTACTCCAAAAAGTGCCAAAAATAAAAAATAACTAGAGCGGTTCTCGGATTTCGCGGTTTTCGGTTTTGGCGGTTCTCGGGGTTTATAGTTTTAGATTTTGAACAAAACCTGACTGGGTCCTGTTAGTGAATATATTTAGTTGGTGTCAGAGTATTATGGGTGGAATAATGCCAGATATTGTAATGGAATGCAGTATTGTGGCGTATGGTTAGGTGTTGTAGCTGGTGTCATGTGTTGAAGCGTATGAGAAGTTTCAAAAATTAAAAATACTGCAAGTCACGACTTGCGAATCCCCCTGGCTGGGAGCACACTAAATACGGTCAAAGGTCATATAGGGATCATGTGTCACCCCCCCCCCCGTGTTAATGTTTCTTTTCTCCAAGTTTGACGTCAATCATGCAACCTAATGATTTGACCTATGGATGACCTTTGACCTCAGATGACCTCTAATTATTGTTGGACATGTTTTTCGGTGTTCATTGCACGATTTAACCCTTGTTGACCTTGGATTACCTCTAATGACCGTTGACCTCAGATGACCTCTAATTAATTTTAGACATGTTCCCCCGGTGTTCATGTTTCTTTTCTCCAAGTTTGACGTCAATCGGGCAACTTTTACGATTTGACCTCTGGATGACCTTTGATCTTTGATGACCTAAAATTATTTTTAGACATGTTCCCCCGGTGTTCATTGCACGAATTAACCTCTGTTGACCTTTGACCTTGAATGACCTCTAATGACCGTTGACCTCGGATGATCTCTAATTAATTTGAGACATGTTCACCCGGTGTTCATGTTTCTTTTCTCCAAGTTTGACGTCAATCGAGCAACTTTTACGATTGGACCCCTGGATGACCTTTGACCTCAGATGACCTATGCAAATTAGACCCCCCAAAAATGTTCACCCGGCATTCATTTTTTTTTCTTCTCCAAGTTTGACGTCAATCGGGCAACTTTAAAGATTTGACCTTGGATGACCTTTGACCTCAGATGACCTATGCAAATTAGACCCCAAACAAGTAGCCACATTTTTTGACCATGGCCTACTTATCGCTGACGGTTTGAAGTCAATTCGTCTATCCGTTCAAAAATATACAGCATTCAAGAAAAAGGCTAACCAAAAAGGCTTACCAAAGGCTTACCCCCCCCCCCCCCCCCCCCGCACACCCCCACAGACGCACGGACATGACATGATGACAAAATCCCCTTCGGTTTTACAAATCAGGGGGATAAAAAGTGAAGGTAATTGGATTCAGGTATCATGTTGAATGTTCAACTATCAGGCATCAAAATGTCCATGGTGGCCTGAATTCAGGCAATTATTATTTTGAATAGTCTAAATTCGAGCAATTTTCTTAAACATGTGGTAATTTCTTTAGTTTTAGGTAACGTTTGGCCTTTTAAAGCCAATTTAACGCACCTCTTCAAGTTTTCAGCCTAGTAATGTAAATCAATTCCCATGCCTGTAATATGTTTGCCTTGATTTAATATCTCATCCTTTATATATTTTCAAGGATACGGGCTTTCAAATTTCAGACGAAATGATAAAATGAGATAAGTCACAATGTACTCATAGAAATATTAAGATTACAGGGTATGTTGTTTTATTGAATTGGTGCATAAACATGGTTATTAAAACATTGAATTGATGGACATGACATATTCACAAAGCTAATCATATATTTTCAATCTTTGTAGATGTATTATTAATTAGCGCATTTACGTGGAAGTTGGTTATGTAAACATGGTAAAGTGAAAACGAAGGTAGCGATTTAACTAAGATGAGAGTGCTGTAGTTTTTGAATGGGGTGAACTTTGTAATAATCATAAAAAGTCTGCATATTTCGTACTGCGTTTAATATTTGACCTCGTTATATTTGGAAATAAACTTGAACGTGTACATTATTTATTTCTACAAGTATGAAATGAAGTGTTTGCCCTACACACAGCGAATATGAGTACCTAGCCCCGACCAGAGTTGTTCAAGTTTCACTTGGCATGAAAAATAAATATAGCATAGGCCTTCCAATCGTGGTCTCAAGAATAGGCCTATATATACGGCATATGAGCCCCCCCCCCCCCCCCCCCCCCCACCCCGCCCCGTCCAGAATTGTGGTAGCTTCCCGTACGCACGTGACAATGGGGATAATTTAAAGGACTGGTATCATACATGTAGGCTTTTCTATTTTAGTTTAGTTTATTTATTGGACCATACGCTTTTACAACAGCGGCACACGTCTTTAAAAACGGTGCGTTCTTATACAAAAATAACAATATACACACAAATTAAAAAACAAAATACAAAAATGAGACCTTCAATTTTACCAATGAACACCAAGGCTATACAGATGTGGGATAAAAAATAAAGAGTCAAAGAGTGTTGCTATACACGGGCGGATCTAGGAATTATCAATAGAGGGCGCCAAAGCGTCACGTTTTCGCACATGTTGACATGTTTTTACATGCTTTTTTACACGTTTTTTAAACGTTTTCGCCCTGTCAAAAATAAGGGGTGGGGGCGGCGCCAAATCCTTATAGATCTATCCCCAATGTTATATCGGCCTTTTAGTCTATATCAACGGTAATAAAAATCACAGGTGGTCAGCAACTGCCAGGACTGGTCTGGATGTTGCCCAAAAATCTGATCACATGTTAAACTAAAATCTGCTATATAATCGTAATTTCTTTTTGAATTTGAGCTTTATATTTGACAACATCTGAAATCGCACTGGTTTTTAAACAAATTCAACTTCAAACATTGAATTTCTTAACACAAGAACTTTGAAAAGTCGCGTGTTGGGCTAAAAAAAGTCCACCAAAGAATTATTTAATTCAACAAATTGACCGCATGCTGGGGAGACCCTGAGGCAGTTTGTCTACAATCTAGCCACATGAATTGACACACGCGGTGACTTTCAGCCACATTGGGCTAGTTAAAACTAAAATCTGATCCAGGGATAATATATTGTGACTTTTTTTCTTCGAATTTTGAACTTTTGATTTGAATACATTTTGAATAGTACTAATTTCAATGACAAATTGAAGTTAAAGTGTGAATTTCTCAACACAACAACTTTCAAAAGTAAGAATTTGTGCTTCTTTCCATCCACTAGTACCAAGTTCTTCCTGCCATGGACAAAACTAGGATACCACCAGGCGCGGCGGGGCCTTGAGCGATGCTTGGCCAGCGAGCTGGGCTAGAAAATACGCAGGGTGCACCATGCCCTGGGGGCAAAATTGGTTCTGGAAAAAAGGGATATTTCTATAAGGGCTTGTATGTGTAATGAACAATTCTCCTAAGTTAAACAGCGTTTTAGCTCAGGTGTTACCCCATGTTATTTGGCATACAGAATGGTGTCTGCAACTTTGGAGGAGACCCTTTTCTTAAATAATAAATAAATAAATAAATAAATATATAAATGATATAAGTAAATGACTTAAGTTTAAAAAATAAAATAAAAATACCCATATAAATTATATATAATCACGGCATTTTCCACTTTTGAATTCATTTATTTTAAATTTAGGCCAAATAAAAAAATAACATGTTTAGCGTCCTGACTTTTTCAAAAACAACGAAGGAGGCCCTTTTTATTTGTTATTTTTGTTTGGCCCTTTTTTTTAAAGTAAAATCGTCCCGATTAGCGACAAACTTTGAGAACCTGAAAGAAAAGGAGGCCTTTTTGAATTGTTTTTATTTCATAAACATGAGGGGTTAGTCACCGGGTGCGCAGCTCCACGGGAGCGCGGAGAGGGGGTGTGCAGGTGGATGTGCCCCTCACAAGTAGATGTATTTACAATTTTCGAATGGTGCGATCTGGTGTATACTTTTGGAGAATGTTACAGCGTACGACTTTCCAATAAATGTAGATAATATCATATTATTTATTCCGCTTCACATCTCATCATCACAGTAATCTCATAATATTTGTACAGCAAAATAAGTTTAGAAAGGCCTATTTTCTGCTGCGGTTATATATTCGCGGTACCCAATATAGCAGAAAATAGGCCTTTCTATTCTAAACTTATTTTGCGACACGCGACTGGCATGCGACACGGTTGAAAAATGCGACACACGATCCCTCGCGACACGTATGGCGACATCCATGGTATTTTGGGCCATGTGACATATAGACGGTTGCACGGGCAAATACCCGTTTTCTCTCCCCCTTTCCCTCCTATCTCTCCCTCTCTCTTTTTTAAACAAAAATACACAATTTATCGGGAGCACGCCCCCCCCCCCCCGGATCCGCTACTGCGTTATCTATCTAAATTCTGTATATATGCGATTCATTTACCCATTCAGACAATTATACTAAGGCCTACACCTTTTTAAAACAAAAACAAAACACAACGAATGTTATTGGGTCAACAAATTTACCAATGAATGTGTTGATTAACTAATTAATGTAACCATGCCCATGTTTAAAGTAAGACCCTTTTCAGTGAGTTAGACGCGGTTAAAATTAAACACATTTTCGAGAATTGCGTTTTGGGGCACAGAGAGATTTCTCAAAAAATGAAATTTAACATTTTTACTTTGTTTAGATAGATTGATGATACATACAAACCCTCTCATAGTGTAAGATATCTTCAAAAAAAAATCAGTAAAAATGAAAAATAAAAACAATTTTCTCAGCATTTTCGAAGGTATAGGGGAGGATGGGGCAACTGGTCCGGTTAAGCATATTTCATGATATAAAAGCTCAAAGCTCGTGTAAATATTTATTGAATTGCTATAAAAATATCACCCATGTAACTGTTTACATATAACATATAATCAATGTTTAAAAATATCCAAACAAAAGGCCAATTACCACTAACTAAAAACTTTACTTGGCACGGACCAGTTTCCCCATCATTGGGGCAACTGGTCCTATATGTTCCAACGGTTAGAATACACAGAAATCATTGATTGACAGCAAGGTAACTAGGCAGTATTTTCTTTACAAACTCATTTTTATATTATTTAACGTGTAAAAAGGATAGAGGTCTCATGAAACCCATGTTATATACAGTTTCGTGGTAAACGTGTAAAAAGCAGTAATACTAATGGTGTACAAAGCAAGCGCAATTTTCGACTGCACGTTTATTAGATAAAACGGTATGAACCTAGTTAAATGGTTACATGGTTGTGATATTCAGACGCCCCATACATTTGTCTATATATACCCCTTTCTTTAATGATGTTATTTACTTCATATAATCATCATTTAGTACTTATAATAAACCATCTTGATATTTAGCCAGCTTTTCATGTTACAGGGGAAGTTAGTCAATATGACAATGATGACCCAACGGTTAATATACACAAAAAGCAGTGGATAAAATACATAAATCATGATATTTCGTCATAGCAAATACCTTTACAGACACCATTTAAAATATAATAAAGATGTAATTCATAATACCGAGGTTTTAAACCATTCTAAAGTAATTTCATGTCATATTGTAATCCTTCAATATCAGAAATAGTGGTATTAAACCCAAAATGCCCCAAAATGTCTAAGAACTAGAAAGAATGTGAATTATTTCATATTCTATTCACATTTCAATACCGAGTCATGTTTTATAGAACATGACGTAGCACTTTGTCGAGATGAAACATTATTCAAACACGCCTGTGACGTACTAAATTTTACGCCAAAATGTTTTAAAACATACCACCATTTGTCATAACAATCAATAACTCCAATACATTTCAGAAAAAAAGGCAAAACTGCATTTTTGTTTTCAGCCATTACACAGATTTTTGTAGCCAGCGAGTATCTTTGAATTCGCAAATATTACGGCGTTCGGGTCCTACAAGTAGACGAGTGTCTTTAGATAAAATAAGAAATGGTGTACTTTGTTATTTGCAAATTCATAAACTAATAAATCTACCAAAGGAATACCCGTAATAATGATTTAAGTTGAAGCATTCTTTAAATGATAATATTGATCGGAAATCCAAACCACCAATGTCCCTAGTTAGCAATATGCGCCATTTTACGGTCATTTCAACCACAACCTATGGTTTTAATCATATTTCGGAAAATCCCTAAGCACACTACAATATAGCACCCATCAAATGCAATATGCACCTAGAATCTTAAGACGACTGTACTGCATGTATATATTTACTTTACTGTTGCATATCTGTCAATCATATAAAGTACATTAAACATGATCTAAACCCATCTTAATATATCGCCCATACTATCTGTGAATTTTCAATCAGTCACTCAAGGAGTTGGCTTCAAAGATCTGGAGAAAAATCACATGTGTAAATACCCTAAAGTTCCAAATGTTTTGGATTGTAGAAGGTAAGGATATATGTCAAGTATCAACAAAAGTCGTACTGTTCAAAAGAAAGCAGTACGCCCATACAATTACAAAATCCTTTATTTCGGACCACTTGCCCCACGGTCCAGTTGCCCCATATTCTCCTAAGTGCTTTTCACTTTTTTGTATTTTGGTTAAAAATCACCACCAATTGAATCAGGGAGGTTATGACTATGCATCACGCAACAAGCCTTGGTAGTCTTTAAGGCTATTTTGAATAAACATGCCAAACAGATAAGTAAGAAGCCATCTGTGGCCTTTAAGATGAATTTGGGTAATTTCGATGTCATCTACAAACTCAAAACTCAAAACGCTATCAAATCCATGAATTTCACATGAGATACTGCAAATCAAGCTCTATAAATTTAGGTGGTAGTTAGAACGTATACGCATTATGTATGTGAAAACCCCAACTTCTGACAAAATTGAGGGAAGGATCCATGAAGGATCTCTCAGTGCCCCTTTAAAGTCAAAGTTAAACGCATGTTTAGCTTAACTTAAAACTACTTTTATTTACGGCCCATAAAAATCCGACTATTTAATATAATTGTTTTCATTTATTCTATTGAAAATAATTATTAAATTAATTAAAAGTATTACTCTTAATAAAAGTCTTATTATAACCATGGACGTATCCTTGTTATAACATGTATAACATATTTAGTGTCGTGATATTTTAAAATCAATGCACCAATTGAAAACACCTACTTCAAAGGTGGCCAAAATGTACACTGTCATGTTTCAAATATTAAGAATACTTGTTTACGTATTTTTAGCCAGACACGGGTCTTCACCGTGTGTCGTCATTATTGAATGAGCACGTTTTACCGCTATTTTGATTAATGTTAAGATAAATTCTTCTAACATTTTATGATAAAACGGTGAATTACAAACAAAAAAAGACACTATTTTTCCGAATTTTACGGTCGGTCGCTGCCACACAACAATATTTTGTTGGCCTAATAATAATAATGCTTCGTGATGCACAGCGGGGCACCGCGTACTGATGTGGTCCTATTGTTTGTAAACATTGACTTTAAACAAGTATAATTGACCTCACACAGAGGTGTGAAAACTCTGTTGTTCGATTACGTAATGACGTCTTCGGCTGCTATGACACACAGCACTCTCGTATTTCACCGCCAAGTTCATACATTCTCTAAGTAAACGTACAATCATTGCATTCGTGAGCAAGTAATAGTGTATCCGGGGCCCGGTACCGGGGTTAATATAGGTTAGACCCCTTGTCTTTAGAGTTATTTGGACTGCCGAATTATCAGCTTCAAGGTCAATGCCGGTTGATGATGACCTCGAAACTAAGAGCCAAAGTTCACCTTCGACATACCTTAACGCATGAACGGCGACGTGTAACAGATGAGATTCAAATGATTTTCAGACATTTTTTGAGTAAGTCTCAACGCGACAAACTTATATAGGGATTAATAGCTTTGTCATAATCGCGTCTTTCCAATACAAAGTTCTCCCTAACACATGATAGTGACCTTAGTACAGCTGAGCGCGTATGTTGAGACTTTTTTCCCGTCATGAGCTGCTCAACGAACTTAATACTGGGAGGACCCAGTAAGGAGGACCCTGTAAAAAAACTATTAAAAACACATCTTTTCTTGCGAAATTAATTCTGTATGCATTTCATTCTGTAAAGCGCTGTGGTATCTATTGTGTAAGACCCGGGGTGTAAGAGCGCTATAAAAATGCCTTGTATAATAATAATAATAATAATAAAAGCTGACATTTTTATACAATAATCACCCCCCCCCCCCCAGAACCGAGAGACAAACATATTTTGTAAAGGCCTCGCTGTCTTCAGGTTACACAAGCAATCACGTAATTTCGCAGTGTTTACCAAATAAAAAAGGGGAAAAAAGCCCTCACCCTCCAAAAATTATTAAAGACGAGAAACTAGTTTTAATTTTATTTGGCTTCATAGGACCAAGGAGTGTTCCCCCCCCCCCCCCCCCCATCGAAAATAAAGTTCCCCCATTTTTTTTTGAAACAAGGTCCACTTTCGATCCCCCCACAGCTCCAAAAATATAAATACAAAATCTGGTTGTGAGTCTGTGCTTTAAAATGATATTTGGAGTCGATCTCCGTAATTGGTTATCAATGTCCATATAAGGCGTACCACGTGATCAGAATCGACGAATCGCGCAAAACGATAACATAGCCAGGGCATTAGTGGCTGATTTGGAAAATGGCGATTTTTTTTCTCGGGCAATTTTGACCCACGGACAAATCGTTTACCTCCAACCCATCTTACCGGCGTTTTGAACAGATTTTGAGTTAACTATGATACTCCTTGATCCAACCCATCTTACCGCGTTTTAGACGGAGTATATCACATTTCGTGCAGAGAACTAAAAAACCTTTATAATTTTGGATTTACAGAAATGTGTTATTTGTTCCGAGTGAGAAATTTGGTATCAAACACGGTAGAAATATCTGGTAAAAAAGGCTCCGGTTCTCGTTCACACGGAATACGATAAATTTACTTTAAAATGTAATAGGTATATCCATCTACTCTAAATTTCAATCCGATGCATTACATACAAAATAATGAATTTAAAATCTATCATTCAGCTAATATAATATACACGACCGACCAAACTATTTCACCCTCATGAAATTCTACGCATACATACATGTAGGCCTATATTAATTTTACAGTGAATGAGTTCCGTGCATGGTGCGCTAACCAAGCTAACGCTGAGTGGTGTGGTCGGTATACCATTATATCTACGTATGCCGCGACACACGTCCATCTTGCCTGACTGCTGTTTTAATGATGACGAGTCACGTGGTCATCTATTTCGATAAGGCCTAAAAAAAAATGGTTTGTTTGCCCAAACACGACCGACCCATAAAATCTCAAAACCCCATGCCTTTTTTTTTTTTTTTGAGATTTTTTTTATTTTTAAATAATGTTTTATGTTGAAAAATATATGTATTAAATGATATTTTCATCTTAATTTGCCAAACTAATCAACTACACTGCCCTGTTATTTACTTATTCCCACATATCCACCCTTTAAAACACTAAGGAGATGCAAATCCAAGATCCTACCACTATCTGAAGGTTTGTACTACAGGCTGCCAGCTGCCTTATTAAAAACAAAATACATGTATTAGCCCTAACCAGCCAGGCTATGTTCGTACGGTGTGGAAACTGGGGGAAGGGGACAAAGTATAATTTTAAACCAAATAATCGCTGTGAAACCCCTTGGAATTGACCCCCAGAACCTCTGATCACCGCGCCGCGTCCCTAATCACTCGGCTAACCTGTAACGCTCACCTGGGCAGTGATTTTGTACACACATATCAGCTTGGTTGATGACGTCATCGAATCATATGCTATAGAATGCGTGTGGACATTGTTTTTTGCTTTAGTGAATCGGGAGTGTAGGAATGTTAGGTTTTAAAGAACATTCAAGTGTATTAACATCAACTTGTATAGTCTTTTTCTTCTCTAAAAGTGTCCATAGCCACAAAAAAAAAAAAAAGAAAAAAAAAGGTAATCGACCTACCGACCCACTTTTTTCAACTCTTGTTTGGGCAAACAAACCTTTTTTTTTTTAGGCCTAATGTACTACCATGCCACGTGATCCATTCATTGACCTTAGAAGCTTGAGGATCACAACACTCTCGAATTGTAATGCAAGTTCATACGTGATCCGTTAGTACCCATAGTAAATAAACA
>CM069444.1:59285576-59368202 GCA_035610835.1 Ophiura sarsii
ATAGTTCGGTTTTTAAAATCAAAAATTATTGAGGGGGGGGGGGGGGGGGGGGCGGGGTCAAAACAAAGTTTTAGCTAAACAAAAGCTGAAAATTTTTGCGCGCATTTGTTCTACATTTGTCCACCCTCATTTTTCCCTTCCGCAACAACTGTTTTCCCAATTTTCAATAACCATATCTTATAAGTATAAAATGTGTGTGTGTGTTGGGGGGGGGGGGGGGGGGGGGGGGGGGGCGTCATAAAAATCATCAGCATCTGAGTAGGGTGGTCATAACAATAATCGCATTCGTTTAGGGGGTCATATAAGAAAATGTCCGCCTCCTAAAGAGAAGTGATAACTGTAAATAAAACTCTTGTTTTGAGAAAAAAAAATTAAAAACAAAAAGTCAAACAAATATGAAATAGAAAGCATAATATGAGCCTTTTGAGCATAGGTTATAAATGCCCTTATAGAGAACATCCATTATTCAATCATTTTCCGGGGCCCTTTTTAAGCAGGCCCCCTAACTCTATTACGCCATTATGAAGTGGCGCGTTAGTGGTGGGTGTCGAAAGTTATAGTGGTGGTTTTTTACTGAGTCAGACTTGGCATCGGATTTGAACCCCGCTTCAAACATGTTAAGGGGGCTGTGGACTCTCAGGTACAGCCTCCGTAAAACTGCCGTAACTTCTTCAATATTCATTTAATCTTTATAAATGTATACAGTTTTTTGCAGAAAAGGGTTCAATGAATCCAACCATGATAATGAAATTGACCATTTTGGAAAAAATTATAAAAAACATGTTTTTTGACCCATTTTAGGTTTGGAAAAGATAACTCAAAATATATTTTGTTAAATGTTGTCATAGTAGTTTTATGATAATCCTGATAACATTCCCCAGGAGCGTTTTTTTTTTTTAATATCTTATTTTTTATTTTTTGAGTTACAGACCAAAAAGTGCCAACAAATTGATTTCTTCCCAAAAATTGTGATTTTCATGATTTTGGCGGTAAAAAAAATAACATTTTTTGGCACCTTTTGGTCTGTAACTTAAAAAATAAAAAATAAGATATTAACAACAACAAAAAAACGCTCCTGGGGAATGTTATCAGGATTATCATAAAACTAGTATGACAAAATTTAACAAAATATATTTTGAGTTATCTTTTCCAAACCTAAAATGGGTCAAAAAAGGTGTTTTTTATAATTTTTTTCCAAAATGGTCAATTTTATTATCATGGTTGGATTCATTGAACCCTTTTCAGCAAAAAAATGTATCCGTTTATAAGATTAAATGAATATTGAAGAAGTTACGGCAGTTTTACGGAGGCTGTACCTGTGAGTCCACACCCCCCTTAAAGGCCACAGACACGTTGAAATTCTAGATGCTCACTGAGGGCATTTCTAGCCTGTGAAGTTACACCGGTGGGTGGGGAAGGTATGCGCCATATTAATATTAGTATCCACTTTGTATGTTGTTGTTTTTAGATCTAAACCACATGCAATCAAAGCCCTAACTCCATATGTCGTTGTGCAATCAAATGGTAAGTGTTTGAATAGATTCATCAGGATCGGTAGCCATAAATGATAAGATAAGGTTCTTATACTGATCCAAATAGTATACTCAAAACTGTGGACGTTTCGGCAACACTGTTGCCTTTCTCAACACTTGGTAGATTGTGGTGAGTTATTTACTGTCACCGACGCTAGAGGGGGTTTTCTCAGCGGCGGTTTTGGAGTTGCCAGTTCGTTTCTTGATTCGAGACAGTAAAAGTTCGTTAAAAACGTGTGAAAGGTGATACTGCCCCTCGTCTCGGTTCATGGTTGTGCCCCCTTTCTTTCTTATCTCCACTGCTTCTTGTATCCATCTCTTGTACCATCTCTTGTACCGATCTCCCTCTAGCGTCGGTGACAGTAAATAACTTACCACAAGTGTTGAGAACAGAAAGGCAACAGTGTGAGTATACTATTTGGATCAGTATAAGAATCTTATCTTATCAAATGGTAAGTGTTTTTCAACCGATATCAATCGATCACAAATTGGGTTTGATACAACCGTGGCCAGATATGCAAGTTTAGGGTGTGTTAACCCTAATATAATAGGAAATGTATCAAGCGCTGTAACCTTTGAACTATAGATGTTATTCATAATTGGCTATTTCATGTCTAAAGAGGGAGACATACTCGATAAACATACAATCTCGTACTTTTACTGCAATGTAATGAACTGTGAACTTCTACATTTTCCTAGATAGTGTCGGTTAAGCCATCATTTCATTTCAAACTAGTGGAATACATAGTTTATACGTTCAAGTTTATTTCACGAATGTAATAAGGTCAAATATTGAACAGCTCTGAAGTATGAAGCATTATTATGATTAGTGCAAAGTTCACCACATTGAAAAACTACATCACTCTCGGCTTGGCTACATCATTAGCCTCGTTTTCGGAGCACTAACTGCTCTGAGCATGCTCAGTTGGATAGCACGGCCCTCTTTTGACGTAAATGCGCCAATTATGAATAACGTCTATTGATGTATAAAAGTATACATTTTTGTAAAGGACAAGTCAGTTTTGTGCATGCTTTCTGAAATGAACCATATCTGACGAACCAAACCAAGATAAATGTACCATTTTTTGAGGATAATTTCAAAACTTACTGCTGTTCAAGACTAAGTAAACACAAATTCTTTGAAACTTTAAATGAACCACCCAGTATATCAAATTTAAAATGTGAAAGAAAAAAACTCGATAAATGTTATGAGCAATAACTTAAACTTGATTTATAACTAGCATTTTTTTTTGTTCAATAGAAAAAGAGAGAACAAGAAAACAATTGAATGAATGTTATCTTTGAGAGAAGTATTGATTGATTTGTTGTCTGTGTTGTCCGATTCACTCAATATGAGCGAACTTGGATGGAAAGTGTTCCTTGACTACTTACGTAATCGCTTCTTTCTCCGTAATTACTGAACCGAATCAAATGCGGCAAACTTATTCGAATTTATTTTGATGTTTATAATGTTTCATTTAGGAAGTTACGATCACCTAAAGTCACGTTGTATAATTATGATTTGGGGGACAGCCTGAATGGCATTATCTTTTATTTTTTATTTATTTTTTAGATAGTAGCGGTATGTCAACATGCGATCGACACAGTGCACTTTCAACTGCGCTAAATTCAAGACTTGGCCGACCACACACCACCACGACCGGGTTTTACTATGATGACCAATGGGTTTCATTTTTACTTGATAACAAAACACATTTCGGCGTTCCTCAAATACGACAGTGTTTGCAAAACCAAACGGTGCATATCTGGGGTGATTCTACCATCCGGCAATGGTACGAGTATTTTGCAGATGTTTTAAAGGAATCAGTGGAGGAACATAAGTCAAGTAACCAAATGTGTGGCCCGCATTTTGCCACGGATAAACAGTACAACATACGGTTTGAGTTTCGACATCACGGAAGGCCTGTACACAGACCGATGGCGTGGACTTCCACTGACGTGATACAGTATGTACCAAATATGATGGATGAGATAGGAAGCGATGGGAACCAAGTCATCTTGTTGACGTTGTGGGCGCACTTCGTCAACTCAAATCGACAGTTTTATCAAACACGTTGGAAAGTTATAAAAGAATCGATTGCGCGCCTCAAATCGAGGAACTCGAACGCACGGGTAATCATAAAAACGGCTAATACGGGGCTAATCGAGGCTGAATGGTACATTCGGGAACTAGATCAAATTATGCGAGATATAATGTCTAATGATGCCATTGATGACGTCACTATTCTTGACGTATGGGATATGACTTTAGGTCATCGAACAGGTTTTAACGTCCATCCTAAACGTGCGGTAATCTCACAAGAGATTGACATGGTTCTCTCTATATTATGTCCTTAAGGGTAAAGTGAGTGATTTCGAAGCCAAATATTTTCTGGATTTGTGTTAAAATTTCGCTGTAAAACCATCGAATACGCTTTGAATGTGCCAATCGTTGTTATTTTACTCCGAAAAGTGCAAAAGGTAGCATACACATAAATTTCACTATCAAAATTGTATATAACAACTATAAGGCCCTTTGCAATTAAATGTGAGTTTACTGTTGCGTTTTTGACAAGCAGGACGAGGTGACTATCTAATATTAATATTGTAATATTTTGGGGTAAAGTCACCTGATTTAATATTGTCGGCATTGTTAACTATTATCCAAGGTACGAATACAATTCAAATGATGTTAATTATGTCCTACCACCACCTACTGCCTTGGCTTTGCATTTTGTTTCTTTTATAAAGGAGTCTACTCATATTTGCATCCCTATTTTGAATATTAATGAGATACTCGATCGATGTTTGTTAAAAAAAATCGTTACGCTAGCTCGGAGAATTTTAAAGATTGCGATCGTAAACAAACCTGAAATATTACCCAGAATGCACTAGAAAACTCAAAAAAAGTTCGGCGGTTTTGATGTGACGTCATGCGCTGAAGCGATTGCGCAGTAATCAATTGCCGTGCCGCGCCTACGAATATGCTTCAAATGCACACATTTCAATACAAAGCGACAGTTGCAAGTTTCGTGCAGAGTTTTTTACTTCCCAGAAATGTTTTTCCAACCCGGAAGTATTGCAATTGCGGCTCATCGGCTAATTTTATCGTCAGAAAAGTGTTAAAAAGCTTATGAAAAAGCTGTAAACAATGAAATAATTAAATATTTTTAAAATATTACATATATCACGCGGGTGACTTTTGGACGCGCGCGGCCAACAGTAAACTCACATTTAATTGCAAGGGGCCTAACAACTCTTCAACAACTTATACAAAATCATTAGATCGACTTTTCAGAACTCTGGGCTCGCATAAAATCATTTTTGGCAGGTTTCGAAAGGCGACACGCTGAAAATGGTCTAGAAATGATATGGAGGGTGTCAGGTTTCACCCAATAATAAAAGTTTTTCTACCTAACTACCTTCTTTAATTGACATGGCAATTTTGGTTTTGAAAACAAAAAATCCCATAGGGCTCTTTCATTCACTAGCTTTGAATAATTAGGTAGGCTGCGTTATATTACACAACAGTTCATTTATGTTTACAAATGATGGCGCTTCCCTTCATCACCAAAGGACGGTGGGGTGGTTTCCCGTAAAATTGACTAAATCCTCGTCACCGTTGATTTCAACATAAATGTATGTTGAAATCAACCAGGTACATCTTACATACACACGAGCGGGCAACTAATTGTGGTTTCTTGCAAATAATAAGCCACGGGAGGTGGTTTAGGGTAGGCTTAGGGGATTATGAAGTGATGTGGTATAGGTGCTTTGAGGTTGATTTATTCAAAACATATGATCGGTACCAAAAATCTGAGATATACAATAAATGAGCACATTTCTTCTCCGCAGTTTGATACCTCATTCAACAAAATCGAATGGATACTTTTAAAGTTATGTTGATTTCAATGATCGCGCATGCAACAGAAAAGTTGCACTAGGTATAGGAATCATTGATTTGTGTGTGATTACTGTCATAACTGTGTGCTATCTGAACGAGACAGATGAATGGGTCTTTAGTGATAACCGCAATGTGCGGGACAAAGGGTGTATCTGGCTGTGAAGAATACAAGTTTAGCTGAAAAGCTGTGAGTTTTCAGTGACAGTGGTAAATCACACACAAATCAATGATTTCCTATATTTAGTGCAACTTTTCTGTTGCATGCGCGGTCATTGAAATCGACATAACTTACAAAGTATCCATTCGATTTTGTTGAATGAGGTATCAAACTGCGGAGAAGAAATTTGCTCATTTATTGTTTATCTCAGATTTTTGGTACCGATCATATATTTTGAATTAGCCAATCTCAAAGCATCTGGTCAGGGACTTTATGTGCTAGGTGTAAGTACGGATGGGGTTAATAAAGCAACATGCATGGTTGGGCTAATGAAGTCATGTGGTACTGGTATAAAACCACGGGATCGGGGTTAATAAAGTAATTGTGTGTGGGATGTAGGAGGAGTTAAAACGTAATGTGGTATATAACCCATGAAATAGTGTGTTTTTTATAAGAATAAACCATGGAATATAACTTGGGGGTAGGATGTTAATGAAGTAACATGGTATATGCCACGGCTGGAGGGTTTATGACGGAAGAAGGTTTTGGGTCAAGTAATGTATCAAATCCGGCCATGAGAGGGACAGAGAAATGATGATAGTGTGGCTTCTTATGAGTATTCATACCCCCCTAAAAAAATCTTGCCCTCTTTTGCCCACCCCCCCATTTTGTTTTTGTTTTTGATGAGTCTGGTGCCGCCACTGTATCCGGGCCCGTAACGTATGCGCGCGATCACACGGGCATAGTTATTATTTAAGGATTTTCAGTTTTCAGTAGGCCTATGTGTATTCTTTGGAAAATGGTTATTGACTATATACGAAATATTCATTAGTCATAAAATAATTTCAGAATATAAGTGATGACATAATACATATTTTTGTTACTCCCGTAAAGGGTCCAAGAGATAATTATTTTCAAAAATAAAAAATAAACCAGTAATAATTATTACTCTGTTTAGATTGATCTTGTTATTATAAACAGTCAGTTATACGGAGAAAATGTAATGGAGTAGGCCTACATTTACTGGACACGTGACTAAGAGGAGGCGACCATATTGACCGCTGAATACATTACGTCATTTATAAATGCTGTCAGTCATTAAAAAGTATTGGTGGACTTAGGATGTATGGTTGACAGAGTTGACTATGAGCGTGTTTCTTCTGGGGAAGAAACCGCTAAGAATCGGTAAGTTTGCCCAGTAGAAACAGCCAGATACCGCTATCGGTATTTTTGGTAATCCCAAAAACCTTCACAAACCAGGTTTGGAACCGGTAAGAAACGGCAAGAAAACCAATAGAAACAGAAAGGCGATTGATCTTACCGTTTTGTGCCGTGAACCGTGTCACGCTGGGTTATACACATTGTGAAGCAATCTTTTTTCAGGTGGGGTGGCATTGTTTGGTATTACAAAAGGTCAAATGTCGTGGCCCATCGACTACTCTCTAAATGTAAAAAGAGTGGAAGAGTGGTTTTCCACTCTTTCAAGGAGTTAAACGCAGGAAAACACGTTTTTGAGTAGAAAAACACTCTAAAAGGAGTGAAAGGGGATTTTATATGACAATGTTCCACTCTATTGAGAGTGAAAAATTTACTTTCACACTCATTTTAGAGTGGAAATGTCCACAGTCTTTGAAGTTTCCACTCGTTTTACATTTAGAGAGTAGGATCGATAAACTTAGCGGTAACTTTTCGCAAGTAGAAACAGGGAGGATTAAAAACTATACGGCCATGTGTTTTGAACTCACCACCCAAAAAGGGTGGTGGCGTTGCATTTTTGGTGACAAATCATCCATCTCTCTCTATTAACTCAACAACTAAATGTGCTCTCTTAATTCCAAAGATTGAAAATTCAATCTAAAAGATTGACTTTTCAATCTTTCATAGACTACCGTGAGGGAACAAACTTTTAAGTTTGACATATAATCTTTTTTTTTGGATTGGAAGGTTTCAATCTGGAAAAGATTGAAGGTATCAATCTAAATCTATTAGATTGATATGTTCAATCTAATTTGGATTGAAAACATTTCCAATCCAGAATTTAGATTGAACTATTCAATTTATTGGATTGAAAGTTTCAATCGTTTTTCGATTGAAAAGTTTTCAATCTGTAGTAAAAGATTGATATTTTCAAGCCTACATATTGATATTTTCGTACACACGAATAAATGACGGGCAATTGGAAGAACAATATCATTGGGCTTTTTATTGACATTCTCCAGAAAATTGTTCATGTGTACAGTTTTTTTGTGAATTAATGTACTTACTTGCCATTTAATTATGGAATAGTTTATGTTGCAGATAGAATCATTCATTAAAATGTATAAATATACAATCCAAAGTGTTTCGAAACCAATATGACCTACCTAACTGCGCATGTGTTGAATCCAATCTTTTTCTAGATTGACACTTTAGTCGAGAATGACGGTACAAACACACGTGTAGAGTGCAGTAATATGTATCAATCTTTTCCCAGATTGACTCAAAGCTACTCATTGTCACGAGTTTTTATCATGTTTTCAATCTAAATCCAATCTAATAGATTGAGAAAAAAGTCAATCTGTAAAAGACGGACATTTTCAATCTTTTGATTTAAAGGGACACTAAGAGATGTGTTGGAGGCAGCGCCCTCAATTATGATAAAAAGCTCTCTTTGTACAAGAAAACGTCGATTCAAAAATGCTCGTCCCGCGGGACGAGCATTTTACGTCCGACAGTATTCCCCTGCAGTACGCGTGATACATAACGCGAACCATATTTGCATAGAGGGCGTTTTTCAATAAATAGCGATGATATTGTTTTAATCAAGTTTTGCTGTGTTTTTGTTAGTAGAAACAACAATAATGGCAATTTTTAATGTTCATCTTGAATTCTGAAGTGAATTTTTAAACATTTAAAATTTTCAACACCACTTAATGTCCCTTTAAGAGAGTGGTAGAGCTATGGTTGATGTGTCATGTGAAAGCCTATTTATTTAGCTACATTGTGTGAATAAATCAGGTATTTCTATAAATGTTTGGCTGAGATATGATTGATTATGTTGTGAAAGTCAGGGGTGGTGGCGGCGGCGGTGGTGTTGTGTACAATCTCTATGGGGAATATAGAAAATGTTCCCAATTCTACGTTCAAAGTACAATAACTTCTCATCTCTGTATGGTACAAACATGATTTTGCTCTCATTTTATAGATTGTTTTATATTCTATAAGTTTCTGTTTCAACAAACATGTCAACTATTACGTAACAATTGTAATCACGAATCGATTGCATTGTCCTTGGCTTTTTCCCTATTCACTACGCAGTGAACTTACTAATTCAGCGGTTTTACATACATGACTATAACAAAAGAAATATTGAACCGATGATAGCAAAACTATATATACATTTTTGGAAAGCTCTCATAAAGGGGAATTCAAAAATGCCGTTAAAATCAGGAAAGGGTGTATACCCAAAGAAATATACTTGTAAACTCTAATAAATATGAAATTTAAACGTTTGTGCTTATTTACTTCTCGATATAGTGTATTTTCAACATGTTTACCATTGACAACTATTATGTTATGATGGGTAATTGCATGAGGAACTTAAATATGCACAGTAAAATTATGAATGGGATTGGTACAAAAATATTATTGAGCTTAAATCAAAATATGAAGAAAAAAATCGATATCTTTTGAACATTCCTAATCACAACATGTTGCCATTAGGTCTTATCTAAATTCCAATAGCATAATTATTTGGATTCCTTGTGAGATTACCGTTCAGAAAATATATACTTTTTATGGGTAGATCAAATAGTTATTGCGATATGCTAATTCGAATCTCAGATGGTGTAAAATGTAAAAATCTGGACATGCAACGGTAAGGGTGGCGAGTTCAAAACACACGGCCATACCGGTTAATCTTAGCGTTTAATCTTAGCGTTTACTTTGCAGTGCTCCAGTAGAAACACGCTCTATGACGTAATCCTTGCGATCATACTCGCTCCACTTTCCACCAAACATCGCTGAAATGGGTCTAAAATCAATGAGCGTGTTTCTACTGGGGCACTTCAAAGTAAACGTTTTCGTTGATGTTGGTTACTGATTGTGGCAGAGTGTTCCAGTCTATTATTGTACGTGGAATAAATGAGTATTTATAACAGTTTTTGTTTGTGTGAATTGGAATGAAACTATTGGCTGCTGTCGAAGTATATCTCGAGTTCCTTTCGACCGGACGCAGGAAATTTTGCACTGGAAAAGCCAGGTGACCCGCCACCGCTTGATGGAAGTTGGTCAGCCTATCTACTGTCCTCCGGTGTTGAAGGGTTTCCCATTTCAGTTCCCGTTTAATAACTGTGATGCTGCTTTCTCTGCTGTAGTTTCCACTTACAAACCTGGCCGCTCTGTTTTGTATGGCCTCTAGTTGGTTGATGAGGGTTTTTTTGTATGCGGATCACACACAGAGGAGCAGTAGTCCATGATTGGACGTACAAGTGATTTCGATGACATTTCTTTGATTTGAGTTGAGCATCGAGTATAAGTTCCTTTTTATAAGCCCAGTGTTTTGTCCTTTTGTAGTTTATCAGCATCCTCTGGACCCTCCACTCTGTCATACAATATACAGTCGTCGGCGAACAAGCGGACATTTGTACGTATACCATCGGGCAGGTCATTAGTGAACAATACACAATATAGTGGGCCTGTGACTGTTCCTTGTGGAACGCTTGAATCGACGTGCATCAGAGACTTCGCCATCCAACACAACCCGTTGTTTTCGTTTTGTGAGGAAAGAGTTAATCCATTTGTGCGTCTTACCCCTGATCTCATAACGAAGCAGTTTCAGGAGTAGGCCTAGTCTCTTGTACGGCACCTTGTCAAAGGCCATTATAATGATATCTGTTTGATGCCTCTGGTCCAGCTCTAGTGCGATATCTTGGGCCGTGGATAAAAGTTGTGTCTCGCATGAATGGGATTTCCTAAAACCGTGTTGTTGATGACATAAAATGTTGTGTGAGTCCAAATGTTTCATGATATTGAAGTACAGAATGTGTTCCATAACCTTGCTACAGACGGAGGTCAGGTTTATAGATCTGTAGTTTGCTGGGTTTGTCCGGTCATCCTTTTTGAAAATGGGTGTGATATTTGCACAAAGCCAATCTTGGGGGACAACTCCAGTATCAAGTGAGCGTTGGAATATAATGAAGAGTGCTGAACCAATCTCCTGGGCGGTATTTTTAAAGACCCATGGTGTTATTTCATCGGGGCCTGGCGCCTTGAATGGTTTGAGATTTGCAAGCAGCTTTATAACTCCCTCTTCATTAACCACTATTTCAGACATTGATGGTATCTCGTTTTCTTTTTCCTTTGGTAGGTCTGACATTCTTTCCTGAGTAAATTGCTTCTTGTATTGGTTGTTGAGCACTTCTGCTTTTCCGTTGCTATCTGTTAATTACCAGTTCCCCGTTGTGCTTTAGTGCTGGTATACCAGTGGAGAGTCTTTTTTGAGACTCATTACAAAACTCCAAAATTGCTTTCTAGATTCCAGACATGTATTTCTGATATAATTTCTGTATAATTTCCTGGTTGCCTTTTTGATTTTCTTCTGTAACTGACGGAAAAGCTCTCAGTCTTCCCTTTTACCTATGTTTCTGGCTTTGTTGTAAGCCCTCTGTTTACGTTTGTGTAAGCGTTTCATAGTGTGGTTGCGGTGTATTATTTCTTTTTCATGCCATTTTTGAAGGCACATGTTTGTTAACTGCTGTCTGTTAAACCTGTCCCTAAATTCCAACCACAGATCCTCGGCATCAGTGTTAGAGATATTTTTTTCACTGACGTCGTTGCGTATACGTTGCACGTCTGCTTTCAGATCTGCTGCATTGGATTTATGGTACAAGAAAACCTTTCTATAGGCTTTTGTCTTATTATATATGGTTTTGTGTACAGCAGTATCAACGGGATCCCGTCATGGTCACTTATCCCTGGGATAATGGTTGACTTGATCACTAAGGATGGTTTTTTTAACTTTCTTGTTGGTTTATCAACCATCTGCTCGAGACCATAACCATTTGCAATATTGATCAGCCCCATAGATATGTTTGGCTTATCAGCACCAGTGCGTACACTTTGGGTAGGCCAATCGATTACCGGCTAGATTAAAGTCCCCATCAGCAAGCCGTATGTTGCTGTACCGATTCTGATCAATTTTTGCCAGACTCTCGGAGGCAGTTAAGATACTCTAGACTTGAGCTCGGGGGGGGGGGGGGGGGGGGGGATTGAAATAGTTCAATCTTTTAGCGATTGGTGACAGGAGTTAATCTAAATAGATTGAAAAATAGATTGAAATCGATTTTTGAATTGACTTTTACACTTTTCGTAGACTGATTTTACCATTCAATCAAGTGTTGCTTCTATTGTACTACCAAATGACATATACGTTGCATACGGATGGAATGAGTTTTCCAAATTTTATAAGTAAACATTTTCAATCTTTTTTTCTTCCTGTCGGATTTGTCCCTAATTGCAGTCGGCAAAAGATTAAAAAACAAAACAATTCAATCTCTCGATTTAATTTTCAATCTGAAAAGCATTGTCACTTACTTCAATCGCTATAGAAGATTTAGAATCGCTCCTTTTGATTGATAAAAAGATTGAACATTCAAATCACTCCACTGAATATTCAA
Organism: Ophiura sarsii; assembly: GCA_035610835.1. NCBI lineage: Eukaryota > Metazoa > Echinodermata > Ophiuroidea > Amphilepidida > Ophiuridae > Ophiura > Ophiura sarsii. The sequence continues at coordinate 59,297,826 of CM069444.1, forward strand.
TCAAAAAAGATTTGTCCCTAATCACAATCTGCAGTAGATTGAAAAATCAATCTTTTTGATTGAATAGTCAATCGTCAAAATTAAGAGACTCTTTCCGTGAAAGTATAGAACCAAATGTGGTGAAATTGGTTCAGTTTTAAACAAAGTTAATGTATTTTACTGAAGAAATAACATAACATCACTTCTAAACACAGATAATATAACATTATAGTATTTCTGCCCGGCATTTCGCTTAAATATGCATTTTAGACTATTCTGAACACATCTATGTTAGTCTGTAATGTCGATTTCAAAATATGTAAGTCATGTCTTCCGAATTCGACAGAGTTGTTGAATTCTGAAGACATAATATGCAATTTATGAAACATGCAACAGATTAATGTTGATGTGTTGAGAATGGTTTAAAATGCAATGAAAAATAATTTGGTGTCATTTTGACACTAAAATAAGTGTCAAAAAATGGGTCCTCAGTTGGCCACCTAAAGGTGTCAAATTGACACCATTATGGGTGTAAAATATGACACCTTTGGGTGTCATATTCATTTTGACACATAGGGTAGTTACCTGAGGACCCATTTTCGAAAAATGTCATTACACCCCAAATGGGGTGTAAAATTGACTCTCTTAAGTGTCATATTGAGATACATTTACACCCTAATTGGGGTGTAATTTTTGGAAATGGGAAAATGAATATTTGTCACCTCTAGCACATGTTTACGAGCGGTAAGACTGGAAAGTACCGATCTGCTCCATTTCCAGACATTTTTGATAATAATTATGATACAATTAGCGTAATGTAAGACGTCCGTATGAAAAAGACGACCACTGAGCCAGATGAATCGGGCTATACAGGATGATCTGCAAGCTACGTACTCGCGTCGAAGAGAGGAAATTATCCATGAAACGGCGATCGAGATCTCAAAACATCATGAGGCAGGACGTAGTCAAGCCGTCTGGAGAGCCATTGACAAAATCACAGGACGAAAAAAGCGCCCCAATGCCATTGTTGCTGCAGAATCCATCGAAGCTAGGTTGGTTAAAACAGCTAGCTATTTTCATAGACTCCTCAACGTACCCCCTGTTGATCTGGATCTTACTCCTCTAGACGCACTGCCACAGGCACCCGACGTGAACACGGGTCCAATCACAATGGAAGAACTCCACACATCTGCTCGACTAACACCTTCTGGCAAGTCAGCCGGTCCTGACGAGCTACCATCTGACATTGTTGGCGTTCTTCCACTCCTGACCTGTGTTCTTCCCATCATGAATGACATGCTCGCCGGCGAGGAACCTCCACAGATATGGCGACGCTCCACCATCGTCGCCATCCCAAAGGGAAGCAGCACTCTTCTGACCAACCAGCGTGGACTTAGCCTCATGTGTGTCAATGCTAAACTGTTCAACCGTGTTTTGCTAGTTCGACTCCGGGAGCGATTGGAGATGTTACTATTGCCATGGCAGGCAGGATTCCGACCCGGACGCAACACAGTCGAGCAAATCATATGTCTCCGAATGGCAATCGACGCATGCCGTTCTAGAAAACGAAGCATTGTTATAACCTTTGTAGATTTCTCCAAAGCATTTGACTGTGTTGATCGTAAGGCCCTAAAAGATATTTTGGCTTTATACGACACTCCTGTGACTTTCATCAACGCCATTATGTCCCTATACACTGATACCGCTGCGTGCGTTCGTACATCATCTGGTTGCACCGATGAGTTTGACACAACTTCGGGAGTACTACAGGGCGATACGCTGGCACCGTACTTATTTGTGATAGTCATGGACTACATCATGCGTACATCGCTCACCACTGAGGACGGTTACACTGTGAGAAGGCGCATGTCCGCACGTCATATTGCCGTCAGAATCCCTGCTCTTGCATATGCAGACGACGCTGCACTGATGTCCGACAACGGAGAGGCTGCCCAGCGCCAATTGCACCGTTTCGAGACAGCATCAGCAAAGGTCGGCCTTCGTCTAAACGCCTCTAAAACCAAGGTCATGTTTGTTGGCGACACTCCACACACGGACATCCATACCACATCAAGTGTCACCCTTGCGGTATGCGACGACTTCTGCTATTTGGGATGCAATGTGGCAGAGAACATTAGTGCTTTCCAACGACGGCGACAGATTGCATGGGTTGCAGCACGAAAACTCACAGCTGTGTGGAACAGTTCAGCCAGCGACGGCGCCAAAATGCAGCTGTTCAAGTCTACCGTGGAATCTGTCCTCTTGTACAGTTGCGAAGCTTTGGCAATTACAGAAACATTGGGCAGTCGCATTGATGCATCTCATCGTGCCCTGATGCGCTACTGTCTTGGCGTGCACTACCCGGAGCGGCTCTCAAATGACAACCTGTATGCCCGCGCACTGATTGAGCCCGCGACTCTGACACTGACCCGTAATAGACTTCGTCTGGTGGGCCATGCCCTCCGGAGACCAGAACTGCCACTCGCCGTGTTCCTGCACCCCAAAAACCAGGCAACTGAACCGTACCGCCTCGGTGGCGCACTACGCCGTACATATCAAGCGCAGCTCCAAGAGGACTTGAGCGCCATAGGCTTACAACCTAATGCCGCCGTTGATGCCGCCCAAAACCGAACTGAGTGGCAGCGGCGTGTGAAGGCACTGAAATAACAATAGACACAACGCCTCGTGTCCCTAAAGAATGAAAGACACGAGTAGCGTCAAATTGATGAGTCAAAATAGTCAGGTCCCGATTTCTTAAACCAGTTAAAAATCAAAAAATAATATATTTAATAACTTGCCTAGCAAGGTGGCATTACTAGCTAAAATCTAAATTTTATTTCATTCAAATTGGTTATTTGAAAAAGGAGATATGATAATTTTTCTAAATTCTGTGAAATAAAATCTGTTCCAACTTATCTAAGGGATCCCTATGGATGTTAACGTTTAACGCGCGCCTTTTGAATAAGTCAATCAAAGGCGTGTTGGTATTCACAGCATTTACAATAGGAAAAGAGATTCGATTTGTCTTTGCGGTTATGTTTTCAGTAGTTTTCGTGCAATCAGAGATAGCCTATAACAAACATTATTGAGTTTTAACAAAATGTTGACCAAAGTATTTTTAAACAGTTTGTGCTTTAGCACAAGTGCATAGTCCATTTTTATGAATATATTTGTGCAATACTGAGTTATATTATAATATATTTAAATACTTTGCATACAATATCGTTTAATTTATCAGAGATTCATCAACAAAAAATGATATTTTGGTATAAATTGCAACAGTTATACAGTGTGTTGTGTTGTATGAACAACTAATATTACAGTGATATTAACATCTACCACCAAACTTGGAACACTTTGGATTACGCGTCTTTTCGTAAATATGTTATAAATCTAGCGTGGAGTATGATATTGTCGTGAAAACATCACCAGGTATGAAGAAGTATGTCTACTCTCATAAACAATGAAAACAATTACCAATTTTGTACATGAAGTATTTTTCTTGATTTTTTGAAAACGGGACCTGACTATTTTGACTCACCCTGAATGTAATGTTGCACGTATCATAGGTATGCATGCATGACTAAACACACACATAGTACTAGTAGGTCCATGCACTGACACACAGTCCAAAATGAGTCCTGACACAACAGGCTAACAAAAGGTGTTAAATTCTTGGTGTTATATCAACACCATGTAGTGTCATTTTAACACTGCAAGTGTGACGAATAACACTGTAAGTGTTAATGTAACACCAAGATAGTGTTGAAATAACACTAATTGGTGTGGACCTCTCAGAACACCGAACAGTGTTATTTTTAACACCGGTGTTTTTGCAGTGTAGTCTCTGACTATGAAATTGTAATTTATTTCATCAGTTAGTTGGCGCAATATTAAACAACATGAACAAGGCTTACATTACGCTAATTGTATCATAATTATTATCAAAAATGTCTGGAAATGGAGCAGATCGGTACTTACCAGTCTTACCGGCTCGTAACATGCGGACAAAATGGCGACGAGAAAACTTTTGCGTGCCAAGGCGCATGCGTTGATATGTTGATAGACGCCCAATTTGGTGTCAGAATTACACCAATTGGTATGGTATGATATGATATGATTTTATTGGCACAAAATCGCGACCCGAAGGCCGAATTACATTGTACAAGAAAAAGAAAGCAAGGAATACATATAAAACAATTCAATACACAAATAGCCAACTTACTTGGCAGGAACATGGCAAACAACAAGAGACAAGGCCAACGACAGGATATGCGAGCATGATGCAGAAAGACGGAGCACGCAAACCAAATTATGGGAGTTCACTGCACTCTCAGAACAGGTATTAAATAACCATGGGTTAAAAGAATGTTGGTTAAAAAGTATACAACATTGGTTAAAAATGAAGCGTTGGTTAAAAATTACTTTTAATACTGCGTTGGTTAAAGAGTAAAAATATAATTAATTTTTGGTTTATTCAACGTTGGTTAAGGCTTCATAATTGTAACCAACAATAGGTCATAACAAGATTCCCGCCAAAGAATTTCATTGGCGAGGAAAATATTGTGCGCATATTATTTAGACCACGTCAGAATTTGTATATGAAATCAATCGTGTTATTCCCCCCCCCCCCCCCTGGTATTTACATTGGCGCTTTTCAATTGGCATCATGTTGCCAACTAATATTGGACCAATATTGGTTTTACATTGGCGCTCTTCAATCGGCATTATGTTGGCAACCAATTTTGTTCCAATAATGGGCACATTATACCAGGGGCGGGAAATAACACGATTGATTTCATATACAAATTCTGACGTGGTCTAAAAATTGCGGCCGCTGTTTCAAGTTATCGCTTCCCGGCCTCGTAGCTAGGATCTTGTGCCTTGTCCAGTCCCTTGTTGGTCCTGGCCACGGGTTGGCACCAATATTGAAAGCCAATATCGGGCCAATGAAACATCAATATTGTAATGTTGTATGGGTTAAAGTTTAGCAAAAAAAAGAAAGAAGTTTAACCAACATTTTTTAACCAACTACTGTTGGTTAAAACATATTAACCAACAAATGATTAAAAATTGTTGGTCAAAACATATTAACCAACAAATGATTAAAATTTGTAACCAACCACAGGTCAAAGTTTAACCAACAGCTGTTGGTTACAGTTTTAACCAACCAATTGTGTGGTTCACCTGGTAACCTCCCGTTGGTTAAAATTTTAACCAACATGGTTAAAGATTTTAACCTTTGTTCTGAGAGTGTGTTGATCAGCTTCACATAATAAGGAATGGGGCTTTCAGCATATCTGTTGTGCGAGCACGAGGCTTGGTGAGTTCGGCATTGTTTATCAATTGTCTACCATGAACCTGACCTCTGCATGCAGGGAGCAACCTTTTAGTCCTTTTATTGTTAGCCTACTGCATTCGGCTAGTGACTGAGCAAACTTCAGAGAATGTTGCTCCCTCCGGGCAGACAAATAATCAAAGCTGCTTCGACACCTCTAAAAACCGTGAGCTTATTTCAATTAATCTGACACCAGTTTTGGTGTAAATCACTAAATGATCACTGAAAGGTGTCCGTCGGACACTTAACGCTGTCACCGTAAATTATGTGCAAACCCATATCATTGATGATTACACCAATTTTGAAGTCAAAATAACACCTTTGTAAGTGTCATTTACAGTTGACAAAAAAATGCAATCACGCTGTTTCAAGTTATCGCTTCCCGGCCTCGTAGCTAGGATCTTGTGCCTTGTCCAGTCCCTTGTTGGTCCTGGCCACGGGTTGGCACCAATATTGAAAGCCAATATCGGGCCAATGAAACATCAATATTGTAATGTTGTATGGGTTAAAGTTTAGCAAAAAAAAGAAAGAAGTTTAACCAACATTTTTTAACCAACTACTGTTGGTTAAAACATATTAACCAACAAATGATTAAAAATTGTTGGTCAAAACATATTAACCAACAAATGATTAAAATTTGTAACCAACCACAGGTCAAAGTTTAACCAACAGCTGTTGGTTACAGTTTTAACCAACCAATTGTGTGGTTCACCTGGTAACCTCCCGTTGGTTAAAATTTTAACCAACATGGTTAAAGATTTTAACCTTTGTTCTGAGAGTGTGTTGATCAGCTTCACATAATAAGGAATGGGGCTTTCAGCATATCTGTTGTGCGAGCACGAGGCTTGGTGAGTTCGGCATTGTTTATCAATTGTCTACCATGAACCTGACCTCTGCATGCAGGGAGCAACCTTTTAGTCCTTTTATTGTTAGCCTACTGCATTCGGCTAGTGACTGAGCAAACTTCAGAGAATGTTGCTCCCTCCGGGCAGACAAATAATCAAAGCTGCTTCGACACCTCTAAAAACCGTGAGCTTATTTCAATTAATCTGACACCAGTTTTGGTGTAAATCACTAAATGATCACTGAAAGGTGTCCGTCGGACACTTAACGCTGTCACCGTAAATTATGTGCAAACCCATATCATTGATGATTACACCAATTTTGAAGTCAAAATAACACCTTTGTAAGTGTCATTTACAGTTGACTCCAAGAAGGTGTCGTTGTGAAGCCAATTTTTTTTTTCAGTGTGCATAAAAAACAATGTCCTATATGACATGTCAAAATTCACCAAAGTAATCTGATATTCTGATAATCTGATAAATGGCCCAAAAAGGCTCGAGAATTGGGGCTAAATTAGTTTTTTAAATATATTTAATCAGCCATTACATCATCTTTGAAAAGATCATCACCATAGAAAAGACTAACACCTTTTCGGTTAAATTATGAGATTGATAAAGCTGAATATTTAACATGACAGTGTATTTTATAGTGTAATACATTTAACATCTCAATAGATTACATAATTTAAGGTTTAAAATACGCTGTATTAAATTGTTACTGGTTTTTCTTGTTTACTTACCATCCCTTACGAAAATGCAATCACGAAAATGTGGTTGCAGCAAGGTGGTACCAGGTTGCACAAGGTTGTAGCAAGGTTGCGCAAGGTTGTCGCAAGGTTGCACAAGTTTGTCGCAAGGTTGCGCAAGGTTGTGGATGATTGCTGCAAGGTTGCGCAACCTTCTAAGAAGAACCAAACTGGTTGCGCAAGCTCCTACAACCTTCTCAGAAGAACCAAACTGGTTGCGCAAGGTTGCGGATGGTTGCTGCAAGGTTGCCCAACCTTCTCAGAAGTACCAAACTGGTTGCGCAAGCCCTGCAACCTCTTCAGAAACACCAAACTGGTTGCGCAAGGTTTCTTCTTATGTTCAAATGTCAGGTCAAAAGGTCAAACATGTAAAATAAACATTGCTGTCATTGTAACCTTTACTAAAAGTGTAGTGACTTTGATGATTAATTGTACCCATATACTTTGTAATCAATTTCATAATGAAAATAAGGTATGCTAGAAAAATAAGTTGTGAATCATATTCTAATCCGTCTTTGAAGGAAGCGCATTCAGATTTTACATTATTTTAATTTATAAAGAATTTTGGAGTTTCTTGCCGTTCTTACGGGCGAAAATAAAGTGTATCATTCCCGTAATTCTGCACGGAATTAGCCTAGCACGATAAACCGTAGATACTCAATATCAAGCCGACCTTTTATCTCTGATATACAGGGCGCCATCTTGCGATCATAAACGGCTTTTAAAAAAGTGATTGCCCCGGGCAAAAGTCACATGACTCGCTACATACACCGCGTACACATCATATAAACCCCATGATGCATTGTTGATAGCTCGCGTACCGAAAGATTGGCTACAAACAGCAAAATGTACGAACAAAACTCATGTCTAGAAATGTTTCGGAAAGTCATTCTATTCATTTGAATGAAACCACAGTTATAATCTGAAACAACATTAAATCATTTTTTGGGGCGAGAACCCTATGTTAAATACATACAAAAATATAAAGCATTTTAACTTTCTATTTATAGGATATAGTATCCCAAAAGTAGCCATATTAAATAGCCAATCTGGAAAAAATTTAGAAAGAAGCCAATTTCAACTGATAATGGTAGGTATGGGTGTCATTATTCACCAAAAAAAAGTAAGGAGAGATAGAGGGCGGGGAAATTGTTTTTTCAGGGGGGTCATTAAATCCCGGGGGTCATTGACCCAAAATGTGTTCAAAGTATGTCGTGTTTGGTATCAAATGAAAGGAAATTTAATTTAAAACACTGATAGTCCTGTTCATTTTGTCATTTTATCATCCTGTAAAATGTTAAACTCGATTGAAGACATGGTGCGGGTTAACAAGTAATCAGCGAGCTTATTACACAGTTTAGGCAAAACAAGTTTAGGCAAAACATATCGCTTGATTATTCCGTTTCCTCTTCATCACTATCCAAGTTCTTATGTTCTATCTGCTCCATTCAGTGACAGTCACTGCTCCATTGGAGCAATATCCATCAGCACACTCCACATGCCAGCTTTCATGCAGCAAATTCCTTTTATGAGATGCTTTCTGGGGCGATACCTCCGGTAAGCATCTTTGGTCTGAGTTTGTTGTTGTTGCTAACTCCCACCCTCTTCCATCAACAACTGGGGTTGGCATAGGTATAAACTATGGTCTTCATGGTTGCAGCTTTGAACTAGTCCGTCGAGAAGTCCCCACGTTAGTGCAATATATTTGTCTGTTGGGCCAACGTTTTGCCGGATTTTGTCTTGTAAACTAATGTACGTTACTTCAGCGTTTGCCCAACCTTTGAAAGAACACATAACACTGTAGATAAAACACACAAATTCATTGGTAACAATTTATTTGAAATCTTCTGTTTTATTGGTATCATGAATAATCTGTAATATAGTTACAATACACACGAAAGAACCTAGCTACAACCTGTTCCTGCCCAAAACGGTGCGACTAAAATGGTTATTAGGGTTAAATGTATTAGGGTTTAATAGGGGAGGATGGGGCAACTGGTCCAGTGAAGCATACAGGGTGACCCAGAAAATGTTGAACCCAAAAATCAAAAAATTCAATATATTTTTTTACCATTAAAATAACAAAATATTGCATAACTCGTTCACCAGCTATGTGCACCAAACATTTAACTTTCTGAAACATTTTAGATCATAAAAATAGGCCACACGAAACTTAAAATACGTGTAATTTTGAGGGAAGTGTTGTTTTGTAGTATAAGTGAAGTGCAAAAAAAATGGTTTCATGATACATAAGCAGAACAAGTACCTGTTTGTTTGAAACCATTTCTGCACAGTATCTCATCAATATTAATTTATTATGTAAATCAATATTATCATTTTATAAGAGACTTTGAAAACAAAAACGTAAGTCCCCTTGACTTCATTTGAAAATGTTAATTTAATAAATACAGATCAAAAGAAAAGATTACTTAACTCACCGTACTTAGAACAGAATTAAGTTCATATCTGAACCAAGTTACAATTCTTTCACTTTTACAAAAGGGAGAAAACACCGCCTGTCACACAATCAAGTGTATCTTAAGTTTGGTAAGGCCAATTTACATGATCTTACAAGTTCTCCAGAAAGCTGAATCAATTGTTTACATAATTGTTGAAAACAGAATGCCATATTTATTTATTTTCATTTTTTTAATTTTAATTTTATGATTTTTGGGTTCAACATTTTCTGAGTCACCCTGTATTTCAGGATATAAAAGATTAAAGCGTGTGTAAATATTTATCAAATTGCTATGAAAAATAACATCACCCAAGTAACTGTTTACATATAACATAATAATCAATGTTGAAAAATATTTCCATAAAATGTCAATCACCACTAACTGAAAATGTAACTTGTTATGTTCCAACGGTTAGATTACACAGAAATCAGTGAATGAAAACATGGAAACCAGGCAGTATTTTCTTAACAAACACATTGGCTATAATATTAAAAAAATCATTTGTCTCAAAGCTCCCGCGCGCGTTAGTTAATTGATGCGCGTTAGTTAATTGATGCGCGTTAGTTAATTGATGCGCGTTAGTTAATTGATGCGCGTTAGTTAATTGATGCGCGTTAGTTAATTGATGCGCGTTGGAAGGGGAAAATATATATATATATTTAAAAAATTTAAAAATCTTAAAATTACACCGATTTTTCATTGATCACATCATTTTAAATAGAAAAGGTCACTTTTACAAGGATTTCAATATTTTATATTTAAACGAGAGCATCAATGATGCAGAAGCTCAGCAAGCGACAAGCTATAAATTTCATGTATCCATTAGCAGGGGTCGCATTCTGACACGTCTGCGCGTCCTAGACCTCTCACTTTCTTGTAGTGACGCGTCAGATCTCTTATTGGAAAGACTGCGGGTCCCGATCAAAATTGAAGGGACCCCTTAAATTTGACGATGTATGGAAATGGAAACCTTAAGAAATTCTGTAAATTACATATCCATCCTTTGCTCACAATATAAATTCATTAAAACTGTCCGTAAAAATGTAAAATTTTCAAATACCCAAACTTCAGGACCCCTCAATTTTGTTGGGGACCCCTTAAATTTGTTTTTTGAAGTCCTACAGGGTCCTGAAAAAAGTCATGAGACCTATTACATTTTTGATCCAGCGCTATCCCTGTCCATTAGTGACAAGCTGTCAATTTCATGTATTAGATAGATTAGGTCCATAATGTATTGGTTGAGCTATGAGGTGTTTTCTTTAAAAATATTTTTAAAACTCAGTAAATCACCCAATTTTATCATTATAAAGTTTTGGATCCAATGTCATTCACACTTGAACAGCTCAAAACATAATAATGTATGCACAAAAATTATCATTTTTTAATATGTTTACCGCTTATTTTACAACTTGACCTCAGATGACATTTGACCATAAAAGGTGACCTTAATAGGTGACCTTTGACATATGAATGTTTAAATAAATAATTAGACACAAAAACAATGTAAATAAACCTCAAATACATCATTTTAGGACTCTGATGAGCTTTTACATTGCCTCTAGATTTTATAGTCTGTTATATCCAGTACCCACTGGCATGACTGGCTTGGTAAATTAAATTATGCCTACCTACACTGGCGAATTCTGCAACTTTTCAGTATTTACTCAGAACTTTCAATGGATATTTCAACTTAATGTGCACTTTTTAATTCTGCCGATCCCCAAGGATAGTTTAGGGGGCAATGTCTTGCTACACGTCCCGTAACTCAAGTGTGCATGCTCAAACCAATTAAAATATGTTGTAGCTATACACGATTTATTCTTTATCGTTTAGTAAGTGTACATACTTCAATCTCATTGGTTAACACGTATGAAATCTGATCCATATCGTGTAAACAACAAGTCAAACCACACGATATATTCCCATATCGTCGATTAACTGCGTTACCAGATGGTGCTAAATGATATTACGTGTAAAGCGATTGCTTTGCGTCTGTGGAAGAGTTGCTTAAAATACGAATAAAATGGCGGATGATTTAAATGCAACCGAGTCGATTTCTGTTACATTCTGAGGCCGAAATATACCACAAAAAGGTCTAACCCACGCCATAAAATAAATGATCTGCATATAACCTAACCAGACATGTTTTGTGCCATATCACATTCGGCATGCGGCCTCATGTGATATGACATGCCAAACCATAGGTATTTGTCCGTATTGTGTGAACATGCAGGGGATAACTAATAGTACAGGACGTGAGGCAAGATATAGCCGTTTAGGGAGTGTTCAGAAATACTTGGGGCCTGGGGGGTGGCCAACTTGCAGTTTTGGGTTTCTGAACTTTTTTGACGTAGCTAGGTTATTCATATTGGGGGCGAGAAATGAGAAAGAACCAACAAGACTTTTGTGAGTCAAGAACTGTGCAATTTTTTTTTGACTTTACACCTACTTTTGGAACGATTGAGGTACATTTTTGCCCCAGTGGTTTCAGTCAACATTGACTTTGGGTACGCATGATCGTTCCAAAACTCGCGGAAAAGGGCGGTTTTCTGTATCATGTCCGCGGACATTCCGCGAACATACCATGTCCGCGGACATTCCGCGAACATTTTATGTCCGCGATTTTCCTAAATTAGGGGTGCTTTTTGAAGCTATGTCCGCGACAGGGCTGGAAAAGATGCAAGGTTTCCCTGCAAGAGAAATTCGACAAAGTTGGATTTACCGCTGGTTTAGCGGCAGAGGGGGCGGCCCCCCATAGAACCTTAAAGGGCACATGAAATGCAAATACAAGTGGTGTGATTTGAGTCAAGTCTACGAGGAGGGACCAGAAAGCATTCAATATATGTGCTAGTTGATTATGACATCAATTGTGGAACTATTGATAGCTCTGTGAGTACTATGAAAAGAAAATTCCAGGTGACTGGTTTGAATCTATTCATGATACTCACTGATAATCAATATACCACAAATGATGTCATTTGTGGCGTGTTCATTTTCTGGCCCTGTTTATTGTAATGGAATGTCCCACAAAGACTTGTAGCAGGATCATCCCTTTTCCTGTGCCCTTTAAGCTTTTTGGAAAATTAAGGTCCAATTGATGCCATGGTGCATCATATTATGGAATATCGGCTGTATAATGCCTAATACTTTAAAAAAAACCTCTTAAATTTTTTTTTTTAAAATAAAAACATTTTTAGGGGGGTAGGGATTTCCTACGATATGGCAACATTTCCCGGCACAAGGAGCTTGCCGATTTGCCCTCTTTTTCCTGCCCTGGTCTGCGATTTCCCTAAATTAGGGGTGTTTTTTGAAGCTTTGTCCATGTTTTCCAAAAATAAGGGGTCATTTTGAAACCTATGTCCGCGATTTAACAAAATTAGGGGTGTTTTTTGTAGAGGTTTATGTACGCGAAGAAGATAATAAAATAGAATGTCCTCGTTTTTACGCAAATAGAGGGACTATATATAAAGTGTCCTTGGAATGGTGAAAAAGGGGAGTTATTTTCAGGCAAAATGTCCGCCTTTTAATACGAAAAAGGGGGTCAAATTGGCAAAATTGTCCGCGAAACACCTTCAAATAGGGGGTATTTCAAGATCCTGGAACAATCATGTGTTACCCCTCTGAATACGAAGAGAGAACACCAGGATTTTTTCATCTGTGTACTTTTGACCATCATAATTCCATGATTCCATTCAATATTATTTAATTATTATATTAAATAGTTGTAATTTTATCTATACCAACACTTCACAACAAGGTCATGGCCGAAATTTTATAATACAGTGTAGCTATTGATATACTGTAAAAGCTGAAAATTTTGGCGGCGGTTTTATTTTGGCGAAAATTATGACACGCCAAAATAATGTTTTCAACATTCATGCAGTGCATCCAGAAGGTCACCCACGAAAAAAACAATTCGCGAAATGTCTATGATATCAAAATGTGCGAAAATATCTGTACACGAAAATATTGGCTTTTACAGTAGCACACATTGTCTGCTGGTGGATTGACTGATAAACAGTCATTATATTGTCCATTGATATGTTGATTCAGGAGTGTGACAGTAACAATAATTGTTTGTTTGGGCAAGCTTTTGAAGACAGGCAGTGGTATAAGGCAACAAAGAAAAAATGTTTGTTTGTCCATAGAGGTCCGAAAAAGGTAGGGTCTGTAGGTTGGATAAAAAAAAAAAAAATTATTTTTTAAATACGGATATTGTATTTGGGAATATAAATTTGGCATGAATACTGTGAATGATAGTCATCCAGACACAAAACACATCACTTTGATAGTATTGAACTTTTTTTCATGAGTTTGTTAGAATTGAAATCCTGCTCGGACAGATTGTCTGTATAAAGTTGCAATATTGTAGTACTGGTTGCAACACTCGGTCAAAGGGTATTTTTTGGTAACAAATTTGCAATGCGCAGATACCGTGAACATGTTGTCGGTCGCCGCCATTTATTATGATAGAAAATTTGCAAAAAGTGAAATAACATAGTGGTGATGTTCTGTTAGATATATATACGTGAAAGTATTACTAAACCTATTTTTTCCCGAACTAACTAGGTAGGTACCCCAAAAAAAAGTTTTATATTATGTTGAAATCAGCTTACAGCGTATGAAATTAGGAATAAGACGGTCCTTTTGCCCATTTAAATAGCTCAAAAAAAAGTTATTTTAAAAAATAATAGAAAATAAAAAATAATATGGTCGGCACCAAGGTACACAGTCGGTCGGATGTGGACAAACAAACAAAAAAGTATTCTTGGCCTAAAGGAACTCCTGTTTGTTTTGAATTTGACACAAGCTCAAATAATGATCAACAACTTCTTGATGCACCCAGGATGCTTCACTTTCATCACATGACCAGATGACCTTCAGTTGTTAATTACTTTAACACATGTGTGACACTGTTTGTTCTGGTGATATTAAGCCCTGCTAATACTGTAGGGGCGCTAAGCATTATGGGGTACATCAAGAAATCTTCTTTGAATAATGATAGTGATAAATGACTTGTCTTGCAGGTGCTTGCTTGACCTGGACGAGTTTCAAGACACCCTAGTTTTTTGGTTAAACCTTTAATAACATTTTAACGCAAGTGAAAAACGTCAGGAAATGCATCTCATATGTTGTATTGTAACATATCTAGAAGATGTTCCGAGTCACTTTTTTAAATGTTTTATCTGTTTTGTCTTAATTGCCATTTTTCCGGGCCGTTTTTACTTCCTAGCGTTTAGAAACTATTGCCATTCACCATGCTATCACTGACCTTTCGAACGTGATAACAAGAGCCTCATCCTACTGTAGTAGGCTGAGCTAAAAAAACCCTTAAAAAAACCCCGCATTCCGCATTAGGTTTTGAAAAACTGAAGAGCTTTGAGACTTTTGTCGGAAAAATATTACATCCTGCGTTAAACGATGCAATGTAAATATGTTACATACGGTGGCATTGTGAGCAAATCAACACCAGCTCAAGTGCATTCATTTTTCATATTTTACATTGACCTACTTCATACACAACACTATACAAATCAAAATTCACAATTTTAGAATAATTTTGATCTACGTTATAACAAATAAAAAAATGTCAACAAGTCTGCTAACACCGGCAGCAAGCATTTCATCAAAACAAGGCGTGTGTTGCACGCATTGAACGGCATACACGCAGATTGCTTTAGACACGTTAAATGCACTCCGCAGATTTTGAAATTCCTGCTTTCTGATTGGTTTACCACCACAAAGAGTAAATCGAATAAATATCAAAAAAAAATTGTACACAAAATGATGTGGACCCAATTCTCCTCATGTTTTAAAAATGGGGAACATTTTGCATTTTGGACGACCCCTTATGTTAAAACAACATTTTACAATCATGTCAAATTCAATTTTGTTGGCTCCATTTGTAGCTATAAACAAAAATCTCCTGTAAAATAAACTTTACCAAAATAAGCCATTGGAAAATACAGGGTGTCCAAAATGATGTACATGTATACCCGGTTTTAAGAAATAATAAATATTTAAAAACAGCATTGCTTTCTAAGTGTAATAAATAGAATATTAAGGTGAACATGTTTCTTACTTATGTCAATTTTATCAACATATCTTTATCATCCAAATGAATATGGCATCATATTACATGTATTTAAAATAGGTGAAAACCTGTATTTCACTTGTATTGTATTTCAATTGAGGATGACATTATGTGAGGCAGCGAACCCCAAAATTATGTCTCCTCCTTACAACCATGACCAAAGGCATGGAAAAAGATATTGAAAACTTGCAAACAGTGATCAACCGATGAACGGTTGAGAATGTATGTTTTGCCACGTTTTCATAACAATAATTTTCTGAGAAGTTCCCAGTTGACGCTGTCTGATATCGATCTTGTTTGGCCACAATGAACACACAGCATTTTAACGCAACTGCTGAGATTGTTTGATGTGTGATAACCTCCCGAAAGGCAAGATATTTGCAAAAACATATCGTCTGTCTTTCTTTTGTTCCAATATGTCTAAAAATAAACCCCCCTTCTCTTCTTGGTTCAGACAGATTTTGTTTTATTACAACATATTATGCAGAAATTTTTGCATATTAGTTCAATGATGTACTTCAGGATACAAACAATAACGGATGAAAATTGTTTCATCAAATCATTCAATGTGGTTTAAATCATCTCTGTATTAAGTCAAAACTTTGGACTGAGGTAAAATTCATAAGTTCTCAGTGTTTGAGCCCTCCTCCGACGAGTTCAAGTCCTTCAAGGGGACTCAAGACCGAGTCTGGACTCGAGTACTACAACACGGATTATAAGTAAGTTACTGATCCCTTCATAACAGAAAAATAACCAACACTGATATTACTCACGGCAAACAACATTACCACTTGTGAACTGGCCAAGCCAGTTTTGGCTCCCCTGCCCTTCCAATTACACAGTCTGGCGAAGTTGTCTGTCATCAGTTCAGCCATTATCCTCACAACTACCTGCTGCTCTGATTGTCCCCCCAGACGGTTCAGCCATTTGATCTGCGAAGTAGGTAAAAAATCTGTGTTATTTCATTATTATGAGATGCATTATTATGAGATGCATATAATCCAAAGGGAATTGTGAAACCATACCTATATCAACTTGAATCAAACTCAAACAACTGGTATCATTGTGGTGCTCCTCATTTTCTTGGTTCTCAAAGCTCTGATCAGTTCTACAATTTGCATCAACACAAGGAAATGTCACACGGACACGGTGTTCAGTGTAAAATCCCATTTGGTCACATAACCTGAATCCCCCCACTTACGTGAAATTCACGAGTTGGTGAAAAAATTGGGGGCAACCTTTTAAATCTTGCCCCCCCTGAAAAAATCCTAGCTACGCCACTGCCAGGGATACTATTAATTTTGAGATAGGAAAGTCCTATACTAACGCACGTAGCGAAAACGGTCCCTTTTGCATATTACATAAATTATGGTAATCATCGGAATGTGTCGGTGACCGGCGTTTAACGCGTTTAACAATGTTTAACCTGGTTTAAAGTAATATTTGCTGGCCACGCGTCTCTCAGACGACCCAATAATGTCAACGGGAGTGCACTATTTTGAATTATTTTTAACAGTCATCGCCCGGTTAACGATGACAATTCTTCTAATTATGATGAATTTGTCAAAATGATAAGATTAACATTCGCGATTACATATGTTATTCACCTTATTCATTACGTATTCAACATTTAGGTTTCGCGTGGCCACCGTCGTCTGTGTAAATCCACAACTGTGTCGGTGACCGGCGTTTAACAGTGTTTAACCAGGTTTAACGTAATATTTGGTCAGCATAGGTTTGAGGGCGTTGTGGATTTACACAGACGACGGTGGCCACGCGAAACCTAAATGTTGAATACGTAATGAATAAGGTGAATAACACGTAATCGCGAATGTTAATCTTATCATTTTGACAAATTCATCATAATTAGAAGAATTGTCATCGTTAACCGGGCGATGACTGTTAACAATAATTCAAAATAGTGCACTCCCGTTGACATATTGCCGCGTGGGTCGTCTGAGAGACGCGTGGCCAGCGTCGTGTCGTCTGCTACAATCACGCCTGATCAGCGCCACCAGTTCTATGCTGACCAAATTTTAATTTAAAAGTGGACCCGATCGGCAAGCTCACTGGCACACCCCTGTCCCCATGGGATATACATTTAAATAACTACAAACATGCCTAGTATTGGTTCAGTAGTCCTTGAGATAGACTTTGAAAATTGGGAAAGGTTTCTGACAACTCTGTTTTGAATGGGGTAAAACTATAGCCGCGTGGAAAGTGTTAGCTACCTATTTTTAAGTGTGAATCCCTTAGATTTTCTCTTTCCTCTCCCTTTTATCTTCCTCCCCTTCTCTTCCTCCCTTTCCTTTCTTTCTCCTTTTCCCTTTTCTTTCCTCTTTGGCAAAAGTGAGCGCGGACGGGACGGGAGAGTATGATGAATGTAGATAAAAATCATTATTATTTATTCGGTTTCTCATACATCACAGTAATGTCATAATTGTATTATCTCTGTACAAACGGTACCGTTATTTTTTACCACAGGAGAAAATAATAGGCCTTTCTAAACTTATTTTGCGTCACGCGACTTTTAGCTAATTTTTAAGTTAGCATGCGACACGGTTGAAAAAAGCCAAATTGCGACACACGACATCTCGCGAAGACGAGCCGACAGCCGTGTTATTTTGTCAACCCATGACAATGTGACATGTAGACGGTATACCCCTTTACTTCGGAAAATAGTCCCCCTCCCATCCACTTATTCTCTTCCCCTTTCTATCTGTTTAAAATTGTAATGGGGGGGGGGGGGGGGGGGGGCGAGGGAGGAATAAGACATGTAAGATAGTCACCAATTAAAACAAAATACGACAGCAGATTTTTCAGAAACCTTGAACTAACTTTCATGTGTATTCCAAGGATAACTGAACAAATAATAGGCACGTTTGTACTTATTTGAATGCATTTCACATGGTTATTCCAAATATGGTAAATGACATTCAATAATGTTGACATTTTTGAAACATTTTATGCTATTTTGGATTGTCGTCTGCAGACGCTTGCCGCGTGGAAAGTGTTAACAAATATATCAAACTATCAGGTATGCTTTTACGGACTTTTACTACCATTTCTCATTTTTTCAATTATGGATTTTAAACTCGAGATATGCATCCATTTCCAAAAAAGTACCGTGGCCAATTTTTTTATTTTATTTATGTTGTCTAAAAATTTGGATTACAAAATAGCTTTTTGGTTAATTTCTCAAAATGCAGTTTATTTGGTATCACATTGATATCACCATTGGATTCCTTATCAAATTTCCTTTCTATAAATGTATACTTGTATGTACTTATATCTAATATTCTCGAACTTAGAAACAAAAGTTGATCATCAAAATAAAAGGGTTGACACTTCTCGTTCAGGGTGTATTGCCCTAGTCGATCCCCGCTATGTCCGCTGAGCCGTTACGTGAGCGATTCCGCGTAAAGTAGTAAAGACGGCGTGCATAAGTTCACGGTGTATTGCCCTGTAATCGATCCCCGCTACGCTTACTTAGCCGTCCGTGAGCGATTCCCCGGGCCCCGTGATCGTAGTAAAGAAGTAGATACGGAGAGGCGGCGGCGTGCATAAGTTCACGGTGTAATTGCCCTGTAATCGATTGCCGCTATGCTCGCTGAGCCGTTCCGTGAGCGATTCACCGGCGCGGCCCCATATTTTAGTAAAGTAGTAGATACGGAGAGACGTGCATATAGTTCAGGGTGTATTGCTCTGTAATCGATCCCCGCGTTACCCGCTGTGATGTGTGCTATATATCGAGCGAATCAATGGACAATCAATGGTTGGTACTGGTATGAATATTGCACGGGGATGAAACGACCATGGGATGAAGTGGTTTTGGGTCGAAACGACTATGGGATGAAATGGTAAAGGGTCGAAACCGTTCTGGGATGAAACGCGGTGGGATGAAACGACCTGAATTCGGCTTTCCGACCGCGACCTTGCCGACCATTGCCAACGTTGACACAACGTAGTCTTGCTATCTGGGCCACCCGTTGGATTTTGCAACGAAATTTTTTTCAAGCGAAAAAAGCACACACAACAAGAGGTGCCACGCCCCGGGGTTTGAACCCACGACCTCTCGGTTGGCGGGCGGACACTCTACCAACTGCGCCACGGGGGAAGCTGTGCTGGGCGAGTGTGTTCGCCCAGCTATATAGCCCGGGGCCATTATTTCACACAAAAACCTCAGCGCCACGCGGAACCAGGATGCTGGGAAATGGGATTTCATGGGATCTGGGGCTGTAAGGGTTAATCAGGGTAAAATTAGAGAAAAAAAAGTGAAAATTAAAAAGAAGAAAAAAAATCGTTCCTTAATCAGGGTAAAATTAGAGAAAAAAAGTGAAAATTAAAAAGAAGAAAAAAAATCGTTCCTTAACCCTAAACCCACCCGGTGGATTTTGCAACGAAATTTTTTTCAAGCGAAAAAAGCACACACAACAAGAGGTGCCACGCCCCGGGGTTTGAACCCACGACCTCTCGGTTGGCGGGCGGACACTCTACCAACTGCGCCACGGGGGAAGCTGTGCTGGGCGAGTGTGTTCGCCCAGCTATATAGCCCGGGGCCATTATTTCACACAAAAACCTCAGCGCCACGCGGAACCAGGATGCTGGGAAATGGGATTTCATGGGATCTGGGGCTGTAAGGGTTAATCAGGGTAAAATTAGAGAAAAAAAAGTGAAAATTAAAAAGAAGAAAAAAAATCGTTCCTTAATCAGGGTAAAATTAGAGAAAAAAAGTGAAAATTAAAAAGAAGAAAAAAAATCGTTCCTTAACCCTAAACCCACCCGGTGGATTTTGCAACGAAATTTTTTTCAAGCGAAAAAAGCACACAAAACAAGAGGTGCCACGCCCCGGGGTTTGAACCCACGACCTCTCGGTTGGCGGGCGGACACTCTACCAACTGCGCCACGGGGGAAGCTGTGCTGGGCGAGTGTGTTCGCCCAGCTATATAGCCCGGGGCCATTATTTCACACAAAAACCTCAGCGCCACGCGGAAACAGGATGCTGGGAAATGGGATTTCATGGGATCTGGGGCTGTAAGGGTTAATCAGGGTAAAATTAGAGAAAAAAAAGTGAAAATTAAAAAGAAGAAAAAAAATCGTTCCTTAATCAGGGTAAAATTAGAGAAAAAAAGTGAAAATTAAAAAGAAGAAAAAAAATCGTTCCTTAACCCTAAACCCACCCGGTGGATTTTGCAACGAAATTTTTTTCAAGCGAAAAAAGCACACACAACAAGAGGTGCCACGCCCCGGGGTTTGAACCCACGACCTCTCGGTTGGCGGGCGGACACTCTACCAACTGCGCCACGGGGGAAGCTGTGCTGGGCGAGTGTGTTCGCCCAGCTATATAGCCCGGGGCCATTATTTCACACAAAAACCTCAGCGCCACGCGGAACCAGGATGCTGGGAAATGGGATTTCATGGGATCTGGGGCTGTAAGGGTTAATCAGGGTAAAATTAGAGAAAAAAAAGTGAAAATTAAAAAGAAGAAAAAAAATCGTTCTTTAATCAGGGTAAAATTAGAGAAAAAAAGTGAAAAATAAAAAGAAGAAAAAAAATCGTTCCTTAACCCTAAACCCACCCGGTGGATTTTCCAACGAATTTTTTTTCAAGCGAAAAAAGCACACACAACAAGAGGTGCCACCCCCCGGGGTTTGAACCCACGACCTCTCGGTTGGCGGGCGGACACTCTACCAACTGCGCCACGGGGGAAGCTGTGCTGGGCGAGTGTGTTCGCCCAGCTATATAGCCCGGGGCCATTATTTCACACAAAAACCTCAGCGCCACGCGGAACCAGGATGCTGGGAAATGGGATTTCATGGGATCTGGGGCTGTAAGGGTTAATCAGGGTAAAATTAGGGGAAAAAAAGTGAAAATTAAAAAGAAGAAAAAAAATCGTTCCTTAATCAGGGTAAAATTAGAGAAAAAAAGTGAAAATTAAAAAGAAGAAAAAAAATCGTTCCTTAACCCTAAACCCACCCGGTGGATTTTCCAACGAAATTTTTTTCAAGCGAAAAAAGCACACACAACAAGAGGTGCCACGCCCCGGGGTTTGAACCCACGACCTCTCGGTTGGCGGGCGGACACTCTACCAACTGCGCCACGGGGGAAGCTGTGCTGGGCGAGTGTGTTCGCCCAGCTATATAGCCCGGGCCATTATTTCACACAAAAACCTCAGCGCCACGCGGAACCAGGATGCTGGGAAATGGGATTTCATGGGATCTGGGGCTGTAAGGGTTAATCAGGGTAAAATTAGAGAAAAAAAAGTGAAAATTAAAAAGAAGAAAAAAAATCGTTCCTTAATCAGGGTAAAATTAAAGAAAAAAAGTGAAAATTAAAAAGAAGAAAAAAAATCGTTCCTTAACCCTAAACCCACCCGGTGGATTTTCCAACGAAATTTTTTTCAAGCGAAAAAAGCACACACAACAAGAGGTGCCACGCCCCGGGGTTTGAACCCACGACCTCTCGGTTGGCGGGCGGACACTCTACCAACTGCGCCACGGGGGAAGCTGTGCTGGGCGAGTGTGTTCGCCCAGCTATATAGCCCGGGGCCATTATTTCACACAAAAACCTCAGCGCCACGCGGAACCAGGATGCTGGGAAATGGGATTTCATGGGATCTGGGGCTGTAAGGGTTAATCAGGGTAAAATTAGAGAAAAAAAAGTGAAAATTAAAAAGAAGAAAAAAAATCGTTCCTTAATCAGGGTAAAATTAGAGAAAAAAAGTGAAAATTAAAAAGAAGAAAAAAAATCGTTCCTTAACCCTAAACCCACCCGGTGGATTTTCCAACGAAATTTTTTTCAAGCGAAAAAAGCACACACAACAAGAGGTGCCACGCCCCGGGGTTTGAACCCACGACCTCTCGGTTGGCGGGCGGACACTCTACCAACTGCGCCACGGGGGAAGCTGTGCTGGGCGAGTGTGTTCGCCCAGCTATATAGCCCGGGGCCATTATTTCACACAAAAACCTCAGCGCCACGCGGAACCAGGATGCTGGGAAATGGGATTTCATGGGATCTGGGGCTGTAAGGGTTAATCAGGGTAAAATTAGAGAAAAAAAGTGAAAATTAAAAAGAAGAAAAAAAATCGTTCCTTAATCAGGGTAAAATTAGAGAAAAAAAAGTGAAAATTAAAAAGAAGAAAAAAAATCGTTCCTTAATCAGGGTAAAATTAGAGAAAAAAAGTGAAAATTAAAAAGAAGAAAAAAAATCGTTCCTTAACCCTAAACCCACCCGGTGGATTTTCCAACGAAATTTTTTTCAAGCGAAAAAAGCACACACAACAAGAGGTGCCACGCCCCGGGGTTTGAACCCACGACCTCTCGGTTGGCGGGCGGACATTCTACCAACTGCGCCACGGGGGAAGCTGTGCTGGGCGAGTGTGTTCGCCCAGCTATATAGCCCGGGGCCATTATTTCACACAGAAACCTCAGCGCCACGCGGAACCAGGATGCTGGGAAATGGGATTTCATGGGATCTGGGGCTGTAAGGGTTAATCAGGGTAAAATTAGAGAAAAAAAAGTGAAAATTAAAAAGAAGAAAAAAAATCGTTCCATAATCAGGGTAAACTTAGAGAAAAAAAGTGAAAATTAAAAAGAAGAAAAAAAATCGTTCCTTAACCCTAAACCCACCCGGTGGATTTTCCAACGAAATTTTTTTCAAGCGAAAAAAGCACACACAACAAGAGGTGCCACGCCCCGGGGTTTGAACCCACGACCTCTCGGTTGGCGGGCGGACACTCTACCAACTGCGCCACGGGGGAAGCTGTGCTGGGCGAGTGTGTTCGCCCAGCTATATAGCCCGGGGCCATTATTTCACACAGAAACCTCAGCGCCACGCGGAACCAGGATGCTGGGAAATGGGATTTCATGGGATCTGGGGCTGTAAGGGTTAATCAGGGTAAAATTAGAGAAAAAAAAGTGAAAATTAAAAAGAAGAAAAAAAATCGTTCCTTAATCAGGGTAAAATTAGAGAAAAAAAGTGAAAATTAAAAAGAAGAAAAAAAATCGTTCCTTAACCCTAAACCCACCCGGTGGATTTTCCAACGAAATTTTTTTCAAGCGAAAAAAGCACACACAACAAGAGGTGCCACGCCCCGGGGTTTGAACCCACGACCTCTCGGTTGGCGGGCGGACACTCTACCAACTGCGCTACGGGGGAAGCTGTGCTGGGCGAGTGTGTTCGCCCAGCTATATAGCCCGGGGCCATTATTTCACACAGAAACCTCAGCGCCACGCGGAACCAGGATGCTGGGAAATGGGATTTCATGGGATCTGGGGCTGTAAGGGTTAATCAGGGTAAAATTAGAGAAAAAAAAGTGAAAATTAAAAAGAAGAAAAAAAATCGTTCCTTAATCAGGGTAAAATTAGAGAAAAAAAGTGAAAATTAAAAAGAAGAAAAAAAATCGTTCCTTAACCCTAAACCCACCCGGTGGATTTTCCAACGAAATTTTTTTCAAGCGAAAAAAGCACACACAACAAGAGGTGCCACGCCCCGGGGTTTGAACCCACGACCTCTCGGTTGGCGGGCGGACACTCTACCAACTGCGCCACGGGGGAAGCTGTGCTGGGCGAGTGTGTTCGCCCAGCTATATAGCCCGGGGCCATTATTTCACACAAAAACCTCAGCGCCACGCGGAACCAGGATGCTGGGAAATGGGATTTCATGGGATCTGGGGCTGTAAGGGTTAACCAGGGTAAAATTAGAGAAAAAAAAGTGAAAATTAAAAAGAAAAAAAAAAATCGTTCCATAATCAGGGTAAAATTAGAGAAAAAAAGTGAAAATTAAAAAGAAGAAAAAAAATCGTTCCTTAACCCTAAACCCACCCGGTGGATTTTCCAACGAAATTTTTTTCAAGCGAAAAAAGCACACACAACAAGAGGTGCCACGCCCCGGGGTTTGAACCCACGACCTCTCGGTTGGCGGGCGGACACTCTACCAACTGCGCCACGGGGGAAGCTGTGCTGGGCGAGTGTGTTCGCCCAGCTATATAGCCCGGGGCCATTATTTCACACAAAAACCTCAGCACCACGCGGAACCAGGATGCTGGGAAATGGGATTTCATGGGATCTGGGGCTGTAAGGGTTAATCAGGGTAAAATTAGAGAAAAAAAAGTGAAAATTAAAAAGAAGAAAAAAAATCGTTCCATAATCAGGGTAAAATTAGAGAAAAAAAGTGAAAATTAAAAAGAAGAAAAAAAATCGTTCCTTAACCCTAAACCCACCCGGTGGATTTTCCAACGAAATTTTTTTCAAGCGAAAAAAGCACACACAACAAGAGGTGCCACGCCCCGGGGTTTGAACCCACGACCTCTCGGTTGGCGGGCGGACACTCTACCAACTGCGCCACGGGGGAAGCTGTGCTGGGCGAGTGTGTTCGCCCAGCTATATAGCCCGGGGCCATTATTTCACACAAAAACCTCAGCGCCACGCGGAACCAGGATGCTGGGAAATGGGATTTCATGGGATCTGGGGCTGTAAGGGTTAATCAGGGTAAAATTAGAGAAAAAAAAGTGAAAATTAAAAAGAAGAAAAAAAATCGTTCCTTAATCAGGGTAAAATTAGAGAAAAAAAGTGAAAATTAAAAAGAAGAAAAAAAATCGTTCCTTAACCCTAAACCCACCCGGTGGATTTTGCAACGAAATTTTTTTCAATCGAAAAAAGCACACACAACAAGAGGTGCCGTGCCACGCCCCGGGGTTTGAACTCACGACCTCTCGGTTGGCGGGCGGACACTCTACCAACTGCGCCACGGGGGAAGCTGTGCTGGGCGAGTGTGTTCGCCCAGCTATATAGCCCGGGGCCATTATTTCACACAAAAACCTCAGCGCCACGCGGAACCAGGATGCTGGGAAATGGGATTTCATGGGATCTGGGGCTGTAAGGGTTAATCAGGGTAAAATTAGAGAAAAAAAAGTGAAAATTAAAAAGAAGAAAAAAAATCGTTCCTTAATCAGGGTAAAATTAGAGAAAAAAAGTGAAAATTAAAAAGAAGAAAAAAAATCGTTCCTTAACCCTAAACCCACCCGGTGGATTTTCCAACGAAATTTTTTTCAAGCGAAAAAAGCACACACAACAAGAGGTGCCACGCCCCGGGGTTTGAACCCACGACCTCTCGGTTGGCGGGCGGACACTCTACCAACTGCGCCACGGGGGAAGCTGTGCTGGGCGAGTGTGTTCGCCCAGCTATATAGCCCCGGGCCATTATTTCACACAAAAACCTCAGCGCCACGCGGAACCAGGATGCTGGGAAATGGGATTTCATGGGAGATGGGGCTGTAAGGGTTAATCAGGGTAAAATTAGAGAAAAAAAAGTGAAAATTAAAAAGAAGAAAAAAAATCGTTCCTTAATCAGGGTAAAATTAGAGAAAAAAAGTGAAAATTAAAAAGAAGAAAAAAAATCGTTCCTTAACCCTAAACCCACCCGGTGGATTTTCCAACGAAATTTTTTTCAAGCGAAAAAAGCACACACAACAAGAGGTGCCACGCCCCGGGGTTTGAACCCACGACCTCTCGGTTGGCGGGCGGACACTCTACCAACTGCGTCACGGGGGAAGCTGTGCTGGGCGAGTGTGTTCGCCCAGCTATATAGCCCCGGGCCATTATTTCACACAAAAACCTCAGCGCCACGCGGAACCAGGATGCTGGGAAATGGGATTTCATGGGATCTGGGGCTGTAAGGGTTAATCAGGGTAAAATTAGAGAAAAAAAAGTGAAAATTAAAAAGAAGAAAAAAAATCGTTCCTTAATCAGGGTAAAATTAGAGAAAAAAAAGTGAAAATTAAAAAGAAGAAAAAAAATCGTTTCTTAATCAGGGTAAAATAAGAGAAAAAAAGTGAAAATTAAAAAGAAGAAAAAAATCGTTCCTTAACCCTAAACCCACCCGGTGGATTTTGCAACGAAATTTTTTTCAAGCGAAAAAAGCACACACAACAAGAGGTGCCACGCCCCGGGGTTTGAACCCACGACCTCTCGGTTGGCGGGCGGACACTCTACCAACTGCGCCACGGGGGAAGCTGTGCGAGTGTGTTCGCCCAGCTATAAAGCCCGGGGCCATTATTTCACACAAAAACCTCAGCGCCACGCGGAACCAGGATGCTGGGAAATGGGATTTCATGGGATCTGGGGCTGTAAGGGTTAATCAGGGTAAAATTAGAGAAAAAAAAGTGAAAATTAAAAAGAAGAAAAAAAATCGTTCCTTAATCAGGGTAAAATTAGAGAAAAAAAAGTGAAAATTAAAAAGAAGAAAAAAAATCGTTCCTTAATCAGGGTAAAATTAGAGAAAAAAAGTGAAAATTAAAAAGAAGAAAAAAAATCATTCCTTAACCCTAACCCACCCGGTGGATTTTCCAACGAAATTTTTTTCAAGCGAAAAAAGCACACACAACAAGAGGTGCCACGCCCCGGGGTTTGAACCCACGACCTCTCGGTTGGCGGGCGGACACTCTACCAACTGCGCCACGGGGGAAGCTGTGCTGGGCGAGCGTGTTCGCCCAGCTATATAGCCCGGGGCCATTATTTCACACAAAAACCTCAGCGCCACGCGGAACCAGGATGCTGGGAAATGGGATTTCATGGGATCTGGGGCTGTAAGGGTTAATCAGGGTAAAATTAGAGAAAAAAAGTGAAAATTAAAAAGAAGAAAAAAAATTGTTCCTTAATCAGGGTAAAATTAGAGAAAAAAAGTGAAAATTAAAAAGAAGAAAAAAAATCGTTCCTTAAGCCACAATTTTGGTCCAAATAGTAGCTAGCCGGGTTAAAGAAAATCAAAATTTCGGTAGTTGGCCGTGCGTGATACTTTCGTGACTGTTGCGTGGCACTGGTTGCTACGTGAGGCGAAGATCCCTGCGCATAGCGATTGCACGGAAGTTGGGCAGGAATCCGCGCTCGGAGTCATTGGACGGACGGACGGACAGAGTCGCCACAAATCATAGTATTATGATGAACATGCATGTACATGTAGGTATAATACTTGCTCAGCGTTGCGTTTATTGAATTATTGCAATACCCCGCCCATTGTTACACTTTGGTTATACACGCAATAATCTGTAAGGCCAATCGTCGTTGAATCGATTCTTATTTCCCATCTGATCTGTTTGTAGCTGGTCGTGTGCCCTGAGTTGGGACCCCTATGTGTGACATATGCTAAAAGTGGAAAAATCACATGGATTTTGCTTAAAACATTTTTAGCATTAAAACTATACATAGGAGTATAAGGAAAGTATACATTTCCTGAAAGCATACACGTTTCTAAATCTCACAATGACAATGTCAAGGTCATTATACAGGGTGGGTAGATAATATATAGGGTGCAAACATCAAGAAATGCACTAAAAATACAAAATTTTCACTGGTCATTTACATACCTTGAAGATAAAATTATAATTTATTAAGCTGCATAAATCAAAAGTGTACACTAGTATTACAAAGAAAAATGTTGCCACCTTTGTCTTTAGTTATAAAGGATACCTTATACAGGGTGGTCAAAATTTGTAACAATTTAAGTATGTGAAAACGTATTTCTGAAATAAAGTTAACCGTTATCATAATTTAGTGTCATAATAAATTTTAAATTGACGTTTGTAATAATATTGCACCAAACACAAACATATGACCAATAATTACCATGTTATACAGGGTGTAACAAGTGAAAGGCACATGTATGATCGAGTCCTCAATCCACACGTTTCTTCACTTTTTGTTTTTATTTTGATGAAAGCAATGATAATGAAATGAAATAAAACACACATGAAATGATCATGTTACAATTAGAAATGTTGCCTAGATATACATACTAAATTTAATATGGCCAATAACATCATAGGCCTATACAGGGTGTCACAAAATGACGCACATGCGATCTAACGGAGCGCTTATTTTTGAACTGCCATAACAGATTTGAGCATGGGTAAAATAAATTAGTATTCGGGAATTGTGCAAAATGCAATGTAAGTACTTTTGTCGAACAATGATCAATAGACTATTAACAATGACACCATGGACTCAAAGCCCCCACCCCTTCCCATATCTCGCTAAGCGCCGTAAATCTTTCAAAATTGATAAAGATGTCACAAATTCTGGACAAATTTCAAGATTGCGCGCATGCAATATGCACACCGTATAGTATCGCTTGGGACATTTAACCACGAAATGTACACGAGGGCTTTTTGAACTCACTCGGCATGCATGCAGTAGAGCGTGCATACCTTGTAATTTGTAAGCTGTCATTTGTCTGGTTATAGCAAAGTAAACATACCACACGTACAGAATGTAAAGGGGCTCGTATCGCAATATTTATACTGTTTTATTCCATGAAGTGGTTAATTTATTTTAAGATATAATGCACAAGTGTATGAATTGTTATCAGTATAGATAAATCAATCGGTATACTTCTAATCGGTACAACAGCCAACCTCTCTGAAATTCTATCTAGCATGTATCGTCAATGGGTGATGTAAATGAAGTATTTATTGCGTGTCTGTGAGATTAGCTCCTCACTGCGATTCCTCCTCCTCCTCCCCAATACTCCTGTTTACTCCTCAACGGTACACATCAGCCCGATCACTCTGACATTCCATCTAGCTAGCATGTATATTGATAATCAATAAGTGAAGTGAATGAAGTATTTCATAGCTTGTCTAGAGATTGGGGCTGTGTGTGTGTATGTGAATGGCTCCTCAATCCTGTTCCTCCGATTCCTCCCCCTCCTCCCCAAGCACCCGTTGATCAATTATTTGCTCCCAATTAAAACTGAAATAATTAAGACATTATTTTGTGGATGGTATGGAAAGAATATTTATTGTGCTTTGTAATGACACCAAATTTGTTATTTTATGACGAGAAATATAGAAACGGTGATAATATAAACATCATTAACAGTGTAAAAATGTCACACCTCCTCAAAATACGGGGTTCCAATTCGTGGCACACGACCAGCTAGCTGTTCGTTTGAGACGTGGAATACATTTTTAAATTAATTGAATTGTGCGGTACGCTGCTTTCGCGGTTGCTTAGGCGAAAAAT
The DNA here is from genome assembly GCA_035610835.1 of Ophiura sarsii. Taxonomy (NCBI): domain Eukaryota; kingdom Metazoa; phylum Echinodermata; class Ophiuroidea; order Amphilepidida; family Ophiuridae; genus Ophiura; species Ophiura sarsii. The sequence continues at coordinate 59,327,302 of CM069444.1, forward strand.
CAATTTAATTGGCAAGATTTAAGACTTTGAGGGGGAAATTAAAAGTCCTTTAGCACACTACAATATAGCACCCATCAAATGCAACATGCACCTAGCATCTTAAGACGACTGTACTGCATGTACATCTGTCAATCATATAAAGTACACGTAAAAGCCTATCTCACAATTTCATATAAAGTACATTAAACATGATCCAAAATCCATATTCATATATCGCCCATACTATCTGTGAATTTTCAATCAGTCACTCAAGGAGTTGGCTTCAAAGATCTGGAGAAAATCGCATGTGTAAATACCCTAAAGTACCAAATGTTTTGGATTGTAGAAGGTAAGGATATATGTCAAGTATCAACAAAAGTCGTACTGTTCAAAAGAAAGCAGTATGCCCATACAATTACAAAATCCTTCATTTCGGACCACTTGCCCCACGGTCCAGTACTCCAGTTGCCCATATTCCCCTACTTTAATGCAGTTATCAATTGCAGCCCCGGCCCCGGGGGACCCGGGGATAGCGGGGATTAGGGCCGGGACGTACAAATTGCCGATGTGACGTCCCGGCTACAGTCGTGTAGGGTCCCCGCAGGGCGGGGCACCACTTTTTGTACGCCCCCGCTACAGTCCCGGCCCCCCATGGCCGGGACAAAGTGTACGCCGGCGTACGGTCCCGGCCCCCCATAGCCGGGACAAAGTGTACGACGGCGTACGGTCCCGGCCCACATAGCCGGGGCATAGTGTACGCCCCGGCTACGCCCGGCCTCAGACAGCCGGGCCAATATTAGCGAATCGTTATTATGTTACACGGTTTCATGATTTACCGTTGACTTCTATGGTTTTGTGAATAGTTTTAAATTATACAGTGCTCCAGAACAAAACTTACCAGAGGCCTAAAACTAAAAATACAATAATGTTGGCATGATCTATCTCAGTTTGTTGTCAACCAGAAATGAATCGAGTCAAAAAATCACTTTATGGATGTCATATTGTGTAGCTTTATTTTTGATAGATCATGCGTACCCAATGGCAACATTGGAAAGTTTTGATCCAATTTATTTATTATGAATAAACAGTAGGCCTATTTAAGTTTTAAAAATGAACCGAAAACATGATGATTGATCTAGCTAATTGACTTGGGAGGGGTATTTTGGACATTCTTGGGGACTTGGGAGGGGGAATTGAGGGTGGGGGCTCCCCCTCCCTGACTTACGGGCCTGCAAGTAGGTAGGTGTTGTCTATCTGTCCGGGCCCTACCGTGTACATTATTCCAGGCAAAAGCACTATGTGGTCAAATTGTACTAAGTTTACCGTAGTCATGGTAGGGAAAATCCAGACATTGATCAATCGAGGTGACTAATTTTAAAGTTTAAAGTTTAATATAGTGCATGTCTGTATTTTATATCTCTATGCACCGGTGTGGATGATATGTACCTTAGCGTACATCCCCGCTATGTGTGCGTACACGGTTTTTACACCCCGGCTATACCCCGGGGTGTACATTTTTTGTACCTTAGCGTACGTCCCCGCTATGTATGTGTACGCCCCGGCTATGCCCCGGGGTGTACATTTGTGTACCCTAGCGTACGCCCCCGCTACAATGCCCGGCCTATTTTTTCAGTAATGTACGTCCCCGCTATGCCCCGGCTACACGCCCCGGCTAGCGGGGGCACGTTTTGTACGCCCCGGGTATACGTCCCCGCATAGCCGGGCCATGTTTTTTGTACGTTGGCGTACGGTCCCCGCATAGTCCCCGCCATGCCCCGGGTCCCCCGGGACCGGGACTGCAATTGATAAGTGCATAAAGGAACACTATAAGATTACCGAGAACTATTATTATTATTATTATTATTCTTATACGGATTTATATAGCGGATTTCCAAAAGACCAATATGCTGTACAATACATTAGATAAAAATATGTTGAACAAAAACTAGCAGTAAATAAGAATTATACATACATACTACATAAGGAACTGATAAAATACACAATAGCAGCACTGAAAGAAATAGTACACAGCCCGACCCTACACACCCCCACACACATTAGCTGTAGCAGCACTCGCAATACCCATGAACAAACAAACCAACAGCACAAAAACCGTAATTTAAATTATGTTTTAGCTGCAGACATATACCTAACATTGCATACATCAACAATACTTAAAATTACATTTAAAAAGTGATACAAAATGTAAACCACTAAAAGACCAATATATATATATATATGATACAATGTGTATGGATATAGCCAGCTTTTGTATAACAAGACTCTACTTGTTCTTTCATTCTGAGGAGCTATCGGTTAGTTCACCGTCTAGACATTTTGTAGACACCGAAAAAAACATCCTGGTGTGCGGGCCTGACAGACTCATTTTTTATTTTTTGGTTAATATATTTTTCATATTTTTGTTTTATATATGTGGAAGAAAAAAAAGAAGATATTGTTTTTTTGTTTTAACTTTTTTTTGGAATTTTTGTTTGATTTTTTTGTTTTCATATTTTTTTCTTCATATTTTTGGTTAATATATTTTTCATATTTTGGATTCATGTTTTTTTTTTAAATTTTAATAGAATTTTGATTGTGTGTGGGTAAATGTATGAGCGTATAACACTTTTTTGCGGTGTACCATGACCGCCAAAGAAAAAAATTTGAAAAATTAAACGAAAAAATTGAAAAAAATTTGAAAAAAAAATTTGAAAAAAAAAAGAAAAACATTGAAAAAAAAATTTAAAAAAAAAAATTTAAAAAAAAAAAAAAATTTAAAAAAAAATTTAAAAAAAAAATTAGAAAAAAAAAAAGAAAATTTGAAAAAAATAAAATAATAACAATTATTTTTTTCATTCAAGACATATTGTACTGCTTATATGACAGCAAGAGTACAGTCCTTCTCTATATTGTATCATATATGAGATATTGACCTCGATGGCTGCGCCATCTCGGTTCAATATCTATCATATATACAATAATTGTGTAAACAATCAGACTGAATTGTTCCACAGGGAACAGAAGAGTTCTTAAAAGCTTTTAAAAACATTTCACATTTGGGGCGGCACGCACAGAACTGGGTAGGATATTCAACATTCTTGGTCTTAAAGCTGAATGATTTATCCCCAAAGGATCTGTTAGTTTTGGGGATGGCAAGACGGGTAGAATCCTGAGATGACCTGAGCCCTTCACGGCCTGAGTTGTAAACGTTAAGTAAAGCCTGTAAATAAATTGGTGACGAACCATCCATACAATTGTACACGCACCAAGATCTTGAATTCAATCCTATGCTGGCGGCTGGATAGGCAACCAATGCAATTCCCGGAGCAATTGTTTCGCGCTAGTTCGTCTGCCAACATGGTAATAAGACGCGCAGCGCGAATTTGCAGTCTTTGTAAACGCTTAGTCTCGGTCGCAGACAACCGCCAAGCAATGAGTTGCCATAGTCCAACCGGGAAAGAATCAAAGATCGCGCTGCATTTGCACAAGTAGATTTATCCATAAAACGACGGATTCTCCACAAATTTCTCAAATGAAAATTAATGCTTCTACATAATGTGCTGACATGACTGTCACATGTGATGCCAATTTTTTTTAATATTCTTTGATGGGGCAATCACAGAGCCACCGATATTAAGGTGAAGATCGAGTTGAGATACAGCATTTGCAAGGCTAGTTGGAGCGATCACGAAAAGCTCTCTATTAGAATCATTTAGCTTTAATTTGTTTGCACGCATCCATGATCGTATCTCAGCAATGCAATTGGTCATGTTAAGCTTAGCAGCAGCTGTATCTTCCTCTGACTTCGGATTAAAACTCTCATACAACTGCGTATCATACCAAGGAGTTCCGGTGAGTCGGACTAATTTAAGTCAAAACCGTGGCGTATGTGACCAACTAACCTTTTAGCCCGTAACCATTCATGCCATTGTAATGTAAAATGCTCTGCTATTTCAGTTATTTAAAGACTGACAATTCGGGCTTTCGTTATTTCAGCAACGGAAGCAGATTTGTACCGAAATGTTATAGTAATGCAATGATCGTAGCATACATAAATCCAATCAATTAGCCTTTTAGCCCGTAACCATTGTTATGTAAAATGCACTGTTATTTCAGTTATTTAAGACAATATGGGCTTTCGGGGTTTCAGCATATTTGTACCGAAATGCAGTAATGTACAGTGGCGGATACAGGGGGAGGGCGGAGGGGGCGGGCGCGCCCCGTACAATTTGACAGGCTTTTTTGTGTATACCACTGTACCATTTTCAGAGGCATAGGTATTCCGTCGGTACATTTGCGAGTTCTACCATGCGATATTTGTTGCCGGTTTTTGGACGACCACATCGCGACCGCCCCCCCCCCCCCCCACCACCACACACACCCCCACCACTCCCCCCCCCCCCCCCCCCCCCCCCCCCCACCACCACCACCACACACACCCCCACCACTTATCAGAATGTCAATAGCTGGCGGCAAAAACATTTGGGGACATTTTACGATTTTCTTTTGGGTACCAATTAAAAACAACGGTCTTGGTCAGCCCCCGTAATTTTTAATCCTGGATCCGCCACTGATGTACAAGTAATGCAATGAGCGTAGCATACAATAGATCCGATCAATTATTTCGTTGGCCCGTCAATTGTAATGTAAAATGCTCTTTCAATTGTGGGATTAAATTTCGGTACATCATAGCTGCCGTTTCTGAAACTGCGTAATATGTGCATCAATTTTCACGGCAAACCAGAATGGCGTTTCTATTCAAAGCAACTCTTAATATAATAATTAATATATCCTTATGTCTAAACAAACATACCATTACCCTGAACACAAATAAAGGGATATTATTGAGTGATGGGTTTTCCTTTGTTAATTGAGCTATATATGATACGTTTTATCGGATGACAGTCGCATACGGCTCCCAAATCAAAACAAAATCCTGGACTGTTATGTCACATACGCCACGGTTTTGACTTAAATTAGTCCGACTCACCGGAAGAAAAAAAATCGTCGCGGGATTTATGTTCGACAAACTTGTGACAACAATAGATCAAGCTCGTTTTGAATGCACCCCATCGGCATGTGAATATTATTGGGAGAAGGATATGACATCGCCATATCCCATACTCTCAAAAACTTGGCTTCCATCCCGTCAAATACTTCACTCATGATTTCGTTCATTTTGGAAAACACCCAGTCGTTACTGTGCACGCGTGCCTCGAAAGTCGAGTGATGTGCCGGAGCGGCCATCTTAATCACGACGTCAACACCGCCTTTGCATTGACGTCGCAGATTCAAAACGGCCCGTTTTAACGTCACCAAACGGTCTTTGTAATCAGCCAATGGCCAGTTGCCATAGTGATTCGCCAGGCCAATGACAATCAAATACTTGCAATTATGGCGGGGTAATCTATCGATCAATTCCGGTTCAAAATATTCCATAGGTCCTTTGAATGGTCCCGGATCAAAGAGCAGTAAATTCAGTCTGTTATAATGAAACGTTAAGTTGAACGTGCTAGCTTGTCGAAAATGAAAAAAACGCCCCGAATCTTTTTTTTCTTTCCAAGGCTTTATCCTGGTGTCTAAGGCCCATATAAATTGACGCGAAGTTGAATCACCCAACATGATCACTTGATATCCCTTCAAACATTGACTTATTTCTTCCGAGCTCCACCGGGTTACATTGTACATCAATGAATGCCAGGTTTTCTCCAGCCAATATCCTTCTGGTAATACTCTGCTGCGCTCCTCCTTGCCATCAACAAGCAATTCATTATTTGATCGTGAGGTATTCCCTGACATGTCATTTGTTGCTGAATTACTGCGACCTAAAACATAAGGAAGACATGCAACACAAAGCAATATGTAGCCGTTAATATAGCCTATATAGAGGCAGAGGTTGCTTCAACATGTTCAATGTAATCCCAGCATGCAGTAGAATGCACTGTGCAATGGAATAATTAGGCCAATTCAACCATTGTTTTGCATTGAAACATACAGAAAAGAATTGGTTCATTAAGGAACTATATTCAGTGAGACTTTTCATATGTATCAATATATGAATTTGAATTCTATTTGTCAATACAATGATACCACCAAATATGAAAAGCCTCGTTGATCAGTTCCTCTAATGAAACATTTCTTTTATGTACATTTCAATATAAAACACGGATTGAATTACCTCCATTATCCCATAGCACAGTGCGTTTCTACTGCATGCTGGGATTACATTGTAGCAACCTATGGCCTTTAAGAATATGCATACATACAATACATCAGTCAGTATGCAGTCCCGCACGCGATGTTCGTTACCGTAAACAACATTTGATACCTTGACAGAGTATAAAGCGCATATAAATGCACATGTTATCCTGGGCATGCTGGGTGTAGGCCTACGGTTTAATTGCGCCTTATACGGTTTGCGCCGGCCTTGCTCCCAGTTCCTTCAGAGTACACACCACCAAATAATATTTTGCATTTTGGCCATACACGGCAGTGGTTGAAATTAAGATTGACCCCATCATAAGTCTAAATTTAACATCCTAGAAAGGTAAAAAGTGCTGTAAATGTACCAAAATGTTTCATAATTTGGCATTTGTAGGCTATTTCCTCCACATTAGGCCCGACATCTCTATTTTTTTCTTGAATAATATCATTTTACACGATTTCACTGTTTCCACCAATTTAGAGCTAAAACCCCTGATCTAAGAATATAGGAAGCCTGTTGAACCTAAGATAGATATCATTGGCCCGTAGGGGGAAATGCTGGTTACCCCCTACAAACATGACAAAAGTGATTGTTTTTAAGCAGAAGACATCTAGATCTTCAATAAAAACAATGATTTGAATGAACCAGTTTGCTCTAAAGGTGAAAAATATTAACACCAACTTGACCTCTTTACCACACAAAGCAATAGGGAACTGATTTGGTGGTGTGGGACCTTCAAGGGGGTTCCTGTATACCCTGGTTATATGATTGACTTTTTGTTGTTTTCTCATCATGCCGTTATTGTTATGTACGGTATGCACTACGGAGCAACGGATTGCTTGCCGTCTTACAATCTCGCTTTGCGCCACCAACGCGTGTGCACCTAACGGTTTGCGCCATTACGGGTGCGCCGATAATCGACCAAACACTTGAGATTCGGATTTAAATTAATGTCCTCCGTATGAAAATTGAACTCCTTATTTATAACTTTTCAAATCTCAAAACTAAGAAAAAAGAAATGTATTAAGATTCTCAAAACATTGAACTATGGGATGATTTATTCGACAATGTTTCCTGCACAGGCAACATATTGCCGGAATTAATACTTACTTTGTATCACTATCTCTTTTGGCGCCATTTCCTTCAAGTAGTTTGGACTATATTGAAATAAATATAAATGATCGAAATTTAAATTTAGATGAAGCTTTATCATTATTATAGACTTACAGACAAAGCTATAGAAAAGTGAGAATTTCAAACTAACAGGCATGAGAATGGAGTTTTTGAAAATAGCAGGAAATATCAGGAAAGTGGTGAAAATTCCTGAAAGAGCGTGTGAAATTGGGCAAAAAGGCCAAAAACAGGCCGAAATGAAATAAAACTGCGTACATTTTGACTACAAAAACGCAGGAATTCCTGCTTTTTCCTGAAGATTCTCATGCCTGAACTAAACAAAAAATCTAGAAAGTCATGGAATGGTCATGACCTGAATTTTTTTTTCTTCCCGGCAAGCGATTCCAAATGTCCCTCCAAAATGGAATGCATTTCTAATGAAAGAGTAACATTTCCCTCCAAATGCCAAAATTTCCCTCCAAATGCTCAAATTTCCCTGCAAGGAGCTTTCCGTATTGCCTACTTTTTCAGCCTGTGGGAATGGTACTAAGCAGGAGTGGCGTAGCTAGATTTGTCATATTTGGTGGTTGGGGCAAGAAATAAAGTGAATCGATAAGACGTTACCAGGCTGTTAACTTGCCCCCCCCCCCCCCCCCCCCTCCAATCTGGCTACGCCATGTACACCGCACTATGGTTGTCTGAGATGATAGGATCGTGAGTATTATCGACGGCTATATGACAAAAGGTATCAACACAGAAATCTGTATCAAAATCTAATAGAATAGGCTAGGTCTCAATACAAATTTCCCAAAATGAAGGCCAAAAGAAAAACAGATTTCAAGCACTACAACGGTCTCACAACAGGGAAGAGGTCTAAAAAGGAGTTAGCAAAATAGAATAGATATCTCAAATACAGCGCGCGATAAAAGTCTTCAAAACAGAACCAACATTATACCTGACCCGAGATTTACGAGAATTTTGACCTTTTTATGACATCATTGTTCGAATTTTGAGAGTTTCTCAGATTATTCATCAAACATCTGTACTTTGGAATTGATTTACATCGCTGATACACGTTTGATGAAAAACTGCCTGAGAAAACTCAAAATTCGAACAATGATGTCATAAAAAGGTCAAAATCTCGTAAATATCATACGATGAGTTTAGGTCTAGCGAGTCTCATTTTGTATCAGGTCCAATATAAATACCTACAAACCAAATAGATGAGGTAGACTCACATGTGTTTCCAGGTGGAGTAGATAAAGAATCGAGACATAACGTTTTCAAAAATTACACTCATTGTAGAAGAATATATCAAGTTTATCCGTATCATGCATCAGTGACTAGACTTCGCGCCGCACGTTTATCTGCAGTTGGTGAATGACGCCGTGACATCACTGTCTAGTGGAGGTGACATAGACTACAGTAAAGTTTTGAAGCGAGCTTGGATGTGTAAATGTGAGCGATAATGAGTACGCGCAAGCAGCTATGTTCGTTCGTGCAATCCCATCCTTTCAAATAAAGCTATCGATGTACTTACTTTCGAAACAGATCCTCCTTCCCTTTCAACAATTCATTTACCGGTGATTCTAGGGCTTTGTTCCCCCCGAGTGCCCCCAGAGATTCCAAGGAATCACAAGCAAACCCGGATGAACGGTCACAAACCATTGCCGTGTGTCCGATACCTTTTGGTCCGTAACCGTAGTAACAATATTTAGTTGTATTTAATTGATCCTGTCTATCAACATGAATCAATTTACACTCCTTTATGACCTTCGACGTTTTATTAGCAATAAAATGTCCATTCCAGCTAAAAGAAAGCTTGGGCACGTACACATCTCCCAACCACGCCAGTGCTTCGGCAGGATGCACAAGGGTGATGTTGACATTCATGCGTCCTCCGACTCCGGCGTAAAAATACAAGCGATATGTACCATTGTTATTATCGACAATTTTACCAGTCGTGCTGAAGTGGAAATTCTTACTGTGCAGTTCAGCAAACCAAAAATCCCCTCCCGATCTCCGAGCCACACCATTTGCATCAAAGGCTTGCAATACAACGACCACAATGTCACCCTGCGTTACATTGACCTGATTTTCAACGTGGAATGTCGATTTTTCTGCGGACGTCATATTTTCCTTTCTTCTTGTCACGGTCGCTGATTGGACAGCGGTGGAGAGCGCGTCCATATTACTATTATTAGGCGTAGGCCTGTCTGGTTGCCTGTACTTTATGTATTGAGGTACTCCATAAACGCGAAGGGTTCCAAGCAAATCATTGGGAAAGTACAAAAACAAAGTAGCAGTGAAGACAAAAATCTGTCAAATGAGAGAAATGGCGAATAATGATCAGATAAGATGCAGTTTTACTAAAATACGCTATGGCAAAGACTTTATATGCTTCAGCGAAGCAAATACAAGTTCATGTGATGTAATGAAAGCTCTTTGAAAATCTACATTATATCTTTTGCTGTGTCGCTTTATAATAAAGACCTCTCTACAAGGTGAGTAAAACACTGCAAGTAGAAAGAAACCCTCTTGGTTTCACAACCAAGTTGAAATTGGAAAAAAATGTTCAAACATGGTAAGAAAAACTTTGCTAAGGATGCTTTTTTTGGTGTCATTGGATAGAGTATACCCTCAGCTATCAGAAATCCATTGGTAGCATTTTTTTCCATCCACGGAATGGCCGCCATCTTGGATTTCAAAATGGCCGCCATTTCCAATGGAAATTGTCATATAACTTTTGTTCTGAGCAACCTATGAAGTCAAAATTGGTGGCAAATCATGTTTTCAATACCTGAGAGTTCAGAAATACTGTATCTATGTTCTGATGTCTTACATACATGCATGGCCGACATCTTGGTTTTCAAATGGCCGTCATTTACACACAAAAAAGATTTTACCCTATAACTTTTGTTCTGAGCAACATATGAAGTTGATTTTTGTGGCAAAGCTCATGTTTTTAAGAGTTATTTACTGACAATTAAGTGTACAGTTCTATCTGTTATCCATTAATTTGACATGAATGGTTGCTATATATAAATTAAGCTGTAAATTCAATACAAATTTCAATTGTTAGCAGTAGCATATACTTAGTATTTATTGTCCGGTAGTACCCCACTGGTGATACATTAGGTTGCATTAGATCACATTGCATTGGACTTATTACAAGAAGACATACCAGGATCAATCAAATGTATGCTTTTGTATCCACAGCAGCTACCCCCTTTATATTATAGAGGGGTATTATTGTATTATAATAGGGGGTAATTGCTGTTTTCTAACTCCATGCTTTGGTACCCAATGTATGATTTTGGAGACCAGCTTATTGGACCCTCTGAAGCAATGTCCTGCAAATCTTGATCTACGCTCCCTGATCTTGTCCGAGACTTTGGGCATATCCGCGTACAGGTCCTTATTTGTCACATGCTGTCTCCAGTTGATGTTGAACACAGTTCTAAGCATTCTAGTGTAACACCCGTCCAGCTGTTTACTAAGCTTTGGGGTGACTGTCCATGACTCACATCCATAGAGGAGGACTGATTCTACAGTAGCTATGAACAGTCTTTCTTTGAGCTTTCTGGATAGTGATTTGGCCTTCCATAACTGACTGAGTTTGCCACAAGCTCTCCATGCAGCTGCTTTGCGTGTTTTGATGTCCTTTTCAGTACTGTTCATCCAGGCTCCAAGGTACTTGAAGTCCTCTACTTTATCAAGGGGCATACCTTCGTTTGCGGTGATTACAGGTACTTGCTTCTGGTTGAAGGACTTGTACTTTGTCTTTGCAGCGTTCATTTTGAGCCCAACTTTACCCACCGAAGTCTCCACTCTGTTAAGTAGTGATTGCGCTTGAGACACTTCTTCAGACAACAGTGCAATGTCGTCAGCAAAGTCAAGGTCAGTAACTGTGGTTGGTCCTATTTGTCTGCTGTTTCTTTTTGTTAAGCGGAATCCTAGCTCCTCTTCTTTGCCATCTATGGCCTCTCTTAGGGCGTAGTCGAGAACAATGACAAAGAGATATGAAGCCAAGGTGCCACCTTGTAGTACTCCAGCCAGTATTTCAAATTCCTCAGTTTCCCCATCAGGTGATATAACCTTTGCCTTGGTGTCCTTGTATATTTCTGCAATCGCATTTGTAAGCTGCTCAGGTATACCATAGGCCATAGGAATTTGCAGCATTTGTCCCCTATGTATTGTGTCAAACGCCTTCTTGAAGTCTATAAAGGTTATGATGACTGGCAGGTTGTTTGATCTAATTCCATCAATAATTCTTCGGAGGGCAAGAATGTGTCCAACCGTGGTACGTCCAGCTCGAAAGCCATTTTGATTAGCTCTCAAGTGGATGTCAAGCTTCGGTCTGATTATGTTGAATATCATCTTGTTGTATAGCTCGCCAACAATTGAGCTCAGACTTATTCCACGGTAGTTGCCTCCCAAACTGAGATCACCTGATTTTGGTATTGGTATTATGTTGAGAATAGACCATTGGTCTGGCTTTTTCCCGTTCATCAAGGCATCGTTGCAGAAGTCCAGTATTATATTATCCAAATCACATCTTTTGAGCATTTCAGGTGTGATACCATCTTCCCCACTGCTTTTCCCCTCTACAAGAGCCTTCTTAGCCCTCACATATTCCTCCAAGTCAAAGGGTCCTTCTTTTATGCTGAGATTTGATAGTACTGGGGCAATTTCCTCATCTTCATTACTTATGTGCGGTGGGCTCCCAAGTAGATTAAATGAAATGAGTATACCAATTATCTAGTCTCTCATTTTGTGTGGATCCTTTGATTTGTCCTTTTCTTGCAGTCAATCTTCCTGATATTTTGTTGATCAGTTTCCAAATCTTTCCATGCTTGCAGTTTATGTGGGCATTTTCTACCTCTCTAAGCTTATTGGTAAGGTCTTCCTCTTTCACATGATCATAAGCCTCCCCTAGGCTCTTCTTAGCCTCCTTATAATTTCTCCAATTTTCCTCGTCATTAGTGTCTAGTTGATATTTTGCATACGCTTCTTCAGTTTGTGATCTCGCCCTTGATACCTGGGCGTCATTTGAGAAGTAGGTTATTTTCTCTTTTTTCCTCACAGGAATCACTTCCTCTGCAGCATCTTGAGTGGCTTTAATGAATCTGGAATATTTCTCAGATGCAGTTTCTACTTCATCCTGGAGGGGTTGAAACCTATTATGCACCTCTATGCTATATTTGGCTTGTAGATCATTATCAGTTGTAAGTAGCTTCCAGTCGTATTGCTTTTTCCGTTTGATGATTTTACTCTTTCTGAGGCTTAATCGGATACGAGCAGAGACGATTCTATGGTCAGATCCCACACTAGCAAAGGTGTTATATGCTCCAGAATTTAGAACACTGTTTTGTCATTTCCGCCTGACAAGGATGTAGTCCAGCTGTAGTTTGTTGCCGCTTGGGCTGACATATGTCCACAACTTGCCTTTTTTCTTGCGGAAGTAAGTATTTGCGATTATAAGATCTTTCTCTTTAGCCAAGTCTGCTAGGTACTCTCCATTTCTATTTGTGTCATCATGGTAAGTGAATTTGGGGTCATCCTTTCCAAGCCTAGCATTGAAGTCGCCAACAACAAGCAAGATGTTGCCCCTTTTAGACTGTTGTAATGATCTCCTACGATGTCTTCATCCGCCACATTTGTAGGGCAGTAGGTCACCACTACAGTTGTTGCTGGGTTACCATGGAAGTTGACTATGAGTGTACGATCAGAATGTGGCTTGAATAATGATCTGAGTGCTCTGTTATTGAGTAGTATCCCGACTCCACCTACAGCTGCACCTGCTTTATTTCTTGTTGCTGAGGTAGTGATCAGAGTTCCACCCATAATACTCTCATACTTCACTGGGTCATCATGGACAATGCGGTGTTCCTGTATCCCGATCATGTCAATTTTACATTTAATTAGAGTGGTTACAAGCTCCTCCCTGCATCGACTCTCTCTGATAGTTCTCACATTCATGGTAGATATAGTAATATTGGTCTTGCATGTTGCAAGTGGTCTCCTATTGCGCGCTCTGCCGTCAAGCTTACTCCCTTTCGGGTTTGGGGGCATGCCGTCATCAGTTGATTTAGAAAAATCCGAGTTTGCTCCAGGAGACGTTATTTTAGGGACTTTAACCCTAGTGTTGATTTTGTTTGCCATCATGGTTTTTCAATTGCTGTAATCACTGCGGTCGCAACTCCTGCATCATGGTTTGTGATCAAAGTTGTCCTTCTATTAGAATACTTGCCAGCCAAGGCTAATGAGTATATTCTACCCGGGTCTCAGTGATTTAAAGTGAAACCTAAAAAGCAATGATCAATAGTCCTCCAGACTACTCCAATAGTCCTAGAACTACCAACCATTGCCCCCCAGAGCTCCATCAGTTAGCACTAACCGCAAGGTTTGGCCATCCAGGTGGCACGCGACTAACATGCACTACATTGCAATGCATCTTAGTCTTCGAGGACGTTGAGATGGGTAACTGCAAGAGAAGCGAATAGGAACAGGAGGGCTGATGGAATTGCCTCCTGTATCTACAACCTATAGTAAAGCAAAGCATGGAAAAAGGTGCATAGGAGAGGCATGCAGAGTAAGGAGCAAGATCGGAGATAGAGGAAAGAAAGAATTTGTGGTAGAGCAGAAGGTTGGAGTTGCGCTACTTACAGCCAGTTTTAAACCACCCTAATAATTACCCTAATAATTACTACTATCAGCCAATTAATATATAACAACAGATCAGCTATATTATACACTCTCTTGTCTTGTAAACAACTCTTGAAAACATGGATTTTGCCACCAAAATCAACTTTATATGTTGCTTAGAACAAAAGTTAAATGGCAAAATATTTTTTTTGTAAATGGTGGCCATTTTGAAATCCAAGATGGCGGCCATGCATGTATCTTAGACATAGGAACATATCTAGAGCACTTGTGAACTCCCTTGTATTAAAAACATGTGGTTTGCCACCAAGTTTGACTTCATATGTTGCTCAGAACAAAAGTTATAGGGTAAATTATATTGGAAATGGCGGCCATTTTGAAATCCAAGATGGCGGCCAATCGGCAGATGGAAAAAAATGCTACCAATGGATTTCTGATACCTGAGGGTCTACTTTAGCCAATAAAACCAAAAAAACCATCCTTAGCAAAAAAAAATGCAAAATTACATAACATCCTACACTAATAGCTTTGTTAGGAAAAATGGAAGCCAATCACATTTAGGCCAACAACAAAAAAAGTTGACTTGTCCTTTCAGGGTCAAAGTCAGGTGTTTTTTTTTTTATTTAAAAAAAAAAATTTAAACAAGCAGATACTAGTCAAAAACACGTTTTCATCTTTCGTTATTGTTATGTGCTTTTTTCAATTTTTTTTTTTTTTTTTCAATAAAAAAATAGCGAGCCTAGATTTCCGAAAATTCGGGTCGGTTGGAAAGGGCAAGTCAACTTTCTTTTTTTGCCTTACCGTTTGTCCTAAAGTGAGCCTTTTGGCCGAGGCACCTCATATACATGTACATTACATGTGTGTCCATGAGGCATCTTAAACATGCCTAAGAGCACACAATAACGTCCTTCATTCAAGTTTGAAAACAAGAGATTATAGTAGAGTCATTATCTTGGATTCCGTGACCAATTTCTTCCTACCTTAGTTTCTTAGTGAATTTGTCAACTAAGAAAATGAGCTCCCATGCACCTCTCAAAAGTGACGGGAATATTCTTTTATAGGGCAAATTCCAAAATGGCCGCCATACAGGGGCCCAAAAATTCAAATGGCTTTAATTAAGCTAAAAAGCACACCAAATTGTTCGGCTGAGCACAAGGATTCCGAAAAAGTATAGTTTGCCATACTTCCGATGTTTGGTTAACGAGTTATCGGGTAAAACGTAAAAAGGTCGTTGAACTTTGCATATGGGGTCAAAATTTAAACTTGCTCCGATTTTGAAAAACAATATCTCAAATTGTTCGTCTGATTGCAAGGATTCCAGAAATTATAGTTTTTACCACCTAGAGTGTCTGTAGTACCTCATAAAGGGGTCAAAAGGTCAGATTCTATATAGGTCAGTGTACCTTGACCTTTTGACCTACACAAAATATTCCTGGTGGTAAAAAAACAATTGTGGGGGGGGGGGGGGGGGGGTGGGGGGTAGGCTTTTCAATTGAAAAATCCTTAGACATGGGTCTATTTTCGCGACAATTTGCAAAAATTAGGTCTTTTTTCCCGATAATTTGCGAAAAATTTTGTTTAAAATGAAGCAAAACCCCTAAAAATGGGTACCGATTTTTCCAAAATCACCCTTAGAAATGGGTAGGGGTTTTAAATCTCCAGCGGCACACCCCCGACCAAACCAAATCTGAGTACCACCCCCCGGGATCGGTCCCGTATTTTTTTTGTTTTTGGGTAGGCCTAAGTTGCAGTTTCACATTTATGCTGACGACACTCAGCTTTACTGTTTACTTAACTTTCAACCCTAAAATTCCCGGTGTGACTGCTTGTGCATGCTTCAAACTTTCCGCTTGCACAAGCAAAATTCACTCTTTATGACCAGTGCAAATATGCTTAAGCTCAATGAGGCCAAGACTGAGTTCTTCATTTTTTGTTGTATATAAAGAGAAAATGTGAATAATGCCCAACAAAGTTAATGAAAACAAGGTTAATGAAATCAAACTCGTCTTGTTATTTGTCAACACTATGGAATAACACTCCATCCGGGGCTCCATCCCCCCAGCAACAGTATTAAAACAGTAGTGTTTTTGATTTTTAAGTAATTAGGAATCAAATCGCTCTGTAACTCAGAATACCATTCTTGATTTATGATCAGAAATGTAAATCTGCAAGAAAATCTACTTTCTAAAAAAAAATCATGACTAGAGGGCGCTCCCTGGAAAAGATCACATAATATGCCTTTAATACAAAACTCACGTGAATGCTGCAATGGTTGCAAGTACCACACTGGAATTCTTTCGAATATAATGGTATGGCGGCACCAGCATCATTTTTTTTTTTGGGGGGGGGGGGGGGCAAAAGGAGGGCAAGAATTATTCTTCTTTTAGGGGGGGGGGGGGGGGATAAAGAAAAGAAGATGCTCGCGAAGCGCGCAATTTGTTTGCCATTTGACGCTAAAATTGTCAAATTTTGTCTAATTCTCACTAATTTTGGAATGAATTAGCTGTTTAAAGCATGCTAAAATTTTAAAATTTGGTATATTTTATCATGAAATGTTTGGTTTTGACCAATCATTTGGATCAAATGAGTTGGCCTAACAATTATAATGAAATGTTCATCTGTACACTTCGTATAGCAAGCAACAATAACAATTTTGTCACTTATTGGCGGCCATTTTGAAAAGTTATCTTAATAACATTCAACATGCACAGTGCACCCAGAAAATACCAACAAGCATGTTACTTGAATTCGAGGTTATTGATTTTCAGAAAACAATTACAATTTTGTTGGCCATTTTCAATTCACTCTTAGGATCTTTTGGGACTTTTGATTCATTAAAATGTTCTGCTTCTTTATGACACCAAATCCAGAACTCTACCAATTTTCTACGCGTAGCGCCTATATTCTGTGTTCAACAACCAGCCTATAATTAAAGTTAAGGGAGGTCAACAAGCATATTATATCACTGTGCATGACTGCACAAAATAGTATGCAAAATAGTGACATTTAAACGTCACGATATTGCAATTGTAACTGTTGACGCGGTATTATAGATTCACATGCACGTTCCCTGTGGTTATGCCTACTGAATCTTTGCCCTAAAATGCCTAAATTGAACCCATAAGGCGGGCCCTGGACCCTATCTACTTGGTGGGGATGTTGTTTAAGTTAGAATTTGAATGTGCTCACTTTGTGTTTGGATTTTGCTCCTGTAATACCTATTAGTAAAAACCAGTGGCGTAGCTAGGATTTTTTTCAGGGGGGGGGGGGGGGCAAGATTTCTAAATTTTCGTAAAAGGTTGCCCCATTTTTTTTCCAAGTTTAGTCACCTCGTGATTTTCACGTAAGTGTGGGTGTGTGTGTGTGTGTGTGTGTGGGGGGGGGGGGGGGGGGGGGGGGGGTTGAAGGCAACAAAAAATCGCACGGTCACAAAATTTCGCACGGTCACAAAATCGCATAGTCCAAAAAGCAGCACAGTCAAGATATAAGGGTCAATTTTCAGAGTTTTAATCAATTTTTTCTATAAAATGTTCCTTTATAGGGCGAAAAATGGAAATTTTAAAATGGTTATAACGTATATAAGCACTACATCCGGAGAGTGGGGCGGGGGCACAAAGGGCGGCGGGGGCACAAAAAAATCTGTCAGGGGGGGGGGGGGCAACTGCCCCCTGCCCCCCCCCCCCCCCCCCCTGAGCTACGCCACTGGTAAAAACATATATAATATGCAGGAATACTTGTTTTTGGTTGTAGGCATGTGAGAAAATTCCCAAATCGCTGCTTCAGAATGCTGAATCTTTGCCTCACAGGGATACAAAATGTGCCCATCAAACAGTCCTGGATGCGCTTTAATTAGTGTGACACTCATTTGCACTGGCTTATAATCTCGTCGAAATATGCACTGGTTCATAATTTCGTCGAAGGAACTAAGATTCTTGTTAAACATTTACAATCACATGGTCCAATGTATTACTACTTTCTATACTGATTTGCTTTTTGAAATGGTTTTTTTAAAGAGCTGGTGCAGGGGGCTGGATCTTATTTGCGCCAAGCACCTTAAGCGCTGTGATCCTTGGATTGAAACGTGGTAGAGAACATGTACAACTAACTGCTCACAGAAAGTATCGAAACACTTAGAAATGATCCAATATATAACGGCTCGAAAGGGTATGCATTAATCGAAGCAAATATCTAAGTGTATAATTTTGTTCTGCGTATTTTTGACACCTCGATCGATGAGATACGATGTTGCGAAGCGGAGTTATTGTCATTTTAATGATCGTGGGTCCAGTTTCAAAAGTGACAATCATCCTATAGAAAGAGGTTTGCATTACTGTTTAGAATGATCAGTTTCTTGCTTTTCAATAGGAATGAGTGTCACCTTTGAAACTGGACCCACGACCATTGAAATGACAATAACTCCGCTCCGCTACATCGTATCTCATCGATCGAGGTGTCAAAATACGCAGAACAAAATTATGCACTTGGTTATTTGCTTCGATTAATGCATACCCTTTCGAGCCGTTATATATTGGATCATTTCTAAGTGTTTCGATACTTTTTGTGAGCAGTATACATGTTTCGCTCGCGCGACTGTTTGAAAAGCCCGGTAATCAATGGGTATAAGAGCTTACCGTCTGATTTACCATCATAACAATATTATGAGAACATGAAATATACATACGTATGTTAGGCTAACTACTGCAATGAAGCACAACTTTCGTCCAACGCTATTCATTATCATGATTATAGTGTTCAAACCCAAACTTGGTGATCCACGAAACGATCCACTCGGTCCGAGATCCACATGAGTTGTTACTACGATTTCCAAACATAACAGATATTTGTCATGGTTAAGAAGGAACCACTAGATAATACTAGACATAATTGTGTCCGATTCAATATAGGCCTACCATGCACACAGACACGCAGCACAAAAGTTGCAAAAGTTTGTGGCCGTGTGCCAGACCTACCTATACCAAGTACCACACATTGTTGCTAAAATCAGGTGCGCATAAATTAACGGTATGAAAGCAACGTTGCGCATTAGTCACAGTTCACTGATTACCTTGCAACATTAATGTTTTATTACCAAACTCGGTCAATCACAACATAAATAGGCATAGTAGACACAATTGCACAGCAAAAGTCTTCATTCAAGGTGGTTTACAGCATAGATAAGCGAATACAAATTGTATGGTTCTACGCTAAAACAAATTCAGTTCAAATCACTCAACAAAAGTTCAGAAAACATTTCAAGAATATCCATTCTGAAGTTGGTGGATACATTTTTGAACACAGGAACTGTGCATGATTTGTCTCGATGTGGTAGAAAAAAGACTAAAACAAGCAGCATTAAAATTATCCGGTAAGTTTAAATGTTAACATGTAGTGACAGCTGTATGATGTGTGTGTTCACTTTTCTGTTACGTTATTCAATTTTTAGGTCTGTGTTTTGGCTTGCATTAGCACACGTCCCTGTATAAATGGAAACATTTAAACTAGATTTCACTATAGAAACGAACATTATGTGTGATATAGTTTGTTATTATGATGGGATCAATGTAATGTAAAATTTAAATATTACAATTGACGGATCACTTTCCGTCTAACCGTCTTTTCGTTAATCTCAATAGGTGTGGATTTATGAGCTTTATTCCTCCGAAATATAAAATTACATTTTTGCAGTAATATATATTTTACTTCGATGGTGGCATTACAAACAGATGTTACTTCAATGTTTGGTTTCAAAATGATTTCCCATATCTCCTCTTTCTAAATATGTATTCATATTTTCAATACGACCTATATTTTGTGAAATACAAAGATTCAAAGTCGTGCATAGACTTTTGGGACACCCTGTACTATCTTTAAATTATCGAAATTCATGCAGCTCAATCATAGTTTGACGCTCCTTTTTTTCTGAGGCGATAGCTCCAGTAAGCATCTTCGGTCTGAATTGTATGTTCCAATCTAACTCCCACCCTCTTTCAATGGGCTTATGTATGACGGGTGTTAAGATGCTTCCATACCACAACTTGGAGATGTACAAGAAGGGGATATTGTTCTGTTGCATTTGGTGTGGGTGGTAGGCAATCAGGATCAACGTTACCCTTGGCTGCTTGCTTTTGGAACCACTTCTGATAGCGAGCCCTTTCAAGGGAGTATCCCCACAGCTATGTGATCTACATTGCCTTTAATCCAGCTGTTTGAATTGTATGGACACATTTGATGTATCACTTGGGAATGCAGTGATGACACTGGCAGGAAATTTGAACTTGTAGAGAGCGCATGTCCATGAATGCATGAAACAGTGTCATTTCCAGACCAGCCATACTTGAAATGGAACTCTTCCCGGTCACCGATGGTCATAGATGTCATAAAGACCATCAACGTCTGATTGTGAGTACAAATTAGAACAGTTACTTGGCCGATGATAGCAGAGCAAAACAAATATATCCGTGTCTTGGGAAACAACAAAAACAAGGGTATTGACCCTCTTGACGAAATCTATGGCAGTATACTATTGACGAAATCTATGGCAGTCTTTCCAATGAGCATGTCACCATCATCTTTTGCTTGATCTTTATTGTGGCTTGTAGATATCATCTCGATTATAGCTCCTCATTTGTCAGGAAAATTTCTCTGTCACATGATATATGGCCAATTATGTTGTGACACTTAAGGCTAGAGAAACCTTTCCAGCCATCCGCCGCATATGCTCATGTTCTTTCGTATAGCCATCAAACAATACAGTAGAATTCTTGAATTTTGTTCGGACATAATTGGCATAGGTATAATTGTTATATCAAAGGAGAATCACACACAGGTTTATCTTATCCATTCTTTATCCAAGTATTTATTGTAGGGAGGTGTTGTCAAGCTCAGATCGAGTAAGGGCTGATATCCAAACTCTCAGCGGTGTTACACCGGTATTACACCGATGTTATACCGGTATTACACCGATATTCTATACAAATATCGGTGTAATACCGGTGTAACACCGCTGAGAGTTTGGATATCAGCCCTAACACAAGTTATAACTTCATCATTAGGATAACACTTTTAATATACAGATATGCAAATAATAGCCCGCACATAAAATGGGCGGATACGCTAATCGGCCTGTCTATCAAATGGGCGCCCGCAGAGGCCCGCGACCTCTGCGGGCCAAACCAGATGCTGCCCGCAACCCCTGCGGGCCAGACCAGATGCTGCCCGCGATGATCGCGGGGTGTGACATTGAGTCTGGATGGAAAGGCTGCTGGTTTCACAACAACAGTATAAGCAATGTGCAATGAGAATAATGTATCTAAATAAAGGATCTCAACAGTATCAACTATATGGGCTTGATGGTTGCACCGTTTGTCCACTTTACCTGATGAAGTAGCCATCCCGGGGTAGCCATCCTCCATCAACATCGTGCATCCTGCTGTTATTTTACATGTTTGCTGTGTAATTAATTTATGCGCGTAATTAATCAATTAATTAGGCGTTAAATAGAATAATTTTGAACCACTTTTTTATGCCCAATTAAGTTATGTACGGTTTCAAATTAATCCTTAAATTATGCTTAATAAAATGTTCAAGCCACATTTCTCTGTTTCATTTGTCTTTTTCTGTAATATTAATCAAAACTTTATATACATTAATTTTGCAACTTTTCTTACAATAGCAATGTATTTCATACAACTGTACAACTGCACATACTTGACAAAAGTCTATTAATATTTGTCCAGCCATGCACGCAAACAATAGAAGCAATATTCAAAGACATGCTCACGCTAAGGGACCAAGGTTTTGAAATCCGCGTTACAAGAAAGGCCATTCAGAAGTTTGCAGTGTGAAGTCAAGAGTTTTAAGCATAATGGTGTATGTTACTTTAGGTGGGGGTGCGTCGACATGCAAGCCTGTATATACAGTTACCACCAAAAGGCCTGTAGTAAGTCTAAATAGTCAAGGCCATAAAAGCAAGTAGCCGGTAGCTGGTTAGATAAGCGTGTTTGGATAATCAAGTATTGACCAATCCGAAATCAGGTTTAATAAGAAATATAATAATGCTGATAATCATACAAATACAATACATAGAACTTTAAAACAAAGCTATTTTGATTATATATGATACACATACTTATGATTGAAATTTTCATGGTTGTACAACACTCAGGAGGCACTATATTTATAATTTAATATTTGGTAATTTATGCTCTGTGGCACTGTAGTGGCCGTGGTCAACAGTGCTACACACCTGTCTCTTGATGGCGCTCATGGGGTTACTTGTCAGAGGGGGGCAAAGGGTATAGATTCAAGTAAGGGCAGCCGAAGAATGAGCTATGGTTTGGTATGGTTTCCAGTTTTCAATACGATTTATTCCGTTAAGAAATAGTACCGGGTTCCAAAGTGTCGGCATTCAATTATTTCCTTTCATCCTTCCGCGGCCCTTACCGAGGTTCAAAGGGTATGGTTCCCGGTGGACTTAAACTTTACCAGGTCGTGGTCGTGACGTGGCGTCCAATAACTGGCGCGCAAAATCGAGCTCGCCAAACCAACCAACGGTGCTATTCTAAACCCACCAGACTAAAATCGGGATCCTCCCCCCCCCCAACACACTGTATTTACAGAAATTAAAAAGATAAACTTCCACCTTTTAGCCCGGCGATTTGAGCTGTTCTTCCCGGTCAAAGCCGCCCTGGGGGGGGGGGGGGGGGGGGGGGAGCCTGACACCTGACCCCCAGGAGATATGCTACTAATTAAGGGGAAGCCTGACCCTGACACTAGGAGATATGCTACTAATTAAAATAGTCCTTTGCCTGGACAGGTGCTGTAACCATAGTAACACTGGTTGTGTGAAGAAGTGATTGGATAACAGGGTTGTGTGCCTACCATGAGGTGGCCACTAATCCAATTCGGTTTACTTCGGGGTTGGGATGACTTATAGGCAATCGGAGATCCTCAGGGCAGGGCACCCTCAATCTTTTCAGACATTGGGTTTTTCACATATTAAACATATTGCTTACAAATGTACTAACTACTAACATCATATATAGATTAATTTGGAATATTTCAAGTAACATTTGAGTTTGTTTAATTTCGACGAGATCACATAGAAATTAACCAATTTCATCTAAATAACCACATATGATTTCTACCAAATGAAGTTCATGTTTGCCATGAATAACCTTGAAGAAGACCACATGTGACTAGTTATTTAATTCAATTGGCTGTGATCTTTAATCAAAATACCAACAAAGTGAAAAGCATAGAGGCATTCAGAAATGTTGAGAATTTTTATTATTTTGTTATTCATTATTACAAAGAAAAGAGATCATTTCATAAATGGGTTTTTACATCATCTATCTAACAAGATCCAGATATTACATTTAATCGCTCACAGTGCGTTTGCACAGTTTTACATACACACACATTTTTCTCAGTGCGGGACACACTATACATCTTTAACCCTTGTGCTCAGACGAACAAGTTTGGAATGCTTGCCAGCTTAATTAAAGCAATTTGAAGTAATTTGAATTTTTGACCCCTGTATGGCGGCCATTTTGGAATATGGCTCTGAAATAGCACACTCAGCCAACTTTAACATGTGTTTCTCATATCATCATGATCATTTGGGTTGCAATCCTGAAAAAATACAGCTTTGTGCTATTTGTTTTTGTGTAAAAAGATAATGCTTTTAGACTAATTTTACAATTCTTTATCTGCCCAAATCATATAGTGAAACAAGGGATGTGCTTTTTATGAACTTATCGTTTAGGATGCACTGCTACCAAAAACGGTAAATGCTTGTAAAGGTACGCAAGGGACATTTTAAAATTTCAAATTCAGCATGAAAGGTATCCCCATTAATTTGTTTTTATCAATGTGTTGTCATTAATTTAACGGGGGTTTTACACATGACCGCATGACTGAAAGGTTGTATTTCTTCTTTTTTCAGATTCTTCTACCATAAAGGATCCCGTTTGTTTGATAAGTAGTGGCAGTATAGCTTCTAAAAACTGCCAGAGTCGCGCGGACAATAAAAAACCCCATTGGTATCAGAGCGACATCTTTTAGGTTAAGTGCAGACCTATACAGTCATAATGACTCTCAGGTACGGTAATTCTCATTAGTATCTCTATTTTTCTCGATTATTATTAGTATTATTATCTTAAACTCCGTCGCATCGCTAAATACCTTGATCAGGACACAAAACACCACGTCATTCGTTGTCTAATTCTCTCTCGTCTGGACTACGGCAATGCACTCCTGTATATGGCGCCACATCTAAGGACATTGATCGTCTTAAGTCTTTACAAAACAAAGCCGTCAAACTAACCTTCTCCGCGGGCAGGCGTGACAGTCCTTCACCCCTCATGAACAACCTTCACTCGTTGCCAATACGGGAGCGCATCAAATTCAAAATATGCATGTACGTTTTCAAATGTCTTCACGGCAATGCACCAGATTACCTTACGGACTTCCTCTCCCATAGAACAAAATCTGTTACCGGACCCATCACACGTTCTTCATCTGATTCCTCTCTTGTTTATGTTCATATGGGACAAAATCGCATCGGGGATATATCATTCTATGTGTCGGCACCCTTGCTGTGGAAAAGCCTCCCAAGAAACATCAGGGAGGCATGTACATTGCCTACCTTCAAGAAGGTGTTGAAGTCACACTTCTATCCATACTGACTCGATTTGCATTGTATATTTATTTATTATTAGCGACTGTTATTGCGCCTACAAAAGGGTGATCGATCGTCCAAAGATCATTTTTGACCCGTGTGAAAACGCTTAATTGTGACCGTATTATTACAAATCATGTGATGTTCTGTTTTGTTTAGATATTTTCGTGGCATTCAGTGTCTGACAAGGACTCGTTGGTTACAGTTTGCATTCTGTCTTGTAGGAGGTTGCACCATTGGTAAGTATACAATATTTACAAAGTATACTTTTGCGTTGTCTTAAACCAGCGAGGGTCAGGGTTGACAACCTGATAGACTAAACTTATGTTTTAATCATATTGAATTATCAACAATTATAATGACTAATGCATTGGACCTACTCAGTAAACTATCCAATGACAACGTACTGAGAGTCTATTGTCTGTGTACATTCCTACGATAAAGATTTAAGATGCATCCCTTATATACTGTTCTCCCGACATGCATGAAATAATTGTTATTCTGTAACAATTTAAAAAAAAATGACATCCGTCTTTTCTGGATTAATTAATATTACTGACAACATTGAGATATATTCTGATAAAAAATAGGATCACACAGCGGAGAAGGAGACACAGTATTTTAATGGCAGCATTCTCAAAAAAAGCTTTGTATTCCCTTCTTCCTAGCCGAAAGTCAAGAATAAGTCTAGGTCAATTGGTGAAATGTTAATCGCACTCCTTAAACATTTGGTGTTGTTCCTCCGAAGCGCTTGAACACAAAATTCAAAGGACGTGTTAAAAAGGTTAGGGATCACGTCAAAACTCGACCGCCCAGCAACCGCCGGTTACGGCCGGTTCCGCCCGGTTCTCACAAAACGTGTCGTCTGTTATAATATACACACATAATGAGGTCAAATAGTGACACTCTGGTGAACACGACCGGTTGATAGTGCCTCGTCACACGCGTGAGCAATAACATCTTGAAGTAATGGGCTTTTAAGTCTCAGTTGACAACCAGTACAATACAGCTATTGATTTTCGCTGGGGTTGGCTTTTTCAATCTGTTTATAGCTCAATTAACTTTTTTTATAGAACGATTATAGAGAGAGCTATAGTATTATGACCGCAAAGTAACAGATTGATAGTGTAAATTGGTCCGGTTACAGCATTAAGTCAACCGGCGGTTGTTCAGTGTTGCATGCGCGAATATTCATATACCAGTAAAACATTTGACCTGTAAGAACTGGGCGGAACCGCCCGTAACCGGCGGTCAACGGGCGGTCGAGTTTTGACGTCTTCCCTTAGTTGGAAAAACTAGTACGGTACTTTAGGCCCAGATACTAGAATGTAGGCTACTAGTAGGCATAGCACACATAACATTCAAATGATTGAGACATGTACAAAATTGAATTCAAATGAAAGATTGCAATGAAAGATTTATTTTCCAAAAAGAATTATGACAATCGGTCAATGCATTCTTGTGGTACGGTATTTTGAGATACTCGGAAAATGGCCGAAAACCTGCCAAAAACAGTAACAATGCCCACAAATATAATTTATCAGGATTTAGAGAGCTCAATTTGTTAATAATGTAACATTCAAAACACCATTTACACATATTTCTTTAACAATTGAATATCTATATACCATGTTAAATTAAAAAATATGGTAAAATTATATTGCATTAAGCTAAAATAACCTAGTGAAATTGGTCATTTTGACCAGTTTTACTGACTGCAATCAAAAAAGTGACTAAGTCCAGCTAATTAAATATGCGTAAATGTTATAAATCCAGATGTGAATGGTGAATTGCAATCAAACTTGGTATTATGGCTAATTGTACGATACCCAATCTTTTAAACTATAATTTAGTTTCATAAGCTCATTAAATATGCAAATTAGCTAATTATCTATTCAAGTCATTGATATGCAAATGAGCAATATCCGACAATTTTTTTTCCATCATAAGAGTGATCGGTAATAGATATATAACATGTATACCCAATTTGATTGACAAATATTGATGGATTTAGAAATTAAACAAGCTTTTCCATTTCTTAAATACCCATATTCAAATTCTCAGTCTTCTCAGTCGAGTTGACAAAAAAACAAACCAATATATTTTGATAAAGATAGAAGCGTACCAACTTTCATATATATGTTTAGACACGTTTTTAAATCGTTCCATTGTTCCGTATTTGTGATTGGAATCTTCTGGTGTTTTTTCTGCCGAAGGCCGTCTATATTCGAATTTGTTCCGCCGAAGGCGGTCTATATTCGAATTTGCGATGTCAGGAAGTCGCATTTGGGCGGTATATTATGCGTGCTAGATTGACAACAATAGGGTTAAACTGCAAAAAACATACCTATTACCTGTTTTAATGGAATACAAATAAGTACAATGTATACCATATTTGAAAAGGTGAAGCTGTCTAGGGCAATGTAGGGCTGAAAGTCATGTTTAATGTTCATATATGGAAACTGGGCGGCTTGTATGACGCGAAAGTGGGTGTTTTGTATGACACAGATCGGCTTCACACGTTCGCTCGAGTGAGTCAAACTGAGATTTACTCCTACATTTACTTTATTACCATAAAAATGCATATTATGAAGCAGCTAATGATTTCGGGATATAGCATTCACGGAACAGGGGTGAAAATTCCATTCATATTAAAGGTTGCGAGCAAAGCCTGTGCCGCGGCCGATTCAGCAATTATGTATTACATTTAAATAATAAGGTGGTGAATTACAATTTAGTGTAGTATTATTTTGTCGCAATTCGACCGATCGCAGGTTTGAGGCTAGCAAAACAATATTGGTCCATTGTGAAGGTGTAAAAAGGCCTTTACTAAGCGTTCCAACCCGACTAAATAGAGGGCTCCGATTGGGGGAATTGTACCACGTGTTAAACGTCCCTGCTACTTGGTATATTTTAATTTGTATGCGGGTCATCGCAGCATATGACACCGTCGTGGCGCAGCGGATACGATCGGAGACTTACAATCTTTTTACCTTGATATACCTGAGTTCAAGCCCCGTACCGGCCACTTTTTGTATTACCCTTGGCATATTATTACGTTGTTTAATTAATTAGCCTGAATATTGAATTTTGGATTAAAAACTTATACAAATGCATTTTTTTTCTATGAATTACGAAAATTGAAATAAAACATCAATAATAGTGCTATTTTAATTAATTAAATTAAATTAAATTAATCATTAATATTTATTTATTTTTATTTATTTATTTTTATTTATTTATTATATTAGTATATTTATTGATTTATTATCAATTTATTGATTTATGTATTTATTCATTTATTGATTTATTATCTATTTATTTACCTATTTGTTTATTCTTATTTTTTTATTCACCTACTTATTCATTTATGTCACATATTCATTTTATTTATTTATTCATTAGTATATTTATTTATTTATTTATTTATTTATTTATTTATTTATTTATTAGTGTATTTATTTATTTATTTATTTATTTATTTATGCATTAGTATATTTATTTTATATTTATTTTATTTTATTTGTATTATTTTGTTTATTTTTATTTATTTATTTATTTAACTGTTGTACTGCGAACACGCTGGCAACCCGACCTTCTTAACTCGCAGTATCGTACTGCGAATAGGTCGACAAACCCTTCTTATTCGCAGTATTCGCGAATAGACCCTTCCTTACTATAATCTTGAGCATTTCGACACGCTAAATATTAAAGCAATTTCCATGTTTATTTTAATTTCTATAGTGGTGAAAATGCTAGGAATCTACTCATAGTGCGATTTATCTTATACTGCCTGTCCGGTTATTTTTGGTATGGAGTCACGGCTGTCTGAAAATGTGTCCATTTAATGGTAGTAAGCTTACTTCATCATCATGTGTATAGAAAGATTGAAACGGCGTAGGATCGACCGATAGTGTAATTTTGGAAGAAAAACCAACGCATATTAAAATCGGCCTACCGGGGATAAAAAATTACAAAATAACTTTTATCATGATATTAAATCAACATCAAATCCATTTCCTGGACACAACTGGTCTGTTTTTATGTAATTACCCCCTTACATTTTTATGTCTGCTGAACCTCTACAAAATGACTACCTTCATTAGTCATTTTTAACAAATTCTATAATAAGGTATATCAAACAACTGAATACCTGAAGAGCAGTTAACTTTCATACTATAGTTTCCATATGACTATGATAAGCATCAGAGATTCTCTACTCAAACAGAAAATTTTATTTTTTTATTGCATGCAACTCTAGTGTACATTATCAGATTCATTTTATTACAGCTTCGCTAATAAAATAAAGAATAACTAACACTGCATAAAATAATCACTATATGTGTCTTCATTTCTCAATAATTTGTGAAAACCATACACCCAACCCCTTTGAAACAGAAATCTTTGTTTGTTAAAGCTGAGGCGTTGTCTTGTTTAAAGACATTTCTTGTTTTGAATTAGCTAGTAAATCATTAAGTTTTTTAACTTAACAAATGGAATATTGGATTCTATTTTTGCGTTCCGTTATATATCATGCGAAACTTGTATATTACATACCATGCAAGGATGATTATAATATTGGCTATATCAAATTCAGAGTTATCTATTTTCTAGCCACAAATTACGTATTCAAGAGATATTCTGAAAGAAACATATTCAAGAGTTCTCAAATATGTTGTTACCTGTTTCTAAAATGAATTGTTCTTCATACATGAGACAAAAAATGTGTATAATCGTCAAGTTGATTAGAAAATACATTTGTCCGATTCGATTCATTTCCATTTTTATAGAAGTAGATTTATATGGAAGTAGATTAGATTTTTTTGTTATTCATTGAACGTGAAGATGTTTCTCCATTTCAAAAGATGAGTCAGATGGGACTGTGACAGGGTTCTTCGTTAGTTTTTTGACTTATCGATGATCAATGTATCACATTAGGACACCAATTGTGTTGCACCCCTTTAATTAAGTTGTTTATCACGTAATAACTTTACTTTATTTTACAGGGTGGTATTTATCTGCTCAGCGTCAATCCAGCAACGGTGTCGCCCACCCACCATTTTATCAATTGAATTTCTGCAAAGAAGAGCAGATGGAAGATGTCTCTGCTGGCAGGCTCTTTGTCTCTTCAGATCGACGAATACAAAAAGAATCAAACAAAACATATGTGGATAAAAACGAAACACTGACGGTTAATTGCTCGAGTTTTGGTAGAAAGGTTGCCGTAATCTCGGTAACAAATGCCGTGTACATAGATATCACCGACAACTGGCTGGAAAGCATACGCCGAACTGGTTTGCTCCCTTTTACGGTCATTGTGGCTGAAGACGAGGCTTCGTACGCATATTATTGGAATACTAGTACACCTTGCGTTAACGTGACACGAGGCGACACAGTTTTACCCTTGACCAGTAATGCTCTTATCTTTAGGACACCTGAATATAACAAACTTGTAAATAAGCGACCTCGAGCGATTCTGGACCTTCTAATAAAAGGATATGATGTATTTTACAATGACGCGGACGTGGTATGGTTTAAAGATCCGTTCCCGTATTTCATGGAGGATTTTGATATATTTGTGCAAACTGACTATAAGGGTTCAAAAGCGCGCTGCTCAGGGTTAGTGTATTACCGGTGGAATAACAAAACAATTCAATTCGTCAAGACATGGATGGAAGCCTTGAAAAGTTTTGGAAATGGTCGATCAAACCAGTGGGCGTTTAATGAAATCATGGATAGAGGTCAAGTAGCGAACCTTAAAGTCAAATATCTTGATACTTACACATTTCTAAATGGGAAGGATTTTTATGGAAAAGGGTGGATAACAAAACACCCTAATATTAGCTGGGTCGCGTTTCACAATACCTATGTTTTAGGTCATGAAAAGAAGGTTGAAAAGTTTAAACAATTGGGATTGTGGTATATAAACTACAATAGTACAGACAAATTGAATAACATGACAAAAAAGTTGAACAATTAATTTTTCAAATTGAACTATAGAGCTCATCTGGGGTCAGATCACACACACCCAACCCTTACAATACTACGATAAACAAGTCAATCATCATTTCGGGATCACATGGCAGTAACAATATACAGCTGGGCAATCACTCTAAAGGTATTTCTGTAGCACGACTAGGGTACATGATGTGTGACTAGTAAACAGGAATATTTCATTTTTCCTGATCCGTATTTCAGTAACTTGTTAACCGATTTTTATTTGGCTGTATTTGGTACATTCATATTCGGATCCGTATTCTCCATTAGTCACACTCTCAGCAAAAATGGTTCGGAAAGGGTTCTTTGAGTAAGCTCGGGGTTCGATGTAGAGCCTTCTGCACTCAAGGAACCTTTAATGGTTCTAAGAAGGATACTAATGGTTATAAACCCAGAATGATAGGTTCTTCCTGAGTCAATGGTTCCTTATAGAACCCTGAAATACGAAAAAGGGGTTCCATGAAAAGCTGAGACAGTTCTTTATAATGACTTGCACTGCAGAAATAGTTGACACACGGGTCCCAGCCAACATCGATCTCGATCGTGGGTCCACAGTGGGCCATCACGGGACCCTTAATATTTGGTCCACTTTGGCCTGTATACGGCCAAAATGGACAAAATATTAAGGGTCCCATGAGGGCCCACGGTCGATGTTGGCTGGGGTGTGCATCGGCTTCTTTAAAATTAACGCCATAGAAAGTAGATTTCGTAAGGATTTATATATCCATTATTTTCAATTCAATCTTAATTCAAGGTTTATTAAACATATCATTATCGCAGCAAAATGCTGAATTTCAACAATATTTACAATATGTAAATATAGAACAATAGAAACAATATATATATTCATAGATATAACTAAGCATGCATAACACAACAACCCACCCCCTACTCGAAACAGAACTATAATGTTTGATTTAAGATTTTACTGCACCACGGTAGGATTCCTCCGTAACTTTTTTTTATTTGTGAACAAGGTTTGAACGATTATAAGAACGAATCTCGAATAAAAAATGGGGGTCACCAGCTTACTTTTTGAGCTACAGCCATTTCAAAACACGTGTATTTAGCCATTTTTGACTACTATTTAGTACACAATCCTATGGAAATAGAATTTTTAGGTCGAACATTTCTGTATTTAAAAAAAAACCGCTCCGCCAATTTTTTTGTAATTTTAATAAAAGTTGCGCATTAATAGGCACTATAGATTAATGAAATAAAAAAATAGGGTCACCAGCTTATATTTTGAGATAATTCCATAAAAAAGGCCGATATTTTGGGGTCAACAATGTTGGAAAAGGAGAAGCGCGTTGTTATAAGGCGTAGAACGCACAGTAAAACAACGCGGCACGAGCGCAAAACTGGTCAGAGTCGCGTACTCGCGTTATAACATACGCACTCGTCACTGTGTCTTTACGCTAGCGCCTCGACTTTTAAAGGATCGGGCAAACGGGCACTGCCGAAAATTGGAGGCCTGTGTGTGGGGGGGGGGGGGGGGCTGTGGGCCCCAAGTCAAGAAATGTTCGCGTAGTAAATCCCGACTTTAATGTATTTTTCCATCTGCTGAATTTATTAGCTTACGGCCGGCCGGCCATGGTCCCTTACACAGGAACACAATTGATAAAAACTTGATCAGCTTGTATAGCAATCTTTAATGTATTCTTAAAAGCTAATGCAAAGCGTATGACACTGACCTTTAGGAAAATATGCGCAGTGGCGGTACTACAGGGGGCAAGGGGGAATCCCCCCCCCCCCCCCCCCCCCCCCAACACACACACCCCACACACAAAGATTGCTCCCCCAATTCAATTTAGTTAAAATTAGAAGTAAAAAATAGACAATTACGATCACTGGTTCGGTCAGTTCTAGTGGTTTTTCTTGATAGGCCTACTATGTAGATGGTTGTTAAGACTTCTTTTCGTGTGGACAATATCGGATCATCTTTTTGATGTGGGGTGGGGTGGGGTGGGGTGGGGGGAAATTTATAATAAGCATGTTACAGCTTCAATTATGTTTGATTCTGTGCCTTTTCAATTAATTCCACAAATCTTATTAAGGCGTAACAACAGCGCGGTAAGAATTATCGTAACTATAGGGTCTTCAGCAGTGTTCAGGGGGGGAGGGGGGAGCATGAGTGGGTCAGCAGGCCTGTAATCAGCGGCGGGCACAATACATAATAATAGTGTTTGTCTTTTTGGGGGTGGTAGGTCGAGGGGCGAGCCTTCTAGCAGGGACCCCTCTAGTTCCGCCCTCCTAGTATTTAAGAACTTTATGCTCTTTGGTCTTCGGTGAAAGGGCATATCCAGCGCAAATAGACCTAAAACTATTCCGTATTCCGTGGCCTAGATGGTATTAAAATTCCTAAAAATTAAATTACAGCAACGATGTGACTTACGTTTCACAAGTTATTGCTAGAATTGTAGCTAATCTTTGGAACGCCTTACCCATTCATGTTAGATCATGCACATCCATGGCACAGTTCCAGACGTCTTTAAAAACTCATTTGACAAAGGATGCTTTTTATTAAAAATGTGTTTTTTGTTATAAATATATATTTCTTTAAATTTCAAATGGTATATACATGTATTTGTAGTTTAATTTTTTGTGTAAGTTTAAATTATGATATTATTATTGACATCATTATTATACTAGTCTATTAAGTTGTAAGTTAAATAATTGTAGATTAAGTTGTACATGAAAATGTATGTTGTAATGTGTGATATTTTATGTAACGCCTCGAGCACCATTTTGGTTGATTAGTGCGCATTATAAATCAACATTATTATTAATTATTATCAATCCAACCGGTCATGCGGTGTTTCGCGTGAGCATCTTGAGATTCTTGACAACATAAGCTCTTTCAGGCAGCGGTGACAACCTTGCATGCATCAGTTGTGTCGTCATCCAACCGATATTCACGACGCGGTTACCTAAGCACTCTGGCCATACAGGTTGGGGTTCGGAGTTTTTCACCGAGTATGGGTCTTTAACTGTGAAATCATATCGCAAACTACTGCAAACAAACTGACCACTCTTTCTCCTCGGCTTCATTTTGAGTTTTCGCGGCATATGAACAAAATAGAAACAAGCGGGAAGATGCGCGTATAGCGCTTTTTGTCGATCGACGCGCATTTGGAATATTTTGAATTTTGTCAAAATGCGCTTGGGACGCAACGCCAGTAATTCACGCTCGCGCCTTTATTTGACGCTACGCTCGCATTTTCGAGTCAGAAAATCAGCTGGCACAGTGCCAGCGTCACTGCGCGTCGCTACCGTGGTGCAGTACCCTTAAGAGTTTGACCATGTATGGAATTGAGCTTCGTGCGTAACGCATGGTTCGTGTTTTAGGAACAGTTAATTTGTGAGTACTACGGAGAGTCATATGCACTTGTTCACTTCTAGATCTTGGTAACCAACCACGGAACTCATTTGATTTTAAAAGGGATTGAGTAAAGTTTAAGCAAATTTGGTCTCTACGGTTTTAACTATTCATGGACTGACAAACAATGGCAGTCACATGCACACCACGTGATCACATGTTCAGATCCATATAGCATGGTATAGGATGCAGAACATTATTCAGTATAGGCCGAGCTCTAAAGATCGTGAGCTATCTAACATCAAATACATGTACGGTCGTATACCAATTTAAATGTTGCTTATTATCTTAATATCCGCTTACTTGATCTTTCAAACAACGCCCTTGCTTAACCTACACAAATGTGTAGGTCCACTATCGATCCCCTGAAACTATGGTATCGCCCTTTGCTCATTATATTTTATCTGTAGAACGTGATTAACATTGTAATGTGATTAACATTGTAATGTTCATTTGGACGTACTCTATTCATTTTTTGGCCCTCATAGCTATCAAGCTGAAACACCGATTTCATTGACGTAACAAGCGTTTATATTGCTCTCATTCATACTAATGTACACTCAGCACAGTAATATGTCACGGGCTTTAACAACTTTCATGTATATTATGATATACGAGGGTCGTTCAATAAATAATGAAAGTGATCATGGTATTGGATGCATGAGTGATTCTATTGAGGGATAATGTGATCAATACAAAGTCTGAACCTTTGTCTTTCAAACAATATACTTTTGGATTGTTAGATACTTTTGGTTATGTAACGTCGTTAACATAAACACGATAGGTTTCAAACACTGACTGAAATCTGTCATTTATTTGGCTGGATATGTAATAATTATGTTGAATATGGGTTGATTATATCATTTGCGTAAAACAGATAACACTTGGCACATAGTTAGAACACACTTATCTCTGTTTGACACTCTTTTTTATTCTTTATTAGATCTTAATTCCTTAATACAAACAAGAAGGGACCATCACAATACTTATACACATTGATTTACGCATTTTTCATTATTTCTGATTAGAATTTAAAGGCACAGTAAGCTTTTATCTGGTAAATTTCATGATTTTGGCCATTTTTGGCCCCGTTCAAAATTATCTGCCGTCTGCGCATGCGCATATTTTCTGCAGGTTTCGTGAGAATAAAGTCAGATAATTAGTTAGCTATCATAGCCACCCAACACGCATTTCTTCATTATATCGTCCCTTTACTTTTAACTATGATTTAGCCAGACATACGATTTGAAGACAAGGCCCTATCCTATGCTATGGAATTCAGTGAATAGCGAGTTTAAAAATGCCAAATCACCATATGTGTTTAAAAGAAGGTTTAAGTTATCTTCTTTCATATAACTAATAATCAATTAATCATTTTTAAAGTTTTAAAGTTTACCGTTTACAAAATGAGAAATTGTACCACATGAGATTATTATAATATAGCTATAATTACTGCCTACACTTTAGTGTTTAGTTGCACATGTCCTGTCCGGTCTTGTTTACACATATCCTGTCCTGTCTCTTGTTTGTAGTCGTCTTCTTTGTAGGTCTTTTAAGAAACTATCATATTTATCATAAAATTATCAGGGTGACCAATATACTTGGTTTTCCCACCTTTGTTTTCTAATAATTTGCTTGTACGATGTATTATATACTATGGTGAAAATAAAACTGAAACTGAAACTCTAATGTCTGCAATACTTGTGTCTTGATTCCTTAACCTATTTCTTGTTTCTCATAGTCTTTATGTACATCTAAGCTACCATATATAGACTGTAATGTCTGCAAACTTGTGTCTTACAGTGTATTAATGTATTTTTACCCATCATAATGTCCATTGTCAATAATTCATTTAGAACTGGGATTTGTCCAACTGTTCTCCGTGAGGCTGTTATCTCGCCCCTGCTCAAGAAGCCCACTCTTGACCCGGACTTGCTTAAAAATTACCGTCCTGTGTCTAACCTGCCCACCCTTGGTAAGATCTAAGAGTATCCTGCAGTGTCGAGGTTCAACGAACACATTCTTGAGAACAGCCTCACGGAGACCTTTCAGAGTGCTTATAAATCACATCACAGCACAGAGACTGCCCTCCTCAGAGTGAAAGATGACATGCTGAATGAGCTGGACAGAGGTAATGCAATCATGTTGGTGCTTTTAGACCTTTCCTCCGCATTCGATACAATTGACTATAACATCTTTGTTCAGCGAATGCAGAGGGAGTTTGGTATCACAGGGTTAGCTCAGGTTTGGTTTGAAAGCTATTTAAAGAATCGTTCTAGTAAAGTATGTGTCCTTGGTGAGTATTCAAATAATCGTGTATTGCAATATTGTGTTCCACAGGGTTCTGTTGCTGGTCCACTAATTTTCACGGCATACGCTCAGCCAGTTGCGGAAATCATCAGGCGTCATTAGGTTGCGTATCATGTATATGCTGATGATACTCAGCTTTATGTCAGCTTTAATCCTAAGTCTGATGAGGATATGGCTGCTGCACAGCTGAGGCTCAACAGATGCATCGCAGAGATTCGGTCATGGATGTTTAAGAACAAGTTAAAACTGAACGACTCAAAAACTGAGCTTTTCTTGATTTCCTCTCCTCGATGTGCAGCTGGTATATCCCATCTTACCTTGAATATTGGTGGATCCGTAGTCAGGCCTTCTGCTTCAATTAAGAACCTTGGTATTGTATTTGACAATAGCCTCACCATGAATAGCCATGTAAGTTCCTTATATCGAAGTGTAAATTTCCATATTCGTAACATTGCAAGAATACGTCGTTTCATTGACCAAACTACTTGTGCACATGCAGCAAGATCTCTGATCCTATCTCGGCTGGACTATGGCAACTCGTTTTTATGCGGTCTTCCAAATCAGGCAGTGCAACGTCTCCAAACGCTTCAAAATCGCGCGGCGCGTCTAATTTTTCAAGTTAGTAAGCGTACAAAGTAGATATATTGTACCAATCCTGGCACATTTTCCTCAGACCCCTTTTTTACACACGACCTTCTCTAAAAAAACTATCCCTAAGGCTAGACCTAATTTACACAGCAAAAACCTCTGTAATTTAGGCCCAATTAGCCTAAATTACACAGGGTATTTTACACAGGATAAAATTGATTTCTGACCCAGCAAAAAAATTCTCCCAAAAAAATAAAAAAATAAAAAATCATTTAAGAAAAATAATAAATATAATAAATATAATAAAAAATGGAATCGTTCAAAAATCATTTCAACGTTGGAAAAGAAATAACTCTCGAATCAAAAGTAGAAAATAACCGTCTGTTTGTATTTTACAACGACCAATGGATACAATTTACCCAAGAAAAAAGCCAACAAAATTTTATAAACCTCTAACATTGCAAAATCGTTATAATGTAGGTCTATGCAAAGAGCTTGGAATTTCTACGAATAAGGGGAAAAATACAGTTCAGCTTATTATTAAAAAATAAGGAATTGAGGCGTCTCGCCAAGGAAACTGGGCATGAGGGATGATCTTAAAAATTATTGTCAAAGCTCCCGAAACGAGAATTGAAACGCCGGGTGAAAGAAAGGGGTCTAGGAGGTTACTCTCGCATGACACCGAGTCAGTTCGTACACTTGCTGGCTAACCTCATCGCTTTTGCCACTGAGAACATTTTGAAAATGGAGCTATCAGCTCTCATTGACAGCCTGGTAGAAATGAAGCTGTAGGAACTCGCAATTGAAAGAGGTTTGAATCCTAACATAAATAGTCAAGCTCTCCGTATTTTGCTTGGTTGGGACGACTTCCCATGAGAAAGGGAAACAATTATTGGAAGAAGAAAAAATCCTCATGACACCATTTCTTTGGACGAGACACAAAAAAAACCTCTTTTGGTATTACCAAATGGAGGTGGGTTTTTTTATTTAGAAAAAAAATAATAACAAAAATTACCTCTTTAGAATTTAATCTAAAGAGGTAATTTTTTTTGAACAAAAAATTAAAAACACACTGTCCAGGACTACTTTCATCGTCCGATCCGTCTACTACACATTTCTCTATACGCTGAATATTTTCTTCAACCAACTGTATTTGACATTCTGTTGTTATAAACTCTTTTGTTAATTCTTTAGAAAAAAAAAAATGAAAAAAAGAATTAATTTGCTTCGTCTAGCAAATCTAACCTTGCTTTGCACGCTGACACTTTTGCTTCACTGCCACATTTGATAAGAACTGTGTAATACTATCATAATTTATTCTTCCGTCTCTAACTAGTTTTACAGTGTTTATAGTGACTTTGACCTATTGAACTCGACCTTGACTTGGTATGCTAATATACCTTCAGAAAATGCCGGAAAAATCAATTTTATTTGCAATCAGTTTATTTTAACGTCAAGTACAATACAGATGTAAAAATTATTACACTACTAAAATTTTACAAATGGGTGGATTAGCCTGATCGAGATTCCCATGCCTGTCAACACGCAAACACCAGACTTTTACACTTACTAACATGCACTGAGACAACAAAAAAAAGCTGCGATCTATAGCTCTAACCAAGCGGAAACCTGCAGGCATTGTGAAGCACACATTCCTTTTTAGCATGTTGCCAGATTAGTACTCTTTACGTCTTTTAGGATAATTTGGTAAACAATTTTTTTGTGTAAGTTTTTATTGATGATTACCAGATTCAAAACAAATTCGGTTTTACCCGACATTGTTTCACCGGATATAATAGCTGAATGCGCGTGTTTTGGATACATTTTTATTAAAGGAAAAAGGGGGCTGGGTCCCTTTTGGGGGGTTTCAAAGGGGGCTATCCCCCTTTGTTTAGTAGACCGGGTATTTTGCAATCGACCATTTTCGATGTTCAATTGCGCGCCCAGGGGGGCCAGTCAAACATAATGGTGTACACACGCGTGACCAAATTTTTTCCAGACACCCCCTAAACAAGTTTTACCCTGCAAGCAAATTACCCCCTAACAAGTTTTTAGCGCGCTTTCCTTGCAAATTTTGACCCCTAAACAAGTTCTTGCCAGAATATGACCCCTAAACAAGTTTTGTCTATTGGCGATTATGACGCTGTAGAAACGAGTGACACACATGCATTCTCAAATTGGAAATGAGACGCTCAAAAGAAATCGCAAAAACGGGATAACATTCTTCTGGGAACGGAGAACAAAACAAGTTACCCTAGACACGTTCGACAGGTATTTTAAGCCACCCTTTTCTTGAAAATCAGCGTTTTTGATACCCTTAACGCGTCACTCGCGTGACGCGTCCAACACTGAAAAAACACCCCTTTTTACGCGTTTTTTGGTCACGCCTGTGTACACTCTTATGTTTGACTGGCCCCCCCGGATTGCGCGTCTTGGATGTAATGAGACGTAGGTATTGCAGGCGCGTGCCCAGGGGGGAGGGGGCTTTGGGGACTCAAGCCCCCGGGTCCCAGATGGTAAAAAAAGAGGGGAGAAAAGGAGGGGAGGGGAGGAGGAGGAGAGGGGAGGAGAGAGGTGGAGGAGGGGAAGGGGAGAGGAGGAGAAGGGGAGGGGAGAGGAGGAGGAGAGGAGAGAAGAGGAGAGAGGAGGAAGGGAGGGGAGGAGGAACCGGGGGGCACTGACATTAGAAAAGGGTATACATATAATGAGGTGTGTAGCGCGCTGAAGACCCCCCTTTTCACACTCTGCTGGTAGTTCTTATGACCCCTTTTGAGCCTGCATCAGTCTTAAGACTCCAATTTGATTGAAATTCAAAAAATCGCGAAATTTTGCGTTCCAAACCCCAATTCTTCGAACATTTTGCGTTCTTAAGCCCAAATAAAATGGCAAATTTGCGTTCTTGCTAATCAAAATTGAACCATAGGCCAGTTCTCAAGTTCTCAAGACCTACTTTTTTGAAGAGAAAAAATCTGTTATTTTTTGGTCACAAAATCATCAGGAGGAGGGGAGGAGGAGGGGAGGAGGAGGGGAGGAGGAGGGAGGAGGAGGGGAGGAGGAGGGGAGGAGGAGGGGAGGAGGAGGGAAGGAGGAGGGGAGGTGGAGGGGAGGAGGAGGGGAGGGAAAAGGAGAGGCCGGGAGCTATTAGTGTCTCTCACTTTTTCTCTACGTCTCTGAACCATGTGAGTGATTTATAACGAAAGTAAATATTGATAGCAAGGAGAGTTTTAGGGCATCCAGGCAAGTTAAAACCCAACAACTCGGCCCTCTGAATCACCAGTGGCGTAACCAGGGAGACAGCCCCTCCCCCCTCATTTGCAAAAGAGTAAAAAACGATGCCCCCCCCCCCCCAAAAAAAAAGCCATTTTTTATGATGCCCCCATCATTGTCATGGTGGGGACGATGCCCCCCTCCCAAAAAGCCATTTTTTGCGCGAATTAGTTTCAATGTTTAACTATTCAACAGTGGCGTCGCCAGAGGGGGGAGGGGGGGGGGGGGGGTGAGGGGGACGATCGCCCGCCCCCACCCCCAATATTGACGTCGGTACATTTGACCACAGGATTCATGGAATTATGATGGTCAAAAGTACACAGATGAAAAATTTTCGCGCGCTACGCTCGCATAATGTGTCTCCAAAGTACAACATTCTTTGCTACAAGCTTGTTTAGAGGCAAAATGTACCTCGATCGTGCCAAAAATAGTTGTAAAGTCGAAAAATTTCGCGCGCTGTGCGCGCATTTCTTGGCTCACAAAAGTCTTGTCGGTTCATTTAAATTTCTCGCCCCCCACCCCCAAATATGAATAACCTACCTATACGCCACTGCTATTCAAGCTTAACAACATGGTTTCAGGAACGTTTTCTGGACCATTTTAGGGGAAAAAATAGAAATTTTGACGCGCGAGTTAGATTCAATGTTTCTTTATTCAAGTTATAAAATGATGGCTTAAGGAACGTTTATCTGGACCATTTTAGTTTTTAAAAAACT
>CM069444.1:59368302-59573302 GCA_035610835.1 Ophiura sarsii
AAGGAGTTCAATTTTCATACGGAGGACATTAATTTAAATCCGAATCTCAAGTGTTTGGTCGATTATCGGCGCACCCGTAATGGCGCAAACCGTTAGGTGCACACGCGTTGGTGGCGCAAAGCGAGATTGTAAGACGGCAAGCAATCCGTTGCTCCGTAGTGCATACCGTACATAACAATAACGGCATGATGAGAAAACAACAAAAAGTCAATCATATAACCAGGGTATACAGGAACCCCCTTGAAGGTCCCACACCACCAAATCAGTTCCCTATTGCTTTGTGTGGTAAAGAGGTCAAGTTGGTGTTAATATTTTTCACCTTTAGAGCAAACTGGTTCATTCAAATCATTGTTTTTATTGAAGATCTAGATGTCTTCTGCTTAAAAACAATCACTTTTGTCATGTTTGTAGGGGGTAACCAGCATTTCCCCCTACGGGCCAATGATATCTATCTTAGGTTCAACAGGCTGCCTATATTCTTAGATCAGGGGTTTTAGCTCTAAATTGGTGGAAACAGTGAAATCGTGTAAAATGATATTATTCAAGAAAAAAATAGAGATGTCGGGCCTAATGTGGAGGAAATAGCCTACAAATGCCAAATTATGAAACATTTTGGTACATTTACAGCACTTTTTACCTTTCTAGGATGTTAAATTTAGACTTATGATGGGGTCAATCTTAATTTCAACCACTGCCGTGTATGGCCAAAATGCAAAATATTATTTGGTGGTGTGTACTCTGAAGGAACTGGGAGCAAGGCCGGCGCAAACCGTATAAGGCGCAATTAAACCGTAGGCCTACACCCAGCATGCCCAGGATAACATGTGCATTTATATGCGCTTTATACTCTGTCAAGGTATCAAATGTTGTTTACGGTAACGAACATCGCGTGCGGGACTGCATACTGACTGATGTATTGTATGTATGCATATTCTTAAAGGCCATATGTTGCTACAATGTAATCCCAGCATGCAGTAGAAACGCACTGTGCTATGGGATAATGGAGGTAATTCAATCCGTGTTTTATATTGAAATGTACATAAAAGAAATGTTTCATTAGAGGAACTGATCAACGAGGCTTTTCATATTTGGTGGTATCATTGTATTGACAAATAGAATGCAAATTCATATATTGATACATATGAAAAGTCTCACTGAATATAGTTCCTTAATGAACCAATTCTTTTCTGTATGTTTCAATGCAAAACAAGGGTTGAATTGGCCTAATTATTCCATTGCACAGTGCATTCTACTGCATGCTGGGATTACATTGAAACATGTTGAAGCAACCTCTGCCTCTATATAGGCTATATTAACGGCTACATATTGCTTTGTGTTGCATGTCTTCCTTACATTTTAGGTCGCAGTAATTCAGCAACAAATGACATGTCAGGGAATACCTCACGATCAAATAATGAATTGCTTGTTGATGGCAAGGAGGAGCGCAGCAGAGTATTACCAGAAGGATATTGGCTGGAGAAAACCTGGCATTCATTGATGTACAATGTAACCCGGTGGAGCTCGGAAGAAATAAGTCAATGTTTGAAGGGATATCAAGTGATCATGTTGGGGGATTCAACTTCGCGTCAATTTATATGGGCCTTAGACACCAGGATAAAGCCTTGGAAAGAAAAAAAAGATTCGGGGCGTTTTTTTCATTTTCGACAAGCTAGCACGTTCAACTTAACGTTTCATTATAACAGACTGAATTTACTGCTCTTTGATCCGGGACCATTCAAAGGACCTATGGAATATTTTGAACCGGAATTGATCGATAGATTACCCCGCCATAATTGCAAGTATTTGATTGTCATTGGCCTGGCGAATCACTATGGCAACTGGCCATTGGCTGATTACAAAGACCGTTTGGTGACGTTAAAACGGGCCGTTTTGAATCTGCGACGTCAATGCAAAGGCGGTGTTGACGTCGTGATTAAGATGGCCGCTCCGGCACATCACTCGACTTTCGAGGCACGCGTGCACAGTAACGACTGGGTGTTTTCCAAAATGAACGAAATCATGAGTGAAGTATTTGACGGGATGGAAGCCAAGTTTTTGAGAGTATGGGATATGGCGATGTCATATCCTTCTCCCAATAATATTCACATGCCGATGGGGTGCATTCAAAACGAGCTTGATCTATTGTTGTCACAAGTTTGTCGAACATAAATCCCGCGACGATATTTTTTCTCTTCCGGTGAGTCGGACTAATTTAAGTCAAAACCGTGGCGTATGTGACATAACAGTCCAGAATTTTGTTTTGATTTGGGAGCCGTATGCGACTGTCATCCGTAAAAC
This sequence comes from Ophiura sarsii, assembly GCA_035610835.1. Lineage (NCBI taxonomy): Eukaryota > Metazoa > Echinodermata > Ophiuroidea > Amphilepidida > Ophiuridae > Ophiura > Ophiura sarsii. The sequence goes on from CM069444.1 coordinate 59,370,601, forward strand.
GTATCATATATAGCTCAATAGACCATTCACGCGGCAGCCATTTTCTAAAATTTGCCACCCAAGCCTCGTTCTCGTTACGTATACCTGCGCCTGCGTGACTTGCGTGCGTATGCGTACGCCGCGCGCTTTGGTACCACGCTTCTCGCGCAGTTCTATTGTGCAGCGCAAGGCGCAGATAGACCAAACGGGAACGAGGCTTGGGTGGCATATTTTAGAAAATGGCTGCCGCGTGAATAGAGTCTATTAACAAAGGAAAACCCATCACTCAATAATATCCCTTTATTTGTGTTCAGGGTAATGGTATGTTTGTTTAGACATAAGGATATATTAATTATTATATTAAGAGTTGCTTTGAATAGAAACGCCATTCTGGTTTGCCGTGAAAATTGATGCACATATTACGCAGTTTCAGAAACGGCAGCTATGATGTACCGAAATTTAATCCCACAATTGAAAGAGCATTTTACATTACAATTGACGGGCAAACGAAATAATTGATCGGATCTATTGTATGCTACGCTCATTGCATTACTTGTACATCAGTGGCGGATCCAGGATTAAAAATTACGGGGGCTGACCAAGACCGTTGTTTTTAATTGGTACCCAAAAGAAAATCGTAAAATGTCCCCAAATGTTTTTGCCGCCAGCTATTGACATTCTGATAAGTGGTGGGGGTGTGTGTGGTGGTGGTGGGGGGGGGGGAGTGGTGGGGGTGTGTGTGGTGGTGGTGGGGGGGGGGAGTGGTGGGGGTGTGTGTGGTGGTGGTGGGGGGGGGGAGTGGTGGGGGTGTGTGGTGGTGGTGGGGGGGGGGGGGGGGGCGGTCGCGATGTGGTCGTCCAAAAACCGGCAACAAATATCGCATGGTAGAACTCGCAAATGTACCGACGGAATACCTATGCCTCTGAAAATGGTACAGTGGTATACACAAAAAAGCCTGTCAAATTGTACGGGGCGCGCCCGCCCCCTCCGCCCTCCCCCTGTATCCGCCACTGTACATTACTGCATTTCGGTACAAATATGCTGAAACCCCGAAAGCCCATATTGTCTTAAATAACTGAAATAACAGTGCATTTTACATAACAATGGTTACGGGCTAAAAGGCTAATTGATTGGATTTATGTATGCTACGATCATTGCATTACTATAACATTTCGGTACAAATCTGCTTCCGTTGCTGAAATAACGAAAGCCCGAATTGTCAGTCTTTAAATAACTGAAATAGCAGAGCATTTTACATTACAATGGCATGAATGGTTACGGGCTAAAAGGTTAGTTGGTCACATACGCCACGGTTTTGACTTAAATTAGTCCGACTCACCGGAACTCCTTGGTATGATACGCAGTTGTATGAGAGTTTTAAGCCGAAGTCAGAGGAAGATACAGCTGCTGCTAAGCTTAACATGACCAATTGCATTGCTGAGATACGATCATGGATGCGTGCAAACAAATTAAAGCTAAATGATTCTAATAGAGAGCTTTTCGTGATCGCTCCAAATAGCCTTGCAAATGCTGTATCTCAACTCGATCTTCACCTTAATATCGGTGGCTCTGTGATTGCCCCATCAAAGAATATTAAAAAAAATTGGCATCACATGTGACAGTCATGTCAGCACATTATGTAGAAGCATTAATTTTCATTTGAGAAATTTGTGGAGAATCCGTCGTTTTATGGATAAATCTACTTGTGCAAATGCAGCGCGATCTTTGATTCTTTCCCGGTTGGACTATGGCAACTCATTGCTTGGCGGTTGTCTGCGACCGAGACTAAGCGTTTACAAAGACTGCAAATTCGCGCTGCGCGTCTTATTACCATGTTGGCAGACGAACTAGCGCGAAACAATTGCTCCGGGAATTGCATTGGTTGCCTATCCAGCCGCCAGCATAGGATTGAATTCAAGATCTTGGTGCGTGTACAATTGTATGGATGGTTCGTCACCAATTTATTTACAGGCTTTACTTAACGTTTACAACTCAGGCCGTGAAGGGCTCAGGTCATCTCAGGATTCTACCCGTCTTGCCATCCCCAAAACTAACAGATCCTTTGGGGATAAATCATTCAGCTTTAAGACCAAGAATGTTGAATATCCTACCCAGTTCTGTGCGTGCCGCCCCAAATGTGAAATGTTTTTAAAAGCTTTTAAGAACTCTTCTGTTCCCTGTGGAACAATTCAGTCTGATTGTTTACACAATTATTGTATATATATATATATATTGGTCTTTTAGTGGTTTACATTTTGTATCACTTTTTAAATGTAATTTTAAGTATTGTTGATGTATGCAATGTTAGGTATATGTCTGCAGCTAAAACATAATTTAAATTACGGTTTTTGTGCTGTTGGTTTGTTTGTTCATGGGTATTGCGAGTGCTGCTACAGCTAATGTATGTAGGGGTGTGTGGGGGTGTGTAGGGTCGGGCTGTGTACTATTTCTTTCAGTGCTGCTATTGTGTATTTTATCAGTTCCTTATGTAGTATGTATGTATAATTCTTATTTACTGCTAGTTTTTGTTCAACATATTTTTATCTAATGTATTGTACAGCATATTGGTCTTTTGGAAATCCGCTATATAAATCCGTATAAGAATAATAATAATAATAATAATAGTTCTCGGTAATCTTATAGTGTTCCTTTAAAGTAGGGGAATATGGGCAACTGGAGTACTGGACCGTGGGGCAAGTGGTCCGAAATGAAGGATTTTGTAATTGTATGGGCATACTGCTTTCTTTTGAACAGTACAACTTTTGTTGATACTTGACATATATCCTTACCTTCTACAATCCAAAACATTTGGTACTTTAGGGTATTTACACATGCGATTTTCTCCAGATCTTTGAAGCCAACTCCTTGAGTGACTGATTGAAAATTCACAGATAGTATGGGCGATATATGAATATGGATTTTGGATCATGTTTAATGTACTTTATATGAAATTGTGAGATAGGCTTTTACGTGTACTTTATATGATTGACAGATGTACATGCAGTACAGTCGTCTTAAGATGCTAGGTGCATGTTGCATTTGATGGGTGCTATATTGTAGTGTGCTAAAGGACTTTTAATTTCCCCCTCAAAGTCTTAAATCTTGCCAATTAAATTGATTTTTCGCCTAAGCAACCGCGAAAGCAGCGTACCGCACAATTCAATTAATTTAAAAATGTATTCCACGTCTCAAACGAACAGCTAGCTGGTCGTGTGCCACGAATTGGAACCCCGTATTTTGAGGAGGTGTGACATTTTTACACTGTTAATGATGTTTATATTATCACCGTTTCTATATTTCTCGTCATAAAATAACAAATTTGGTGTCATTACAAAGCACAATAAATATTCTTTCCATACCATCCACAAAATAATGTCTTAATTATTTCAGTTTTAATTGGGAGCAAATAATTGATCAACGGGTGCTTGGGGAGGAGGGTGAGGAATCGGAGGAACAGGATTGAGGAGCCATTCACATACACACACACAGCGCCAATCTCTAGACAAGCTATGAAATACTTCATTCACTTCACTTATTGATTATCAATATACATGCTAGCTAGATGGAATGTCAGAGTGATCGGGCTGATGTGTACCGTTGAGGAGTAAACAGGAGTATTGGGGAGGAGGAGGAGGAGGAGGAATCGCAGTGAGGAGCTAATCTCACAGACACGCAATAAATACTTCATTTACATCACCCATTGACGATACATGCTAGATAGAATTTCAGAGAGGTTGGCTGTTGTACCGATTAGAAGTATACCGATTGATTTATCTATACTGATAACAATTCATACACTTGTGCATTATATCTTAAAATAAATTAACCACTTCATGGAATAAAACAGTATAAATATTGCGATACGAGCCCCTTTACATTCTGTACGTGTGGTATGTTTACTTTGCTATAACCAGACAAATGACAGCTTACAAATTACAAGGTATGCACGCTCTACTGCATGCATGCCGAGTGAGTTAAAAAAGCCCTCGTGTACATTTCGTGGTTAAATGTCCCAAGCGATACTATACGGTGTGCATATTGCATGCGCGCAATCTTGAAATTTGTCCAGAATTTGTGACATCTTTATCAATTTTGAAAGATTTACGGCGCTTAGCGAGATATGGGAAGGGGTGGGGGCTTTGAGTCCATGGTGTCATTGTTAATAGTCTATTGATCATTGTTCGACAAAAGTACTTACATTGCATTTTGCACAATTCCCGAATACTAATTTATTTTACCCATGCTCAAATCTGTTATGGCAGTTCAAAAATAAGCGCTCCGTTAGATCGCATGTGCGTCATTTTGTGACACCCTGTATAGGCCTATGATGTTATTGGCCATATTAAATTTAGTATGTATATCTAGGCAACATTTCTAATTGTAACATGATCATTTCATGTGTGTTTTATTTCATTTCATTATCATTGCTTTCATCAAAATAAAAACAAAAAGTGAAGAAACGTGTGGATTGAGGACTCGATAATACATGTGCCTTTCACTTGTTACACCCTGTATAACATGGTAATTATTGGTCATATGTTTGTGTTTGGTGCAATATTATTACAAACGTCAATTTCAAATTTATTATGACACTAAATTATGATAACGGTTAACTTTATTTCAGAAATACGTTTTCACATACTTAAATTGTTACAAATTTTGACCACCCTGTATAAGGTATCCTTTATAACTAAAGACAAAGGTGGCAACATTTTTCTTTGTAATACTAGTGTACACTTTTGATTTATGCAGCTTAATAAATTATAATTTTATCTTCAAGGTATGTAAATGACCAGTGAAAATTTTGTATTTTTAGTGCATTTCTTGATGTTTGCACCCTATATATTATCTACCCACCCTGTATAATGACCTTGACATTGTCATTGTGAGATTTAGAAACGTGTATGCTTTCAGGAAATGTATACTTTCCTTATACTCCTATGTATAGTTTTAATGCTAAAAATGTTTTAAGCAAAATCCATGTGATTTTTCCACTTTTAGCATATGTCACACAAAGGGGTCCCAACTCAGGGCACACGACCAGCTACAAACAGATCAGATGGGAAATAAGAATCGATTCAACGACGATTGGCCTTACAGATTATTGCGTGTATAACCAAAGTGTAACAATGGGCGGGGTATTGCAATAATTCAATAAACGCAACGCTGAGCAAGTATTATACCTACATGTACATGCATGTTCATCATAATACTATGATTTGTGGCGACTCTGTCCGTCCGTCCGTCCAATGACTCCGAGCGCGGATTCCTGCCCAACTTCCGTGCAATCGCTATGCGCAGGGATCTTCGCCTCACGTAGCAACCAGTGCCACGCAACAGTCACGAAAGTATCACGCACGGCCAACTACCGAAATTTTGATTTTCTTTAACCCGGCTAGCTACTATTTGGACCAAAATTGTGGCTTAACCCTTACAGCCCCAGATCCCATGAAATCCCATTTCCCAGCATCCTGGTTCCGCGTGGCGCTGAGGTTTTTGTGTGAAATAATGGCCCCGGGCTATATAGCTAGGCGAATACACTCGCCCAGCACAGCTTCCCCCGTGGCGCAGTTGGTAGAGTGTCCGCCCGCCAACCGAGAGGTCGTGGGTTCAAACCCCGGGGCGTGGCACCTCTTGTTGTGTGTGCTTTTTTCGCTTGAAAAAAATTTCGTTGCAAAATCCACCGGGTGGGTTAGGGTTAAGGAACGATTTTTTTTCTTCTTTTTAATTTTCACTTTTTTTCTCTAATTTTACCCTGATTAAGGAACGATTTTTTTTCTTCTTTTTAATTTTCACTTTTTTTCTCTAATTTTACCCTGATTAACCCTTACAGCCCCAGATCCCATGAAATCCCATTTCCCAGCATCCTGGTTCCGCGTGGCGCTGAGGTTTTTGTGTGAAATAATGGCCCCGGGCTATATAGCTGGGCGAACACACTCGCCCAGCACAGCTTCCCCCGTGGCGCAGTTGGTAGAGTGTCCGCCCGCCAACCGAGAGGTCGTGGGTTCAAACCCCGGGGCGTGGCACCTCTTGTTGTGTTGGGTGGGTTTAGGGTTAAGGAACGATTTTTTTTCTTCTTTTTAATTTTCACTTTTTTTCTCTAATTTTACCCTGATTAAGGAACGATTTTTTTTCTTCTTTTTAATTTTCACTTTTTTTTCTCTAATTTTACCCTGATTAACCCTTACAGCCCCAGATCCCATGAAATCCCATTTCCCAGCATCCTGGTTCCGCGTGGCGCTGAGGTTTTTGTGTGAAATAATGGCCCGGGGCTATATAGCTGGGCGAACACACTCGCCCAGCACAGCTTCCCCCGTGGCGCAGTTGGTAGAGTGTCCGCCCGCCAACCGAGAGGTCGTGGGTTCAAACCCCGGGGCGTGGCACCTCTTGTTGTGTGTGCTTTTTTCGCTTGAAAAAAAATTCGTTGGAAAATCCACCGGGTGGGTTTAGGGTTAAGGAACGATTTTTGTTCTTCTTTTTAATTTTCACTTTTTTTCTCTAATTTTACCCTGATTAAGGAACGATTTTTTTTCTTCTTTTTAATTTTCACTTTTTTTTCTCTAATTTTACCCTGATTAACCCTTACAGCCCCATCTCCCATGAAATCCCATTTCCCAGCATCCTGGTTCCGCGTGGCGCTGAGGTTTTTGTGTGAAATAATGGCCCGGGGCTATATAGCTAGGCGAACACACTCGCCCAGCACATCTTCCCCCGTGGCGCAGTTGGTAGAGTGTCCGCCCGCCAACCGAGAGGTCGTGGGTTCAAACCCCGGGGCGTGGCACCTCTTGTTGTGTGTGCTTTTTTCGCTTGAAAAAAATTTCGTTGAAAAATCCACCGGGTGGGTTTAGGGTTAAGGAACGATTTTTTTTCTTCTTTTTAATTTTCACTTTTTTTCTCTAATTTTACCCTGATTAAGGAACGATTTTTTTTCTTCTTTTTAATTTTCACTTTTTTTTCTCTAATTTTACCCTGATTAACCCTTACAGCCCCATCTCCCATGAAATCCCATTTCCCAGCATCCTGGTTCCGCGTGGCGCTGAGGTTTTTGTGTGAAATAATGGCCCGGGGCTATATAGCTGGGCGAACACACTCGCCCAGCACAGCTTCCCCCGTGGCGCAGTTGGTAGAGTGTCCGCCCGCCAACCGAGAGGTCGTGGGTTCAAACCCCGGGGCGTGGCACCTCTTGTTGTGTGTGCTTTTTTCGCTTGAAAAAAATTTCGTTGGAAAATCCACCGGGTGGGTTTAGGGTTAAGGAACGATTTTTGTTCTTCTTTTTAATTTTCACTTTTTTTCTCTAATTTTACCCTGATTAAGGAACGATTTTTTTTCTTCTTTTTAATTTTCACTTTTTTTTCTCTAATTTTACCCTGATTAACCCTTACAGCCCCAGATCCCATGAAATCCCATTTCCCAGCATCCTGGTTCCGCGTGGCGCTGAGGTTTTTGTGTGAAATAATGGCCCCGGGCTATATAGCTGGGCGAACACACTCGCCCAGCACAGCTTCCCCCGTGGCGCAGTTGGTAGAGTGTCCGCCCGCCAACCGAGAGGTCGTGGGTTCAAACCCCGGGGCGTGGCACCTCTTGTTGTGTGTGCTTTTTTCGCTTGAAAAAAATTTCGTTGAAAAATCCACCGGGTGGGTTTAGGGTTAAGGAACGATTTTTTTTCTTCTTTTTAATTTTCACTTTTTTTCTCTAATTTTACCCTGATTAAGGAACGATTTTTTTTCTTCTTTTTAATTTTCACTTTTTTTTCTCTAATTTTACCCTGATTAACCCTTACAGCCCCAGATCCCATGAAATCCCATTTCCCAGCATCCTGGTTCCGCGTGGCGCTGAGGTTTTTGTGTGAAATAATGGCCCCGGGCTATATAGCTGGGCGAACACACTCGCCCAGCACAGCTTCCCCCGTGGCGCAGTTGGTAGAGTGTCCGCCCGCCAACCGAGAGGTCGTGGGTTCAAACCCCGGGGCGTGGCACCTCTTGTTGTGTGTGCTTTTTTCGCTTGAAAAAAAATTCGTTGGAAAATCCACCGGGTGGGTTTAGGTTAGGGTTAAGGAACGATTTTTTTTCTTCTTTTTAATTTTCACTTTTTTTCTCTAATTTTACCCTGATTAAGGAACGATTTTTTTTCTTCTTTTTAATTTTCACTTTTTTTTCTCTAATTTTACCCTGATTAACCCTTACAGCCCCAGATCCCATGAAATCCCATTTCCCAGCATCCTGGTTCCGCGTGGCGCTGAGGTTTTTGTGTGAAATAATGGCCCCGGGCTATATAGCTGGGCGAACACACTCGCCCAGCACAGCTTCCCCCGTGGCGCAGTTGGTAGAGTGTCCGCCCGCCAACCGAGAGGTCGTGGGTTCAAACCCCGGGGCGTGGCACCTCTTGTTGTGTGTGCTTTTTCGCTTGAAAAAAATTTCGTTGCAAAATCCACCGGGTGGGTTTAGGGTTAAGGAACGATTTTTTTTCTTCTTTTTAATTTTCACTTTTTTTCTCTAATTTTACCCTGATTAAGGAACGATTTTTTTTCTTCTTTTTAATTTTCACTTTTTTTTCTCTAATTTTACCCTGATTAACCCTTACAGCCCAGATCCCATGAAATCCCATTTCCCAGCATCCTGGTTCCGCGTGGCGCTGAGGTTTTTGTGTGAAATAATGGCCCCGGGCTATATAGCTGGGCGAACACACTCGCCCAGCACAGCTTCCCCCGTGGCGCAGTTGGTAGAGTGTCCGCCCGCCAACCGAGAGGTCGTGGGTTCAAACCCCGTGGCGTGGCACCTCTTGTTGTGTGTGCTTTTTTCGCTTGAAAAAAAATTCGTTGCAAAATCCACCGGGTGGGTTTAGGGTTAAGGAACGATTTTTTTTCTTCTTTTTAATTTTCACTTTTTTTCTCTAATTTTACCCTGATTAAGGAACGATTTTTTTTCTTCTTTTTAATTTTCACTTTTTTTTCTCTAATTTTACCCTGATTAACCCTTACAGCCCCAGATCCCATGAAATCCCATTTCCCAGCATCCTGGTTCCGCGTGGCGCTGAGGTTTTTGTGTGAAATAATGGCCCCGGGCTATATAGCTGGGCGAACACACTCGCCCAGCACAGCTTCCCCCGTGGCGCAGTTGGTAGAGTGTCCGCCCGCCAACCGAGAGGTCGTGGGTTCAAACCCCGGGGCGTGGCACCTCTTGTTGTGTGTGCTTTTTTCGCTTGAAAAAAATTTCGTTGCAAAATCCACCGGGTGGGTTTAGGGTTAAGGAACGATTTTTTTTCTTCTTTTTAATTTTCACTTTTTTTCTCTAATTTTACCCTGATTAAGGAACGATTTTTTTTCTTCTTTTTAATTTTCACTTTTTTTTCTCTAATTTTACCCTGATAAACCCTTACAGCCCCAGATCCCATGAAATCCCATTTCCCAGCATCCTGGTTCCGCGTGGCGCTGAGGTTTTTGTGTGAAATAATGGCCCCGGGCTATATAGCTGGGCGAACACACTCGCCCAGCACAGCTTCCCCCGTGGCGCAGTTGGTAGAGTGTCCGCCCGCCAACCGAGAGGTCGTGGGTTCAAACCCCGGGGCGTGGCACCTCTTGTTGTGTGTGCTTTTTTCGCTTGAAAAAAATTTCGTTGAAAAATCCACCGGGTGGGTTTAGGGTTAAGGAACGATTTTTTTTCTTCTTTTTAATTTTCACTTTTTTTCTCTAATTTTACCCTGATTAAGGAACGATTTTTTTTCTTCTTTTTAATTTTCACTTTTTTTTCTCTAATTTTACCCTGATTAACCCTTACAGCCCCAGATCCCATGAAATCCCATTTCCCAGCATCCTGGTTCCGCGTGGCGCTGAGGTTTTTTTGTGAAATAATGGCCCCGGGCTATATAGCTGGGCGAACACACTCGCCCAGCACAGCTTCCCCCGTGGCGCAGTTGGTAGAGTGTCCGCCCGCCAACCGAGAGGTCGTGGGTTCAAACCCCGGGGCGTGGCACCTCTTGTTGTGTGTGCTTTTTTCGCTTGAAAAAAAATTCGTTGGAAAATCCACCGGGTGGGTTTAGGTTAGGGTTAAGGAACGATTTTTTTTCTTCTTTTTAATTTTCACTTTTTTTCTCTAATTTTACCCTGATTAAGGAACGATTTTTTTTCTTCTTTTTAATTTTCACTTTTTTTTCTCTAATTTTACCCTGATTAACCCTTACAGCCCCAGATCCCATGAAATCCCATTTCCCAGCATCCTGGTTCCGCGTGGCGCTGAGGTTTTTGTGTGAAATAATGGCCCCGGGCTATATAGCTGGGCGAACACACTCGCCCAGCACAGCTTCCCCCGTGGCGCAGTTGGTAGAGTGTCCGCCCGCCAACCGAGAGGTCGTGGGTTCAAACCCCGGGGCGTGGCACCTCTTGTTGTGTGTGCTTTTTCGCTTGAAAAAAATTTCGTTGCAAAATCCACCGGGTGGGTTTAGGGTTAAGGAACGATTTTTTTTCTTCTTTTTAATTTTCACTTTTTTTCTCTAATTTTACCCTGATTAAGGAACGATTTTTTTTCTTCTTTTTAATTTTCACTTTTTTTTCTCTAATTTTACCCTGATTAACCCTTACAGCCCCAGATCCCATGAAATCCCATTTCCCAGCATCCTGGTTCCGCGTGGCGCTGAGGTTTTTGTGTGAAATAATGGCCCCGGGCTATATAGCTGGGCGAACACACTCGCCCAGCACAGCTTCCCCCGTGGCGCAGTTGGTAGAGTGTCCGCCCGCCAACCGAGAGGTCGTGGGTTCAAACCCCGTGGCGTGGCACCTCTTGTTGTGTGTGCTTTTTTCGCTTGAAAAAAAATTCGTTGCAAAATCCACCGGGTGGGTTTAGGGTTAAGGAACGATTTTTTTTCTTCTTTTTAATTTTCACTTTTTTTCTCTAATTTTACCCTGATTAAGGAACGATTTTTTTTCTTCTTTTTAATTTTCACTTTTTTTTCTCTAATTTTACCCTGATTAACCCTTACAGCCCCAGATCCCATGAAATCCCATTTCCCAGCATCCTGGTTCCGCGTGGCGCTGAGGTTTTTGTGTGAAATAATGGCCCCGGGCTATATAGCTGGGCGAACACACTCGCCCAGCACAGCTTCCCCCGTGGCGCAGTTGGTAGAGTGTCCGCCCGCCAACCGAGAGGTCGTGGGTTCAAACCCCGGGGCGTGGCACCTCTTGTTGTGTGTGCTTTTTTCGCTTGAAAAAAATTTCGTTGCAAAATCCACCGGGTGGGTTTAGGGTTAAGGAACGATTTTTTTTCTTCTTTTTAATTTTCACTTTTTTTCTCTAATTTTACCCTGATTAAGGAACGATTTTTTTTCTTCTTTTTAATTTTCACTTTTTTCCCCCTAATTTTACCCTGATTAACCCTTACAGCCCCAGATCCCATGAAATCCCATTTCCCAGCATCCTGGTTCCGCGTGGCGCTGAGGTTTTTGTGTGAAATAATGGCCCCGGGCTATATAGCTGGGCGAACACACTCGCCCAGCACAGCTTCCCCCGTGGCGCAGTTGGTAGAGTGTCCGCCCGCCAACCGAGAGGTCGTGGGTTCAAACCCCGGGGCGTGGCACCTCTTGTTGTGTGTGCTTTTTTCGCTTGAAAAAAAATTCTCCGAGCTAGCGTAACGATTTTTTTTAACAAACATCGATCGAGTATCTCATTAATATTCAAAATAGGGATGCAAATATGAGTAGACTCCTTTATAAAAGAAACAAAATGCAAAGCCAAGGCAGTAGGTGGTGGTAGGACATAATTAACATCATTTGAATTGTAATCGTACCTTGGATAATAGTTAACAATGCCGACAATATTAAATCAGGTGACTTTACCCCAAAATATTACAATATTAATATTAGATAGTCACCTCGTCCTGCTTGTCAAAAACGCAACAGTAAACTCACATTTAATTGCAAAGGGCCTTATAGTTGTTATATACAATTTTGATAGTGAAATTTATGTGTATGCTACCTTTTGCACTTTTCGGAGTAAAATAACAACGATTGGCACATTCAAAGCGTATTCGATGGTTTTACAGCGAAATTTTAACACAAATCCAGAAAATATTTGGCTTCGAAATCACTCACTTTACCCTTAAGGACATAATATAGAGAGAACCATGTCAATCTCTTGTGAGATTACCGCACGTTTAGGATGGACGTTAAAACCTGTTCGATGACCTAAAGTCATATCCCATACGTCAAGAATAGTGACGTCATCAATGGCATCATTAGACATTATATCTCGCATAATTTGATCTAGTTCCCGAATGTACCATTCAGCCTCGATTAGCCCCGTATTAGCCGTTTTTATGATTACCCGTGCGTTCGGGTTCCTCGATTTGAGGCGCGCAATCGATTCTTTTATAACTTTCCAACGTGTTTGATAAAACTGTCGATTTGAGTTGACGAAGTGCGCCCACAACGTCAACAAGATGACTTGGTTCCCATCGCTTCCTATCTCATCCATCATATTTGGTACATACTGTATCACGTCAGTGGAAGTCCACGCCATCGGTCTGTGTACAGGCCTTCCGTGATGTCGAAACTCAAACCGTATGTTGTACTGTTTATCCGTGGCAAAATGCGGGCCACACATTTGGTTACTTGACTTATGTTCCTCCACTGATTCCTTTAAAACATCTGCAAAATACTCGTACCATTGCCGGATGGTAGAATCACCCCAGATATGCACCGTTTGGTTTTGCAAACACTGTCGTATTTGAGGAACGCCGAAATGTGTTTTGTTATCAAGTAAAAATGAAACCCATTGGTCATCATAGTAAAACCCGGTCGTGGTGGTGTGTGGTCGGCCAAGTCTTGAATTTAGCGCAGTTGAAAGTGCACTGTGTCGATCGCATGTTGACATACCGCTACTATCTAAAAAATAAATAAAAAATAAAAGATAATGCCATTCAGGCTGTCCCCCAAATCATAATTATACAACGTGACTTTAGGTGATCGTAACTTCCTAAATGAAACATTATAAACATCAAAATAAATTCGAATAAGTTTGCCGCATTTGATTCGGTTCAGTAATTACGGAGAAAGAAGCGATTACGTAAGTAGTCAAGGAACACTTTCCATCCAAGTTCGCTCATATTGAGTGAATCGGACAACACAGACAACAAATCAATCAATACTTCTCTCAAAGATAACATTCATTCAATTGTTTTCTTGTTCTCTCTTTTTCTATTGAACAAAACAAAATGCTAGTTATAAATCAAGTTTAAGTTATTGCTCATAACATTTATCGAGTTTTTTTCTTTCACATTTTAAATTTGATATACTGGGTGGTTCATTTAAAGTTTCAAAGAATTTGTGTTTACTTAGTCTTGAACAGCAGTAAGTTTTGAAATTATCCTCAAAAAATGGTACATTTATCTTGGTTTGGTTCGTCAGATATGGTTCATTTCAGAAAGCATGCACAAAACTGACTTGTCCTTTACAAAAATGTATACTTTTATACATCAATAGACGTTATTCATAATTGGCGCATTTACGTCAAAAGAGGGCCGTGCTATCCAACTGAGCATGCTCAGAGCAGTTAGTGCTCCGAAAACGAGGCTAATGATGTAGCCAAGCCGAGAGTGATGTAGTTTTTCAATGTGGTGAACTTTGCACTAATCATAATAATGCTTCATACTTCAGAGCTGTTCAATATTTGACCTTATTACATTCGTGAAATAAACTTGAACGTATAAACTATGTATTCCACTAGTTTGAAATGAAATGATGGCTTAACCGACACTATCTAGGAAAATGTAGAAGTTCACAGTTCATTACATTGCAGTAAAAGTACGAGATTGTATGTTTATCGAGTATGTCTCCCTCTTTAGACATGAAATAGCCAATTATGAATAACATCTATAGTTCAAAGGTTACAGCGCTTGATACATTTCCTATTATATTAGGGTTAACACACCCTAAACTTGCATATCTGGCCACGGTTGTATCAAACCAAATTTGTGATCGATTGATATCGGTTGAAAAACACTTACCATTTGATAAAATAAGATTCTTATACTGATCCAAATAGTATACTCACACTGTTGCCTTTCTGTTCTCAACACTTGTGGTAAGTTATTTACTGTCACCGACGCTAGAGGGAGATCGGTACAAGAGATGGTACAAGAGATGGATACAAGAAGCAGTGGAGATAAGAAAGAAAGGGGGCACAACCATGAACCGAGACGAGGGGCAGTATCACCTTTCACACGTTTTTAACGAACTTTTACTGTCTCGAATCAAGAAACGAACTGGCAACTCCAAAACCGCCGCTGAGAAAACCCCCTCTAGCGTCGGTGACAGTAAATAACTCACCACAATCTACCAAGTGTTGAGAAAGGCAACAGTGTTGCCGAAACGTCCACAGTTTTGAGTATACTATTTGGATCAGTATAAGAACCTTATCTTATCATTTATGGCTACCGATCCTGATGAATCTATTCAAACACTTACCATTTGATTGCACAACGACATATGGAGTTAGGGCTTTGATTGCATGTGGTTTAGATCTAAAAACAACAACATACAAAGTGGATACTAATATTAATATGGCGCATACCTTCCCCACCCACCGGTGTAACTTCACAGGCTAGAAATGCCCTCAGTGAGCATCTAGAATTTCAACGTGTCTGTGGCCTTTAAGGGGGGTGTGGACTCACAGGTACAGCCTCCGTAAAACTGCCGTAACTTCTTCAATATTCATTTAATCTTATAAACGGATACATTTTTTTGCTGAAAAGGGTTCAATGAATCCAACCATGATAATAAAATTGACCATTTTGGAACAAAATTATAAAAAACACCTTTTTTGACCCATTTTAGGTTTGGAAAAGATAACTCAAAATATATTTTGTTAAATTTTGTCATACTAGTTTTATGATAATCCTGATAACATTCCCCAGGAGCGTTTTTTTGTTGTTGTTAATATCTTATTTTTTATTTTTTAAGTTACAGACCAAAAGGTGCCAAAAAATGTGATTTTTTTTTACCGCCAAAATCATGAAAATCACAATTTTTGGGAAGAAATCAATTTGTTGGCACTTTTTGGTCTGTAACTCAAAAAATAAAAAATAAGATATTAAAAAAAAAAAACGCTCCTGGGGAATGTTATCAGGATTATCATAAAACTACTATGACAATATTTAACAAAATATATTTTGAGTTATCTTTTCCAAACCTAAAATGGGTCAAAAAACATGTTTTTTATAATTTTTTCCAAAATGGTCAATTTCATTATCATGGTTGGATTCATTGAACCCTTTTCTGCAAAAAACTGTATACATTTATAAAGATTAAATGAATATTGAAGAAGTTACGGCAGTTTTACGGAGGCTGTACCTGCGAGTCCACAGCCCCCTTAACATGTTTGAAGCGGGGTTCAAATCCGATGCCAAGTCTGACTCAGTAAAAAACCACCACTATAACTTTCGACACCCACCACTAACGCGCCACTTCATAATGGCGTAATAGAGTTAGGGGGCCTGCTTAAAAAGGGCCCCGGAAAATGATTGAATAATGGATGTTCTCTATAAGGGCATTTATAACCTATGCTCAAAAGGCTCATATTATGCTTTCTATTTCATATTTGTTTGACTTTTTGTTTTTAATTTTTTTCTTCTCAAAACAAGAGTTTTATTTACAGTTATCACTTCTCTTTAGGAGGCGGACATTTTCTTATATGACCCCCCCCCCCCCCCCCCCCCCCAACACACACACACACATTTTATACTTATAAGATATGGTTATTGAAAATTGGGAAAACAGTTGTTGCGGAAGGGAAAAATGAGGGTGGACAAATGTAGAACAAATGCGCGCAAAATTTTCAGCTTTTGTTTAGCTAAAACTTTGTTTTGACCCCCCCCCCCCCCCCCCCTCAATAATTTTTGATTTTAAAAACCGAACTATTATATATGTGGACGGTCATACGGAATATGTTGACTGATTCTTACGATCCTAGGTCATTTCACTATTGCAATGGCCTTTTAATTAAAATCAAGTTGTGACCCCTAGTGACCCCTGTGTGACCTTTGACCCCAAGGTCATACTTTTATTTTCTTATCAAAAGACATACGATGCAATAAGTTCGATCAAAGTCGGAACATGCCTTTAATTTTACCCCTGTATAGGTCAATGACCCTAGTGACCCCATAGACATGTCACTTTTAATCGCTGAACACTCTATGTGCATGGATCCAAGAAATCTTTTGACAAATTGTGACGGTCATCAGTGATTTTGTCTGAACCAAGAAGCATTTGAAGTGAACGGGTTAAAAATTAAAATTTGGACCCCTAGTGACCCTTCTTGACCTTGACCTGGTTATGACTATTGACTTTTTTCTTGTTTTATCAAATTAAACAAAATGAGACAAATTTGATTCAAATCGGAGCATGTTTTCAATTTTACACCTGTATAGGTCAATGACCCCTTGTGACCCCATATGACATGTCACTTTTATACGCTGAACATCCTATGTGCATGGACGATAGGAATCTTTTGACCAATCGGTTATCAGTCATTTCCTCTGAGACAAGAAGCATTTTATGTGAATGGATTGAAAAAATCAAGGTAATATCGCTGTGTTGAACCTTGCGGCCACTAGCGCTCGGCTACTCTGCTATGAAACAGAATGTTGTTATAATATAACTGAATTGTCTAAGTTGTCAACAAAATTGGTTCAATTGTCATACTAAAATTTAGTGTAATCTAGTAAGATCTAAAATATATCTGTTTTACCCCAATCTCTGACTACCCCAATCTAGTGTCCATAAACTTGTATGAAAATGAATATCACTTGATTAATATACTAGTTATTGCGCTAAAATATACTAACTTGTACACTGTCTGCTGAGAGCAATGACGTCAGCAGGGCTCATGTGGTAGTAATGTATGGATGCGGTCGTATTACAAACACTAACGGAAGACGTTAGCGCAAGAAGTCCATATTTGACATTTTGAGATATAAAAGTCCAAAATCAATAAACTGATTAATATTGATCAATAAACAATGTAAGTACTAATTTTGTGTAGGATATAAATTTCAGAGACATAACCTATATACTCACCGAGTAACAGCTAAATTGAACTTTTATGTTGATTCCTACAATATTTTGTAAAATTTAAGTGCCTGTATCTCAAAATGCCAAAGATGGACTTACGGACTTCTTGCGCTCACGTCTTCATTACTGCGGATAGTCGCAGATCGACCGGGTTGTATTTTTCTGCGTTATAATTCAAGTGAAACTTGGGTTTATCATCGGTGGAAGACAGCACGGAATTAACCTAGCACAAAATCCTTTATTGACGGATTAGAGGATTATACAGCTTTAATATTCCGTATGGGTCTTTGCACTAGTCTAACTTTAGATGCATGTCTTACACAAAGAATATACCAAAACTTATGACACTGGTCTATTTTAGTAGGTCTTTTTTAAAATGCTCTAAGTGTCCTTTCCCGGACTCCTCCTATAAATTATGTCAAATGCGCTCTAGCCCCCGGGGCCCGGGGGGGTACTCACCCAAGACGGTATACGGGGGTGTGCCGCTCTAATGGGTAGCTTTTTGGGCACAAAATCCCTAAACATGGGGTATGTTTTTGTGCTGGAAATCCCTAATAATGGGGTCACTTTTTACAAATGGGTCTATTTTCGCGAAATGTTTGTCTATTTTCGCGAAAATTTGCAAAATTTAGGTCTATTTTCGCGAAAATTTGCCAAAAATTGGTCTATTTTCGCGAAAATTTGCGAAAATTTGGTCTTAAATGAAGCAAAACCCCTAAAAATGGGTACCGATTTTTCCAAAATCACCCCTAAAAATGGGTATGGGTTTTGAATCTCCAGCGGCACACCCCCGACCAAACCAAATCCGAGTACCCCTCCCCCCCCCCCCCCCCCCCCCCCCGGGGCTCTAGCCTCTGCATGGTAAACTTCCCTTCCCACTTTTCACGCGGCAGGCAGCTGCAGAGCGACATTCCAAAATTACACAAAATGTTTCAAAAATGTCAACATTTTTGAATTATATTATCATATTTGGAATCACAATAAGTACCAACATAACTAGTATTGGTCCAGTAATCCTTGAAATAGACTCTCAAAGTTGGGAAAGGTTTATACAAATTCTGTTTTGTATGGTAAAACTAATAGCCGCGTGGAATGTGTTAACTTACTTTTCTGTCTTCAACGGAAGTACCAATTTGACGGGGTCTAAATTTCTAAATTTCATGCGGTGAAACTAACACGATCAAATCAGAATAAATCATTAATACGGTACTTACTCTGATAACAGTTGGCGCTCTGAATCTGATAACAGAGATGCTTTCAATTTAAGTTCGAGATTTTTATTCAAGTTATGCGAATGATAAGTCTCACACGGTAGCTTCTCGGGTTTAACGCAAAACCAAGGAAAGCCTGTTTTCTCATCTGTAAAATTACAAATTGCTCTAGTTGCATTACCTAAGTGTTCATTTATCGGAATCTTATAAATGTCTGCAGTGACATGACATGGTGTCTCCTCTCTTATTCCTCCCGATTGGAACCCTCCAACATAACCACCGTTAACAGGCAGCTTGTCGCTTATGTGATTCAATACTGAGACTTGTTCGCTAGAGTGCACAAGTCGTACGGCAACATCTGCCCTTCCCGTCCAGTGGACTTGTATCGTTGCCGTATACGAACCATTCTCATGATCTGTCACATCATCAGCTGTGACGCTGGATCGTAATTTGCTGTTGTATATCCAAACCCAGAAATAGTCACCTCCGTATGTCTTTAAAACGTTATTTTTATCTCTGGCCTTAATGTATATTTCAAGAGTATCGCAAAGTTTATACTGTTTGACAGTATTTGTCGCGATAAAAGTTGAATATATTGGATCGGTTGCGAAGTCAGTTAATGGATTTGTGATCAGTTGGTGAGGTTGCTCTCGCGGATATTTAACAACATTACGTAATCTATCACCTTCAACATGGGATAGCGTGATGTTATTAACCTGTTGACATGAATAAATAAATAAATAAATACAAAAATATAGATAAATAAATTTTAAAAGAATGTGTTAAAAAATATTTTAAAAATGTAAAAATGAAAAAAATACATATAGGATATATAGACTGTATTAACTTATTTAAATAATAAACACAAATGCAAATTACCGTCTGTTTAGATTGACGACTTATTAGCAGGAAGACAACCAGACCTCCAAATGTGACATAAAACATTTTCTTGGCTCCGTTTCCAACACGCTCCGATGTGCCTGTTTCCTTTAACATCGTAGCACCGGATAAATCGTCCTATAATAATGAAAAGTCCCGTGAAAAGTCGATGGGTGGCCCGGTTTTAAAACACAGAGAACGTATAAGACCATAAGACTCGGGAGCAAGACATTTTGTGGGTAAGGTAGGTAGACCCCCTCATAGAGTTTTAACAATACATCATTATTCAGCAGTAAAAAGTAATTATGCTTGAGTGACAAAATGAAACGTAAAAGCGCCATATACTATAAGGTCACGCGTTATGAACTCGCCTCCCAATACACACAGAAAACACTATGTAAAAAATTATGTAAATATAGAACTCCATAATTATTATGTAAGAGTTTACATAAAACATGTAATATATACCCAAGCTTGTGTAAATTCCTATGCAAAAGCTTTACACAACTGTTTACATAGTATTATGGAGTTCTATTTTTACACAGATTGTGTAATTTTTACATAATTTGTGTATTTTTTTTACATAGTGTTTTCTGTGTGTAGGGTGGTGCCGTTACATTTTTTAGTTTTATGCTGTCATTTTCCTCAAATATTTTCAAAACCACAAAAGCTATCTCAACAAATTTGGTATCATTATAAAGCCCTAATAACAAGCTATCTGCCTGCAAAATGACATTGGTATAGCTAATACAGAAGGGGAGATACAGCTGTTTGATGTTTGGAGACCAGGGGTGGTGCTGGAAGGGGTGCCGCTGGAAGGGGTGCCGCCTGTATATACAAACTCAATGGGGATAATCCAATAATGGCGATAATCTTTGTTCTTTTTACAATAATTAGTCATCTCCTAATGTTACAAACACCATTCTGGTCCCATTTTAAAGGATATTTAGTAGTCTTTATTTGAAGAAGAAATAGCTAAAAATGCATGTTTTTATCAGACTAATTTTTTTTAAATTGCCATGGCAAAGGGGCTTTTCCCCCAGTGCAATCCTCGCCGGGGGCCTGCCCCCTGGACCCCCTCATACTAGCGTTTCGAGCTCGCAATGTCAGTTACCAATACGACATTTTGGGCCACCTCCTGGATGGCTGCCCTTGATGTCACACGGACACGACCCCCCCCCCCCCCCCCCCCCGCCCCCCCCCCCCCCCCCACACACACACCCCCACCCCACACCCCACCCACCCTTCAAGGCAAAAATAATCTATAATATACAATAAAAAGTAATCATCTAATTCCCTACCGTTGCCTTTGGTGACTTGGTGACAAACGCTTTGTGACGCCGTTCCCCATCAAAGTGCCATACATGGAACTGTGCCGACTATCAATCATGTAGCAGACGAGTCTCTTGCATTCAAATAATGCGCGAGGTACAAGCGCTCGAGGTAGTATTTTAAAAGCGGACAGGACTTTTATAAGTTTGGATAAACACGAGTATTAAAGGAATAAACCTGACTTGTATATCCATATCCAATCTATCACTGATACTGATACTATACTGATAGTATCAGTATAGTGCTGCAATAATCATGATAGACGCCACTGCAATAAGTTCTAAAGGGATAATTAAGCGTTAAAATTGTACTTCCAGGTCACAGTGGATGATATTATTCCCTGTGGTTACTGATCGTTCAATCCGCAACCAATTTTAAGACAAATAAAGTTTGCGTTGACATCACAAGGAAAAACTCCTTTTTTCAACCAATTGCGGACATAATAGGCAAAATATCATATAATATGCCCTGATTTGCTTTTTAGGATACGATATCACATTTTGGGGTACGTATGATATCGGTGTCACTGATCGGTCAATCCGCAACCAATTTGACGACATAAATGACATTCCCGTTGAAATCGCAAGGAAAAACTTTTTTTCCTACCAATTGTGGACAAAATAGAATAAAGTAGATATCATATAATGTGCCCTGATTTACTTTTTAGGATACGATATCACATTTTTAGCTACGAATAATATCAGTTTCACTGATCGGTAATTCCGCAACCAATTTGACAACATAAATGACACTCGCGTAGAAATCTCAAGGAAAATGTGTTTTTTTCAACCAATTCCGGACAAAATAGGCAAATATCATATAATGTGCCCTTATTTGCTTTTTATTAGGATACGATATCACATTTTGAGCTACGTATAAAATCAGTAACAGATTTGTGATCAAAAGACATTTGTTGTCTTAAAATCAATGCCCTAGCACCATAAACATGATTTTGGGTGGTTAAATCTCGGATTCGAAATATCAAAGTCAGAAGTTATAATATGAAGTTAAACTTTCGATCTCAACACAAGAAATATTTACCTGGAATTTTCAGGTGTTGCTACACCTTTCATCAGCAGACTAATGACTCGACTTGACCTTTTGGAGGTGTGACGTCAGAATCGGGTCATAGACTCTTGGTAATTTGTACCTGCCCCCGTCTTTGTTGAGTGATGGTTGGTTGGCTCTGATGTAAATAGCCTCCTTGACACCTCTCTCGAACCAACGAGGATCCCTATCCAAGATTTTGACTTTCTCTAAGTCAACACTGTGTCCTGGTGACTCAATATGGATGTGTTGGGATACCTCGGACGAGGTGGAACTAGGACGCCTGTGCTCTAGAAACCGGGTCTTTAATGAGCGTTCGGTTTCTCCGATGTATGATTCGGAGCAAAGACCCCGGGTAGTCTGACCCTGACAAGGGATCATGTACACTGGGCCTACAGTGTCCTTCTTCTCAGTTTTGTCTTTTGGAGAGACCAGAAGTTGACGTAGTGTGCGCGTGGGTTTGAAGTATGCGCGTATCCCGTAGTTTCCGAAAATCCTGCGGAGAGCCTCTGATGTGCCCTTGATATAAGGCAACACTACGTGTCCTTTTGTCTGTTTCTCACTGTCTTTAGTTTTTGGTTTGACCTTACCCTTAGGTTTGTTGACACGGTCAAATGCCCACTTCGGATACCCACACTTGGTCAATGCTTTATCGACGTGCTGCTTCTCTGTTGTGATGTCAACCTGGTCAGTGATGACAGTATCAGCCCTGTGGTGTAGCGTTTGAATAACGCCCAATTTGTGCTGGACAGGGTGATTTGACGAGAAGTTCAGATATTGATCTGTGTGGGTTGGCTTCCGGTAAATCTTTACGTCAAGATTACCGTCTGGTTTGATTACTGTCAGAGTGTCTAGGAAGGCTAATGTCCTGTTATCTTCACCTTCTGTAGTGAATTTGATGTCCGGATCAATGGTGTTGAGGTGATCAGTGAACTCTTGAGCACATTTGGTCTTTATTTTGATGTGCGTGTCGTCGACATATCTATACCACCATAATGGTGGATGGAGAGCAGTTTCGATAGCTATCTGTTCCAGATGCTCCATGAAAAGGTTGCATACGATAGGCGAAACAGGGGAACCCATCGCAGCTCCATGTATCTGTAAATAGAATACTCCATTGTAGACAAAATATGTGCAACGCAGGCAAACCTCAAGCAGTTTTAACACATGTTCAGAAGTAAGACGGGTTCTATCACTGAGGGTGGTGTCACTTTCCAGGCGCGAGCGTATGATGACTAGCGCACGATCGATGGGTACAGAAGTGAAGAGCCCTGTCACATCATATGAGCGTAGTTCCTCGTCAGCTTCCACGCGTGACCGCCAAAAGGTCAAGTCGAGTCATTAGTCTGCTGATGAAAGGTGTAGCAACACCTGAAAATTCCAGGTAAATATTTCTTGTGTTGAGATCGAAAGTTTAACTTCATATTATTTATCACCAACACAGATGAACTTTCATTCTAAAAAGTCAGAAGTTGTAAGCTTAAAATGGTTAGTAAGCTTACTACAAATTCATTCATTAGTTAAACCAGTGAGGTGTCAAATTCAAATTCTATTTGACACCTCCTGGTTAAACTGGCCAAAAATCACTCAAAAATAATAATACAGACAAAAATCAGGTGCAGATTTGTTCTAGAGTTAACTCCGGACAGGATATGAGCCCATAACATTTGTGGTCCCGATTGATTAATTAGAAAACAATTTCTCAAAACATTACAATGCACAAAATCAGCAGCCAAGGCGATGTTTAAGGATCATCAAGAGAACCTACAAATTCATTGATGAAGAAAGTTTCGCAATCATATACAAAGCCTACATCCGACCACACTTGGAGTACTGTGTACAAGTATGATGTCCATTCCTAAAGAAAGACATCAAGACACTGGAGAAAGTTCAGAGGAGAGCAACCAAATTAGTCCGAACGTTGAAGAGACACCCTTACAATGAGAGGCTAAAGGGCAAAGGCACTCAACTTATACCCGGCCATGTGTTTTTGAACTCGCCACCCTTCCCGTTGCATGTCCAGATTTTTACATTTTACACCATCTGAGATTCGAATTAGCATATCGCAATAACTACTTGTTCTACCCCATTCAAAGTATTTATTTTCTGAACTGTAATCTCACAAGGAATCCAAATATGCGATTGGAATTTGCATAAGACCTAATGGTGACATGTTGTGTTTAAGAATGTTCAAAGAATATCGATTTTTCTTCATATTTTGATTAAAGCTCAATATATATATTTTTTATTCCTATCCCAATCATCATTTTACTGTGCATATTAGATCCTTATGCAATTTACCCATAAGAACATAATGGTTGTCAAGGTTAACTTGTTGAAATATAATATATCGGGAAGTAAATGAGCACAAACGTTTACATTTCATATTTGTGACCCGTCACATCAAAATGGACATGTTGGAGGCCAGAGTCAAATCTGAGTTATTGGTATGACTTGAAAGAGCACATTTTAAGCTTTGAAATGATACCATGTTGAAGGTAATCAGACTTTGTAATCACAAGATATGATTTGAAGAAGCATATCTTTTTCTATTATTTTCTTTATATTTCACAAAATAAATTGGCTTCTATCTCAAAACTGTGTTTGCCGACAACATGTCCTTTTCGACGCGACTGGTCACATTTATTAGAGTTTACACATATATTTTGGGCTCTTCACCCATCCTGATTTAAGCGGCATTTTTGAATTCCCCTATTTGAGAGCTTTCCAAAAAAAAATGTATAATTTTACTATCATCGGTTGAATAATTTTGTTGTTATAGTCATGTATGTAAAACAGATGAATTAGGGCAAGTTCACTGTGTAGTGAATAGGGAGAAAGCCAAGGACAATGCAATCGATTCGTGATTACAATTGTTACGTAATAGTTGAAACGTTTGTTGAAACAGAAACTTATAGAATATAAAACAATCTATAAAATGAGAGCAAAATCATGTTTGTACCATACAGAGATGAGGAGTTATTGTAAATTGAACGTAGAATTGGGAACATTTTCTATATTCCCCATAGAGAAGGTACACAGCGCCACCGCCACCGACACCCTTACTTTCGAAATATAATTAATCATATCTCAGCTAAACAGTTATAGAAATACCTGATTTATTCACACATTGTAGCTAGTTAAATAAGCTTTCAAATGACACCTAAACCATAGCTCTACCACATTTAGTTGTTGAGTTAATAGAGAGAGATGGATGATTCGTCACCAGAAATGCAACGCCGCCACCCTTTTTGGGTGGTCAGTTCAAAACACATGGCCACCCCCTAGAAGTCAGAAGGATAAGAGGTGACCTCATCGAAACCTTCAAGATTCTAAATGGCTTGGAAGATATAGACCCCCAGGTATTACTCACCAAGGCGTCCAGCTCAGTGCACTCACACCAGGGGCCACAAGCAGAATCTGTTCAAGAAAAGTTTATGTAAGGGGCTCAACCTAAGAAAGTACTTCTTCTCCCAAAAAGTGATCAACAACTGGAACAATCTACCGCCAAACGTGACAGAAGCCAAAAGCGTAAACCAATTTAAAAACAGATTTGATAACCATGTGAAAAAATCAGGATATGAGATACTCAAAGGCATATGCCTATAATTATATTCCTATCAAACCTAAGTGTAAGTGTAAGTGTAATTACATAATAAATTTCCAAAGACGAAAAATCAACGTATTTTTCATATATGGCGGAAAGCATACAAAATAAACCTTCCGTCTACAAAAATTCACCGTATGAATTAAATCGAGTCTAAAACTTGATCTAAGATTATGAGCTGTTAAGTGTTATAAACATTTAGTACACGGCCCTTTAATCCATAGTACGAAGAAGACAACTGCGAACTATCACGCAAATCCACTTCAAAAGTTCACAAAAAGCACAATACGATAACACAGTTATTCAATGGCTATGATATCCATCTCTCGTCCAATCAAAGCCATCGACACGGATGACCTGGAGGCGCATATAATTGATCTGATACAAATACACAATGATATCCAAGCGGCACACTTCTCGTCCAATCAATACCAGATCCAAGTATTAAAATAGCACTAGCCCTAGGGCTAACACAAAATCACAATCCTCGCTTAGAGGGGGTTAAGTTTGAATGCAAGCAGAAAATAAGGAAGAGTATTTTAAAGAGAATTGTGTCATAACAAAATATGCACTTTCAGTTTTCTTGAAATCAAGTTTCAAGATCTGTTTTTATAACATAGAGTCATACTAATATTGTACATGATTGTTTACATAAACAAACTCCCCTGAACATTTAAGTTAAAGGTCCCCAATAGGAATATTTTGTATCTAATTAAGAATAGACTTATCACATCAAAGTCAACCAGGGGCAAAAACAACTAATTAAGTAATGGATAATTGATTAATGATTAATAAACAATTAGTTATGATTTATTAATCATTAATTAATTATCAATAATTAATTATTAATTATTAATTAATAAATAATTAATTAATCATATAGGAATTATTAATACTTCTTAATCATCAATTTATTATTGAGTAATTAATGATTAGTAATAATTAATGATTAATGAATGATTAATGATTAATTAATAATAAATAATACACTTTTTTACTAACTTTTCAATTGCAATCTTTAAGTTTGAGCCATTAATGTGGCACTTTAAATACACAAACCGTTCATTATAATTAGTTGCTACATGGATATACACCATGAAACACTATTATGCATGATTAATCATTATTCGGCATGTATAGTTTTCCATTATTAAGATTCACAGTTTACTGTATTGACCCTTGTACCATGCTTTACACACACCAGTACAAAGTAGGCAAAGGATCTCATTCATGGTATTACGAAACTGGTGGCAGCACCAATCTCTCACCAAACCAATTACCTTTCCATTAGTGCTATTTCAGGATATTGTGTATACATACATGTACGTGCGACAAGACATCTGAGTAATATGTTCCTGCTATGGTATGTATATGTCTGCAAAATTGTCACAGGCTGCGTGTGGATAATTGGAAATAGTTATGCTTCATCAGCTGTTATGATTGGTTGACAGGAATGTGTGTTAATAGTGTGGGTGGCATTTGTGAACCTATGAAACCAAGTGTACTTGACGTTTTGGGTGGCCTTATTTCACACTATGCTTAGAGTACCAAATGCAATTATATCCATGATGTGACCTTGCTAGAAAATAAGTTGATCTCTGCAACGAGCGTAATGAACTTATACCAGGTTTGTTTCATTTTCTGAAGTAGTATCATACTCGACTTCGCGAAAAAAATGCCTGGCACAAATTCACATTAGGTATTCCCTCACTTGATTGATTATTGGACTTTTAAACAGTGGCGTAGCTAGGTTTCTTATATGGGGGGATGCAAGAACTGAATTTGAACCGACAATATTTGTCCGAATAAAATAATGCGCGCTTTACGAGCGAAAATTTGCGGTTTTACACTTATTTCTGCTATGATTGAGGTACATTTCGGCTTTAAACAAGCGTCTACCAAAAAACAATCAATTTTGGGGATACATTCGCGCGTAGCGCGCGAAGAAATTCGATCTGTGTACTTTTCACCCAGGATATAGATATAGAGCGTCCTTGCTTTTGACCGTGAAAATTCAATGATTCCTCTTGTCAAATGAACCGACCGCGCCAATCTCATCCGACACGACAGTCAATATTGGGGGCCCCCTCTGGCTACGCCACTAGTTTTAAACATTTATAAAGTTGGTCACGTCGTGCCCTGAAGTTGTAAAAAGCACGAGGGTTTGCTTCAAACATGTATTTAGCATTTACAGTACAAATGGGAGTATAGGGAAATTATACACTTTTTGAAAGTTTATAAATATTTCAAATATCATTTTGTCAATGTCAAGGTCATTATACAGGATTTATAGAAAACAAACACATCAGATGTAAAGTGAATAAATGCAAACTAAAATGCAACATTTTTCACTTGTAATTTTCTGACTTTGAACATCACATGATATTCTATCAAATTGGCTATTTTAGAAGTACACGCGTTCAGTGCTCAAAGAAATACATTATCCTTTTATCTTTAGTTTTAAAGGGTATATTATACAGGGTGGTCAAAATTGGTAACAGATTTGCGAAATAAAGTTATTTTTTTAAGTACTTGAATTGGCATCTGACATACGCGTATGCATTAAGCTTGTTATACCCTGTATAAAATGGTTCTCTTTTGGGAATTTGCTTTATTTAAGTGTGTTTTTAGTGTACATTCCCCCGGTTAAGTTTTTTTCTTCAGAATTTTTGAAACTTTAGCAGTTGAATGTTGGCCTGAAGTAAACTTCCAACTGTTGAATTGAACTTTAAAATGTCCAAATGTATGCCTGTAGTGGACACATTATAGATTGAAACAAGTGTGACCAGTGTCCTATTTCATAAAGGTCAATTTAAGATTAATCTTAAGTTTGTAATTTAAGAAGAGTTATATGTGATAATAAAGTAGAATCGTACAAAAGAAAATGATTGTATTTTATTATCGCTGAGTAACGTAAGTCCGGTAGTACGCCTTTAATCTAATCAAATCGAGACCAGCTGTTTTGACGGATGCGGTTTCACATTCCCCTCATCTTATCTGTCAATCAAAGTAGTTATGATGTCTTGCGTGATATGAACCAATCAGACTACGGCTTGTATCATCGTAGCTGCTTATTATTATTTGTTATTGGCCAATCACAAGGCAGATACGCGATTTTGCGTGTTACAGTAATTTATGTTTGAAATTTAAAATCAGTTCATCTCAATCAACTCCGTGCGAGGAAAAGTCGTTATTTGTTGCAATAATTTCTACGAATTAAATATAAAACGAGGGTCATTCAATAAGTTCTACTTCCTAACTCACAACATCGCTAATTTGAATGTCAGCCTTATGATATTTGACATGATTATAGCTCGGAATCATGGCTACACATTGATAGTAAATGATAATTGATATGTGTTTCACTTTTATTCTGATGTGGTCCAAGCCAGAGAGAGAGATTTTGGACAGCGGAAACGGAAAATTACCCTTGTTTTTTCTCCGTAATGGTTTCATATTATAAGAGCACAATTTAATGCTGAAAATGAAAAACAATGGATGATATCTAAATATGATACAGTATTATCATGTATAAATAAGATTTTAAGCAATATTAAACTCTTAATTGAAGGCTTGCAAATATTGTAATATCAACGCGAATGGATTGCTATGCCTTTAGCATACTGGAATACTGCTAATCAAATTCACAATTCATGCCACAGTGATGCCTCGTTTATTAAATCTTTAGCATGATAGTCTCTTCATGAGTTTTCTTTATGTGTAACCTTCAGAATAGCCCATCAGATAGTCAATAGTAGAACATTAACTGGAGAGACTCTGAATCCCTCAATTTAGTCCTGTATATTAAAGATCTCTCAGTTCTTATGAAAAACTAATATGACTTTTGTAACGGAATATTGTCACAAAGAGGAGAATTGTGTTAGCCCTAACCCTAACCCTAACCTTTTACTAGCCTGAATATGAACGCTCCCTAAATAACCACTTCCATGTTAATGAATCTAATTCCCATGATCAGACGATAGCTTCACCTATTAGTAGGCATAGCACACATAACATTCAAATGATTGAGAGACATGTACAAAATTGGAGTCAAATGAAAGATTGCTATGAAAGATTTATTTTCCAAAAAGAATTATGACAATCGGTCAATGCATTCTTGTGTTACGGTTGTTTTGAAATACTCCGAAAATGGCCGAAAACCTGCCAAAAACAGTAGCAATGCCCACAAATAGAATTTATCAGGATTTAGAGAGCTCAATTTGTTAATAATGTAACATTCAAAACACCATTTACACACATTTCTTTATTAACAATTGAATATCTATATACCATGTTAAATTAAACAATATGGTAAAATTATATTGCATTAAGCTAAAATAACCTAGTGAAATTGGTCATTTTGACCAGTTTTACTGACCGCAATCAAAAAAGTGACTAAGTCCAGCTAATTAATATGCGTAAATGTTATAAATCCAGATGTGAATGGTGTATTGCAATCAAACTTGGTATACTGGCTAACTGTATGATACCCAATCTTTTAAACTATAATTTAGTTTCATAAGCTTATTAAATATGCAAATTAGCTATTACCTATTCAAGTCATTAATATGCAAATGAGCAATGTCCGACAATGTTTTCCCATCACAAGAGTGATCGGTAATAGATAGGCCCTCTATAACATGTATACCCAATTTGATTGACAAATATTGATGGATTATGAAATTAAAGGAGCTTTTCCATTTCTTAAATACCCATATTTAAATTCTCAGTCTTTTCCTCACATTGTCTACTCAAAGGATGCAAAAATCTGAGCATATCACTAAATTGATTGAAGTGTTTACTACAATATCTCAGGTTAGGTTTATTTAAATCGGCCCAATATATTCAAGTTCAGAGCAAATTTCGAAAATTGGTAAAACCAGTCCTAACTAAAAAACCTGAGGATAAGTATTTATACCTGAATCAAGGTTATATAGTGTAAGGTCATGACTACCATATTATGGCAATCTCACTGCCCTATAGGGAGTGGACAATGTGAGGATAATTAATTTTATATAGGGGTGTTTTTCAAAGTGGAGTTGCATACATTTGACGAGATTGTTTTGCATAAGGGCTTACAGACCACTCCTACATGTTACTCATTTTGCATTATTAATTAATCAAAATATTGTATGGGGTCACAGGTCACTAATAGGTATATCAAATAAGGTGGGATCGTTTCAAAAAATTCTTAAAATCGTATACGTGTCTCTATTTTAAATAAAAGTTGTCAAAAAAAACATACAATTTTTGGTATCATATTAAAGACAATTTATCCAGCTAAATTAAAGCCACATGTTTATCAACAGTGAAGTTATCAATCTAAACGTCGAGTGAGTCAAGGGTGGGATCGGTCGTTTCTTTGGCCTCTTCCAACCAGTCTTGATAGGTTGAATTATCCTCCAAGTCAGAACTCCCTCGTTCTTCTTCATCAGTCTCCTCTACCTCCTTTTCAAGTTCCAAATCTTCTTCTTCGGAACTTTCGTCATCATCATGGTCATGAGATTCTTGACCTCTACGCTTTTAACACGAGGGTTCATATTGATGGGATTGAGCGCTATACTCCATAGAATTACTTTCTTCACCATCCGCCGATTGCTCTTCAGCGTGAACGCTTTCTACGTGTCTTCTTAAAGCTTCTATCACACAGGTGACAAGCGTGGGTTTTGATGACTGATAAAGAATTCATGCTGTGCACTCTACGGGTGCTTATATCGAAATGAAGACAAATGGTGAAACAGTTGCTTATGTAGGCCGGCTATAAACTCACTAAGCTCTTTTTGCTCACTTTAAGTTCATAATTTGCTCTTCTTGCTGCAAATTTGCTCTTCTTGCTGCAAATTTGCTCTTCTTGCTGCAAATTTGCTCTTTTTGCTGTAACATTTGCTTTTCTTGCTGCAAATTTGCTCTTCTTGCTGCAAATTTGCTCTTCTTGCTGCAAATTTGCTCTTCTTGCTGCAAATTTGCTCTTCTTGCTGTAACATTTGCTTTTCTTGCTGCAAAGTTGCTCTTCTTGCTGCAAATTTGCTCCACTTGCTGCAAAGTTGCTCTTCTTGCTGCAAATTTGCTCTTCTTGCTGTAAATTTACTCTTCTTGCTGCAAATGTGCTCTTCTTGCGGCAAATTTGCTCTTCTTGCTGCAAATTTGCTCTTCTTGCTGCAAATTTGCTCTTCTTGCTGCAAAATTTGCTTTTCTTGCTGCAAAGTTGCTCTTCTTGCTGCAAATTTGCTCTTCTTGCTGCAAATATTGTTCTTCTATGGCTCTTTTTGACTCTTCATCTCCTCATTTGTCGCTTTCTTCTCCGCTTCAAGGTCCTCATCAGCTCTTCTTGCAGCAAGAAGGGCATAATTTGAAGCGGAGAAGAGCAACTGAGCCGAAAGTGTTATGAGTATAATGTACAGCCTCGAATGTCAAAACTTAAAGACAAATTGGACATATGGCGTAGTAGGAACTTAACACTCAGAAGGTAAGTATTTTTAGTTAAAGCCTTGGCATTTCTCAAATGACCTATTTAATGTCAATGCTTTCTGTTACACATGCAACTCTATCTGCTCCGAACAACATTTTGTATAATTTCATCTGGAAAGGAAAGCCAGATCAAATCAAACGTTCTTTTATGTTTGCATCAAAAGAAAAAGGTGGAGTCGATATGATTAATGTATTCAATACCGATAAGCTTTGAAAATTATGTGGTTGAAATGAAGCGTTTCCTCAGCGATGAAAATGCACCGTGGAAAGATATACCAAATTATTACTTTAATAAGTTGGGTATTCTTGATTATATATTGCAAACAAATATGAAAGAGGATTCCTTTCCGAAATATGTTCCTAAGTTTTATAAAGATACTATTTTATGTTGGCAGAAGATTAAAAATTGCGATAAAATATTTACAGCTGGATGTTATTTGTAATACGCCACTATCAAGGTTCTTTCATATCTTATTCAAAATTATGCTGTATCATATTTGGGATCATTAGGCTTTCCAAATAAGTGGAAACTGATATCAAGCAAAGCTTCTAAACATGATATTGATAAGGGAGCACATCAATACTCGACCGCCCGGCAACCGCCGGTTCCGTGCGGTTCCGTGCGGTTGCAGACGGTTTCTATTGTTCTAAACAATGATATGCGGTCCAACCGGGCGGAACCGCACGGAACCGGCGGCTGCCGCGCGGTCGAGTTTTGATTTGCTCCCTAAGGCTAAAGTTAAAGAATTAAAATACAAAACAGAACATTATTAATTAAGTTAACAACTCGTAGAATACGCGATATTTATAATCTGAAACAATTAACAATACCATCAATCAAGCCAGCTATATTACGAGCGTTTACTGGAAATTCCAAATGAAATCAATTGGGGGGAAATAGTTAGTCTCTTCCTTTCAAAGTAATAATTGAGAAAAAAAATGAGATATTTCCAATTTAAACTAGTGCTACATCGTATTATTCCAAGTAATTCCTTTCTAAAATATGTAAAAATTATTGATGATGACAAGTGACATTTGTGTTTAGAGACGGAAAGTATTGAACATATGTTTTGGCTATGCCCAATTATAAGCAGTTTTTGGCAAAATGATGAATTTTGGATAAATGATACACTGAAAACTAGCATAAACGTTGATTGTAAGGATGTATTTTTAGGATTTTTAAACCACTCTAGATATACGGTATAGTTATAAATTATGTGTTATACTGTATATTATTTGTTTCAAAAAGAGCAAACCCGATATTGAAAGATTAAAAAGTATAATTGACTCAAAGATTAAATATGACAAATGCTATTTCTATAACACAAAACAAAGCAATTTTGTAAACAAATGGAAAGGATTTATCTAATGATGAAGTAGCTCCTTAACACTTTCCACGCGGCTATTATTTGTACCATACACAAACATATTTTTCAGAAACCTTTCCCAACTTTCAAGGTCTATCTCAAGGATAACTGAAGCAATACTAGGCATGTTTGTACTTATTTCAATGCATTTCTCATGGTGATTCCAAATATGGTAATGAAATTCAACAATGTTGACATTTTTGAAACATTTTATGACATTTTGGAATGTCGTCTGCAGCTGCCTGCCGCGTGGAAAGTGTTAACACGTAAATGATTGCATATGTTCATGTTGTTTGCAGGTTGTAAATATCTCTATCTCTGTCTTGTATAGACTTGTCTTGTCTGCATGTGTTTATTGTCTCTTGTTAAGGGGGGACTTAAGGAAGTTTTTTGTTGAATTTTGTTAGTGCTGTAATTATTGAACCATGACTCAAATGTATATAAATTGGCAATTTTTTTGAACAAAGCTAACAAACATAATTTTGAGTTAAAAATGCCCAAATCACTTGATGATGATGTTAAGACACTAATGAAGGGACGATTTTTTTTTATTAACCTAATCCAATATTTTTTGAAATTTTGACCAAAAAAATTGTCCCTTCATTAGAATCTTAACATCATTATAAAGTGATATTGAAATTTTTGACTCAAAATTATTTTTGTTAGCTTTGTTCAACAAAATTTGGGTAAAAAAAGTGAATTTTGTGATTTTCTCAAAAAATCTACTTTTTTTGTCAAAATTTACCCAAAATTTGGATTCTCTGATCAATTTCCTTTCCAAAAATGTATACTTTTATATGAATTTGATTAATAGTTCAATAATTACAGCACTCACAAAATTCAAAAAATCAAATCAAAAACTTCCTTAAGTCCCCCTTAACACGTCGCATTTGTTTTGTTTTGTTGTATTTATATAATTTTGCGTTATTCATGTTTTAAATTGTATTTTAGTATGAGATGATTTGTATGATGGACACAAAAAACTAATTTAAAAAAGAAAAAGAAAAAAGGTCAGGGGCTATCTTAATTTACTAAAGAATTCTTATTCTTAACACTTTCCACGCGGCTATAAGTTTTACCATATACAAAACAGAATTTTCAGAAACCTTTCCCAACTTTCAGGGTCTATCTTAAGGATTACTGTACCAATACTAGGCATGTTTGCACTAATTTCAATGCGTTTCTCATGGTGATTCCAAAAATGGTAATGACATTTAAGAATTTTGACATTTTTGAAAAATTGAACCCTTTCCTGCAAAAAAAATGTATACTTTTATATAGATTAAATGAATAATGAAGAAGTTACGGCAGTTTTACGGAGGCTGTACCGAGGGTGCACAGCCCCCTTAAGTTGACCTTTATGAAATAGGGCCCTGATCTGTGTAAGTATGCTGTATGGTGCGATTTTCTTTCATATTGTCCGACTGTCTGATTACACCGTGTTGTGGTAGTGTAAATGTATTTCTAATCCGGATTTCTAACCTCTTAATGCTGATAATTTGACATTTTGGAAGTTTGGTTTTTAAACTTTAAAACAATGCATAACAGTAAACTCTAAACCTGCTCTAAACAATTTCAACATAAAATGCAAATCCTTTCTTGTGTTCGATCGCCTCAAACCG
This sequence comes from Ophiura sarsii, assembly GCA_035610835.1. Lineage (NCBI taxonomy): Eukaryota > Metazoa > Echinodermata > Ophiuroidea > Amphilepidida > Ophiuridae > Ophiura > Ophiura sarsii. The sequence continues at coordinate 59,405,168 of CM069444.1, forward strand.
TTTTGTGAATATTATATACTATATAATAATACTTATAGTCCACTTCAGTTCAAATGAAATTAAAGGTATATTATGTGATCTTTCCAGGGAACGCCCTCAACATCGAAAAAAAATTGAAAGAAGATTTTCTTGCAGATTTACATTTCTGATCATAAATCGTACATACATTCCAAGTTACAGGGCGATACGATTCCTAATTACCTCAAAATCATGATTTTAGAGTGAAAATAAACTGTCGGATAACTCCGACAGTTTATATTTTTACTCTAAATTCATTCTAAAACCATGATTTTGAGGTAATTAGGAATCGTATCGCTCTGTAACTAGGAATGAATGTATGATTTATGATCAGAAATGTAAATCTGCAAGAAAATCTACTTTCTAAAAAAAATAATGAATAGAGGGCGCTATCATGAAAAGATCACATAATATGCCTTTAACGCTATTTAAATTGAGTCTGGTTATTCTTATGGGATTTTAGGCCAAGTAACATAAATTACGTGTTTCTCGTCCCCGCCTGCACCGATTTTTGACGCCACTCCAATATTTTTGTTATTTGTTATTTTCAAAAATTCCTTCAAATTTCCCCAAAAAAATGAAAAAGACGCGAGAAACACTCGTTGTCATAGATAGTGATTCGAACATCGAAATAATTCTTGCAAAACGCTTGTAATTTGGCTTCTGAAAAATAACAAAACATCCAAAAATAACAAATAGTAAGGGCCGCCCTCACTGATTTAAAAAAAATCCGGACGAGAAACACACTATTTTTGTTACTTGGCCTTATCAGAGACGGTGAATGTCACTGATTTTATCATGCATATCGAGCTAGCTAGCCATGCATAACGAGCAGTCGGTATATAATATATAATATAATATCAATTTTGTTATTGACAAGTCAAAACGACTACATAGAATAATATTTTTGTAATTCGGTCCTTATCCATTCCAGTAGCCTATACATGGAACACACAACGGTACCCAGGCCTATACCTGTATGCTCCTGTACCCAAGGACCATAACATTGCCGTGCCAATTTAAAGTCACTATTCAATGTGGTAATTGGGATGAGATGGGATGGGATGCAGGCCCGTAACCAGGGTGTGAGGCGGGGATGTACCCCAAATCCAAAGATTCGCCCAAAAGGTTTTAAAAAACCACATCCAGTGATTCGTAGTCCAACACAAAAATGTCGTGGTCACCCAAATAAAAAATGTTACGTGACCACTATAGTTATCCAATAGAGTTGCACTTCGGTCCATTTCGTGGTCGCCTGACTGTATCTCTCGCAGTGCAATACGGCGCATAGATAATGTATGCAAGATGATCAACGATGACGTCGACTTTACAGAAGATTTCGTGCACAGCTAATCTATATTATATGTAGCATTTCATTAGGGCTTTTAGATTTAAAACTTTTTATATGAGTTTATTTGCTTGAGTCTGGTCCCTTCAGGACCCAAGCGTGTATCTGTACGGACCGACCGTGTAAACAAACAAACAAACAACAGTCTTTCACGCAACTTGTTTGACGTGCATACTTTTTGAGACCCGCTCTTTTGTAAAATTTCACAAATCTGTTAGCAAAAAGACTTTCCTTTTTAGACTCAATGTTCATTCCATCACGTTGTCTATCTCCAAATACCCCCAGATAAAGTGCCTGGCTCTTTATCTGTATATAGTCAATAATATAATTGTGTTCCCCCCCCCCCCCCCTCCCCCTCCCCCTCCCCGCTCCCAAATTTTCATTCACTTGTATGACTTGCATATACTTTTTAGCTTCTTTGCGATAACGTTGACGTTTGTCTAAATCTACTATGTCGCCTATACATACAAAATGCCATCAACCATAAAAAAAACAATTCATTCCAGGGGGTGGCACCCTGTATAAAATGGATACGAATCTTTCTCCCATATTGGGGCATTCGGTGACAGGAAACATGCACAACATTTGGGTGTAGGCCACGTGGGTCGTAGGTGGGGGAGGGGGGCGGGGTGTTGGCTGGTAAAACAATGATCCTAATATAGGGCTTGTGAAGAATTAATCTGCGCAGCCTACTATTGGTCCAAACAAGGGTCTTTGAGTGAAAGTTTAAACAACAACAAATATTGTAATCAAATGATTTACCTCCACTGTCAAAAATAAGGGTCTTTTGGTGACCGTGAATACAAATTGCGCGTCTTTTAAATGTTATTCTTAAACAGCTAAGAAAGTTTAAGCAATCTCATTGGTTCTCAGAGAAATCGGCGACATCTAGATGAGACAACTTAACACGGGGAGGTGGGGCTTACGTCTTAACAGTGCGCCCGACCTTCACAATGCGTGGTTTGACCCATAACGCGCACTTCTGCAGTGCGTCTTTAGCGATTTCCTGCGTTTACGCCGGCGCCGCGACGCTTACGCATGGTTTACTCATCGCATGTGATTGGATGGAATGTTTGTGGGTTATTCGATCCTAGCAGGGGTAAAAGTTGTCAAGTGTGGACAATAAAATGTACTTATTTCTTTGATAAATGTCTAAAGTATGATTGTTTAAGAATGAGAATAAAGGTATTGTTTTTAGACCGTACCCGTGTTATATTGTCTGACATAAATGCGTTCGATAGTATTATTTTTTGCGTAGAACAACTCCGCCTGCGGCGTCGTTGTTCTACTTACTTAAAATAATACTATCGTCCGCATTTATGTCAGACAATATAACACGGGTACGGTCTAAAAACAATACCTTTATTCTCTAATTTAAGAAAATATAATAAGGCTTCCCAAGGCCAGGTTTATACTTGTAACTAAAATATATGGGAGTTCCCCCGGATCACGTAGTATCGTTTGCGTGCGAAGATCTGACCCTTAAACAATGCCATTGTCATAACGCAATAATAATAATATTTTATTGCAGGGAAGAGATCACAAAGTGCTTTACGTACAAACTTACGTACAAAATGTACGTACACACCCTATGACAATTACATGTAAATCACCCAGCTCCAGGTTCTTCAAGAATTTTTGTTCTCCAAAATGTAAGTATATTTAAACTTTCTTCCAAATGTTAAACCTTTGCTTCACAAATACAGCAAACCAAAATGTGTACTCATATTGATAGCACACACTGAACAACCAAAGACCGGAGAAACCTACACTGTTAGAAATTCCAGTAAAAATTGTGGAGTCCGTAGATAAAATATTCCGTATTTTTTCCCAAAGAAATATATTTATAATGCTAATTAATGTGATTTGACAACCACACCCACCCCAACACTTACACATGGGCAGTTCCGTAATTAGGTAACCCAAATTGAAGAAATTGAAAAAATTGAAAATCGTCGATATAACCTAATTTATGTATCATATCAAAGGTTATGGGTTGTAGTTTCATGATATAATTTGGAATTTGATCTAACATTCTCGGTTTGGCTGATGTTGAGGTTGTCGCGGACGTACAGGGCATTTTTTAGTAGAAATCGCACCATGGAAGTGCAATTATTTCCATGAATGAACTAAGGCAAGTATACAAATTGATACAATCAATACAACAATGAACATGTGTTATGTATCATATAAAAAAGTTACTTAAAATGACCAAAATATTTAAGAATTATGCTTTTTGGATTAAATTTGGTACCTTCTGTTGCGGACGTACACTTCCCAAAAGCTGCTACTTTTAACCACTCTGTTCAATACTTTGGTAATGTTGGAAACCAATGAAGTAAGTATTTTTCTAAAGCTGATGATTCATACTTAATCGGCGTGTTTCCACAGAAAAGAGCTACCCGGTATTTGCCGTGTTAGAAATTGTAATTCCGGTAAGTTCTCCTGTGGAAACACACAATAATCGGATTATGGATAAACCGATTATCACCCATAAACGGTTTATTATAACCTTCTCCAGAGGTGGTTATTTCCGCTTAAGATCGGCACCACTGCGCTGTGGAAACACACCGGTGTATGATAAACCGATTAAGCTGAATTTGGAATCATAACGCGCCTGTCGATGCGCGCCCCGTAGTGCGCCCTACCTTTCACTCGTGCACACATTGTGCGCCTCACGGCTCGCGCAGTAGTACGCTCGGTTCTACGCAGCCTTGTTATGGCAGCGGCGTACACACAGAAAAAAAATACGTAAGTTATGTAAAAAAAATACATAACGTTAGGTGCAATACGAACTCTCGAACAAATAGGTATATTCTACCGAATTTGTAATTATGTAAAATATACCTAGCAGTTAGGTAAGTAAAATACATAAATATTAGGTAAAATAATAACATAATTTTTTATGTAGTTCTTTTACCTCACCAGTTAGGTAAGTTAAATACATGATTATTAGGTATAATTTAAAAGTTAAATACATGATTATTAGGTATAATTTAAAAATTAAATACATGAATATTAGGTATAACTTAAAAGTTAAATACGTGATTATTAGGTGGGACACGTCCCCCTCGTCCCCCCCCCCCCCCCCCCCCCCCCCAGGATCGACGCCCCTGACCATAGTACATATTGATATGCTGAATGGCTGAATGCAGTGCCGCAATCACGCAATGAGTCCCGGGAGTGCAGTGCAGTATACATGCACGGATAGCGTAACCAAAGCTTCCCCAGGTCCGAGCCGTATTACATTACATCATACATGCATGTGCACTTCCTTACAAATAGCCAAATATAAACAAAAAATCAAGTAATAAGACGTAGAACTCCGGTACTCTCCTTTGAATGCTTCAACAAAAGACTGGAGGCCCCAAGCCTTCATTAATTCTATCCACTTGGGCTTCAGCTCTTCTGCCTCCGCCATGTCCGCCATTTTGCTCAAGTGTGATCGATCTTGCGCGCAAAATTACATCGCAAAGTGGTATTTTTGAAAGATTTGTACATTATAAGAATGTAATTCGACACTTTTACCTTTTTAATATGTAAAAAAATACACAAACTATGTAACATTTCCGCTTTGCGTTTAATTGTGTATTTTTAATATCTACATGCCAACTGGTAAACTGGTTGGACAACAATTCTACCGAAGTTGTGTAGAAACTCGTCGAAAATATACACAACATCGTTATACATATTATTTTTTTACATATCGAGGTCGCGATTTTTCTGTGTGTATGTCAGGAGGGTCGGGAGCCGATTATTTAAACGGTTTATTGCGCTCTGTGGAAACATGCCGGTTAAGTGCCGACACGGAATTTTCTTTCCGGGTAAGAGAAACCGTTTGACTAGCTCTTTTCTGTGGAAACACGCCGAATGTTTAAAACTTATTTTGTTCTGTATCTGTTTACATGTTTAATACATGGTCTTTTGTTAGTGTTGCGGACGTACATCTGTGTTGGACGTACATCTGTGTTCACAGATGTACGTCCGCAACACTAATATGTACGTCCGCGACGGATAAACATCAGTCAATTTTAACTTAAAGATAAAGGTTCTGATAATTTTCTCTGTTTGTTTTCTTTAGGTTTGTCCCTCTTACAAACAAAACAGTATTAGTTTTCATTACAGACCTGAACACTTCAGAGAACTTTTGATAGGAATACAGGTGTACTGAAAAAATCACTTTCTCTGCGTACGTCCGCGACGGAGGGTTTTCACCCCATATCTTATTAACCGAAAATGGTACAGCAAAGGAATTTTCAGGTTTTATACTCCTACTAGAGATACTTGAAACCCAGGTGTTAATAATCAAGCAACTGGTATAGTTTAGATTTTGCAAGCCCTCAAAGTGTCTGAAATGTACGTCCGTAACTACGGAACTGCCCACATAGGACACATCATGTACATCCCACGTGTACAACTATCAAACTGATCTTCCACGCGGCTATTGGTTTTACCATACCATATTAATATACAAAACAGATCTTTCTGAAACTTTTCTTTACTTTCAAGGTCTATCTCAATGATTACTGAACCAATACTAGGCATGTTTGTACTTATTTTAATTCGTTTCTCATGATGATTCCCAATAATGGTCATGAAATTCAATAATTTCGACATATTTGAACAATTTTGTGAACATTTGTATTGTCGTCTGCACACTCGTACCTGTTGCGTGGACGTGTTACGGTTCTGTTTAATTTTACGGAATAAAAAGAAATGCCGGACACTTTGCTGCCAAACGAATATTATAACGTTCAGTGGCTGGCGTGCGCAAAAAATCCGACTGATAGACCAAACTGCCGTGAGCATAAAGCTAGTATGGATATCTGGTTTGAAGTTATGTAAATAGAATTGCATATCTGCAAATGTAAATAGAATTGCATATCTGCAATCAAAATCACAATTATTTATTTCGATTTTTTGGCAGTTCAGGTTTAACATCGGCTGATAAAGGCAACCTGTTGTTAGAGTTAATATTGTGTCGGTACATTGAGTATCTATTGAACCTGTGCTTATGGCAAATGAACAGTATTAAAGTTGTTCAGATCAGCGTGTCTTTTTTCTATAAACAATTTCAATAAAAAGGTCAAGGCTAAAATTGGGAATTTCTCATCTACAGACTGTAACCATAACAATTAGACAATTTGTAATTTCATTTTTAACCAATTTTTAAAATCAAGCAATGTCAAAATAATGTTCACTCTTTTTAACTTCTTTTGCTTAAAGGTGTCTGTTATTCTATGGATCATTATATATCAATGGAAAGCTGGTGATCTCTAGATTTCAAAATATATTTTTCTGATTTTCCCCCGAAACCCTGTGTGCCAAAAAATCAGTAAAAAAGAATCAAAATCACCAATCTTTTAACCTCCAGAGGGCCTCCTTCATATCTAACAAATTCACCAGATCATATATTACAGCACAAGCTGATGACATCAGCCCCTGTACCACTGCACACACCACTGATAACATTATGTATACACACCCATGATATAATGTATAGTGAAAGTATGGAATACCGTACAATTATGTGATGTTCGAATTAAAAATACTATTAATATGTAGGATTCAATTTTATAACATCATTATACAAACAATTTCATTGTTACGAAATTGTGAATAAATTTACCAGATAAATGTAAATTGTTTGAATATCAGATTATCAATGTTATCTAAATGAGTGTGTTAACATTCAGCATGACTTCCACTATTATTTATAAACTAAAATAAAAATCCCTGTATGCAAACTAAGCTCACAAAGATGATTTGTGTTTGTTTTAAAAAACAGAAAATGGAGGAAAAACATAAAAACACCCAATATATCAAACTATTGGACCAATGTGTTTAAAATTGGACTAAAGTAAATAATAACCTAACATACATATTCTGTGATTGATTGTTCAACAATAAGTAAAGAGAGATTACTAGATAGTTTCTTTACAGCTTCAGAAAGCTAAAGTTGTAATTGTGAACTTAATGTAATTCTGTTACCAAATATCTTAGTAGGTTGGTAAAGGATGAGAATTTACAATCTATATTATAATACGCTACTCTCTGTCTGTTTGTTTGTCGGTCTGTCTGTCTGTCTGTCTGTGCGCGCTTTTTCGTCGCCTTCCCGGGGTCGGGCGGCGTTCAAACTCGGTGGGTGGGTGCAGCTCGGTCCCCGAAAGAGCAAGTTTGCATTCGCTAGAGCGTACGAGGTCAAAGGTCATCTAGGGGTCAACTTTTTGAAGTTGGTCGGATCGTGCTGAAACTCGGTGATCGCGATGCTCGATGCGAGGCGAGCGTGGCAAACATAAAACGGGTTGGCGTTTGTCGGGTCTTCCGGGGTCAAAGGTCGTCTAGGGGTCGAATTTTCAAAGTTTGTCCGATCGGGCTTAAACTCGGTGACGGGAAGCCCGAGTACGAGTCGAGCGTGGAAAAAATAAAACAGCTTTGCTTTTCGCATTCGCTAGAGCGTACGAGGTCAAAGGTCATCTGGGGTCAACTTTTTGAAGTTGGTCGGATCGTGCTTAAATTCGGTGATCACAATGCTCGATGCGAGGCGAGCGTGGCAAAATAAAAGGGTTAGCGTTTGTCGGGTCTTCCGGGGTCAAAGGTCATCTAGGGGTCGAATTTTCAAAGTTTGTCCGATCGGGCTTAAACTCGGTGACGGGAAGCCCGAATACGAGTCGAGCGTGGAAAAAATAAAACGGCTTTGCTTTTCTTGGGTCGTCCGGGGTCAAAGGTCGTCTAAGGGTCGAATTTTCAAAGTTTGTCCGATCAGGCTTAAACTCGGGGACGGGAAGCCCGAATGCGAGTCGAGCGTGGAAAAAATAGAGCATACGAGGTCAAAGGTCATCTAGGGGTCAACTTTTTGAAGTTGGTCGGATCGTGCTTAAACTCGGTGATCACAATGCTCGATGCGAGGCGAGCGTGGCAAAAATAAAATGGCTTTGCTTTTCTTGGGTCGTCCGGAGTCAAAGGTCGTCTAAGGGTCGAATTTTCAACGTTTGTCCGATCGGGCTTTATGCATGCGTTCTACAAACCACCAAACCCGAGAACCGACAAACCCGGGTGACCGCCCAAACCCGAGAACCGACAAACCCCGGGTGACCGCCTAGTGACATCATAATTCAGCAAGAACAAGTCCAGTAGAAAAACTTTATTTACTTTTCGGTAATGGAATTACATCTAAATCAGACCAAAATAGGAAATGTTCTCTTGGAAATACCATATCCCTTGGTGAAAATTGCCCTTGATATAAAGTAACTTGTCAGTAAGTAAGATGTCACAAGCTTTCATTTGATATATAACTATCACTAGAATGACATGCACCTTTAACAATTATGACCAATCTACTAAGGGCGTGTTCACACTATAGCTTTTTCCTCAACCCGGGTCGGACCCGGGTCGAACCCGGATTGATCGATAATTCATTTTCTGTTCACACTAGAGCGCTATGTATGTCAAACTCTGTTTGTTGCAAGTGTTGGCCGTGGGTTTTTTTTGGGTTTTTTAACTGGATATTTAAGCTTTATCTCAAACTGTTTTTAAGCTAAAAAGTTTATGAAATACGTATGTAGGGATTCTGTACGCCGGTCTGAAACAAAATATCTGGTGCAGAACATGACATGCAATCTATATTCTAAAACACTGGCAAATCCAAAGAAAGATTTGGGTTCCAGACTTGTTGTTATGTGTTTCAGTATTTGTGAATTTTTTCTTGAGTGCTTTTTTTTATTTTGACATTGCTCAATGTTGCTCAATGTTACGGTGAAAACCCATTGCCTCCATCTGGCGTGATATATTGGCGTAAATATCCTTATTGTGGATCATTGAGTTCAAACTAATTTGCACGGTCTCATCCGCCCAGAGTTCCCTCATGGCATCCGTTTCAATTTGACTCCATTTATTTGCCTTTTTGACAAATTTGATAAAGATTTCAACCAGAACCAAAGGCAGACGAGAGCGCGCGAAGCAAAGCTGAAAACTGACGTAATCAACTACGGTCAGAGGTTAGTAGTCAGGTTTGCAACCCGGGTGGAACAGCGATTTCTGTTCACACTACAGTCGACCCGGGTTGAACCCGGGTTGAACCCGGGTTCTACCCTTCACTTTCGCAGGGTTGTAATTTTCGACCCGGGTCGGTTTTTTGAGCCTATTTTTCTGTTCACACTAGACTTCAACCCGGGTTCGACCCGGGTCCGACCCGGGTCGTGGAGAAAACTAGCTATAGTGTGAACACGCCCTTAGTCGTCTAGAAATCGGTTTGGGCCACTTTCAGCATATATATATAGCATACAATCTTGTTTGTAGAAGTTAAAGGTATCATGCAAGGAACATTAAGAGAACTACATAATTCTTTTTAAAATAGTTTTATTTCATTTCAATAAATAAATAATAAAATTAATTAATAAATAAATTACATCTCGATAAATCTTATTTGGTCCATAAATGAAGTAGCTCATTATTCCTCCTGTGCTTCATCCTGAAACCACCATTGGAGCCATTCTGGTTCAACGGGTATCTTGCAACTCACGTACCACCGTGTTATATTGATCGCGTTATATTAAGCATTCATGTTCCCATCTTTGAAGATAGGTGCAATCAAAGTCCCATCGCCAAAGATCCCTGCCCAAACAAGGAGTTTCTGTCTATTATGTAGGCGGTCATAAGTGAAGTCTACAGGAGGGTTAAATTCCTGTGCGCACAGTGAGACTGACGAGACTGACGTTCATTCTGCTATCCATAGGAAAGATTGACCCAGATGATTTCATGACTACCTTAAACAATTGGGTGTGGACCCTCAGCATAGCCTCCGTAAAACTGCTGTAACTCCTTCATTATTCATTTAATATATATAAAAGGTATACATTTTCTTGAAGAAAAGTGTTCAATGAATCCAACCATGAACATGAAATCGACCATTTTGAAAAAATGATAAAAAACACGGTTTTTTTACCCATTTTAGGTTTTCCAAAGAAAACTCAAAATAGATTTTGTCAAATTTTGTCATACTAGTTTTATTATAATCCTAATAAAATTCCCTAGGACACCGACACGACGTCAATATTGGAAAGAGGCGATTGCCCCCCCCCCCCCCCCCCTCCCCCTCTGGTTACACCACTGATATTGCTTTCATAGCCTTTAACATTGTACAATATTTCCTGAGGGTGAAGTGCTGGTAACCTCTCCCCTCAGCGTCTTTTCACACTGTGTTTCTATTTCCATGGTAATGTGCAACAACTGATATATTTGCAATTTGGATAAATGTTTATCAACGTCATGTGCATTATAATATGAAAAATTATAATTATATGTATTTTTTTTCATATACAGGGTAAAACATAAATAGTAATACAATTTTGAAAAAATGTTAAAAATAATTCCGAAGTAAATTCTGTATTAATTTTAAAAAACATACAAAGGAAAAATTGTCAGCTTCTTAATAAGGTTTGTTTCATGATAAAAGATGATCAATTGGCTAAAGTAGTCGTGAAATCATCTGGGCCCGTTTGGCTAAATCACTGGGGAGATGAATTGCAGACGATCCAAGGACACTCCAATATATGCACAGTGGACAGGGGTCGCATTCTGACGCGTCTTCGCGTCCTAGACCTCTCATTTTCTAATAGTGACGCGTCAGGTTTCAAATTGGAAAGACTTGGGGGTCCCGAACAAAATTGAAGGGACCCCTTAAATTTGGCGATGCGGCAGGCGAGTCTGTGTTTTTTGCGTCTGTCTTTAAGTGGAGACCATTTGAGTGTTTCTAAGACTTTGATGATGCTTGTGTCTTCCCCGTAGGTATTTGTGACGAATCTTGCTGCGCGCCGTTGAACTTTTTCAATGTCTTCAATGCTCTTTTTGGTATGAGGATCCCATGCAGCAGTAGCATAGTCCCGGTGTGGGCGTACAAGAGTGTGCTACAACTTCTCTTTGATTGAGGGGGTGGTATGATAGAAGTTGCGTTTGACGAAGTTGAGCACTCGCGTTGCCTTTGCAGTTGCATTCTCAGTTTGGCGATTTATCTCTCTGCAGGTAGATACCGAGGTACTTTGTGTGGTTCGTCTCTTCGAGAGTTGTACGTCGAGCATTTTGTACTGTAATACAATTTTGAAAAAATGTTAAAAATAATTCCGAAGTAATTTCTGTATTAATTTTAAAAAACATACAAAGGAAAAATTGTCAGCTTCTTAATAAGGTTTGTTTCATGATAAGAGATGGTCAGGAAGCAGAGATATGATCAATTGGCTAAAGTAGTCGTGAAATCATCTGGGCCCGTTTGGCTAAATCACTGGGGAGATGAATTGCAGACGATCCAAGGACACTCCAATATATGCACAGTGGACAGGGGTCGCATTCTGACGCGTCTGCGCGTCCTAGACCTCTCACTTTCTAATAGTGACGCGTCAGGTTTCAAATTGGAAAGACTTGGGGGTCCCGAACAAAATTGAGGGGACCCCTTAAATTTGACGATGTATGGAAATGGAAACCTTAAGAAATTCTGTAAATTACATATCCATCCTTTCCTCACAATATAAATTCATTAAAACTGCCCATAAAAAAGTAAAATTGTCAAATACCCAAAACTTCAGGACCCCTCAATTTCTTGGGGGGACTCCTTAAATTTGTTTTTGGAAGTCCTACGGGGTCCTGAAAAATGTCATGGGACCTCTCACATTTTTGATCCAGTGCTATCCCTGACAGTGGATAGAGCTAGCTGGGTGCAATAGGAAAGATGTATGCATAATATTTTCATTGGAGACGAAACAATCTTTCCAATGGATAGCAGATTGAACACCAGTCTCAACAGCCATGCGTCAAGGAACCTCCTCTAGACTTATGACCGCCCAAACTCAAACAGAAACGGCTTTTTCGGGCAAGAATCTTTAGTCATGTTGGTGATGGGACTCTTTTATGGGCATATCTTCATAGATGGGAACATGACTGCTTAACGCTACTTTGATCTGTTTAACAACACTGTGATACCTGAGTTGTTAGCACATGTTGAACCAGATTGGCTCCATATCTCGTCTATGGTGGTTTCAGGATGAGTCAGGAGTAATAATGAACAATTTCATTTATTGACTCAGAGAAATTTTTGAAGATATTATTATTTATTAATTAAATTGTAGGAATTTATTTATTGAAATGAAATGAAACTATATGAAAAAGAATTATGTTGTTATCTTAATGATCCTTGCATGATACCCTAACCATTTAATTTTAACAAACAATATTGCTTTCTTTGCTGAAAGTGGCCAAACCCGATTGCTAGACGGCTTAGTAGATTGGTCATAATTTTTAAACGAAAACAGTTAAAAAGACCAACTAAAATTCTTCTGGTAGTCAATACATCACTTATCACAAAGTGTTCACGATTTTGACATTGCATGATTTTAATATTGGGTTAAAAATGAAATTGCCATTGTATAACTTAGGGAGCAGTTCCATTTGTACGCGATGAAAATTGCGAGAATGTTCCGGGCCCCGATGAGTTTTTTATCAGGCCCCGATGAGATTTATATCGCGTACAGTTGCGAGTAGCAAAGGATTATTTATCGAGTAGCGTATTACCGCTTGTTTAAATATAACGAAAGATAAGTGGTCGGTATGTAAATACAGCTTCGGGTTATTTATTCTAGTTGTAAGGTACAAATTCAGCATTTCATGTTTTTAGAGATAATGTTATTGATTATGGATGTTTAACGTAAATTGTATTATCCTCGTGTATTTGCTAAACAATGTCCCGCTCTATTTGCTTAACATACCCCAGGGTATGGCAGAGGCCTCGTATCGGGCCCCGATGTCTATTTTATCGGGGCCTGATGACTATTTTATCGCGTATCAACTTGAAAAACATCGGGTCCAAAACATATCAGGCCCCGATACAGTCGCGATAAATTTATCGCGTATAAATGGAACTGCTCCCTTATGTTTCACAGGTGTTACTTGTTCATCTTTTAACTACATGTAGTAGTTTTAGCATTGGTTTCAATTTAATGCTATAATCTATCTGTAATGTGTTTTTTATCAATTTGTCATAGTTGTTCATCTTTTAACCATGTTTAACTTGAACCTTGTGTCATAGGTGTCAATGTTATGCAGTATTTTAACTTTGTTATTTTATATTATGTACTATGCCATTAAGCATACATATCGATGTATAATTTGCTTTCTCATGGTTTGTGTAAAACGCCTATAGAAGCTTTTTGTGTTATGCGCTATACAAGTTTATTATTATTATTATTGATGAACAATACCTGAGACTAATATAACTAGTCTCAGACAATACACATCCGCAATGACTGAGCAATCAGTTCGGTACGATAACTTGTGTATGAAGCTTTCCTTTTTGGGAAGTATTGTTACCCATAATCCCTTGCAAAAATATATTCTCTAGTAATCATGGTAATCATACCAAAAATACCAATTTTTAAATTGGTATTTTTAAATAATTAAAATTATTTAAACCAAATATGATGGAACTATAAAACATTTACGATCAGTAAATGAGTTAAAATAGTAAATGAACTGTTAGGCCTAAGTCATAATACATTTTATTTTATTGTAATTAAGAAGTGGGGCTAATTAGCTCATTAAATATTCAAACTCTTTTATCTAAAAAAATAGTACGCAAAAGGTTGTTTTTCCTCGACATATTTTTGCATAATTGTATGATCTTCCATATTACCAAGTTAGAGCAAGTCGCAAATTAAAATAAAGAAACAATATTCATTTATCGTTTGCAGTATACTTCGTAAAACATCACTTCAATATCATAAATTAAAAATGAGCCGCTGAACGATGAGAATGACACTAACATATTACATTGTATTATACAAAATGTTTCACTATTTTGAAATAGGGCTGTGTAGTCTAACTTATCATGTTTATATCTAATTGATATGATATTTCTCTTGTGTTAAGAGGGTTCATTTAATGAAATAGCCAAAATTATCGCATTGCATTATGGGTATTACCCAAAAAGGAAATCTTCCTGAACAAGTTATCGTACCGAACTGGTGAAGACAAATACACGATTCATACACACAGAAAACACTATGTAAAAAAAATACACAAATTATGTAAAAAATACACAATCTGTGTAAAAATAGAACTCCATAATACTATGTAAACAGTTGTGTTAAGCTTTTGCATAGGAATTTACACAAGCTCGGGTATATATTACATGTTTTATGTAAATTCTTATATAATAATTATGGAGTTCTATACATGTATTTACATAATTTTTTACATAGTGTTTTCTGTGTGTATCATTTGCAATTTACAAAATTAGAGCTCTAATTTTGTGCATTTTGTTATCTGGTAATGATAGTAGCATGTTTTAGTAATTACAATTTTGTATTTTCGGCATCAGAGTTTGTAAACGCGTTCTGATCTGGCTTATTTAGAGCTGATAGGCAGTAAATAACTCCGTACAAAACATGGAACAAAATCTCCACAAATGTGGTTGAATTCAACGTCATATTGTTTTTGGGGCGCCCGCTAGGGCGGTGCCTCCTTATAAAGCTATAGTTCGACCTTGGATCTTGGATCTTGGATGGTGTTAACCTCCAAATACTCGTACAGAGATTTGACTGGAGGTGCGACGTAGGGGATGGTTAATTGGTGGGACGGAGAGGGCGGGATGGAAAGGACAGTTCTAAACTTGGACGGATCAGTGTTTTCGACCATTTCGGGTGAGAATTTGTTCCAGTCTTCGATGGTCCTCATGAAGAATGAGTTGGCATATGTGTCAGTTCTTGGGTGCTTTTGTTGGAATTGCTGCGTGTGGCCTCGCCTGTTTCTTGATGTCTTCGGTGATGTGGTGAAGTCTTCGTGATTTATATCTATCTGTCCGTTGATCATTTTATGAAGGCAGACGATTCTGTGGTTTTTGCGTCTGTCTTTAAGTGGAGACCATTTGAGCGTGTCTAGGACTTTGATGATGCTTGTGTCTTCCCCGTAGGTATTTGTGACGAATCTTACTGCGCGCCGTTTAACTTTTTCAATGTCTTCAATGTTCTTTTTGGTATGAGGATCCCATGCAGCAGTGGCATAGTCCAGGTGTGGGCGTACAAGAGTGTGGTACAACTTCTCTATGATTGAGGGGGTGGTATGATGTTGCGTTTGACGAAGTTGAGCACTCGCGTTGCCTTTGCAGTTGCATTCTCAGTTTGGCGATTTATCTCTCTGCAGGTAGATACCGAGGTACTTTGTGTGGTTCGTCTCTTCGAGAGTTGTGTCGAGCATTTTGTACTGTGTAGCTTTTGGATATCTGTCCCTGGTGACTCGCATGGTGTTGCATTTGGATGGGTTGAACTTCATGCCCCATTTATGTGACCATTCAACCATTTGGTCAAGGTCCTTTTGAAGTTGTAATTCGTCTTCAGGCGGGTTGACCGTGTTGTAGACAAGGCAATCGTCGGCGAATAGTCTGGTACAGCTCTTGACGTTTTCATGGATGTCGTTTATTAGGATAAGGAAGAGATGAGGTCCTAACACCGTTCCTTGTGGGGCACCGCTGAGAACAGGCTTCCAGTCGGATGACTCGCCATTTACCATATCTCTTTGTTGTCGCTTTGTCAGGAAAGAGCGAATCCATTTGAGCGGTTTGTTCCTGATGCCGAGAAGTCGAGCTTAAGTAAAAGGCGTTCGTGTGGCATGACGTCAAAAGCCTTCGAAAAGTCGAGAACTGCTATGTCTGTTGTAGTTTTATTGTCAAGGTTGAGTGAGAGGTCGTGTGCCGTGATAATTAGCGGTGATTCGCAAGATCTGGCCTGTTGGTTGTCTGCCAAAATATTGTGCTTTGTCAGATGACGCATGATCTGGCTGTCTATGATATGCTCAAGCAGTTTGCAGCAATTACTTGTCAACGGCACCGGCCTGTAGTTAGCAGGACTCTTATTAGCTCCTTTTTTGTAGATTGGACTAATGTTGGCTTTTCATCAATCCAGTGGCAGGTCGCTGGAGGATTGGTGCTAATTCTTTCGCTGCTAATTAAAGAATTTGATTCGGTATGTTGTCTGGTCCAACTGCCTTGGATGTATTTATGTTCATCAAGAGCTTCTCGACGCCTTCAGTGGTGATGTCGAAGTCGGGCATTCTTGGAAATTTACCCTGTTGTAGTTTTGGCATCGACTCCAGGTCAGCATTCTCTCTGGTGAAGACGCTCTGAAATTGGTCAGCTAGAGCCTGAGCTTTACCTTTGTCATTTGAGATGAGCAATTGCCATTTACTTTTAAGGGTTTTACGCCGGTGTTGTCCTTCCTCCGTGACTTCACGTATCGCCAGAAATCCTGTGGTTTATCCGATTCGATGGAGTCTGTGGGCTAGGCGAATAGTTTTGTCAATCACTTTTCTGGCACTGCAGAATTTAGTCCACGCAGTTTTCTTCCCAGATTTGTTTGCTTTTATGTAGAGCTTTTCCTTCTTACTACAAAGGCGTTTGAGTTTGTGCGTGAACCATGGCGCTTTCATTCTCCCTTTGAAGAGTTTGTCAGGTACTAAGTCGGTGACAACCTTTTTTTAGTTCATCCCTGAACCACAGCTAGTTTTTCTCGACAGACATGTT
The DNA here is from genome assembly GCA_035610835.1 of Ophiura sarsii. Lineage (NCBI taxonomy): Eukaryota > Metazoa > Echinodermata > Ophiuroidea > Amphilepidida > Ophiuridae > Ophiura > Ophiura sarsii. The sequence continues at coordinate 59,422,093 of CM069444.1, forward strand.
ATTGGGATCACGGGCAAAGAAGTCTTTCTCTAAACAGGCGGCTTTTTCCTTAATTTTGTCATCATCTGCTTTTCGCCAGAGAGGGACGTTGCGTGGAGGTTTCCTCCGGATCCATGTTTTTGTTGAGACATTTGCTTGAACTTATGCAGTGGTCACTCATGCCTTCGTATGGACGTACGTTGCTGGTAAGAGATGGATGAGTGGTAAAGAGAAGATCAAGGGTGTTTTCTGTACCGTTAGTGTCACGTCTCGTCGGGAAGGTCACCATTTGTGTAAGGAAGTTGTCATTTGCAGCTTGAAGAAGAGTGTTTTGTAGTACACCTTTAGGTACGATGTCTTCTGGTTTCGACCAATTTAAACCTGGTACATTGAAGTCATCGCCAAGGATGAAGAAGGGTGATTTGGACTCACTTTTTCGGTACTTTAACTGAATTTCTAATGTAGCTAAAGAGTCATTAATATTCCGTACTAAAGATTTAGGCGTTTGTTTCGATAATCACCAAAACCTTACCTAGTCCCGGTCACTCTAACCAACACCCTTGACCATGATATTTCTTTTAACCATGACGCGTGCTCATTTCATATTTTCATTATGAAAAGATAAAAATGAAAAGGCAGTTAAGCTCATACTGAAAATCTAATAGCAAGGCAAAAATCTATATTTGCTTATGTTTGTATATAATGCAAAACTTTACTTCTCTAATAAGAATCATTCATGCTACCGACGCCGGCCATATTCCTACCTGTATGTATTGCTTTGCTTTCCTTCCACGTGTCGAGGCTATACCATAATTTTTTATGTAGGCCTACTCCTATTTTTTTTAAATTTGTATACCAAAACACTTCCCACAGTCCAACACCTTTCCATTTCTTTAATTAATCACTGCTCATCTGCTACAAAAACAACAGCCATATTATGTATATACCCCGGTAATCCCTTCAAGGCTATACTGTTATTATTTATTTGAGCGCCCCTTCCTTTTAAAGGAATTATTATTTTAAAAAATGCAGCAAGTGTTGTTCACACAAAAATTAATCTAGTATTTAGTACATGTCTACTATTAAGCAAAAAGCGCAATAAATAAAATTGAAATCTCTTTTGAACTATATTTACATCAAAGTATTGTTGTTGTTATTGTTGTTGTAGATCACTCTTCATATTCACCATGTATGGACCCAGAAGCCAATTCTATCCATCCGGACGCCGTTATGTTGATCCACTTAATCACAGTCACGGTAACCAGTTCCACTTGACCGGACAGCGCGAAACGATCAAGAAAGTACTTCTATTCGTATTGCTTGTATACGTGTGCACTCTTCTGATATTTGTCAATTATACAGACCGAATTGATAATAGATATCACATGTACACTGCGATTCAGAATGTGGTCGTAAGAATCAGTCCGGTATTGTCGGTGAATGGAAATCTTCTAAACGACCCTGAAACCCTGAAGATTCAGACCAGATCTGACTTGAGAACGTCGAGTAATTCCGGACAATTTTCAAATGGAACATTTAGTGTCAAACCTACTCGAAATACAGAGTTTAAAAATAGTACTCTTGTTACACACAAAGGAAAGCAGTATAACCAAACCTATAAGCTTGATCCTCTGACACAAACAAATCATCAAGCAAATGTTAAAATTAATCCTAATGTCACCATGGTAACACACAATGAGACAGTGCGAAATATTCCTCAGCCAAAACCTGCAGTGCGACAAATAGATCCTGTCGTATTGCAAGGTATAGTTAGCAAAGCAAAGCCACCACATGATAAGAAGGTGAATCCTCATGATTACAATCTAGTGATCAATGAACCCACTGCATGTGAGCATGCTAATGGATCCAGCAGAGACGTCTTTCTGCTGGTTCTCGTCGATAGCATCCATGTCCATTTTGATCGGAGGAGTGCCATTCGGAACACGTACGGTAGTGCGGAAACTGTGCACGGTAAACGTGTGGTGACATTGTTCACGTTGGCGAAGAACAACGACACCGGATTGAACAAGAAACTGGAAGAGGAGAGCCGCCAACATCACGATATTCTACTGGAAGACTTCGTAGATACGTATAAGAATCTCACCCTCAAATCTATCATGGCGATGAAATACGCCGCCATATACTGCGAGAAGGCCAAGTTTGTCATGAAAACTGACGATGATATGTATATAAATTGCAATAGTTTAGTCGAGCACTTAGCCAGACCTTCAACTCCTACTCAGAATCACTTCACTGGTCTTATCCTTAAAGGTGGACCTATAAGAGACCCTAAGAGTAAATGGTATATGCCCCATGAGTTGTATCCGGAGAAGCGGTATCCGCCTTTCTGCTCGGGAGGAGGCTATGTCATGTCAGGTGACGTGGCGCTCAAAGTGTATGCAATATCAGAGTACATCGGATTCTTACATCTAGAAGATGTTTTTACCGGAATATGTCTCGACAAATTTGGCATTGTACCCGTCACGAATAAAGAATTCCATAATTATAAAGTTCAGTATGAATATTGCCGCTTCAAGCGGATCTTTACTAATCACGCCGTCGGACCAGCTGAAATGAATAAGATCTGGAAGGACCAAAATGTAAAAAGAAATGTTACATGCTAAGTAAGGTCAACGATGAAAACAAACATGTTTTAAAGGCAATCGGACCTCTCAGATAGGGTCCGGTAGGTTGGGATTTTTCCGTTCAAAATCACCGTAAAATATCAACAAAAATCTGTACAAATTTTGCTGTTTTTGACAAGCCAAACACGATATTTGGGTTGGTATTCGTTTTCAAATGAAAGGGTTTTGACCAATTTCCAAAATAAATGGGTCGGTAAAGTTTACTATGATAATGCAATGTTATTATTTATTAAATAAATTTCAACTTACGTAGTGAAATGCACACCCAGCATCTTGACTATGCTATCAAGCATCAATCTGAGCTTTTAAGTGAAATTAAGAAAACTCACCTGTTGTCATACAAACTGACAACACCCTAATACAATTTAACAAAATTGCCATTTTGATGAAATCCTCCGATGTTTGAGGATGAAATATTACTATGTGAGTATTCACTTATTGGATCGATATACTAAATGAGCAAATTTATAACGTAAAGATAATCAACAACATAGCCTAAATCCAAAATGTCATACACTTCCTCCGACATCACCTTCATGCCAAATAAGCAAATAACGGCACTTCCAGGTTGAGATTTGCCGCGAAAGGCTGCATGTAAAACGATGGCATAACTTCCGAATTCAGCACCTAGTTTCGATATGATCATATCGAAACTTAGAAAATCATGGAATTTTATATGATCAACGGCGAATGTTGGTAAACTGTTTCAGATTGTAGTTAGTATATGCCTAATTATTACTTTGATGCAAAAAGACTGATTTCCAGGATAATTGAGGGCGCACTCCCATACGTATCTCTCAATGCCCCTTTAACAAACATTTGACACGAAATGTACTATGTCTACATACTGGCGCGCCCAAACTGAATTATGGAAATAATACGTTAGAATTAATCATTTAAAATCTCAACATTTTCTCGCATACTTGTACATGTATAATGTGCGAAGGTTTATTGGTATCATTTCGTGCCGCGCCTTCGTCTCGCGTATCGCGGCACGAAATCTCGTATCGCGTGTTTCGTATCGCGACCCGAAATTTCGCGTAAGAGATTTATACCGCGATATCTCGGGCCGCGATACGAACACGCGACACGAGATTTCGGGCCGCGATACGAGATTTCGGGCCGCGATACGAAATACGCGACACGAGATTTCGGGCCGCGACACGAAATGCGCGACACGAAATGATACCAATAAAGCTTCGCAATAATGCTATAGAACTATAATTTGTTTATAAAGTGTACCCTTCATAACTTTTTTTACTTCAACGAGGACTTTTCAAGAACGACACTTACACATTGAATAATTATAGGTCCAATCAATGCGTATTTGTTGTTTCGAGATTTCCCAATTAAAATTGGGACAAATCAATGCACGTCCGCTAATGTTGATGTGTAAGTTATGGCGCGACCCCGTATGTGAGTAGGCCTACAAAAATGTGAGCATTTCAATTTCAACATTTGCGCAAAGGCATTGATTTTTCTAATTTTCCGAGAACAACACATGCATGGTTTTGACCTAATTCATACAAGTCATTACAAATCACAATTGAAAAATGTTAGTCTGCGAGCAAGTTACGCTCTGCGCACTGCAAGGTTATTGGGCCCTTTTCACGGGATGTTGCTGCTTCATGCGAAGATGTCCATCTATTTCATTCACTGTTGTTTGAATTATTAGTTTCTGACTACCCCTCATATCAAATAATTGTTACTTTATGACTGTATGAATGGTATAGGGGAATATGGGGCACTGGTCCTAGGGGCAAGTGGACCGAAATGAAGGATTTTGTAATTGTATGGGCACACTGCTTTCTTTTGAACAGTACGGCTTTTGTTGAAACTTGACGACGGTGCCTTCTTATAAAGCTATAGTTCGACCTTTATGAAAACAGTATCTTCTTACACTGTATACCTCTCACCAGGAAAGGTGACCGCATGTCACAATGCGCAAAAAAACTTTAGCGCATGCAAATCAGAAACGATTTCTTGACCTTTTTGCAATTAAAAGTGATCATTTTGTGCAGACAGTAATGAATAGGGACATATAGGCTACTAAAAGCTGCCGTATATAGACATGGTAAAACTGATTGACAACATGTCGCTGTAGTAATTTGATATTGATAATCTTATCATCAAATACTAAGCATGGCAGCTATTTCACATTTTTCTTTAAAGTGTCTTTTATCAATGATGTTTGTTTAAAATAAAACCGATGTTTACATTTAACAATTATAATTCCGAAAGAAGATTTTAACGATATCCCACAATGCATTACAGGAGCACCAGCCAACTAGAGTTTTTTCCCACGATGCACTTGTGCTCTTAAGTTTTAGAAATAAGAATAAGGAATAAACATCGAAGGTATATAGCTGAACTCATGTTGTAATTGCAATGAAGATCCACGATGATACGATGATATGATTATGATCTCTCTACAATAATCCAAAAAAATCCCTTTTTAGCTTCCGGTAGACGTTATTCATAATTGGCGCATTTACGTCAAAAGAGGGCCGTGCTATCCAACTGAGCATGCACAGAGCAATTAGTTCTCCGAAAACGAGGCTAACGATGCAGCCAAGACGAGAATGATGTAGTTTTTCAATGTGGTGAAGTTTGCACTAATCACAAAAATGCTTCATACTTCTGAGCTGTTCAATATTTGACCTTATTACATTCGTGAAATAAACTTGAACGTATAAACTGTATATTCTTTTAATTTGAAATGAAATGTTTGCTGGTAACCGACACTATCTAGGAAAATGTAGAAGTTCACAGTTCATTACATTGCAGTAAAAGTACGAGATTGTACTGTTTATAGAGTATCTCTCCCTCTTTAGACATTAAATCGCCAATTATGAATAACGTCTATAAAAGACAAATAAAAAAGAACATTATTCTGATTTGTATTTTAATGCATTTTTAACTTCAATGAACATCTTGACATTTTGAAAATGGAATTATATGGCAATAGCATAATGTGAATAGTGCTAAAACAAATCCCGAATAACTTGATATCGAATATTTTTAACCTGGTGGTATATTATTTTTTTAACAATTTTATATTTATATTATTTACAATCACAAAACTAAAGAATCTACGTTCTCTGGACTCTGTTTAATTTTGTTTTGTCCAATGAATTCATGTAATCCTCAACATGCAAATATAATTTCAGGGCATTGTGATGTACTTATTGAACAAAATTATGAAAGACTCAAGACTCCAAAATAACTCTGAATTTAATTTGAAATTTACTTCTGTGCATTCAATGGGCAAGATGGACGCAAAACGCTTGACAATTTGGACTCACTTTGTTGGTACTTTCACTGAATTTCAAATGTAGCTAAAGAGTAATTAATATTCAGTACAAAAGATTTAAGCGGGTTTTTTCGATAATCACCAAAACCTCACCTAGTCCAGGTCACTCTAACCAACACCCTTGATCATGATATTTCTTTTAACCATGCCGTGTGCTCATTTCATATTTTCATTATTCATTATTCTTCTTCTCAAGATGGGTATATTTTGTCGGCGTCTAATCTTCGGTTGTAAAATGAATTCATATTACAATAAAATAAAGACATTTTGTGTTTGGAAGTGATGTAAAACCCGGGGGAATATTTGGTAATTGTGAGAAGACCATATAAATACGAAATTAAGTTGAAAACTGAAACTATATTTTCATTTTAAAGGACCCGACGTGTGAAAAAGTTGAAAGTTTAAATTCTTGATTTTCCCCAAATACACCTACTTGAAACTCATCTGGCTCAGATATGTAGCCATGTTAAATACATCAACAATCAAGAGATCTATATTTGCTTATGTATGTATATAATGCAAAACTTTACTTCTCTATAAGAATCGTTCATGCTACCGACGCCGGCCATATTCCTACCTGTATGTATTGCTTTGCTTTCCTTCCACGTGTCGAGGCTATACCATAATTTTGTATGTAGGCCTACTCCTATTTTTTTTAAATTTGTATACCAAAACACTTCCCACAGTCCAACACCTTTCCATTTCTTAATCACTGCTCATCTGCTACAAAAACAACAGCCATATTATGTATATACCCCGGTAATCCCTTCAAGGCTATACTGTTATTATTTATTTGAGCGCCCCTTTCCTTTTAAAGGAATTATTATTAAAAAGATGCAACAAGTGTTGTTCACACAAAAATTAATCTTTGATGTCTACTATTAAGCAAAAAGCGCAATAAATAAAATTGAAATCTCTTTGAACTATATTTACATCAAAGTATTGTTGTTGTTATTATTGTTGTAGATCACTCTTCATATTCACCATGTATGGACCCAGAAGCCAATTCTATCCATCCGGACGCCGTTATGTTGATCCACTTAACCACAGTCACGGTAACCAGTTTCACTTGACCGGACAGCGCGAAACGATCAAGAAAGTACTTCTATTCGTATTGCTTGTATACGTGGGCACTCTTCTGATATTTGTTAATTATACAGACCGAATTGATAATAGATATCACATGTACACTGCGATTCAGAATGTGGTCAAAAGAAACAGTCCGGTATTGTCGGTGAATGGAAATCTTCTTAACGACCCTGAAACCCTGAAGATTCAGACCAGATCTGACCTGAGAACGTCGAGTAATTCCGGACAATTTTCAAATGGAACATTTAGTGTCAAACCTACTCGAAATACAGAGTTTAAAAATAGTACTCTTGTTACACACAAAGGAAAGCAGTATAACCAAACCCATAAGCTTGATCCTCTGACTCAAACAAATCATCAAGCAAATGTTAAAATCGATCCTAATGTCACCATGGTAACACACAATGAGACAGTGCGAAATATTCCTCAGCCAAAACCTGCAGTGCGACAAATAGATCCTGGCGTACTGCAAGGTATAGTGAGTAAAGCAAAGCCACCACATGATAAGAAGGTGAATCCTCATGATTACAATCTAGTGATCAATGAACCCACTGCATGTGAGCATGCTAATGGATCCAGCAGAGACGTCTTTCTGCTGGTTCTCGTCGATAGCATCCATGTCCATTTTGATCGGAGGAGTGCAATTCGGAACACGTACGGTAGTGCGGAAATTGTGCACGGTAAACGTGTGGTGACATTGTTCACGTTGGCGAAGAACAACGACACCGGATTGAACAAGAAACTGGAAGAAGATAGCCGCCAACATCACGATATTCTTCTGGAAGACTTCGTAGATACGTATAAGAATCTCACGCTCAAATCTATCATGGCGATGAAATACGCCGCCATATACTGCGAGAATGCCAAGTTTGTCATGAAAACAGACGATGATATGTATATCAATTACAATAGTTTAGTCGAGCACTTATCCAACTCTTCCACTCCTACTCAGAATCACTTCACTGGACTTGTCCAAGTCAGTGCACCGGCTCAAAGAGCCCCAAATGGTAAATGGTATATGCCCCATGAGTTGTATCCGGAGAAGCGGTATCCGCCTTTCTGCTCGGGAGGAGGCTATGTCATGTCAGGTGATGTGGCGCTCAAAGTGTATGCAATATCAGAGTACATCGGACTCTTACCTCTAGAAGATGTTTTTACCGGAATATGTCTCGACAAATTTGGCATTGTACCCGTCACGAATAAAGAATTCCATAATCATAAAGTTCATTATGAATATTGCCGCTTCAAGCGGATCTTTACTAATCACGCCGTCAAACCAGCTGAAATGAATAAGATTTGGAAGGACCAAAATGTAAAAAGAAATGTTACATGCTAAGTAAAGCCACGATGAAAACAAACATGTTCTAATGGTAACCGGACCTCTCAGATAGGGTCCGGTAAGGTTCAGTCACACAGAAGACAGCTCCCGACCCAACCTCTTCCCAACTACACAAGACCATCATTTTTTTTCAAAATCGGCTGAAATCTTGTTCAAACTTGCACAATTTACATTTTGGATCCCGACCAGGGATGAGCAGGGATGATTAGTATGCGATATTCCCCGCCTTCAACAAGACAAGATATGCTGAATCGCCTACCAGTAGGCGACAGCATCATAAAATCAACAAGATCAAGCATGTTAAATCGGTGACGCCACTTGTTCAGTCCCCGATCAATCGCCGACCTTGATACGACGGCACAAGTTGTGACATATTGCGGTCAAGACTGCTCGCCGATTTGTATACATGTATGAGCAGTTGACTACAAGTCGGCGACTCATCTTCTGTAGTCGCCGATTTAACATGTCAAGTTGGCTTGCATCTTCTCTCCCGCTTGGAGCAGACTCGATTGCCGACCACTTTCCAACTACACACAACCACTCATGATGCGCGCCAACTCATCGGCTACCGCTTCCAAACCGCTCATGTGTCCATGCCGACCTTCCCGATTAAAACAACCCGCCACGATTTTTTTAGGCTGCGAGAAAAAATCGTGGCGAGTTTGTCAAATTTGCCACGTGCTCCCGACCACACAAGACTGCAGAAGACTGCACAGGACAGTCCTATACCTTGCCGAAACTACACGTGCAAAAAAAGAAAACTGCTCACGATTTTCGAATAATGGCCAATCGTGACCAGTCTTGAGCAGTCTGGAAGTGGTTTTCTAGCAAATAATCGGCTGTGTGACTCAACCTGTAGGTTGGGCTTTTTCCGTTCAAAATCCCCGTAAAATATCAACAAAAATCTGTACAAATGTTGCCGTTTTTAACAAGCCAAACACGATATTCGGGGGGGAGGGGGTCGAAAAAATATCTCAACCGTACGTAACTTAAATGGCGATCTTGAGAGGCGGGAGGTTTTTTTTAAGTACAAAATAAAAGAATATATCCATAATAAAAAATAGGCCTTTTAGATATTTTTTTAAAATAAAAATAGTAGGAGTAGAAAATAATGATATAGTAGAAAACATTCTGGGAAAGGTGGGATAGCGATAGCTATCTTATCATTGTTCTATAGTAAATCCTGACTCGACAACGTTGACCGCAACCAGCTGGGAGCTTCGACATTAGGTGGCGCGACGCTTTGGACATTTTGTACCACAAGGCCGTCCTATAGCATACAAACTAAAAGCTTATAAGACGTCGAAAGCCAGACTATGATTTACTTTAAAATACTTACCATGAACAGAAATCAGTGGCGTAACCAGAGAGGAGTGGGAGGGGGCGAACCCGGGGCGAATCGCCCTGACTGTCGTGTCGATTGAGATTGGCACTGATTTGACAAGAGGAATCATGGAATTAATATGATGGTCGAAAGTACACAAATGGAAATGTTTCGCGCGCTACGCGCACATGTCTCCAAAATGCAATATTTTTGGGTATAAGCTTGTTTAGAGCCAAAATGTACCTCAATCTTAGCAAACATTAGGGGAATTTCGAAAATGTTCCCGCTACGCGAAAATTTCTTTTGTTACAATAATCTTTCATTTCTGCCCCCCCCCCCTATGAAATACCTAGCTACGCCACTGAAAACAATGTTTCACTATGTACACGAAGCAATATTGCTTCTGTGTTTTTAAAACAATCCATGGCTCAAGTTCCTAGTGTTTTTGTTTATCATTTCTGTATTCAAAAGTATCTAATACATGTGCCATTTGTTTCAAAATATCTTGAGATAATTTTTGATAATTATTTCTCATCAAAGAAAATGATAATTTTTACCAAAGAAAAGAACGGCAGAATCATCAAATCAACACCAGAGATATACAATAAATATTATCAAAGAAGTGTATTTTCTCTATTGTGTACCGTACAGTTTCTTATGTTGTATACGGCAATTCGTCTTTAATACAATGGTTTTTAATCAAACATGAGGATATATCAAGCCATGAAAATTTCGCCATTTATTGCGTACCTAACTCGAGGAGGGAGGGGAGTAAAAAGTTACGTACGCTCTGTACGTAAGTGAAAATGGCGATAATTGTGGACGACCCCTACTTCTCTATGTTTTTTATGCTGAATTAGATTCAAGGAATATGTTTATATCATGTAATTTTTTAGGTCTTTTGTAAAATGTTCAAATGACTTTTATCACGGCCTCAGTACGTATAAACAGCTGTTTTATGATGACCTGTGTATCGTGATTAAATAAAGATTATGTATATATGTTTGTAAATGAAACCCTATTTATTCTCAACTCTTATACCATGAAGATATACAGAATCAAGCCTCAGCCGACTTTAAAGGGGCATTGAGAGATGTATCGATATACTAAATGAGCAAATAACGTAAAGATAATCATCAACATAGCCTAAATCCAAAATGTCATACAATTCCTCCGACATCACCTTCATGCCAAATAAGCAAATAACGGCACTTCCAGGTTGAGATTTGCCGCGAAAGGCTGCATGTAAAACGATGGCATAACTTCCGATTTCAGCACCTAGTTTCGATATGATCATATCGAAACTAAGAAAATCATGGAATTTTATATGATCAACGGCGAATGTTGGTAAACTGTTTCAGATGGTAGTTAGTATATGCCTAAGTATTACTTTTATGCAAAAAACTGATTTCCAGGATAATTGAGGGCGCACTCCCATACGTATCTCTCAATGCCCCTTTAACAACATTTGACACGAAATGTACTATGTCTACATACTGGCGCGCCCAAACTGAATTATGGAAATAATACGTTAGAATTAATAATTTAAAATCTCAACATTTTTCTCGCATACTTGTACATGTATAATGCTATAGAACTATAATTTATTTATAAAGGGTACCCTTCATAACTTTTTCTTTTCTTCAACGAGGACTTTTCAAGAACGACACTTACACATTGAATAATTATAGGTCCAATAAATGTGTTGTTTCAAGATTTCCCAATTAAAATTGGGAAAAATCAATGCACGTTCGCTAATGTTGATGTGTAATTAATGGCGCGACGCCGTATGTGAGTAGGCCTACGCAAATGTGAGCTTTTCAATTTCAACATTTGCGCAAAGGCATTGATTTTTCTAATTTTCCGAGAACAACACATGCATTGTTTTGACCTAATTCATACAAGTCATTACAAATCACAATTGAAAAATGTTAGTCCGCGAGCAGGTCACGCTCTGCGCACTGCAAGGTTATTGGGCCCTTTTCACGGGATGTTGCTGCTTCATGCAAGCTCCGAAGATGTCCATCTATTTCATTTCACTGTTGTTTGAATTATTATTTTCTGACTGTAACCCCTCATATCAAATAATTGTTACTTTATGACTATATGAATGGTATAATTTTTTATTTAAAAATCTTGGTGAAATATTCATAATTGTGTGATATGCGACTAAAAACCCCGGGTGTGACTGTTTATAACATTTTAATAACTGTTTACCAACATAGACTTCAATATAAAGCATTGATCTTTCATATCGTCGCTGTTCTGACATACCGGCACATGTGCCATTTTGGGCAAAATGAGTTAAGTTGCATTTTATGATCTACAAATGAAACTCTTTATTCTCCAAAAAAATTGAGACAAAAAAGGTAATTAATTAAAGAGATACCGCACTAATTAGTGTGATATGCCAGGGTTTTAACATAATACCGGCATGAAAACCTCATTTTGTATTCTGACATACCGGCACATCACAATATTCTGCCATAGACCACCGTGTAACTGCAGTTCTGACCTACCGGCATATCACTGGCATAGCCTATCACTGTAGGACGAATATGAAGGTTTTTTCTTCTTTCTGACATACCGGCACATGACTGACTTTATCATGACATAATTACTCCTAATTGCAATTTGTTGTTGTAACATGCTCATAACAAACATAAGTATATATCTATTAGTGTTCTTTGACAATGATAGTGACATTTGTTGAAATGCTCTCTAACAAGTCTTTTAAAAAAATCAAACACGATTTTCTCAAAACGCTGTTTTTCGTGATGTGTCAGAACAGCGACGATATAGTAAACAAAAAGAAGTGTTAAGCATGATTATTTGTTTCAAATATATACAGTACAATAGAGAAGCTCATCCCAACTGAAAGAGCGAAATAAACACATAACAAACCGCGCCGCTGAATGTTACAACTCGAAAAAAGCAAGGACACTCACCGGCAACCCGCGATCTCCCATAAACTAGAACAGGCGCCTAACTACTACGCTGGTTCCCTGCGCTTATGGATTCACACCACTAAATAAATAATGGAAGAGTCCACGAAAGGCCTGTTGAATTGGTTGGGATGACCCTCCTCTAAGTGAAATATATAAAAATGCTTCAAAAATAGTGTTGTTGGCCAAACTTTTGATCGGATGATTATTAAATGAAGATTATCAAACAATATCAGTGCAAATTTTCTTCTTTGACCAATTTTTTATGATTTTTTAGTCATTTTAGAGACTTCAGATAATTGATTAGAATTGCTTAGACCTAAGCTAGGCCTGGGCAATCTACAAACATGTGTATCTTTGACGGCGCATATCTCGAAAATTTTGCCTTGAACTTATATATTTTTGTTGTTTACAGGAAAGCCAAGACCATGATCTTCACACAGAATGCAAAGTTGAAGCAACCAGTTGCTTTATAAGCGAGAAAATGGCGAATAATCATGGTCCATTTTACACAGTAAGCAATGGGGAATTTATTTAGTGGTGTGTACTCTACATGAAAATCCAGTTAATTTATGAAAATCGGGATTTCGTATTGCCCACGCCTATCTCACGGGCTGTCTGGTTGCTATGGTCATACGAACCGATTAAAAAAAAGTGTTCAAATTAATAATACGCTGAATTTCTGTGGCTATTTACCATTTAATGTAAGTTTTCTATTGATTTAGGAACATTTAGTGTAGAAAGAGCAGCACAAGAAACTGCTTCATTCAGTCTATTCAGCCGTGTAAGAACGTAGGTTTAGTCAACTGTCACTGGTTACTTTTCAAAGTCAATTTACACTGATTTAAAATTGTAATTAAGCTTATTAACAGATAGATCGAACAGTGACCAAGTTGTCTGTTCACACACAGGACTGATAGGGGTATGTAAGACAACTTTCAGATGCAGGCAACTCTTAAATAAGCTTACTTTTTTACAAATCAGGTGATAATCAAAATTTAAAACATTGGATTGGAATGATACCATGTCTGCACAAAGTAAAGGTCTCCCTATTCATGTAAGTCCACCATAGCACGATCCCATATTAGATAGAGGTCAAATATTTGTTTCCACAACAACCCCCTCCCTCCCCTTCCCCGAATACACCAAGTAAACAAAGATGAAAAACCCAGCTGTTTAGTCATAGCCGTGGGTTATTATCATGATAATCAGACTTGCATTAGTCAAGGGTGCAGTGTAATAGCCAGTGCCTAGCTAGCGGGTGAAGGGGTGGGGAGAAGAGGGTGGGAGGGGATATATACTGTATACAGGGAGGAGAGAAAAGGGGTTATCTATACTATGTAAACCCTGATCATCATACCATATCTTTTCTTTTTGAAATTCCATTACAGATTGGCTAACCGTGTTACAGTAGGCCTAGGCCTAGGCCTATCCCAGGATTTGATATTTTTCAAAGTTCTTCGTTTAAGGGTTGAGATGCGTGTAAAGAAGGAGGAATTTGCCAGTTCTATGCAAATGAAGTGTCTCTGGCACCCTCTGTCATGGAGTCTTACATACAGGTAAACCCCGGATTTATTTTCTAATTTGAACTTTTCCATAATTTCATATACAACTAAATGTATCACTTGCCCCCCCCCCCCGGTTCCATCTCAGTATACACAAAAAGGAGATTATAGACGTTCTAAATTTGTAATATGTATTCATTACTATCATTACAACTGGTCAATTCATGCTACAAAGGCATTGAAAGTTCAAGAAATAAAGACAAACTGTGTGACACACTTTTACAGCGTGCACGTTATTTCACCATTGAAAAGCATGCTATCTTCAGTAGATAGCAAACATAATTTAAACAAACTTTGTCATACAAAAGCCTGTTAAAATTGATTTAAGTGGTTGCAATGCTATCAATGTGTTGCAGTATATTCAACCTAACAGAAAAAAATATAATTTCAAAAATATAAAGAGGTGAAGGATTCACACCACTAAATAAATAATGGAAGAGTCCACGAAAGGCCTGTTGAATTGGTTGGGATGACCCTCCTCTAAGTGAAATATATAAAAATGCTTCAAAAATAGTGTTGTTGGCCAAACTTTTGATCGGATGATTATTAAATGAAGATTATCAAACAATATCAGTGCAAATTTTCTTCTTTGACCAATTTTTTATGATTTTTTAGTCATTTTAGAGACTTCAGATAATTGATTAGAATTGCTTAGACCTAAGCTAGGCCTGGGCAATCTACAAACATGTGTATCTTTGACGGCGCATATCTCGAAAATTTTGCCTTGAACTTATATATTTTTGTTGTTTACAGGAAAGCCAAGACCATGATCTTCACACAGAATGCAAAGTTGAAGCAACCAGTTGCTTTATAAGCGAGAAAATGGCGAATAATCATGGTCCATTTTACACAGTAAGCAATGGGGAATTTATTTAGTGGTGTGTACTCTTATGGTCTTCCACACACACGGCCCGACACTAACCATATGGTTAGCGGAGATTTTTCCGGATCGGAGCAAAGGGCTCAGGGAACCAGTGTACCTAACTACTCGACCACCGGTACTTGCTGAATACAGAACCGTGATACGGGACCAACTGATTTAGGTAATCGGCTGATCGGGGTTCATACACAAACACTATAAAGGAACTGTAATAGGAGCCGAGGCTGCAGGGGGACTGGTAAATAACGAATTATATATATCAAATATATAGTTTTTGTGGAAAGATCGGGATTTTCTGTTGTTCTACATGCTCTCTGTATAGACCTAGCATATGCTGGTGATATCCATTTCAAATACAATCGGCCGAGTGCACCAATCTGGCGTAACCTAATAGGGAGGTAAGCTACCTCCCTAGTAGTATGCCCTAACTGTAGCGTAACTTACTAATCATGTAATTCTGAGAGCAAAACTGGCTAGTAACACCAGAATAGTAACTAACGAGATAAATATTCACATTAATCATCATCGTCCCCTTACAAAATTAATTGTCGCATGCGTCAAATGTGTGTACATGTATCAAGCAGCAATCATATTGACACTAATGGTGTTCCGTAGAATTATAAAAATGTGTCGTCAGTTGCTACGTCAAGCGTTGATTTAAATAACACAAATAATGCAACATGTCATACCACGTCCAGCCGAGCCAATACACGATTCATACCATTTGCAATTTACAAAAGTACAGTGCAATTTGGTTATCTGGAAATGATAGTAGCATGATGTTTTAATTAATTCTGTATTTTCGGTATCAGAGTTTGTAAACGCGTTCTGATCTGGCTTATTTAGAGCTGATAGGCAGTAAATAACGTACAAAACATGGAACAAAATCTCCACAAATGTCGTTGAATTCAACGTCATATTGTTTTGAGGCGCCTGCTACGGCGGTGCCTCCTTATAAAGCTATAGTTCGACCTTTATGAAAACAGTATCTTCTTACACTGTATACCTCTTACCAGGAAAGGTAACCGCATGTCACAATGCGCAAAAAACTTTAGCGCATGCAAATCAGAAACGATTTCTTGACCTTTTTTGGCCGCTGTAGTGATTTGATATTGATAATCTTATCATCAAATACTAAGCATGGCAGCTATTTCACATTTTTCTTTAAAGTGTCTTTCATCAATGATGTTTGTTTAAAATAAAACCGATGTTTACATTTAACAGTCAATAGTTAGGTCACCCAAGCCCTATATAAAAGCTATGAAGATTGTTAAACGGGGTCAGTAGTCACAAACATGCACAAACACAATAGTCGAACGACCTTGCTATTGTCAAAACTCCCTACACAGAGGACTGCAGTGCAAATCTGTACGATGTTCGCCATGTAATGTCTATGGCGCCTAATGGCGGATTTCATTCCGTGGTATGAAGCTATGAGGTTTCCGTGGTCTTCGCTATCTCCATGCAGATAGAGCAATACGTACACAGAATTTTTTGTAGACGAGGGTTCATTTCATGATTTGGTGAGGTTTAGAATGAGTTAGGATTCCTGTAATTTCGAAGACCACAGATTTTCAAAACGTGAATTTTCCAACATTTTACGACATAAATTTGGTCACAAAACGTGTTTAATACTATACATTTTACCGATCTGCAGATGTTATTGACCCTCCTCTAAAATTCTACCTGATTTTTAGCACGTTTCTCAGTTTTTGAGATACATACATACATACATACATTATTGGTATTTATATAGCGCTGCTACATCGAGATCGTAGCGCTCATCCGAAAGATGTGTGAACAGATACAGACCGAGATGCCCAAATAGACCATTTTCCGAAGCTATATCTAGCAAATATTGCAGTCACTGATACTCCATTGTTTTCTTGCGTATAACAAAATATGACATGCAGCGTGACCTCCCTACTGACTGTTAACAATTATAATTCCGAAAGAAGATTTTAACGATATTCCACAATGCATTACAGGAGCACCAGCCAACTAAAGTTTTTTCCCATGATGCACTTGTGGTGCTCTTAAGTTTTAGAAATAAGAATAAGGAATAAACATCGAAGATCTACAGCTGAACTCATGTTGTCAAAAGTGATCATTTTGTGCAAACAGTAATGAATAGGGACATATAGGCTACTAAAAGCTGCCGTATATAGACATGGTAAAACTGATTGACAACATGCCGCTGTAGTGATTTGATATTGATAATCTTATCATCAAATACTAAGCATGGCAGCTATTTCACATTTTTCTTTAAAGTGTCTTTTATCAATGATGTTTGTTTAAAATAAAACCGATGTTTACATTTAACAATTATAATTCCGAAAGACGATTTTAACGATATCCCACAATGCATTACAGGAGCACCAGCCAACTAGAGTTTTTTCCCACGATGCACTTGTGGTGCTCTTAAGTTTTAGAAATAAGAATAAGGAATAAACATCGAAGATATATAGCTGAACTCATGTTGTAATTGCAATGAAGATCCACGATGATATGATTATGATCTCTCTACAATAATCCAAAAAATCCCTTTTTAGCTTCCAGTAGACGTTATTCATAATTGGCGCATTTACGTCAAAAGAGGGTCGTGCTATCCAACTGAGCATGCTCAGAGCAATTAGTTCTCCGAAAACGAGGCTAACGATGTAGCCAAGACGAGAGTGATGTAGTTTTCAATGTGGTGAAGTTTGCACTAATCACAAAAATGCTTCATACTTCTGACCTGTTCAATATTTGACCTTATTACATTCGTGAAATAAACTTGAACGTATAAACTATATATTCTTTTAATTTGAAATGAAATGTTTGCTGGTAACCGACACTATCTAGGAAAATGTAGAAGTTCACAGTTCATTACATTGCAGTAAAAGTACGAGATTGTACTGTTTATC
The DNA here is from genome assembly GCA_035610835.1 of Ophiura sarsii. Lineage (NCBI taxonomy): Eukaryota > Metazoa > Echinodermata > Ophiuroidea > Amphilepidida > Ophiuridae > Ophiura > Ophiura sarsii. The sequence continues at coordinate 59,440,078 of CM069444.1, forward strand.
GAGTATGTCTCTCTCTATAGACATGAAATCGCCAATTATGAATAACGTCTATAAAAGACAAATAAAAAAGAACATTATTCTGATTTGTATTTTAATGCATTTTTAACTTCAATGAACATCTTGACATTTTGAAAATGGAATTATATGGCAATAGCATAATGTGAATAGTGCTAAAACAAATCCCGAATAACTTGATATCAAATATTTTTAACCTGGTGGTATATTATTTTTTTAGAAAATTTTATATTTATATTATTTACAATCACAAAACTAAAGAATCTACGTTCTCTGGACTCTGTTTAATTTTGTTTTGTCCAATGAATTCATGTAATCCTCAACATGCAAATATAATTTCAGGGCATTGTGATGTACTTATTGAACAAAATTATGAAAGACTCAAGACTCCAAAATAACTATGAATTTAATTTGACATTTACTTCTGTGCATTCAATGGGCAAGATGGACGCAAAACGCTTGACAATTTGGACTCACTTTGTTGGTACTTTCACTGAATTTCAAATGTAGCTAAAGAGTAATTAATATTCAGTACAAAAGAGTTAAGCGGCTCGATAATCACCAAAACCTCACCTAGTCCAGGTCACTCTAACCAACACCCTTGATCATGATATTTCTTTTAACCATGCCGTGTGCTCATTTCATATTTTCATTATGAAAAGATAAAAATGAAAAGGCAGTTAAGCTCATACTGAAAATCTAATAGCAAGGCAAAAACCACAAACAAAAACTGTTCTACTGGCGTAACTCTTTTTTTTATAGAAATTTGTTTAAGAAGTTTTACATGCAAATGAATATTGCCTAATCATTTTTAAGGGCTTGTCAATAGGTTTTTTTTCAAGATGGGTATATTTTGTCGGCGTCTAATCTAATGAATTCATATTACAATAAAATAAGGACATTTTGTGATTCGAAGTGATGTAAAACCCGGGGGAAATATTTTGTAATTGTGAGAAGACCATATAGTAGGGTCTAGAATGGCAATTCCGTGACCATCTCTGGCTAGTAAGGTTTGACGATTGATTTGACATCGTTGACCTTTACATATGGGGTCAAAATTTAAACTTGGTCCGATTTTGAAAAATAATATCTCAAATTGTTCGTCTGATTGCAAGGATTCCAGAAATGATAGTTTTTACCACCTAAAGTGTCTGTTGTACCTTATAAAGGGGTCAAAAGGTCAGATTCTATATAGGTCAGTATACCTTGACCTTTTGACCTACACAAAATATTCCCGGTGGTAAAAAAAACCCCTATTTCTGGAATCCTTGTGATCATACGAACAATATGAGATTTTTTTTCTTCAAAATCGGAGCAAGTTTAAATTTTGACCCCATATGTAAAGGTCAACGACCTTTTTACGTTTTACCCGATAACTCGTTAACCAAACATCGGAAGTAGTGCAAACTATACTTTTTCGGAATCCTTGTGCTCAGCCGAACAATTTGGTGTGCTTTTTAGCTTAATTAAAGCCATTTAAATTTGTGGGCCCCTGTATGGCGGCCATTTTGAATTTTCGCCTCTAGCGAAAAACCCCGGGATTTTTGCGAGGAGCATCAAAGCTTATTTTTTTCTTTATGGTTCATAGATGTCAAATCAATCGTCTAACCTTACTAGCCAGAGAATGGTCACGGAATTGCCATTCTAGACCCTACTAATATAAATACGAAATTAAGTTGGAAACTGAAACTAGATTTTCATTTTAAAGGACCCGACGTGTGACAAAGTTGAAAGTTTAAATTCTTGATTTTCCCCAAATACACCTACTTGAAACTCATCTGGCTCAGATATGTAGCCATGTTAAATACATCAACAATCAAGAGATCTATATTTGCTTATGTATGTATATCATGCAAAACTTTACTTCTCTATAAGAATCGTTCATGCTACCGACGCCGGCCATATTCCTACCTGTATGTATTGCTTTGCTTTCCTTCCACGTGTCGAGGCTATGCCATAATTTTGTATGTAGGCCTACTCCTATTTTTTTTAAATTTGTATACCAAAACACTTCCCACAGTCCAACACCTTTCCATTTCTTAATCACTGCTCATCTGCTACAAAAACAACAGCCATATTATGTATATACCCCGGTAATCCCTTCAAGGCTATACTGTTATTATTTATTTGAGCGCCCCTTTCCTTTTAAAGGTAGATGACCCGATCACATTCCGATTTTCAACTTGAAGTTTTCTATTCTACATGAAAGGTCATCCTTAAAAAAGTCGTGTTCCAAAGTTTGAGTTGCATAGCTCTAATGGTTCTTATTTTAGACGCACAAGATGCTGTGAACTGTATTCATTGAGTAGTACACAAACTATATCGGTGGTTACCACCATTCGCGGTAATTCGACGTTATTTCATCGATTTCTCCGTAATTATGCCGGTTTAGGCCGTCCAATTTCAGTATGATGATGAGAAAAATACAAGCTTTCATATGATATGAAAATCTCCGTATGTTTGAAATAATTCTGTGTTACGAAAATGTGATCGGGTCATCTACCTTTAAAGGAATTATTATTAAAAAGATGCAACAAGTGTTGTTCACACAAAAATTAATCTTTGATGTCTACTATTAAGCAAAAAGCGCAATAAATAAAATTGAAATCTCTTTGAACTATATTTACATCAAAGTATTGTTGTTGTTATTATTGTTGTAGATCACTCTTCATATTCACCATGTATGGACCCAGAAGCCAATTCTATCCATCCGGACGCCGTTATGTTGATCCACTTAACCACAGACATGGTACCAGTTTCACTTGACTGGACAGCGCGAAACTATCAAGAAAGTACTTCTATTCGTATTGCTTGTATACGTGGGCACTCTTCTGATATTTGTCAATTATACAGACCGAATTGATAATAGATATCACATGTACACTGCGATTCAGAATGTGGTCGAAAGAAACAGTCCGGTATTGTCGGTGAATGGAAATCTTCTAAACGACCCTGAAACCCTGAAGATTCAGACCAGATCTGACTTGAGAACGTCGAGTAATTCCGGACAATTTTCAAATGGAACATTTAGTGTCAAACCTACTCGAAATACAGAGTTTAAAAATAGTACTCTTGTTACACACAAAGGAAAGCAGTATAACCAAACCCATAAGCTTGATCCTCTGACTCAAACAAATCATCAAGCAAGTGTTAAAATCGGTCCTAATGTCACCATGGTAACACACAATGAGACAGTGCGAAATATTCCTCAGCCAAAACCTGCAGTGCGACAAATAGATCCTGGCGTACTGCAAGGTATAGTGAGTAAAGCAAAGCCACCACATGATAAGAAGGTGAATCCTCATGATTACAATCTAGTGATCAATGAACCCACTGCATGTGAGCATGCTAATGGATCCAACAGAGACGTCTTTCTGCTGGTTCTCGTCGATAGCATCCATGTCCATTTTGATCGGAGGAGTGCCATTCGGAACACGTACGGTAGTGCGGAAATTGTGCACGGTAAACGTGTGGTGACATTGTTCACGTTGGCGAAGAACAACGACACCGGATTGAACAAGAAACTGGAAGAGGAGAGCCGCCAACATCACGATATTCTCCTGGAAGACTTCATAGATACGTATAAGAATCTCACGCTCAAATCTATCATGGCGATGAAATACGCCGCCATATACTGCGAGAAGGCCAAGTTTGTCATGAAAACAGACGATGATATGTATATAAATTGCAACAGTTTAGTCGAGCACTTATCCAACTCTTCCACTCCTACTCAGAATCACTTCACTGGACATGTCCAAGTCAGTGCACCGCCTCAAAGAGACCCAAAGGGTAAATGGTATATGCCCCATGAGTTGTATCCGGAGAAGCGGTATCCGCCTTTCTGCTCGGGAGGAGGCTATGTCATGTCAGGTGATGTGGCGCTCAAAGTGTATGCAATATCAGAGTACATCGGACTCTTACCTCTAGAAGATGTTTTTACCGGAATATGTCTCGACAAATTTGGCATTGTACCCGTCACGAATAAAGAATTCCATAATCATAAAGTTCATTATGAATATTGCCGCTTCAAGCGGACCTTTACTAATCACGCCGTCAAACCAGCTGAAATGAATAAGATCTGGGAGGACCAAAATGTAAAAAGAAATGTTAAATGCTAAGTAAAGCCACGATGAAAACAAACTTGTTTTCATCGTGGTAACCGGACCTCTCAGATAGGGTCCGGTAAGGTTCAGTCACACAGAAGACAGCTCCCGACCCAACTTCTTCCCAACTACACAAGACCATCATTTTTTTTCAAAATCGGCTGAAATCTTGTTCAAACTTGCACAATTTACATTTTGGATCCCGACCAGGGATGAGCAGGGATGATTAGTATGCGATATTCCCCGCCTTCAACAAGACAAGATATGCTGAATCGCCTACCAGTTGGCGACAGCATCATAAAATCAACAAGATCAAGCATGTTTAATCGGTGACGCCACTTGTTCAGTCCCCGATCAATCGCCGACCTTGACACGACGGCACAAGTTGTGACATGTTGCGGTCAAGACTGCTCGCCGATTTGTATATGAGCAGTTGACTACAAGTCGGCAACTTATCTTCTGTAGTCGCCGATTTAACATGTCAAGTTGGCTTGCATCTTCTCTCCCGCTTGGAGCAGACTCGATTGCCGACCACTTTCCAACTACACACAACCACTCATGATGCGCGCCAATTCATCGGCTACCGCTTCCAAACCGCTCATGTGTCCATGCCGACCTTCCCGATTAAATCAACCCGCCACGATTTTTTTAGGCTGCGAGAAAAAATGATGGCGAGTTTGTCAAATTTGCCACGTGCTCCCGACCACACAAGACTGCAGAAGACTGCACAGGACAGTCCCATACCTTGCCGAAACTACACGCGCAAAAAAAGAAAACTGCTCACGATTTTCGAATAATGGCCAATCGTGACCAGTCTTGAGCAGTCTGGAAGTGGTTTTCTAGCAAATAATCGGCTGTGTGACTCAACCTGTAGGTTGGGCTTTTTCCGTTCAAAATCCCCGTAAAATATCAACAAAAATCTATACATATGTTGCCGTTTTTGACAAGCCAAACACGATATTCGGGTTGGTATTCATTTTCAAATGAAAGGGTTTTTAATAATTTCCAAAATAAATAGGTCGGTAAAGTTTACTATGATAATGCAATGTTATTATTTATTAAATAAATTTCAACTTACGTAGTGAAAACTCACCTATTGTCATAAAACCTGACAACATCCTAATACAATTTAACAGAATTGCCATTTTGATGAAATCCTCCGATGTATGAGGGTAAAATATTACTATGTGAGTATTCACTTATTGGTTTCGACAAGCATATTGCTTAAGGGGACGTCCATAATTTTCGCCAGTTTCAGTTACGTACAAAGCGTACGTAACAGGGAGGAGGGGGTCGAAAAAATATCTCAACCGTACGTAACTTAAATGGCGATCTTGAGAGGCGGGAGTTTTTTTAAAGTACAAAATAAAAGAATATATCCATAATAAAAAATAGGCCTTTTAGATATATTTTTTAAATAAAAATAGTAGGAGTAGAAAATAATTATACAGTAGAAAACATTCTGGGAAAGGTGGGATAGCGATAGCTATCTTATCATTGTTCTATAGTAAATCCTGACTCGACAACGTTGACCGCAACCAGCTGGGAGCTTCGACATTAGGTGGCGCGAAGCTTTGGACATTTTGTACCACAAGGCCGTCCTATAGCATACAAACTAAAAGCTTATAAGACGTCGAAAGCCAGACTATGATTTACTTACTTACCATGAACCGAAATCAGTGGCGTAGCCAGAGAGGAGTGGGAGGGGGCGAACCCGGGGCGAATCACAAATATGATCAAAGAAGTGTATTTTCTCTATTGTGTACCGTACAGTTTCTTATGTTGTATACGGCAATTCGTCTTTAATACAATGGTTTTTAATCAAACATGAGGATATATCAAGCCATGAAAATTTCGCCATTTATTGCGTACCTAACTCGAGGAGGGAGGGGGGTAAAAAGTTACGTACGCTCTGTACGTAAGTGAAAATGGCGATAATTGTGGACGACCCCTACTTCTATATGTTTTTTATGCTGAGGAATATGTTTTTATCATATAATCTTTTAGGCATTTTGTAAAATGTTCAAATGACTTTTATCACTGCCTCAGTATAAACAGATGTTTTATGACCTGTGTATCGTGATTAAATAAAGATTATGTATGTTTGTAAATGAAACCCTATTTGTTCTCAACACTTATACCATGAAGATATACAGAATCAAGTCCGACTTTAACAAACATTTGACACGAAATGTACTATGTCTACATACTTGCGCGCCCAAACTGAATTATGGGAATAATACGTTAGAATTAAGAATTTAAAATCTCTGCAGCTTTGTAGCGAGATAACTTCAAAATTTTTCTCGCATATTTGTACATGTATAATGCCAGAACTATAATTTATTTATAAATTGTAGCCTTCATAACTTTTTTCTTTTCTTCAACGAGGACTTTTCAAGAACGACACTTACACATTGAATAATTATAGGTCCAATAAATGCGTATTTGTTGTTTCGAGATTTCCCAACTAAAATTGAGAAAAATCAATGCACGTTCGCTAATGTTGATGTGTAAGTAATGGCGCGACCCCTGTATGTAAGTAGGCCTACAAAATGTGAGCTTTTCAATTTCAACATTTGCGCAAAGGCATTGATTTTTCTTATTTACCGAGAACAACACATGCATGGTTTTGACCATACAAGTCATTACAAATCACAATTGAAAAATGTTAGTCTGCGAGCAGGTCACGCTCTGCACACTGCAAGGTGATTGGGCCCTTTTCACGGGATGTTGCTGCTTCATGCAAGCTCCGAAGATGTCCATCTATTTCATTCACTGTTGTTTGAATTATTATTTACAGTTTAATAGAGAAGCTCATCCCAACTGAAAGAGCGAAATAAACACATAACAAGCCGCGCCGCCGAATGTTACAACTCGAAAAAAGCAAGGACATTCACCGGCGAGATAGGGGGGTGGGGGGGGGGGTACCGCGCCATTTTGTCCCGAAGCAATGGTTATGACGTCATATTTTTGTCGATTTTCTGAACTCTTGTATTGGATTTACGTGCAAAAAATATGCCCTTGGCATCATACTTTCCCAGGTGTGCAGTTCATTTTAAATTTCAGATGTTCTAAAATGGATGGTTTTCTAAACAATTCGAGAAAGAAAATCGAACTACACACCTCAGAATTGCAAAAAAAGCGTAAAACAAGTCAACTTTTTTGTGCCGTTGAACAGAGTGGCGGCCGGGATTGTAGAATTTAACACAGTGCATTAACCCATGACACATGATATAAATAAATTATTTGCAATGCCAGTTTCCAATTAGCACAGTTAGTGTAGTGGATAGAAAGTCGACATGAGGAGCGAAAGGTTGTGGGTTCGAGCCCTATTAGGAGCACTTTTGTTTTATATGCTGGATTTGCTTAGCCTGCCGGCATCATCTGTATGACTGCTGGAGTTTACCGTATCAGTTACGCCATTTTTTTTCTCGAAAATGTCAAAACAAATTACCGTTCTTTTAAAAATAAGGATTATAATCAAATTACAAACACATTTTGTGCGAGAGCAACACACACATTTGGCAAAAATTGGCACAATAAAAATCCGTTCGTTATAAATAGATAGATATGGTTAAATAATAAAACTATCACATTGACACTCGTTGATCTCTGTGGCGTGCGTACATGTAGGTTGGCCATGTCGTTGGCAATCGAAAATCACGGGTTCGAATATTCCTTTTATTTTTCTATTTTTTAAATTTGATGGTGGATACATGTAACATCATTGTTATGTCAATTTTTATCAATTATAAATGCCGCCCATGCGTTTATAGTTTTATTTTTATTTATTTATCTATCATAAATGTATCCTTGATTTATTTAACTTTGTATCTAAACAATTAAAATGCGTAAACAATTATATTATTGCTCGATAAATAGAGTGATTTAACTTGAGTTCAGTTTTATTAATGATAGCAAAACTTGTTGTAAAACCATTTTACCAGTGTGTCCAACAATTTCGCCTTTGCACACTTTGGTAATACATTCAGAGATGTCATTTTTAGCTTGTTATAGCTAGGCTCAATTATAAGCAAGTTTGCGACCGGGTTTGCGACCTCTATGATTTTAGGCTGGTAACACAATCCCACAGTGCATTTCGTTAAAACAGTGTAAATTATTTTTCCACGATACGTATCACGTGATAACCACGACCGATTTCGCAAAATATCGCAAAATGGCGCGGTACCCCCCCCCCCCCCTCCCCCCCCCCCCCCTCCCCCCCCCCCCCCCCCTACCGGCGAGAGACTCAAACCCGCGATCTCCCACAATCTAGAACAGGCGCCTAACTACTCGACCACCGGTACTTGCTGAATACAGAACCGTGATACGGGACCAACTGATTTAGGTAATCGGCTGATCGGGGTTCATACACAAACACTATAAAGGAACTGTAACAGGAGCCGAGGCTGCAGGGGGACTGGTAAATAACGAATTATATATATCAAATATATAGTTTTTGTGGAAAGATCGGGATTTTCTGTTGTTCTACATGCTCTCTGTATAGACCTAGCATATGCTAGGGATATCCATTTCAAATACAATCGGCCGAGTGCACCAATCTGGCGTAACTTAATAGGGAGGTAAGCTACCTCCCTAGTAGTATGCCAAGAGTGTGGTACAACTTCTCTTTGATTGAGGGGGTGGTGTGATAGAAGTTGCGTTTGACAAGGTTGAGCATTCGCGTTGCCTTTGCAGTTGCATTCTCAAGCCTTTGCAGTTGCATTCTCAATTTGGCGATTCCATTGGAGAGATCTCTGCAGGTAGATACCGAGGTACTTTGTGTGGTTCGTCTCTTCGGGAGTTGTGTCGAGCATTTTGTACTGTGTAGCTTTTGGATATCTGTCCCTGGTGACTCGCATAGTGTTGCATTTGGCTGTGTTGAACTTCATGCCCCATTTAAGTGACCATTCAACCATATGGTCATGGTCCTTTTGAAGTTGTAATTTGTCTTCAGGCGAGTTGACCGTGTTGTAAACAAGGCAATCGCCGGCGAATAGTCTGGTACAGCTCTTGACGCTTTCACGGATGTCGTTTATTAGGATAAGAAAAGATGAGGTCTTAACACCGTTCCTTGTGGGGCACCGCTGAGGACAGGCTTCCAGTCGGATGACTCGCCATTAACCATATCTCTTTGTTGTCGCATTGTCAGGAAGGAGCGAATCCATTTGAGCGGTTTGTTCCTGATGCCATAGAAGTCGAGCTTAAGTAAAAGGCGTTCGTGTGGCATGACGTCAAAAGCCTTCGAAAAGTCGAGAACCGCTATGTCTGTTGTAGTCTTATTGTCAAGGTTGAATTAGAGGTCGTGTGCCGTGAGAATTAGCTGTGATTCGCAAGATCTGGCCTACCTAAAGGCATGCTGGTTGTCTGCCAAAATCGTGTGCTTTGTCAGATGACGCATGATCTGGCTGTCTATGATATGCTCAAGCAGTTTGCAGCAATTACTTGTCGACTACACCGGCCTGTAGTTAGCAGGACTCTTAGTAGCACCTTTTTTGTAGATTGGACTTTTCTCCAATCCAGTGGCAGGTCGCCAGTGTCCAGGGATTGTTGAAATATAAACTAGAGGATTGGTGCTAATTCTTTCGCTGCTAATTTAAGAATTTGATTCGGTATGTTGTCTGGTCCAACTGTCTTGGATGTATTTATATTTATGTTCATCAAGAGCTTCTCGACGCCTTCAGTGGTGATGTCGAAGTCGGGCATACTTGGAAATTTACCCTGTTGTAGTTTTGGCATCGACTCTGGGTCAGTATTCTCTCTGGTGAGGACGCTTTGAAATTGGTCAGCTAGAGCCTGGGCTTTACCTTTAATTGTCATTTGAGATGAGCTTGCCATTTACTTTTAAGGGTTTTACACCGGTGTTGTCCTTCCTCCGTGACTTCACGTAGGATCGCCAGAAATCCTGTGGTTTATTCGATTCGATGATCGTTTTAACATGAAGTCTGTGGGCTAGGCGAATGGTTTTGTCAATCACTTTTCTGGTACTGCAGAATTTAGTCCAGGCAGTTTTCTTCCCAGATTTTTTTAATTTTGTGTAGAGCTTTTCCTTCTTACTACAAAGGCGTTTGAGTTTGTGCGTGAACCATGGCGCTTTCAATCTCCCTTTGAAGAGTTTGTCAGGTACTAAGTCGGTGACAACCTTTTTTAGTTCATCCCTGAACCGCAGCCAGTTTTTCTCAACAGACATGTTATTGGGATCACGGCCAAAGAAGTCTTTCTCTAAACAGGCGGCTATTTCCTTAATTTTGTCATCATCTGCTTTTCGCCAGAGAGGGACGTTGCGTGGAGGTTTCCTCCGAATCCATGTTTTTGTTGAGACATTTGCTTGAACTATCATTGGCGGAGCCAGGGGGGCCTGGGGGCACGTGCCCCCGGGTCCCTGGCACCAAAAAAAAAAGGAGAAGAAAAAGAAAGAAAAAGGAGAAGAAAAAGAAAGAAAAAGGAGAAAAAGGAAGAAAAAAAGAGAAATAGTAGAGGGTATATAGTTCTTTATTTGTTACATAGTAAGTTTCCATGCCCCCACCCCTTATTTTGTACGTTCCCGGCACAGATCCCGGCATATCAAGGCAATAATGGCGTCAGTCAATAGTTAGGTCACCCAAGCCCTATGGTCACGTTTTTTAACCTGGGCACCCATAAAAGGTGGTTTTGTTACATTTTAATTTTTTTTTGGTCTTTAATCTTTTGTATTTATGTAACCCTCTATCAGATTGACTTGTGTTTCGGCTTGTTTTAAAGGCAATTTAATACCCTTACATAATCTGAAAAGAAAAAATACCTATCTCTTATGATTTAATTAATACGGCTCATTAAGCATAATTAGTCGGGGGTGGTTGAGGAAGTGGAGGAGGAGGAAGTGGAGGAGGAGTAGGGATTGCTGTGTAATATTAGGTGCAAATGGAATTTTTGTCTTTAGGCTTTGGTATTTTTGTAACCCTCTATCAGATTGACTTATGTTTGGGCTTATTTTAAAGATAATTTAATACCCTTTAATAACCTGAAGAGGATTTCTTGTTATCACTTTCGATTTGATTAATATAGCTCGTTAAGTATGATTAGTCGGGGGTGGTTGAGGAGGAGGAAGGAATTGCTGTGTAATATATGGGTGAAAATGGAGTGCTGTCCTGTAATTTATAGCTTTCTTATACTTAGTCTTGATGTCATCTTGGTTCTAAATGATATAAGCAGGCTTTACACCATTTACTTAAAGTATTAATTAAGCTAATTAATTAATTTTGAAATCTGTGGATGAACCACCCTGTATATTAAATTATCACGCGAAACAGTACTTTTTAATGTCATGGTGATGATTTACCTTAATGCTAACACTCAAACCTGATCACAACTGTATCTCTTTTAGGCTCATTGCAATATATTTGATCACTTGTCTAATTTAGTGGGGTTTTTCAGTATTTGAAATTGCGTATTTTGACCACCCTGTATATATATTTCCTAATAAGCTGGCCAATTAATGTTGCATATGGCTGGATGGGTAATTTACTCAAACACAATAAAAACATCCCTAGCCTTCATATAGCTCCTGCATATAGACAGTGGAAGAAAAAAAGTAAATCATCATTTTGTATAAAACTTCAATTGTTACACCCTGTATAATGTTAGGTCACCCTGTATATTTGATTTCTAGTTCGCATATTTACAATCCTTAGGTTATAAGCATTCTAAATATATATGGTTTCATACCCTTTAGATGTAAACATTTTGATATATTCTACTGAAACAGCAAAAGAAGGAAATTTCATGAAATATACCCATGTAACACAAATGTACCCCAGGTTAAAAAACGTGACCCTATATGAAAGCTATGAAGATTGTTAAACGGGGTCAGTCGTCACAAACATGCACAAACACAATAGCCAAAGGACCTTGCTTTTGTTAACACTCCCTACACAGAGGACTGCAGTGCAAATCTCTACGATTTTCGCTATGTAATCTCTATGGCGGATTTCATTCCGTTGTATGAAGCTATGATGTTTGCGTGGTCTTCGCTATCTCCAAGCAGATAGAGCAATACGTACATGGACTTTTTTGTAGACGAGGGTTCATTTCATGATTTGGTGAGGTTTAGAATGAGTTAGGATTCCTGTAATTTCGAAGACCACAGATTTTCAAAACGTGAATTTTCCAACATTTTACGACATAAATTTGGTCACAAAACGTGTTTAATACTATACATTTTACCGTTCTGCAGATGTTAATGACCCTCCTCTAAAATTCTACATGATTTTTAACACGTTTCTCAGTTTTTGAGATGCCCAAATAGACCATTTTCCGAAGCTATTTCTAGCAAATATTGCAGTCACTCAGACTCTATTGTTTTCTTGCGTATAACAAAATCTGACATGCAGCGTGACCTCCCTGCTAGCTGGCTGGCATAGCCAGAGGGTTAAGAAGGGGCCGACCGCTCCTTCTCCCCTGTCACCCAATTTTGCCATTGTCGCCTCAATTTTGATAAGAGAAATCATAGTTAAATTATGACGTTCAAATACAAAGATAGCATTTTTCGTTGTATGTTTCCTTCCCCAAAAAACAAATTCATTGTTTGAAGCCGAAATGTACCTCAATCCTAGCAAAACCGGGTAAAATAGCAAAACATTTAACAATAAAAGCAGTGTCATAAGGCCAAAATATATCTCAAATGTGGCAAATAAGTATAAAGAAGCCAGGGGTTTTCGTAATTTTTTTTTAATAGAAGCAACAATGTATCTCAATCTTGGCAAAATTAATGTAAAGAAGTCAATTTTGCGTGGTTGGTATCTCAATCGCGGCACAATTTATGTAAAATAGCCCAAAAAATTCGCGCGCTACGCGCGCACGTGACATGAACATTAACTTTAATTTTGGAATCTAATTTTGTGACAAAATGTATCTCGATCATGACAAAATTAGTTAGTGTTGAGAAGCCAATATTTCTCGCGTTTTGCTCATGTGCCTCGAAATATTTGCTTTAGTTTTTAAGCTTGTACCAGCGAAAATTGGCAAAATATGTAGAATAGCAAACAAAATTGCGCGCTACGCACGCACATGCCCCAAACGATAAGACTTGGGACCAGTCCTTGTGTGACTTCATTTCTTGTTGTCCGTTTCGGGAGAGCCCGAGGGCCGAGCGGGTGGGTGAAGGGTGAAGGGTGGGTGGATGTTTTAGAACCTCAAAATATTTACATTTCTTTTCAGAAGCTCAGCAAAAAAAAGTCGCTCAATTATGACAAAATAAGTGTAAAATATGCAATTTTGCGCGCTAAGCTCGCATGAACCTTCAAACATTACATTTAGCTTCATAACAAATTAGTATCAAATGTTGTGCGCTACGCGCTAATGTGACTTCAAACATTAATTTTATCTATATGAAACTTTTATGAAGGCAAGCTTCAATCCTAGCAAACTGTAAAATAGCACATTTTGCCTGTTAAGGTATCAGGTCACTTTTTTCTTTACTTCGTCTACTTAATTTATAGGTATCTGATTAATAATAATTTCAAAAATATATGATTTTGATTTGCAGCTTTAGTTTTCTTATAAATTAAGATTTTGATTTTTCTAAAACGTACAAAAAGATAGAATTACCCAAAAGAAAATGTTGTTATTGCCAGTAATATGTAGCAAATATATAGAATATATTAGTATAATTATGCTCAACTTCTTTCGTGCATTGATAAAAAAAACAAAATATTTATTAGAAATGAAGAGGTGGTTTTTCGATAAAATGTTGGTCAAAAGTATACACCAGGTCGCACCAAATGAGTTCGAAAATTGAAAAAAAATCAAATTCTGAGAGGGAACATCCCCCCTCAGTCTCCCCCTGTTCGAGCTTTTGGACCATTCTATACTTAAATCAAGACTATATCAGTATAATGCTCAACTTCTTTCGTGCTTTGATAAAAAACAAAATATTTATTGGAAATGAAGAGGTGTAGTGGCTTTTCGATAAAATGTTGGTCAAAAGTATACACCAGATCGCACCAAATGAGTTCCAAAATTGAATTTTTTTCTACTTCTAAGGGGGGGTCACAACCCCCCTCAGACACCCCCTGTCCGAGCATAGCTCGAAGGGCAGTGCTGCGCACCGCTTGGATGGTACCTTATCAAATTCAGTTTTTGGGGCCTCCCATTAACTTTTCTGGATCCGAGCATGAGTAAATAATCCTGGCTACGCCTATGACTATGCAGTGGTCATTCATACCTTCGTATGGACGTACGTTGCTGGTAAGAGATGGGTGAGTGGTAAAGAGACGATCAAGGGTGTTTTCTTTACCGTTAGTGTCACGTCTCGTCGGGAAGGTCACCATTTGTGTAAGGAAGTTGTCATTTGCAGCTTTAAAAAGAGTGTTTTGTAGTACACCGGTACGATGTTTTCTGGTTTCGACCAATTTAAACCTGGTACATCGAAGTCACCGCCAAGGATGATGAAGGGTGATCTATTGGACTGGTTGATTTTAGCTAAGCTCTCTCCAAGCTGTTTTATTGGGGTAGTGTCGTAAATTGGGGGTCTATAGAATCCTCCAATGAGGATGTTTTGTTTTTGTAGTGTTGCTGCGCTTGGCACCAAAGAAGCTCGGACTCGTTGTCGGAGAGATCGTCCCTCTTAAAGCATGGCATGTATTTATCAATGGCTATGAATACACCACCTCCATGGGTATTTCTGTCTTTTCTGAAGACTTGAAGATAAGCAGGAAAAATCTATGAATTTAGGATATCGTCATCTAGCCAGGATTCAGTTCCTATGATTATGTCTGGTTTTTCAGTCTCAATGAATACTTCGAGTAGCGAAGATTTACCACGGACGCTCCTGAAGTTAATGACTGATACTTTAAGATACGGTTTGCTGCCGGTTTCTTAGGTTTGGAGGAATTTGTAGGACTTGGTTTACTCTTAGTCTTACTGTTGCTTTTGTTGTTTGGTGGGGGATTTGAACAGTTGGTATCAGGACTTCAAGTTTTGTTGGGCCGAGTCGTAGTGTTTTGAGACGCTTGGTTCGATTTTTCAGACTTCTTAACTATTGTCCATCCATCGTTAGATCTCTTAGCAGTGGTACATTTCCAAGTGTTGCCCGTTCTTATAATTTTAATTGGAGTCAGTCTTGGTTTAGGTTTGTCAAAAATTGATATCAGTAGGGATTCGATTGAGTCTGATCCACCCTCGTCGGATGATGAAGACAGCCATTCAAACTGGTTGTTTACTTTGAAGCCAAGCGGCATGATAAATGATGAGTCAAAGAATGAATCTGAAAAGTTAGTGACGTCACATGCTGGACATAACCATATCGAGTCAGGGTGCTCTTTGTGAAAAATAAGGGCGGTGTCAGAATTGTTACTACAGTCAAGGTGGAACCATTCGCTACAGTGAGTGCATTGGATTCCTGATGTTTTAACAGCGTAATTGCATAATCCGCAGGGATGTTTTGGTATACGGCCCCTACGTTTCCCTGTTCATGCTGTTGTTGTATTTCTGGTAGTTAGGCCTGAATTATAAGGCTGATATCACCCGCGAGAAGGTGTATGATGATGAGTAGTGGCAAACTACCACGGGGGAGACCCAAAAATGGAGTACTTGAATGTTTGAGACCTCTTCCATAGTGTGGATTTGTAGAACATGTGAATGAGATGATATAGGCGTTTAGAAGCTTTACTTCATTAGGGATGACATTTAGGTTGAGGGTTGGTACACAGGCATCGTTGCTCGGATTAAAAAGGGTATCGAAAAAAGGAATAATCCTACCGTACTTTTCTCTTGCCAGCTACTGCTCCTGGATTGGTTTAGTGTAAATATAAAGTCCAAACAGGAAAACAAAAATCACAAACAGTGGCTGCAGTTGTGGCTCTGGAATACGTCGGCTGCGTTGACTTGTTTTTTCATAGAATAAAAACATGGCGGATCTTACTTACGATTGCACACAGGCTCGTTCACAAAAAATTAAGATAAAAATGTTGAGTTGCTAAGGACGCGGATTTGACACAATTAAAAATAGTACAGCAAAATTGATGAAAAAAGCATAGAGAACATCCAAAAATGTTAAGAACTGGTGGCAGATGTGATAAAAGACCGAAAAGGGTCAAGATGGCGGATCCCGGCGGTTGTGCATAAATACGTGTAATGGCGGCGTGGCGAGAAACGGAAATCTTCATAAAATGTCTGGAACTTGAAGCTGGGACGTCGAATATAATAATATTGCACAGGAAGCGACGAGAAAATATATATATCCAGATGATGAAAGTAACACTGACCCTAGTAAATTCGTTAAAAGGTTGAGGTCAACAAATTTCGCACAGTCCCAAAAAAAATCGCACAGTAAATGTACTACATGTACAACTTTGCCTTCTATTTGGCTAATAACCTTGGTCTTTTTTCTCAATTTTTACTATTTCCTTTTTTTCTCACCTTTTTTTTTAGTGGGGTGGGGGGCGGGGGCACAAATTGGGTTTTTTCGTCAGGGGGGCATTTGCCCCCCCTGCCCCCCCCCCCCCCCCCCTTGAGCCACTGCTACTAAAAGCTGCCGTATATAGACATGGTTAAACTCATTGATTGAACTGATTGACAACATGCCGCTGGATAGTGATTTGAATATGATAATCTTATCATCAAATACTAAGCATGACAGCTATTTCACATTTTTCTTTAAAGTGTCTTTCATCAATGATGTTTGTTTAATAATAAAACCGATGTCTATATTTAACAATTGTAATTCCGAAAGAAGATTTTAACGATATCCCACAATGCATTACGGGAGCACCAGCCAACTAGAGCTTTTTCCCACGATGCACTTGTGGTGCTCTTAAGTTTTAGAAATAAGAATAAGTAATAAACACCGAAGATCTACAGCTGAACTCATGTTGTAATTGCAATGAAGATGCACGATGATATGATCATGGTCTCTCTACAATAGTCCACAAAAATCCCTTTTTAGCTTCCAGTAGACGTTATTCATAATTGTCGCATTTACATCAAAAGAGGGCCGTGCTATCCAACTGAGCATGATCAGAGCAATTAGTTCTCCGAAAACGAACGAGGCTAACGATGTAGCCAAGGCGAGAGTGATGTAGTTTTTCAATGTGGTGAACTTTGCACGAATCATAAAAAAGCTTCATACTTCTGAGCTGTTCAATATTTGACCTTATTACATTCATGAAATAAACTTGAACGTATAAACTATATATTCTTTTAATTTGCTGGTAACCGACACTATCTACAAAAATGTCAAAGTTCACAGTTCATTACATTGCAGTAAAATTACGAGATTGTACTGTTTATCGAGTATGTCTCCTTCTTTAGACATGAAATCGCCAATTATGAATAACGTCTATAAAAGACAAATAAAAAATAACATTATTTTGATTTGTATTTTAATGCATTTTTAACTTCAATGAACATCTTGACATTTTGAAAATGGAATTATATGGCAATAGCATAATGTGAATAGTGCTAAAACAAATCCTGAATAACTTGATATCGAATAATTATTTTTATCCTGGTGGTATATTATTTTTTTAGACAATTTTTATATTTGGTCAAGCGTTATGAACTCGCCTCCCAATAGGGTGGTGCTGTTACGCTTTTTAGTTTCATGCTGTCATATTCCTTAAATATTTGTAAAACCACAAAAGCTATCTCAACAAATTTGGTATCATTTTAAAGCCCTAACAACAAGCTATCTGCCTGCAAAATGACATTGGTATAGCTATTGCAGAAGGGGATATACAACTGTTTGAGGTTTGGGGACAAGGGGTGGTGCCGGAAGGGGTGCCGAACTCAATGGGGATAATCCCATGCTCTTTTTACAATAACTAGTCATCCCCTAATGTTACAAACACCATTCTGGTCCCATTTTAAAGAGCATTTAAGTATGCGGTTCAAAAGCCTTGTCAACTATTTGTAACAACTAATTAATTATGGATAAGACCATGATCATCAGCTTTCTTCCTATTCGCTACACAGTCAATATGAATAATCAGCCTCAATTTACCGGATTTATAAAAATGACTATAACAGAAGAAAAAAATTCAACGTATGATAGCAAAAGTACACATTTTTAGAAAACTTGTAACTAGAGGAATTCAGAAATGCAGGTTAGATCAGGGAAGGGTATACATCCTTACAAAATATTTCTGAAAAGTCTAAAAATATATAAAATAAAAATTGGAGATATTCACTAGCCGGTATAATTACCTTACCGACGTAGTAACCTTTGACAATTATATATCATCTGATGGGTAATTTCATAAGAAATTCAAATATGTAAAGTAAATAATGATAGGGGTAGGTATAAAAAAGATATGGATCTCAAATTAAAAATTAAAAATTCTGATATTTTTCCGAACATTGTGAATCATACCATTTTAGTCCTTGGTCGCACTATATTTCAGTGGCGTATTTGGTTTCCTCATGCTATCTCCCTTCAGAAAATGTATACCTTTACTACCTCAAGGGGGTATACAAGCAAATATAAATGTGTAAAGTTAAAACCATGTCGCGAAAGCCAAAATCCGTGTGTAACGCGAAAGGAGGCGAGCTTATAACACATGACCCTTTATATTATTTACAATCACAAAACTAAAGAATCTACGTTTTCTGGACTCTGTTTAATTTTATTTTGTCCAATGAATTCATGTAATCCTTACCAAAACCTTACCTAGTCCCGGTCACTCTAACCAACACCCTTGTATCATGATATTTCTTTTAACCATGAAGCGTGCTCATTTTATATTTTCATTATGAAAAGATAAAAATGAAAAGGCAGTTAAGCTCATACTGAAAATCGAATATAGCAAGGCAAAAACTACAAACAAAAACTGTTCTACTATACTGGCGTAACTTTTTTTTTTAGAAATGGTTTAAGAAGTTTTACATGTAAATGAATATTGCCTAATCCTTTTTAAGGGCTTGTTAATAGCTTTTTTTTCTTCTTAAGATGGGTATATTTTGTCGGCGTCTAATCTTCAGTTGTAAAATGAATTCATATTACAATAAAATAAAGACATTTTGTGATTGGAAGTGATGTAAAACCCGGGGGAAATATTTGGTAATCGTGAGAAGACCATATAAATACGAAATTAAGTTGAAAACTGAAACTAGATTTTCATTTTAAAGGACCCGACGTGTGACAAAGTTGAAAGTTAAAATTCTTTTTCCTACTTTGAAACCCATCTGGCTCAGATATGTAGCCATGTTAAATACATCAACAACCAAGAGATCTATATTTGCTTATATATGTATCAAATGCAAAACTTTACTTCTCTAATAAGAATCGTTCATGCTATACCGACGCCGGCTATATTCCTAACTGTATGTATTGCTTTGCTTTCCTACCACGTGTCGAGGCAATACCATAAATTTCTATGTAGGCCTACTCCTACTTTTTTAATTTGTATACCAAAACACTTCCCACAGTCCAACACCTTTCCATTTCTTAATCACTGCTCATCTGCTACAAAAATACATGTACACAGTGAGTCAAAAAGAAAAATTATCTGATAGAAAAATAAATAAAAAATATTTCTGACCACAAATTTAAGGCAACCAATAATTTAATCAATTACGCCATTTATCTGCTATCATCGGCAAAAAGAATCACGACAATATATGGTACCGTTTAGTAGATATGAATATTTCTGTAACTGAATTTTGAAACCGAACAAATTTGTGATTTCACGCTCAATGAAAAGGATTAAACAAGTATATTTATTAAACCAATTAAATAAATAATAGCCTTGTTCAGAATTTCTCCTCATTATTTAACATGAAATAAAGATAAAATATTATCACCACTTGTGAATTAAAGTAATTGCAAGGATTTAAAAATGATCCATAGATTTCATAAACATGATAAACAAGACGAGACGTGGAATAAAAATGGCCAAATGAGTGACTATCTGATATTGTATAAAATATACAATAAAGTATTTTGATAATATTGCACCTATTTTTCATAAAAATGTTCGATTTAGTAAATATTGTCCTCGATACATTTAAAATATACGGTCAAAATATCGATGTCCACAGTAAGACTAGTCAGGGACAATCGAATTTAGGGACAAGAAACTATTGTACTGTTATATAAGTATGAGTGTTGCGGGGGTACAAATATCATCAGTTGAGCAAGCATACACAATACATTCATGAATGGGCACTGGTACAAATCTCAGCAATCATACTGCACGAGTCGCTGTGTGTCTTGCTCGATACAGATGGACCCTTAGTCGGGTGAAAGCTCGACATGACCGTGAAGTAGGGTACAAATGTGATTTTATTGCTGAAAATCATGGATGAGTAAGTCTAGATGATTCACACCATCGGGTGCCAAAATGGTACTCTTGGGCACCTTTTTTTATTGACGTCTTAAGCCATAATTGACGTCAGGGCTGCATAATTTCTCCACTACTATTCAACATCCTACTGGAGTTGGTAATGCTATATGCCACCCACAACACAACCATCGGAGCACACATCCAAGGCCAGCTGGTGTCAAACCTCCGCTTCGCAGATGATATTGCCATTATAGCTGAAAGCGAGACAGATCTGCAAACACTAGTGAACAGGGTCCACCAGTACAGCACAAATCTTGGCCTCAAAATCAACATAGCCAAAACAGAGGTTCAAGTTATCAGCCGGAGAGACATTGATATTAAAATTAGCATAAACAACACAGATCTCAAACAAGTTGAGCATTTTGTATACCTTGGTGGTAAAATATCTAAGAAGGGAACCTGCACTGAAGACATCCAACTCAGAATAGGTAAAGCACTTGGAGCCATGCAAAATCTGAATGAAATATTCAACTCCAAAGAGATTTCACGCCCAACTAAAATGGAGCTGTATTCAACTCTAAAAATGTCCATCCTGTTATACGGCTCTGAAACATGGACGCTAAAGAAAGAAGACGAGAACAGGCTACTTGTGTTTGAGATGACCTGCCTAAGAAAAATACTAGGCATAACCAAGCTAGACAAAATCAGAAACACCACCATCAGACAAACACTGGGACTCAAGCATACCATCATCGAGAAGATTTCCATCAAAAGACTGCGGTATTATGGACACGTGCAGCGTATGAACCCTCAAAGATACCCAAAAGTTGCAATTGTTGGCACTGTAAATGGTGAAAGGCCCAGAGGTAGACCAGCTAAGAGGTGGATGGATGGTATTCGGTCAGACTGCAACATACTTTGTCTGACGTCCTTATCAGAAGCAAGCAGAAAGGCTCAAGACAGAAACGAATGGCGAAAAATCTTGCAAAGGATGGCATCACTCAATCAAGTTGGAGTGGACGCCAAAAAGTAAAGTAAGTAAGTAAGCCATAATAATGACAGTTATAATAATGACAAATATATTTGCAACACAAACATCTTGTGTTTGGTATGAAATTAAAGCACGGCCTATAGATTCAAATTCAGGCTAATGACGCAATCGTTTTTATTTTAGCATTTTTAGTGTCTTAGCTGTTCTCAATGTTGTTAGTTTCAAAATATAAGTCTTTGCTTCTATTTCCAGCTTATTTTGAATCACTTTACCCGCAATATTATGCTATCTCACAGTGTTTCCAAATTAATGAGGCCTAATGTTGTTTTTACATGCCTGTACGCAACTAGTCATATGTCCTTAAGAAAATCAGTGGAGAAGTATATAATGAGAATACCGGTAACTGCAGTATAGGGGTTTCTTATGTTCTGAGGGTGGAATTGTGAAGTATTATATACTGTTGCCTTCAACAAGGCACGGTTTTAATTAAACAAAATAACCACAAATAATGAAGACCATGGTCTCAATCTACTTGTATTAAATATTTGAACGTTTTCAAAAGAAATAATTTATGGGCGGCCATTTGGGTCAAAAAGGTCTCAAATACAAATAAAGGTCTCAAACGTTCATAAAGGGGTGGTCAAATACAGATAAAGGTGTCAAATGTTAATAAAGGGGTCAAACAGATAAAGGTGTCGAATGTTGATAAAGGTGTCAAATACAAATAATGGTCTCAAATGTTGATTACGGGGTCAATATACAGATACAGGTCTCAAATGATAATAAAGGGCTCAAATACACGTTAAGATGTCAAATGTTGATAAAGGGGTCAACTACAAATCAAGGTCTCACATGTCGAAAGGGCTGTCATATACACATAAAGGTCTCAAATGTTGATAAATATGTCAACTACTGTATAAGGTCTCAAATATTGCTAAAGGTCTCAAAATCAGAGTAAGACGTGAAAAGCGCATTAAGATCTCAAATACTGAGAAAGGTGTCAAAACACGAAAAAGGTCAAAAACACAATAAGGTGTCAAAACACGCCAAAAGCACTAAAATGTAACTTACAAACACGATAAGGCGTCAAAAGACGCCATTGAGACCTTTTTGACCCTTTTGGCGGGCCATAATACCTTTATGAGCTTTTGCGCCGACAGGGTCAAAAAGGTCTCAAAACTAGTTAAGATGTCAAAACTCCGTAAAGGGCAAAACCGCGTTTAGACTGTCTTGTTTGTTCTCGAAAAATATTTGTAAAATCAGCTTTGGACATAATTTTTCTTGTTTCTCGAACAGTAGTTGTTGTATTTTCTTTAAAATTAAAAAAATTGGCACGCCATTTAGGCCTGTTTGAACCTTTGGCGTACCTTTAGACATTGTTGAGCCTTTCGATTTAGCACTGAAATGGTCAAAAATGTCTCAAACATTCAAATACAGATAAAGGTTAATAAATGTTATTGTAAATGGATGAATATACCTAAATAATACCATAATAAAACGAATCTTTAAACAAAATATTTATAAATTTAAAAAAAATAAAAAAATGGATGTAAATTAAAATAAATCTTGTTTCTCGAAAATATTGTCAGTCTTTTAAAACTTTGTTAGGGCATAATTTAATTTTTACTTCTAAATTTAAAAATTATACTAATACATTACGAGGAACAAGATTTAAAATATTTGTTTAACAAAATACGAGAAACAAGATTTTTTTTAAATTATGGCAAACAATTTTTTTTAATGAAACTATAAAAAATTCATAACATTTTACGAGAAACAAGATTTTTTTAATCAGTGTCAAAAAAAAATTTTAACAAAATACGAGAAACAAGATTTTTTTTAAAATATTGCCAAAATATTTTTTTATTATAAACCAATCAAAAATCAAACATTTTACGCGAAACAAGATTTTATTTTTTAACAATACAACTATTTTTCGAGAAACAAGAAAAATTATGTCCCAAACTGATTTCAAAAATATTTTACGAGAAACAAACAAGACTGCCTGCCTGAGGCCACACGGTTTTGCCCTTAACGAGTTTTGAGACCTTTTTGTGCTAGCTATCACGATAGCTAGCTCTTATAGCCTGAATTCAAAATCAATATTCCAAGTACGCGATGACTTCGAGTCACTTGGTTCAGGAAACCGTGACCAAATCGGTATAATTATCGAACGGGTCCAGCCAAATGACACTCTCATACGGGTATATTGGTTGATCGAGAAGTGTGACGCTTGGATGCTATGTGTATTGCATCAGGGTCACTTACAAGCGCCGCCTAATCCATCTATGTCCATGTCTTTGATTGGACGAGAGATGTGTTCAGTTGTTTAGCGCCCGGGGTGAAATTTTTAGATGATGTCCGCAGTTGTTTGCCTAGCCTGTGTAAAGTATATTTACTCCGATAGGTAAACAAAGCGATAAATATCCACTAGCTTGTGGCAATGTAAAGAAATGGAGGGGGGAAGCAAACTGAGAATTTTAGGCAAATATAGAATAGATTAACGCTGTCCATGCGAGCGGTTTATGCACACGCAAAATGTTTCACAAACGTATTTAATTTATTGGCTTTCATCATCATATATTTCGAATCACCATGAGAAATTAATTAACATAAGTACAAGCACGTCTAGTATTAGGTCAGTTATTCTTGAGATAAGACTTTGAAAGTTTAGAAAAGGTTTTTGCAAAATCTTTTTTATATGGCAAAACCAGGGAGGTGTAATAGGTAATATCACTCTGGTAAAACTAGCCGCATAGAAAGTGTCCCTTATGTCTGTTATGTTGTTATTCAACGAAAGCCGTTTAAAAACTATTGTACTTTTTAATTCACTATTGAGCAAATATATTTCTGACAATCTGTGTTGATTTTTACAACACTTATACCAATAAAGCCTAAGGAGAGGGTGGTTCTAAAATGTTTACTCTCGTGTTTGCCAAAGATGGAGATATCGTTTATAACTGCACAAACAAATCATACTGGGTAGTTAATTTCCGTTCTTTGGTAGGCTTAATGAAATAAATACAAAATTGGCGGTCGTTTTATGAGTTTTGAAGTCAATTGTTTGCGACATATGGGCGTAGCCAGGAGGCTTGTCATCCCGGGGGCACGAGAGTGGCGTGGGGTCCAGGGCCCACATTACATAAGGGCCCCGGCCCGGTAGGTCCTGGGACAAAGCCTCTGCTGCAGGTGATTAGGATTGGTATTGATTCCCCACGACGAGAAACGCCATGAAATTGGAGATAAGTATATATATAAAACCCTTTAACTCCCCTGAATTGTTAATTGCACCCCCCCCCCCCCCCCCCCCCCCCCCCCCCCCCCCGAATGACCCTTGGTGGGTTACCTGTAGCTACGCCGCCAATGAATGCACACAACAAGATCAAATGATTGTTTCATTTCTTCCAAATTTCTTTTTAATTCACGAATTGGGCAGAGCTCCAAACTGAGTAATAGCCCAAACCCTAATTGGAGGTGATTCTTGTAAATAATTAATTTTCAGAGTGTTTATAACATTAATGTGAAAGTTTCAGATTAAAAATTCAAACCAAAAAATAAAAATATAAAAATATACAAATAAAAGTACATCGTTAGTACATTATAAGTACATCTTTAAAGGATGATATCTCAGTTTGGAGTTTTCATAAAGACTATAACTGAAAAATTATATAACTCCGCTTAAAATAAGAGTACCATTGTTAAGCGGAAGATCTCTACTACAATAATCAAATACAAGCTCAATGTTGATATCTTGCCTAATTGTGTCTGATTTTCACATATATACAGTACGGACAACTACTGCAAATTTGTCTTCATATTCATTACTTGATATCATGCCCAAATTTGCCAATACGTTCACTGCCTGCTCTTGTGCCAATACTGATTACCCAATTACATGTCATTATTCTACCAAATGCTTTCCTAAAAAATATCAAAGTCTTTCATTTGTACTAGCACTTCCCCTTTAAAGGGTTTTTATTGACCCTGTCGGCGGCTCGGCGCAGAGTGGTGTGAAGTATTATGGCCCGCCAAAAGGGTCAAAAAGGTCAAAATGATGATAAAGGGCTCAAATACACGTTCAGGTGTAAAATGTTGATTAAGGCATCAAATTACAGATAAGGTCTCAAACGTTCATAAAGGGGTGGTCAAACAGATAAAGGTGTCAAATGTTAATAAAGGAGTCAAATGTTAAGGTGTTAAATGTTAATAAAGGTGTCAAATACAAATAAAGGTCTCTAATGATGATTAAGGGCTCAAATACACGTTAAGGTCTCAAATGTTAATAAAGGGGTCAAATACACGTTCGTTAATGTGTCAGATGCTGACTCCTTTGTCAACATTTGACACCTTAACGTGTATTTGAACCCTTAATCATCATTTGAGACCAGTGGCGTAGCTGGGATTTTTTTCAGGGGGGGCAAGATTTCTGAAATTTTCGTAAAAGGTTGCCCCCAAAAGAAATCCAGTGACCAACTCGTGATTTTCACGTAAGTGGGGGGGGGGGGGGGGGGGGTGTTGAGGTCAAAAAAATTCGCACGGTCAAAATAAATCGCACAGTACATGTATTATTATTGCCTTATATTTGACTATTTGGGCTGAATATGCCCACACATAACCAGTACCTCGCACGCAATCTCGGTCTTTTATCATTTTTTTCCCTATTTTCTTTTTTTCCCCTTATTAATTTTTTTTTTTAGAGGGGGTGGGGGCGGGGGCACAAATGGGTTTTGGGGGCGGGGGCACGAATGGGTTTTTCCCGTCAGGGGGGCAAATGCCCCCCCCCCCCCGAGCTACGCCACTGTTTGAGACCTTTATTTGTATTTGACACCTTTTTTACCTAAATGGCTGCCCATAATAATTATCAGTATGCTGATGTGCCTCTAACTCCAAATATATTACTAGCAAGCACCTGATGTGTATGGAGACAGGCATTGACAGTTTGACAGTTTTACTTGTACCATGGATGAAGTATCACATCTTGAAATAGACAGGCAGGATATAGCGTTTTATGTACGTTACATGAAATTACAGGTGACATGAAATTACAGGTGACATGAAATCACAGGTGACATGAAATTACAGGTGACATGACATGTATGAATACATTTCAATCACGTTTGACCTCTTTTGACTTTTGTATGTATTTATTATATAATTTTATATGTATTCCAGGAGTCAACAGCTTAAATTTGATACCAAACATGATATTTTGTTTATAAGACCAACTATATTTGTCATAAATATAACATTATCGAAAAGGGCGTGGCTTGACGTCATTAAAAAGAAATTCTGAATCTAGACATTCCCCCTCATGTAACATTTTCAGCAATAAAATTGCATTTGTACCCTACTTCACGGTCATGTCATAATTGTGAAGATATCCACTTGACTACATACCTGTGCAATTCCTACTGAACTACTATACTCTAGAAATGCAAATATATATCATCAAAGAACATCATTTTCCGATTAATTTGGATATTGGATTCAATAGAAACAAAATGTCTATAGTTTAAACTTCCCAGGAAAAATATTAATTTCTTTGTTCTAGCATGTTTTCACATTTTTTATAAATCTAAAATTATCACATTTTTCTCAAATATACCGATTATTATTAACACTAGAACGTTATTTATTGAACAAATCATGTGTAAATTGTATTCAGTTTGACCTAGGCCCAAGTTTTTTGGGAAATTATATTTTGATCATTTTTCGAAATATTATAGGGCAACCTTTGAGTTCCTTGAATAAAAACCACACCGCAACTACTAGAGCTAACCCGCAACAAGCATGTTTTGTTCTTTTTTTGTAATTGAATACAATGATGTAACGATACCATAGGCCGTTTCTAGTCCCTCCATTCGATTGTCCCTGGACTAGTAAAGTAAAAGTATCTCTCTCTCTCTCTCGCTCTCTCTCTCTCTCTACATGGACATTCATTCTTGAAGACAATTTGTTTTCAAGTAAGTCCAACAATAGGCAAATAATCAAGCAGCTCTTTCTTCTACGTGTCCACCAGTATTGTCAATACACTGAAAGTCTCGCTCTGGTCTCCTTCTTCGACGCAAAGCTTTACATACATTGTCAATACGTTGCCGTAGTACTTGAAGACTTAAGAACCTTTTATCAGGACTGTAATTTGTTATTGCTTATAATACCTGATGATATTGAATTTGAGCCTTCGAAGATGGTACCTTGTTCGGATCTAAAAATGGCCACTTTTATTCAAATACGCGTAAAGTGAGTTTCCCTTAACCAATTTTAACCACATGAAATTCATATTAAAGCTAACTAATAGGTCTTGTTTACCATCAAAATAATTTGGGTGACAAATGCTCATATTTCTTTTTTTAAATCTTTCAAGTTAAGTACACCTTTTTTACTCACCCTGTATATACCCCGGTAATCCCTTCAAGGCTATACTGTTATTATTTATTGGAGCGCCCCTTTCCTTTTAAAGGAATTATTATTAAACAAGACTAGGCACGCCTAGTAGAGCTGGTCGGATATTTGGTTTATCCTTCATGTAAATTTCAGGATATTTGGTTTATCCATCATGTAAATTTCAGAGGGAGTAAGTTTATTTGATGGAATAGCCTTTTTTTTATTTCAGAGGGAGTAAGTTTATTTGATGGAATAGCCTTTTTATTTCAGAGGGAGTAAGTTTATTTGATATGGAACAGCCTTTTATTTGATAAACTATGACAATCGAATGATATGAGTACTCATTGGGCTAATTGGGCTAAATCAGCCAACATAAGCAACACGGAACAAAAACGATGTGAGAGAGCCTGACGGACGGAGTCAGTGAGCCAGGCACTTATAAAACTCGCCCATTGCTTGTGTGGTAGATTTCGATCACGACAGGAGCATGCGCAGATGCGATTTTTGTGTAAGTGGTCTGTGATTTTGTCAATATTATATTTTTACTGTGATTTGTCGATCTGCATTAAATGCAAAAAGTAACAACGCCCCCGGCTGGACTCGAACCACCAACCTTTCGGTTAACAGCCGAACGCGCTAACCAATTGCGCCACGGAGGTGATTATTTACTAGGCTGTTTTGGTTTGTCATGTTCACCCGTACACTTCCCCGTACACTTTCTTGCAAAGTCGGGCATCGTTTTTTCTCAAATGTTGCTTGCATATTGCCTTTGCTGTCGCCTTTAATACATGTGCTGTCACTTGAACTTGGAACCAACGTTTAATTTGAACTGTCTATTTTCAATAAAAAAATACTCCAATACGGGAAAAAAATCAGAAAAGCTCACAGACAACAAATTAGAACATCATTTTACTCGACCTAGAATTTCAATCAACGGCAAAACCCGATGATGTGAGTGACGTCATTTAATGAGCTCATTAGCATAATTTATGTCCGTGAAATATACAATAGGGTTTTGGTAGTGCCAGGGACATTTGCGAATACTATATAGCTTTTCGTCGACGTCGACCAGCAAAAAAGCAACAAGTGTTGTTCACACAAAAATTAATATAGTACCAGCACAATTATGTCTACTATTAAGCAAAAAGCGCAGTAAATAAAATTGAAATAGCTTTTGCACTATATTTACATCAAAGTATTGTTTTTGTTATTGTTGTTGTTGTTATTGTTGTTGTAGATCACTCTTCATATTCACCATGTATGGACCCAGAAGCCATTTCTATCCATCCGGACGCCGTTATGTTGATCCACTTAACCACAGTCACGGTAATCAGCATCACTTGACCAGACAGCGCGAAACTATCAAGAAAATACTTCTATTCGTATTGCTTGTATACGTGGGCACTCTTCTGATATTTGTCAATTATACAGACCGTATTGATAATAGATATCACATGTACACTACGATTCAGAATGTGGTCGGAAAAATCAGTCCGGTATTGTCGGTGAATGGAAATCTTCTTAACGACCCTGAAACCCTGAAGATTCAGACCAGATCTGACTTGAGAACGTCGAGTAATTCCGGACAATTTTCAAATGGAACATTTAGTGTCAAACTTACTCAAAATACAGAGTTTAAAAATAGTACTCTTGTTACACACAAAGGAAAGCAGTATAACCAAACCTATAAGCTTGATCCTCTGACACAAACAAATCATCAAGCAAATGTTAAAATCGATCCTAATGTCACCATGGTAACACACAATGAGACAGTGCGAAATATTCCACAGCCAAAACCTGCAGTGCGACAAATAGATCCTGGCGTACTGCAAGGTATAGTTAGCAAAGCAAAGCCACCACATGATAAGAAGGTGAATCCTCATGATTACAATCTAGTGATCAATGAACCCACTGCATGTGAGCATGCTAATGGATCCAGCAGAGACGTCTTTCTGCTGGTTCTCGTCGATAGCATCCATGTCCATTTTGATCGGAGGAGTGCCATTCGGAACACGTACGGTAGTGCGGAAACTGTGCACGGTAAACGTGTGGTGACATTGTTCACGTTGGCGAAGAACAACGACACCGGATTGAACAAGAAACTGGAAGAGGAGAGCCGCCAACATCACGATATTCTACTGGAAGACTTCGTAGATACGTATAAGAATCTCACCCTCAAATCTATCATGGCGATGAAATACGCCGCCATATACTGCGAGAAGGCCAAGTTTGTCATGAAAACTGACGATGATATGTATATAAATTGCAATAGTTTAGTCGAGCACTTAGCCAGACCTTCAACTCCTACTCAGAATCACTTCACTGGTCTTATCCTTAAAGATGGACCTATAAGAGACCCTAAGAGTAAATGGTATATGCCCCTTGAGTTGTATCCGGAGAAGTGGTATCCGCCTTTCTGCTCGGGAGGAGGCTATGTCATGTCAGGTGACGTGGCGCTCAAAGTGTATGCAATATCAGAGTACATCGGATTCTTACATCTAGAAGATGTTTTTACCGGAATATGTCTCGACAAATTTGGCATTGTACCCGTCACGAATAAAGAATTCCATAATTATAAAGTTCAGTATGAATATTGCCGCTTCAAGCGGATCTTTACTAATCACGCCGTCGGACCAGCTGAAATGAATGAGATCTGGAAGGACCAAAATGTAAAAAGAAATGTTACATGCTAAGTAAGGTCAACGATGAAAACAAACATGTTTTAAAGGCAATCGGACCTCTCAGATAGGGTCCGGTAGGTTGGGATTTTTCCGTTCAAAATCACCGTAAAATATCAACAAAAATCTGTACAAATGTTGCTGTTTTTGACAAGCCAAACACGATATTTGGGTTGGTATTCGTTTTCAAATGAAAGGGTTTTGACCAATTTCCAAAATAAATGGGTCGGTAAAGTTTACTATGATAATGCAATGTTATTATTTATTAAATAAATTTCAACTTACGTAGTGAAAACTCACCCATTGTCATAAAACCTGACAACATCCTAATACAATTTAACAGAATTGCCATTTTGATGAAATCCTCCGATGTTTGAGGATGAAATATTACTATGTGAGTATTCACTTATTGGTTCGACAAGCATATTGCTTAAGGGGACGTCCATAATTTTCGCCAGTTTCAGTTACGTACAAAGCGTACGTAACAGGGAGGAGGGGGTCGAAAAAATATCTCAACCGTACGTAACTTAAATGGCGATCTTGAGAGGCGGGAGTTTTTTTAAAGTACAAAATAAAAGAATATATCCATAATAAAAAATAGGCCTTTTAGATATATTTTTTAAATAAAAATAGTAGGAGTAGAAAATAATTATACAGTAGAAAACATTCTGGGAAAGGTGGGAGGTACTTTGTGTGGTTCGTCTCTTCCAGAGTCGTCCCAAAGGGTTTTAAGCTATCGCCTGTTACCATTGAATTTGTGTACAAAGAGCTACTCAAGTTGAAGCCCAATAAAAGTACCGGTCTAGATCGTATACCAGCGAAATTCTTAAAAGACGGTGCAGCGGTAATTAAGGATCACATGGCTTTCATCGTTAACTTGTCTATCACCAGCAACACTGTTCCCACTGATATGAAATTTGCTAGAGTAAGGCCTTTATTCAAGAAGAACAGTAGATCCGATGTTGGCAATTACAGACCGGTTAGCATATTGTCCATTGTCTCAAAAATTCTTGAAAAAGCAGTGTATAACCAACTTGAAATGTACCTCTCTGATAATAATTTGATTTATAGCCTGCAATCTGGTTTCAGAGGCTCATACTCTACTAATACATGCCTTATTTACCTCACCGATTATATTAAATCCCAGATGGCTGCTGGTAAATACACAGGTATGGTGCTCTTAGATTTACAGAAGGCATTCGATACAGTAGACCATGACATACTTTGTAACAAATTGCAAGCTATGGGTATTCACATTGACTCTGTTAAATGGTTCAAATCATACTTATCTGACAGAAAACAGATTGTTAATGTAAATCAGGTTGAATCCAAACCCATGAATATATCATGTGGTGTTCCATAGGGTAGTATTTTAGGGTCGCTGCTCTTCTTGTGTTATGTTAACGATATGTCATCCAGCGTTAACTGTAATCTTTTGTTATATGCTGACGACAGTGCCCTTTTCTTATCACATAAAGACCCAAAAGTAATTTCTGACACTTTAAGTAAAAAACTTGAGTCGTGTAGACAATGGCTGATCGACAACAAATTGTCCTTACACCTGGGCATAACAGAGTCTATTCTGTTTGGATCTAAACCTAGACTGAGCAGGGTGGACAAGTTTAAAGTTTCTTGTGACGGAAAAATTATAAATCCTACCAACTCTGTCAAATACATTGCAAAATCAGTTGTCAAAAAATCTTGTGGTAGATTAAGTTTCTTATACAGACAAGGTCATTTTTTGAATGAAAGATCTCGTAAGACCCTTTGCAATGCCCTTATACAATGTCATTTTGATTATTGTTGCTCTTCATGGTTTTCTTCACTTTCTGCAAAGTTGAAAAATAAGCTGCAAGTGGTGCAAAATAAGTTGATTCGCTTTATTTTGCTGGAGCCCAGTTCCCATATTGGTGATGTAGAATTTAAGAAGCTGTGAATGCTGAAAGTTGAAGTCAGAGTTAAACAACTTAAACTCAATCATGTTTTTAAAATCTATAATGAAATAGCACCTGAGTACCTGAATTCTCATTTTACCAAATTGACCAACACCCACAGATACAATACCAGGGGCAGTGCAAAAAAAATTCTGGTTCCCAAAGCTAAAGGTCAGCAGTGCAATACATTTTTCTTTACTGGTATTGGGGAATGGAACTTGCTACCAACTCAGGTTAAAACATCCAAAACCCACAGGCAGTTCAAAAAGGCAGTAAAGAGTCACTTTCTATCTTGATTTTTCATCCATTTTTTTTATATGCAGTTGTTTCATAAAAGTGCAATATTAGTTTGTGTGCAAATATATATGATGTTTGTATAATGTGCTGTTTTAATATTCGAAGGACCCCAATGGGAATAAGACCTTTTTAGAGCTTTCTTAGGCTATCCTTGGCATTACATGTTTTCTTTTATTTATGTTGTGTAAATTGTTGTAATTTTTTAAGATTTGTATATTTGATCTGATGTATTGTATCTGTGTCTTGATATGCCAAATAAAACTAAGTCGGGCATACTTGGAAATGTTGTAGTTTTGGCATCGACTCTGGGTCAGTATTCTCTCTGGTGAAGACGCTCTGGAATTGGTCAGCTAGAGCCTGGGCTTTACCTTGTCATTTGAGATGAGCTTGCCATTTACTTTTAAGGGTTGTACGCAGGTGTTGTCCTTCCTCCGTGACTTCACGTATCGCCAGAAATCCTGTGGTTTATCCGATTTGATGATCGTTTTAACATGAAGTCTGTGGGCTAGGCGAATGGTTTTGTCAATCACTTTTCTGGCACTTCAGAATTTAGTTCAGGCAGTTTTCTTCCCAGATTTTTTAAATTTTGTGTAGAGCTTTTCCTTCTTACTACACAGTCAGTATGCAGCCACGCGAAAAGCCGTTCCTTTTCTAACCCTGCACAGCGACCCGGAAGTACTCACTCGTAGCAATACAGCTTCGCAGTCATATAGTTGACCTCGTGATAGCACGGTGTAAATGAGCTCTTTTTCATGATTATAATCCCACATTTCAAACACATTTGCCATGAAATTGTAAAACAAAAGGCATGTGATGCAAATAATATATCTAATATTATCTGTGAACTTCATGATATGTTGTATTTTCGGTGCAAATTATTGCAATCACACAAACCCGAATTCAAGAAAAACTTGACGAAACTAAAGCCAAATCCACGGTAAAAAGTGACTTCTGAAGAATCAGGCATCAATTTTATTCATGGTATCATAATATTCATAGTCTTTTGTAACTAGAAACATGCTTAAAATAGTATAACATTATTTAGTCTGGTCAAGTGAATGATTATAATATAGCTCCTCTAATCTTGTCTCGAGCTAAATTCATTTCGTACCGTCGTTGGGTTGTTGATGAAGTGTTTAAATCTCACGGATATAATTAGTTTCGCTTGATAGCTCAGATGGTAGAGCGTTAGCTTGGAGAACGAGAGGTCCGAGGTTCGAAATCCATCCTTCTGCTCTGCACAATTTCATATGATATTTTTTTCTCGTCAAAATCATTTTTCACAATTTCATCACACAAAATGCATAAATTCGGACGTTTTCATTGCAAAAACGGTATTTGTTTCCAAAATTTCAATAATGAATTCAAACGCGGGCATGAAAATGAAGCGCGGGCGGGTTACGGGAAACTAAAAATTAAGTTGGCGAGGCCAAACGGGGGATCGTAAGTTTCGTTTCTGACCGAAAATCGGGGAAAATCAGACTCGGTCGGGCATCAATGTTTTTGATATGAAATTAGAGCTTAAAATTCCGTTAGTACGGAAATTGCTCTTAAAATATCGTACGAATTTTAGTCCGGTCAAGTGATTGGTTACAAGAAGCTAAGTCACGAAAGTTGTTAAATTCTAAAATTAGCGATAAAATCTCGGCAGACATGTTATTGGGATCACGGGCAAAGAAGTCTCTCTCTAAACAGGCGGTTTTCCTTAATTTGTCATCATCTGCTTTTCGCCAGAGAGGGACGTTGCGTGAAGGTTTCCTCCGGATCCATGTTTTTGTTGAAACATTTGCTTGAACTATGCAGTGGTCACTCACAACTTCCTTACATTTGTGTAAGGAAGTTGTCATTTGCAGCTTGAAGAAGAGTGTCCCTCTTAAAGCATGGTATGTCTTTATCAATTGCTAGTAAGACACCACCTCCATGGGTATTTCTGTCTTTTCTGAAGACTTAAAGATAAGCAGGGAAAATCTCTGAATTTAGGATATCTTCATCTAGCCAGGATTCAGTTCCTATGATTATGTCTGGTTTTTCAGTCTCAATGAATGTTGTAGTGATTTGAGTATGATAATCTTATCATCAAATACTAAGCATGGCAGCTATTTCACATTTTTCTTTAAAGTGTCTTTCATCAATGATGTTTGTTTAAAATAAAACCGATGTTTACATTTAACAATTATAATTCCGAGAGAAGATTTTAACGATATCCCACAATGCATTACGGGAGCACCAGCCAACTAGAGTTGTTTCCCACGATGCATTTGTGGTGCTCTAAAGTTTTAGAAATAAGAATAAGGAATAAACATCGCCGATCTACTGCTGAACTCATGTTGTATTTGCAATGAAGATGCACGATGATATGATCATAATCTCTCTACAATAATCCAAAAAATCCTTT
Organism: Ophiura sarsii; assembly: GCA_035610835.1. Classification (NCBI taxonomy): domain Eukaryota; kingdom Metazoa; phylum Echinodermata; class Ophiuroidea; order Amphilepidida; family Ophiuridae; genus Ophiura; species Ophiura sarsii. Next base: position 59,475,134 of record CM069444.1, read on the forward strand.
TTAGCTTCCAGTAGACGTTATTCATAATCGGCGCATTTACATCAAAAGAGGGCCGTGCTATCCAATTGAGCATGCTCAGAGCAATTAGTTATCCGAAAACGAGGCTAACGATGTAGCCAAGACGAGAGTGATGTAGTTTTTCAATGTGGCGAACTTTGCACTAATCATAAAAATGCTTCATGCTTCTGAGCTGTTCAATATTTGACCTTATTACATTCGTGATATACTGCGAGAAGGCCAAGTTTGTCATGAAAACTGACGATGACATGTATATAAATTGCAATAGTTTAGTCGAGCACTTAGCCAGACCTTCAACTCCTACTCAGAATCACTTCACTGGTCTTATCCTTAAAGGTGGACCTATAAGAGACCCTAAGAGTAAATGGTATATGCCCCATGAGTTGTATCCGGAGAAGCGGTATCCGCCTTTCTGCTCGGGAGGAGGCTATGTCATGTCAGGTGACGTGGCGCTCAAAGTGTATGCAATATCAGAGTACATCGGATTCTTACATCTAGAAGATGTTTTTACCGGAATATGTCTCGACAAATTTGGCATTGTACCCGTCACGAATAAAGAATTCCATAATTATAAAGATAAGTATAAATATTGCCGCTTCAAGCGGATCTTTACTAATCACGCCGTCGGACCAGCTGAAATGAATATGATCTGGAAGGACCAAAATGTAAAAAGAAATGTTACATGCTAAGTAAGGTCAACGAAAAAACCTATAACCGGATGATCCTAAATAGAATTCGTCCTGTGCTGGATAAACATCTAAGAACTAACCAAAATGGCATCAGGGTAGGAAGAACTACTATAGGGCATATACTGGCACTGAGAAGGCTGATTGAAGGGGTGAAAGCTAATAACCTACAAGCAATAATAACATACATAGACTTCAGGAAGGCCTTTGATACCATCCATCGTGGCAAAATGCTAAGCACCGAAACTGCGCTATTGAAAGTGAAAGACGAAATCATGGGGCACGTGTACAACCAGAGAGGGGTTTTCCTTGTCTTACTTGATCTCAGTGCGGCATTCGATACAGTAAACCACGATCGTCTGTTAACTCGAATGTCGCACGAGATAGGGGTGACGGGGATTGCCCTTGACTGGTTAAAGTCCTACTTTACAGGTAGAACAACATTTGTTGGTATTGATGGCATATACTCAACACCAAAAACAATGGACTATGGACTTCCTCAAGGGTCCATTATGGGCCCTCGTGGTTTCACAGTGTATACTATTCCAATAGGCAGGATCATAAAAAGTCACTCGCTTTCTTACCACACGTATGCCGACGATATGCAGATCTTTTGTAGTTTTGACCCAGCTAACCCATCATCAATTGAAACTGCCTTGTCATCAATAACATCATGTATTAATGACCTCAGAACATGGATGACATTTAATTTCTTGAAATTAAATAATGACAAGACCGAATTTCTGGTTATTACATCCCTTCACAATAAACGCTGGATGCCTGATGTAAGCCTTAGTATTGGTGATGATATCATCCGCCCTTCCAAAAGCGTCAGAAATCTAGGTGTTATTTTTGATGATGTGATGAGTCTGGCGCCACATATTGTTTCTCTGTCAAAGAATGTCACTTTTCACCTACGCAATATTAGTCGCATCCGTCGCTTTCTTGATAATGACACCTGCAACCACATAGTTCGATCTCTTGTACTATCACGTCTTGACTATGGTAATGTATTATTAACGGGTACTAACTCAAAATACATCATGAAACTGCAACGCTTACAAAACTGGAGCGTAAAATTAATTTGTCGTGCTTCAAAGAGTGACCATGCCAGCCAGTATTTGCAACAATTGCACTGGCTTCCCGTGAAGCAGCGTATCCTGTACAAAATGTTTCTATATGTATACAAATGTCTGAATGGGTCTGGTCCAAATTATATCACCTCATCAATCCCGCGGTATGAACAAAGCCGTTCCGGTTTACGTTCAGCCTAGACACTTCGCGCCTCACCGTGCCAAAATATCATTATAAAGGTCTGAAATCCGCTTTTAACAGGAGTTTCTCACTCTCTGTACCCACACTTTGGAACTCGTTACCATCAGAACTTCGTTGTGCTACATCTGTTTTTATTTTCAAGAAGGGTCTCAAAACCTACTTGTTCCCTCAATAGCCCTTCCGCATTGTTTTAGTTTGCTTTTTTCTCTTCGCTTCTTTTCATATTTGTTTACCATCATCACGGCGCCGTGATCTATATGAAATGGCGCCCTATAAATGCCTTGTATGCACGCATACCAGGACAGATCGTCGATGCTGTTGGAGACATGTACGAGGGAACTATGGCTAAAGTGATTTCTCCAGATGGAGAAACAGATCTGCTCGAAATCTTAGCTGGTGTACTTCAGGGTGACACCCTTGCCCCATATCTGTTTGTTATTGTACTAGACTTCGCCCTGAGAATGGCTATAACAGGAAAGGAAGAAGAGCTTGGATTCCACCTTGAAAAGCGAAGAAGCAGAAGGATTGGACCTGTAGCAGTGACAGACTTTGACTTTGCAGACGATATTGCCCTGCTGTCTGAAGAACTACACCAGGCACAAGATCTGCTTCAGAGGGTCGAGACATCAGTGGCTAAAGTTGGCTTGTCTATGAATGCAAAGAAGACAAAGTTCATGACATTCAACCAAACAAGTGCGATGGAAATCAGAACAAATTATGGAACCAAACTAGATGAAGTAAACGATTTCAAATACCTAGGTGCCTGGATGTCAAGCACTGAAACAGATATCAAGCAACGCAAGGCAGCAGCTTGGAGAGCCTGTGGGAAGCTGAACAAGACCTGGAAATCCACCCTACCATGAAAATCTAAACTTCGCCTGTTCGCCGCAACTGTTGAATCTGTGTTACTATATGGCTGTGAGGCATGGACCACCACCCCTAAGCTAGAAAAGCAACTTGACGGCTGTTATACTCGTATGCTGAGGGCTGTCCTCAACATTCACTGGAAGCAACATACAACTAACACAGAGCTGTATAGAGAGCTGTATGGAGACCTCCCCAAAATCACCCAAAAGATCAGGGAGAGAAGGACAAGATTCTCAGGCCACAGCTTTAGGAGTCAAGAATGTGTGTCAAAGCTGGTTCATTGGATACCAAAGCATGGGAGAAGAAAACCTGGAAGACCTGCCCTAACTTACATCGATGTGCTAAAACAGGACACTGGTTTGGATGCAGGAGACTTAAAGACAGCAATGCAGGACAGGAAGGTGTGGAGAGCCATTGTAGATCGAGAACACAACTCGAATTAAGTAAGTAAGTAAGTAAGTAAGTAAGTAAGTAAGTAAGTAAGTAAGTAAGTAAGTAAGTAAGTAAGTAAGTAAGTAAGTAAGTAAGTAAGTAAGTAAGTAAGTAAGTAAGTAAGTAAGTAAGTAAGTAAGTAAGTAAGTAAGCAAGGTCAACGGTGAAAACAAACATGTTTTAAAGGCAATCGGACCTCTCAGATAGGGTCCGGTAGGTTGGGCTTTTTCCGTTCAAAATCACCGTAAAATATCAACAAAAATCTGTACAAATGTTGCTGTTTTTGACAAGCCAAACACGATATTTGGGTTGGTATTCGTTTTCAAATAAAGGTTTTTTACCAATTTCCAAAATAAATGGGTCGGTAAAGTTTACTATGATAATGCAATGTTATTATTTATTAAATACATTTCAACTTACGTAGTGAAATGCACACCCAACATCTTGACTATGCTATCAAGCATCAATCTGAGCTTTTAAAGGTAGATGACCCGATCACATTTTCGTAACACAGAATTATTTCAAACATACGGAGACTTTCATATCATATGAAAGCTCGTATTTTTCTCATCATCATACTGAAATATGACGGCCTAAATCGGTATAATTACGGAGATATCGATGAAATAACGTTGAATTACCGCAAATGGTGGTAACCACCGATATAGTTTGTGCACTACTCAATGGGTACAGTTCACAGCATCTTGTGCGTCTAAAATAAGAACCATTAGAGCTATGCAACTCAAACTTTGGAACACGACTTTTTTAAGGATGACCTTTCATGTAGAATAGAAAACTTCAAGTTGAAAATCGGAATGTGATCGGGTCATCTACCTTTAAGTGAAATTAAGAAAACTCACCTGTTGTCATACAAACTGACAACACCCTAATACAATTTAACAGAATTGCCATTTTGATGAAATCCTCCGATGTATGAGGATAAAATATTACTATGTGAGTATTCACATATTGGTTTCGACAAGCATATTATTACTTCTATGTGTTTTATTATGCTGTATTAGATTCAAGGAATATGTTTTTATCATGTAATATTTTAGGAATTTTGTAAAATGTTCAAATGACTTTATCACTGCCTCAGTATTAACAGCTGTTTTATGATGACCTGTGTATCGTGATTAAATAAAGATTGTGTATATATGTTTGTAAATAAAACCCTATTTGTTCTCAAAACTTATACCATGAAGATATGAAGAGCTTTGTTGCAAAAGGGCTATGGTGCATTTTTTTCAAAAATGAGTTTGATATAGAAATGTATAGGGAAAAATCATATGTTTCAAGGAAACAAAGTCTTTTTTTTTCTTCAAAAAGACCTACATCTCATTGTAAACAGCCATTGAAATTGTTGTTTTGTTGCAAAAGGTCCTGTATCCAGAATTATTTTTTGTTGTTCTACATGCTCTCTGTATAGACCTAGCATATGCTAGGGATGTCCATTTGAAATGCAATCGGCCGAGTGCACCAATCTGGCGTAACTTATTAGGGAGGTAAGCTACGAGGGGGTATCAAAAAGTTTTTGAAATCACCAAGAAGTGAAAGAGCTATATCGCTGAAATTTTGTCAGCGTTATCACTGTTCCTTAAAAACATTATGGTGCAAAAAAAAGTCTCATAAGTATGTGGGACACCTTCCAGAAGAATATTAGGCTCAGATTTTGTTTTTAAATTTTGTAATTTGTCACTCGTAGGACTCAATTTATCTCTGTAAATGACAAAATTTCTAAACCTCATACTCCTCTGGAAGGCTACCCACAAGGATAAGTTTTTTGGACCATTATCGTTTAATAATAATAATAATAATAATAAAACCATACTTATTGAGCGCATAACACAATTAAGTCCCTATGCGCTATCACAAACAAACAAACAAACAAACAAACAAAACACACAGTAACATGAGTAACAAAAGACAAAACAAAAATAAATTAAACATTAACATTAAATAGATAAGTTTTTAGCAATGATTTGAACTGTTCAAGAGTTTTGGCGGATTTAACATGATATGGTAAATTGTTCCAAAGTTCAGCAGAAGCATCTTGAAAAGAACGGCGACCATATGAAGTAGAAGGTGAAGACACATGCGCAAGAAGATATTTTGAGCCAGAACGAAGATTGCGAGTGGGCTCGTATTGTTGAATAAGATCTTGCAGATACATAGGAGCAAGAGCTCGAGTACATTTAAATGTTATCAGAAGAATCTTGTAGATAATGCGAGATCTGATCGGTAGCCAATGTAAGTCACGAAGGACAGGGGAAATGTGACAGCGAATCTTAGACAGCGTAACAAGTCGAGCAGCAGAGTTTTGAATCCGTTGAAGTTTTGAGATTTGCGTATCAGGGAGAGCATAAAGTAAACTATTGCAGTTATCGAGTCGGCAAGTCACAAAAGCATGAATAAGTCTTTCAGTTGTTGGCTGATCGAGATAACGCCGGATTTGACCTATCTTATAAAGAGCATGAGAAGCCGCACGACAAATGTTGTTAACATGAACATCCATCATAAGATCGTTTTGAAGGATAATGCCAAGGTTGCGGGCACTGGAAGCTGGCTCAATGTGAGAATCATTGATTTTTACTGATGAAATCGTAGAATTTTTCCTAAAGCGGGATGTAATATGGAGAACTTCAGTCTTGTCATCATTCAATTTAAGGTCATTAGCTGTGGACCAGGTTTTGATATCTGTCACACAAGCTTCCAGTCGCGAGATTGCACCTTCTCTGTCATCATCATTTTTCAATACAATATATATCTGAGTGTCATCTGCATAAGTCATTTTGGAGATGCCATGAGAATCGATGATATCTTCTAATGGAGATGAATACATTGTGAAGCCTAAAGGGCCAAGTACTGACCCCTGAGGAACACCCTCATGCGGAACATGAACCGATGACTCGCGACCATTTATAATAACAGATTGTGAACGGTTGGTGAAATACGATTTAATCCATGAAAGTGCAGAACCTGTGAATCCATATTTATTTGAGAATCGCTCTAACAGTACTTGGTGATTTATGGTGTCAAAAGCAGCCGAGTAGTCCAATAGAATGAGAATGGCTTCATGACCCTTGTCAGCAGCGAGAAGTAGGTTATTATAGACACAAAGAAGCGCTGTTTCTGTGCTATGGTTACACCTATAGGCACTCTGCATTTTTCCATATAGGTTGTTCTCTGATAAATAATCTTGTATTTGGCCAGTACATGCACGCTCAACAGTCTTGGCAAGAAACTTAAGATTAGCAACAGGCCTGTAGTTTTTTAGAATTTCACGATCCAATTTAGGTTTCTTGATGAGCGGTGTGATGTGAGCATGTTTCAGTGCATCAGGGAAATGGCCTGCTTCTAACGAAGAGTTGATAATTCTAGTGATGATGGGAATGAGTTCTGGTAGACATTGTTTCAGAAGCCAAGTTGGTATTGGATCCAATCCACATGATGTAGATGGCGATTTCATGATGATTTTTGTGACTGATTCTTCTGAAAGCGTGGAAAATTTGGACAACACAGCACTGGTGGATTCAGAAAATTGCACAGAGAGATGATCTTTAGGAGAGTTGTGGAGCTCATCCGTAATACGTTTAATCTTGTCGGCAAAGAAACTAGAGAAGCGTTCAACAAGTGGGATGTCAGATTCAGATGGTAAAACTTTAGAAGATTTTGGTGAGGTAAGTTTATTCACTTTTTGGAAAAGTTGTCGTGAATTACAGCCATCAAATTGCTTCTTATGGTAGTCACATTTAGCATCTTTAATTAATTGGTTATAGATGTGCGCTTGCTCCAAGAAGATAAGTTTGTGAATTTCAAGTCTTGAGGCGCACCATTTACGCTCACACCGACGGTTTACCATGTACACAGCACCGTTGGGAGACGTCATTGATTTACATGGCGTTGGCATCTAGCGCCACCTGTATAAAAAGAAATAAGAATAAGGAATAAACATCGAAGATCTACAGCTGAACTCATGTTGTGATTGCAATGAAGATGCACAATGATATGATTATGATCTCTCTACAATAATCCAAAAAATCCTTTTTTTATTCATAATTAGCGCATTTACGAAGGCCGTGCTATCCAACTGAGCATGCTCAGAGCAATTAGTGCTCCAAAAACGAGGCTAACGATGTAGCCAAGACGAGAGTGATGTAGTTTTTCAATGTGGTGAACTTTGCACTAATCATAAAAATGCTTCATACTTCTGAGTTGTTCAATATTTGACCTTATTACAATCGTGAAATAAACTTGAACGTATAAACTATATATTCTTTTAATTTGAAATGAAATGTTTGCTGGTAACCGATACTATCTAGGAAAATGTAGAAGTTCACAGTTCATTACAATGCAGTAAAAGTTCGAGATCGTACTGTTTATCGAGTATGTCTCCCTCTTTAGACATGAAATCGCCAATTATGAATAACGTCTATAAAAGACAAATAAAAAAGAACATTATTTTGATTTGTATTTTAATGCATTTTGAATTCATATTGAATTCATATTACAATAAAATAAGGACATTTTGTGATTCGAAGTGATGTAAAACCGGGGGAAATATTTGGCAATTGTGAGAAGACCATAAAAATACGAGATTAAGTTATAAACTGAAACTAGATTTTCATTTTAAAGGACCCGACGTGTGACAAAGTTGAAAGTTGGAATTCTTGATTTTCCCCAAATACACCTACTTTGAAACTCATCTGGCTCAGATATGTAGCCATGTTTAATACATCAACAATCAAGAGATCTATATTTGCTTATGTATGTATATATTGTACAATTTTACTTCTCGAATAAGAATCGTTCATGCTACCGACGCCGGTATTGCTTAGCTTTCCTTCCACGTGTCGAGGCTATACCATACATTTTTTATGTGGGCCTACTCCTATTTTTTTAATTTGTATACCAAAACACTTCCCACAGTCCAACACTTTCCATTTCTTAATCACTGCTCATCTGCTACAAAAACACCAGCTATATTATGTATATACCCCGGTAATCCCTTCAAGGCTATACTGTTATTATTTATTTGAGCGCCCCTTTTCTTTTAAAGGAATTATGATTAAAAAATGCAGCAAGTGTTGTTCACACAAAAATTAATCTAGTATCCAGTACAATCATGTCTACTATTAAGCAAAAAGCGCAATAAATAAGATTGAAATCTCTTTTGCACTATATTTACATCAAAGTATTGTTGTTGTTATTGTTGTTGTTGTTATTGTTGTTGTAGATCACTCTTCATATTCACCATGTATGGACCCAGAAGCCATTTCTATCCATCCGGACGCCGTTATGTTGATCCACTTAATCACAGTCACGGTAACCAGTTTCACTTGACCGGACAGCGCAAAACGATCAAGAAAGTACTTCTATTCGTATTGCTTGTATACGTGGGCACTCTTCTGATATTTGTCAATTATACAGACCGAATTGATAATAGATATCACATGAACACTGCGATTCAGAATGTGGTCGAAAGAAACGGTCCGGTATTGTCGGTGAATGGAAATCTTGGAAAACGACCCTGAAACCCTGAAGATTCAGACCAGATCTGACTTGAGAACGTCGAGTAATTCCGGACAATTTTCAAATGGAACATTTAGTGTCAAACCTACTCGATATACAGAGTTTAAAAACAGTACTCTTGTTACACACAAAGGAAAGCAGTATAACCAAACCCATAAGCTTGATCCTCTGACTCAAACAAATCATCAAGCAAATGTTAAAATCGATCCTAATGTAACCATGGTAACACACAATATCCAGACAATGCGAAATATTCCACAGCCAAAACCTGCAGTGCGACAAATAGATCCTGGCGTACTGCAAGGTATAGTGAGTATAGCAAAGCCACCACATGATAAGAAGGTGAATCCTCATGATTACAATCTAGTGATCAATGAACCCACTGCATGTGAGCATGCTAATGGATCCAGCAGAGACGTCTTTCTGCTGGTTCTCGTCGATAGCATCCATGTCCATTTTGATCGGAGGAGTGCCATTCGGAATACGTACGGTAGTGCGGAAATTGTGCACGGTAAACGTGTGGTGACATTGTTCACGTTGGCGAAGAACAACGACACCGGATTGAACAAGAAACTGGAAGAGGAGAGCCGCCAACATCACGATATTCTACTGGAAGACTTCGTAGATACGTATAAGAATCTCACCCTCAAATATATCATGGCGATGAAATACGCCGCCATATACTGCGAGAAGGCCAAGTTTGTCATGAAAACAGACGATGATATGTATATCAATTACAATAGTTTAGTCGAGCACTTATCCAACTCTTCCACTCCTACTCAGAATCACTTCACTGGACTTGTCCAAGTCAGTGCACCGGCTCAAAGAGCCCCAAAGGGTAAATGGTATATGCCCCATGAGTTGTATCCGGAGAAGCGGTATCCGCCTTTCTGCTCGGGAAGAGGCTATGTCATGTCAGGTGATGTGGCGCTCAAAGTGTATGCAATATCAGAGTACATCGGACTCTTACCTCTAGAAGATGTTTTTACCGGAATATGTCTCGACAAATTTGGCATTGTACCCGTCACGAATAAAGAATTCCATAATTATAAAGTTCGGTATGACTATTGCCGCTTCAAGCGGATCTTTACCAATCACGCCGTCAAACCAGCTGAAATGAATAAGATCTGGAAGGACCAAAATGTAAAAAGAAATGTTACATGCTAAGTAAAGCCACGATGAAAACAAACATGTTCTAATGGTAACCGGACCTCTCAGATAGGGTCCGGTAAGGTTCAGTCACACAGAAGACAGCTCCCGACCCAACCTCTTCCCAACTACACAAGACCATCATTTTTTTTCAAAATCGGCTGAAATCTTGTTCAAACTTGCACAATTTACATTTTGGATCCCGACCAGGGATGAGCAGGGATGATTAGTATGCGATATTCCCCGCCTTCAACAAGACAAGATATGCTGAATCGCCTACCAGTAGGCGACAGCATCATAAAATCAACAAGATCAAGCATGTTTAATCGGTGACGCCACTTGTTCAGTCCCCGATCAATCGCCGACCTTGACACGACGGCACAAGTTGTGACATGTTGCGGTCAAGACTGCTCGCCGATTTGTATATGAGCAGTTGACTACAAGTCGGCGACTCATCTTCTGTAGTCGCCGATTTAACATGTCAAGTTGGCTTGCATCTTCTCTCCCGCTTGGAGCAGACTCGATTGCCGACCACTTTCCAACTACACACAACCACTCATGATTCGCGCCAACTCATCGGCTACCGCTTCCAAACCGCTCATGTGTCCATGCCGACCTTCCCGATTAAAACAACCCGCCACGATTTTTTTTAGGCTGCGAGAAAAAATCGTGGCGAGTTTGTCAAATTTGTGCCACGTGCTCCCGACCACACAAGACTGCAGAAGACTGCACAGGACAGTCCCATACCTTGCCGAAACTACACGTGCAAAAAAAGAAAACTGCTCACGATTTTCGAATAATGGCCGATCGTGACCAGTCTTGAGCAGTCTGGAAGTGGTTTTCTAGCAAATAATCGGGTGTGTGACTCAACCTGTAGGTTGGGCTTTTTCTGTTCAAAATCCCCGTAAAATATCAACAAAAATCTGTACAAATGTTGCCGTTTTTAACAAGCCAAACACGATATTCGGGGGAGGGTCGAAAAAAATATCTCAACCGTACCTAACTTAAATGGCGATCTTGAGAGGCGGGAGGTTTTTTTAAAGTACAAAATAAAAGAATATATCCATAATAAAAAATAGGCCTTTTAGATTTTTTTTAAAATAAAAATAGTAGGAGTAGAAAATAATTATATAGTAGAAAACATTCTGGGAAAGGTGGGATAGCGATAGCTATCTTATCATTGTTCTATAGTAAATCCTGACTCGACAACGTTGACCGCAACCAGCTGGGAGCTTCGACATTAGGTGGCGCGACGCTTTGGACATTTTGTACCACAAGGCCGTCCTATAGCATACAAACTAAAAGCTTATAAGACGTCGAAAGCCAGACTATGATTTACTTTAAAATACTTACCATGAACAGAAATCAGTGGCGTAGCCAGAGAGGAGTGGGAGGGGGCGAACCCGGGGCGAATCGCCCTGACTGTCGTGTCGATTGAGATTGGCACTGATTTGACAAGAGGAATCATGGAATTAATATGATGGTCGAAAGTACACAAATGGAAATGTTTCGCGCGCTACGCGCAAAATGCAATATTTTTGGGTATAAGCTTGTTTAGAGCCAAAATGTACCTCAATCTTAGCAAACATTAGGGGAATTTCGAAAATGATCCCGCTACGCGAAAATTACTTTTGTTACAATAATCTTGTCGGTTCACTTTCATTTCTGACGCCCCCCCCCCCCCCCCATGAAATACCTAGCTACGCCACTGAAAACAATGTTTCACTCTGTACACGAAGCAATATTGCTTCTGTGTTTTTAAAACAATCCATGGCTCAAGTTCCTAGTGTTTTTGTTTATCATTTCTGTATTCAAAAGTATCTAATACATGTGCCATTTGTTTCAAAATATCTTGAGATAATTTTTGATAATTATTTCTCATCAAAGAAAATGATAATTTTTACCAAAGAAAAGAACGGCAGAATCATCAAATCAACACCAGAGATATACAATAAATATGATCAAAGAAGTGTATTTTCTCTATTGTGTACCGTACAGTTTCTTATGTTGTATACGGCAATTCGTCTTTAATACAATGGTTTTTAATCAAACATGAGGATATATCAAGCCATGAAAATTTCGCCATTTATTGCGTACCTAACTCGAGGAGGGAGGGGGGTAAAAAGTTACGTACGCTCTGTACGTAAGTGAAAATGGCGATAATTGTGGACGACCCCTACTTCTATATGTTTTTTATGCTGAATTAGATTCAAGGAATATGTTTTAATCATGTAATTTTTTAGGTATTTTGTAAAATGTTCAAATGACTTATATCACGGCCTCAGTATAAACAGCTGTTTTATGATGACCTGTGTATCGTGATTAAATAAAGATTGTGTATATATGTTTGTAAATGAAACCCTATTTGTTCTCAACACTTATACCATGAAGATAATACAGAATCAAGTCCGACTTTAACAAACATTTGACACGAAATGTACTATGTCTACATACTGGCGCGCCCAAACTGAATTATGGGAATAATACGTTAGAATTAAGAATTTAAAATCTCTGCAGCTTTGTAGCGAGATAACTTCGACATTTTTCTCGCATATTTGTACATGTATAATGCTATAGAACTATAATTTATTTATAAAGTGTTCCCTTCATAACTTTTTTTTACTTCAACGAGGACTTTTCAAGAACGACACTTACACATTGAATAATTATAGGTCCAATAAATGCGTATTTGTTGTTTCGAGATTTCCCAATTAAAATTCGGAAAAATCAATGCACGTCCGCTAATGTTGATGTGTACGTAATGGCGCGACCCCGTATGTGAGTAGGCCTACAAAATTGTGAGCTTTTCAATTTCAACATTTGTACAAAGGCATTGATTTTTCTAATTTTCCGAGAACAACACATGCATGGTTTTAACCTAATTCATACACGTCATTACAAATCACAATTGAAAAATGTTAGTCCGCGAACAGGTCACGCTCTGCGCACTGCACGGTTATTGGGGTCAGAAGTCACAAACTGGTCCAAAAAAATGTTTCACTTCTAATAATGTTGAGAAATGCACCAATTCTGATTAAACGGGACAAAACCTAAGTTTTACATACTTTCTGACCCACAAACTATATATTGTTGGAAAGCTTATGATTCAAGGTATTTCATTTTTGCAAAAAAAAATCAAATTATACAGGGTGTGTAACATTTTTACAGGGTGGAACATAAAAAAGTTGATCGTTTTTGCTCCTCACAAAATATTTTGATAGTTTGTACAATTAGGGTTTAGCTGAAGATAGTCACCAAAATCAGAACAACCGCAGAAGGTGCTACCAAATTGGCTAAGAATCCCCTGCCCAAAATGTACACAGGAAAAGTACAGGGTGTCTAAAATTATGATGAAATAATGCATAAAATGAAGGTTTGTATATAATATTCTATGAAATTTAGTTAGCATGGACTATTTAATTTAAAGGAAAATGGTTATCAAAATGATTACATGAATATCATTAAAGTTCCTTTTATTTTGAATACAGGGTGGTCCAAAATATGTCTAAATAGCACATTTTTCATAAATCTATGAACAATTCTGTGAAGAAACACTTCTGGCTTTTTTAGTTAAATGTTTTACTACCCAGGGTAGAAAAGGACTGAAGAGTCACACAAATGAAATAGAGAGACTGCGATTTGGCCATTGTTTAATCAATAAAATGAATAAAACTGTGTATTTTTTACATTAAAACACTCCCTGAATTGAACATCATATTCTAGTAGAGAATGTCTAGATAACAATTCAATATTAATATTCATAGTAGCTGGCACATGTTATTAATACATATGAGAAGTTTGAATACTTTCCTATGTATACTTTTAAAATGGCAACAATTTCAAAAGTTCTAGTTTTCCGCTATTTTGTGTAGAAACCTATGGGCGCCTCATCCACCGGCGCCTCCACCGGCTCCACCCTTGACTCACTCGACGTTTAGATTGATAACTTCACTGTTGCTAAACATGTGGCTTTAATCCTTTTTTTATTCGGTAGCTGGATAAATTGCCTTTAATATGATACCAAAAATGTTATGGTTTTTTGACAACTTCTATTTAAAATAGAGACACGTATCACGATTTTAAGGATTTTTTTTAACGGCCCCACCTTATTTGATATACCTATTAGTGACCTGTGACCTTGGGCCCTTTTCACGGGAGTGCTGCTTCATGCAAGCTCCGAAGATTTCCATCTATTTCATTTCACTGTTGTTTGAATTATTATTTTCTGATTGTAACCCCTCATATCAAATAATATTTATTGTTATTTATGACTATATGAATGGTATAATTCTTGATTTAAAAATCGTGGTTGAAATATTCATAATTGTGTGATATGCGACTAAACAACCCGTGTGTGACTGTTTATAACATTACAGGGTGGTCCAAAAAAAACTATACCCAACTTTGGAGGCCATTTTCTCCTAGATTATAAAATATTTTAGTAATTTGGTTTGCATATTATTAAAGCATATATCGTTGAGCATTATTGGTGAAAATAGGGAAGATATTACATTAATATTTTTTGAGATATTGCTATTTTTAGCGAGTATGTGTAAAAATGACTTTTCCACGGGAGCTGTCAATGCATCAACATAATATGCACTTTTATGACAATATGATATGACACAATAATGTAATGACCCAAGACCCATTATTAAACTTAATCCTTAACTGCTTATAATGGGTCTTGGGTCTTACAAAATTACAGTGCATTTAGTGTTATCTGGAAATGATAGTAGCATGATGTTTTAGTTAATTCTGTATTTTCGGCATCAGAGTTTGTAAACGCGTTCTGATCTGGCTTATTTAGAGCTGATAGGCAGTAAATAACGTACAAAACATGGAACAAAATCTCCACAAATGTGGTTGAATTCAACGTCATATTATTTTTGAGGCGCCCGCTACGGCGGTGCCTCCTTATAAAGCTATAGTTCGACCTTTATATAAACAGTTTCTTCTTACAGTGTATACCTCTCACCAGGAAAGGTGACCCCATGTCACAATGCGCAAAAAACTTAATCGCATGCAAATCAGAAACGATTTCTTGACCTTTTTGCAATTAAAAGTGATCATTTTATGCAAACAGTAATGAATAGGGACATATAGGCTACTAAAAGCTGCCGTATAGATGAGGTGACTGTTGTTTACATTTAGGACGCCCTCTGTTGATTTGAGACAAAACACACCGGGCAAGAGTTCCTATAGTTTACATAGGCCAGAGCAGGTTTTCTAACTAGATTGTGGTGTCACAGCAAATTGTTATCAAAACTGTCTTTAAACTTGCTTAGGAATGCTATAAGCTATCGCATTTCACAAAAACAAAAATAAATAAATGAGTTTTACAAATCATTAGAAAGAAATTTCATGTTGTCTTCATTAACTTTACTGTATATTCTGCCTGGAGGGAATCAACAGAGGGTGTCCCATTTGTAAATACATGACGTTACCGGTCACACCAACTATATAGACATGGTAAAACTGATTGACAACATACCGCTGTAGTGATTTGATATTGATAATCTTATCATCAAATACTAAGCATGGCAGCTATTTCACATTTTTCTTTAAAGTGTCTTTTATCAATGATGTTTGTTTAAAATAAAACCGATGTTTACATTTAACAATTATAATTCCGAAAGAAGATTAGAGTTTTTCCCACGATGCACTTATGGTGCTCTTAAGTTTTAGAAATAAAAATAAGGAATAAACATCGAAGATATATAGCTGAACTCATGTTGTAATTGCACTGAAGATGCACGATGATATGATTATCATCTCTCTACAATAATCAAAAAAAATCCCTTTTTAGCTTCCAGTAGACGTTATTCATAATTGGCGCATTTACGTCAAAAGAGGGCCGTTCTATCCAACTGAGCATGCTCAGAGCAATTAGTTCTCCGAAAACGAGGCTAACGATGTAGCCAAGACAAAAGAGTGATGTAGTTTTTCAATGTGGTGAAGTTTGCACTAATCACAAAAATGCTTCATACTTCTGAGCTGTTCACTATTTGACCTTATTACATTCGTGAAATAAACTTCAACGTATAAACTATTTATTCTTTTAATTTGAAATGAAATGTTTGCTGGTAACCGACACTATCTAGGAAAATGTAGAAGTTCACAGTTCATTTCATTGCAGTAAAAGTACGAGATTGTACTGTTTATCGAGTATGTCTCCCTCTTTAGACATGAAATTGCCAATTATGAATAACGTCTATAAAAGACAAATAAATAAAAAAACATTTTTTTTATTTGTATTTTAATGCATTTTTAACTTCAATGAACATCTTGACATTTTGAAAATGAATTATATGGCAATAGCATAATGTGAATAGTGCTAAAACAAATCCCGAATAACTTGATATCGAATATTTTTAACCTGGTGGTATATTATTTTTTTAGACAATTTTATATTTATATTATTTACAATCACAAAACTAAAGAATCTACGTTCTCTGGACTCTGTTTAATTTTGTTTTGTCCAATGAATTCATGTTATCCTCAACATGCAAATATAATTTCAGGGCATTGTGATGTAATTATTGAACAAAATTGTGAAAGACTCAAGACTCCAAAATAACTCTGAATTTAATTTGAAATTTACTTCTGTGAATTCAATGGGCAAGATGGACGCAAACGCTTGACAATTTGGACTCACTTTGTTGGTACTTTCACTGAATTTCAAATGTAGCTAAAGAGTCATTAATATTCAGTACAAAAGATTTAAGCGGTTTTTGTTTCGATAATCACCAAAACCTAACCTAGTCCCGGTCACTCTAACCAACACCCTTGATCATGATATTTCTTTTAACCATGACGTGTGCTCATTTCATATTTTCATTATGAAAAGATAAAAATGAAAAGGCAGTTAAGCTCATACTGAAAATCTAATAGCAAGGCAAAAACCACAAACAAAAACTGTTTTACTGGTGTAACTCTTTTTTTTTAGAAATTGGTTTAAGAAGTTTTACATGCAAATGAATATTGCCTAATCATTTTTAAGGGCTTGTCAATAGCTTTTTTCTTCTTCTCAAGATGGGTATATTTTGTCGGCGTCTAATCTTCGGTTGTAAAATGAATTCATATTACAATAAAATAAAGACATTTTGTGTTTGGAAGTGATGTAAAACCCGGGGGAATATTTGGTAATTGTGAGAAGACCATATAAATACGAAATTAAGTTGAAAACTGAAACTATATTTTCATTTTAAAGGACCCGACGTGTGACTATAAGTTGAAAGTTGAAATTCTTGATTTTCCCCAAATACACCTACTTTGAAACTCATCTGGCTCAGATATGTAGCCATGTTAAATACATCAACAATCATGTATGTATGTATATAATGCAAAACTTTTACTTCTCTAATAAGAATCGTTCATGCTACCGACGCCGGCCATATTATTACCTGTATGTATTGCTTTGCTTTCCTTCCACGTGTCGAGGCTATACCATAAATGTCTATGTAGGCCTACATGTACATTTTTAATTTGTATACCAAAACACTTCCCACAGTCCAACACCTTTCCATTTCTTAATCACTGCTCATCTGCTACACAAACACCAGCCATATTACGTATAATATGACAATATGTATTATGTAATGCCCCGGTAATCCCTTCAAGGCTATACTGTTATTATTTATTTGAGCCCCCTTTCCTTTTAAAGGAATTTTTATTTAAAAAATGCAACAAGTGTTGTTCACACAAAAATTAATCTACATGCCTACTAATAAGCAAAAAGGGCAATAAATAAAATTGAAATCGCTTTTGCACTATATTTACATCAAAGTATTGTTGTTGTTATTGTTGTTGTTGTTATTGTTGTTGTAGATCGCTCTTCATATTCACCATGTATGGACACAGAAGCCATTTCTATCCATCCGGACGCCGTTATGTTGATCCACTTAACCACAGTCACGGTAATCAGCATCACTTGACCGGACAGCGCAAAACGATCAAGAAAGTACTTCTATTCGTATTGCTTGTATACGTGGGCACTCTTCTGATATTTGTCAATTATACAGACCGAATTGATAATAGATATCACATGTACACTGCAATTCAGAATGTGGTCGAAAAAATCGGTCCGGTATTGTCGGTGAATGGAAATCTTCTTAACGACCCTGAAACCCTGAAGATTCAGACCAGATCTGACTTGAGAACGTCGAGTAATTCCGGACAATTTTCAAATGGAACATTTAGTGTCAAACCTACTCGAAATACAGAGTTTAAAAATAGTACTCTTGTTACACACAAAGGAAAGCAGTACAACCAAACCCATAAGCTTGATCCTCTGACACAAACAAATCATCAAGCAAATGTTAAAATCGATCCTAATGTCACCATGGTAACACACAATGAGACAGTGCGAAATATTCCACAGCCAAAACCTGCAGTGCGACAAATAGATCCTGTCGTATTGCAAGGTATAGTTAGCAAAGCAAAGCCACCACATGATAAGAAGGTGAATCCTCATGATTACAATCTAGTGATCAATGAACCCACTGCATGTGAGCATGCTAATGGATCCAGCAGAGACATCTTTCTGCTGATTCTCGTCGATAGCATCCATGTCCATTTTGATCGGAGGAGTGCCATTCGGAACACGTACGGTAGTGTGGAAACTGTGCACGGTAAACGTGTGGTGACATTGTTCACGTTGGCGAAGAACAACGACACCGGATTGAACAAGAAACTGGAAGAGGAGAGCCGCCAACATCACGATATTCTACTGGAAGACTTCGTAGATACGTATAAGAATCTCACGCTCAAATCTATCATGGCGATGAAATACGCCGCCATATACTGCGAGAAGGCCAAGTTTGTCATGAAAACTGACGATGACATGTATATAAATTGCAATAGTTTAGTCGAGCACTTAGCCAGACCTTCAACTCCTACTCAGAATCACTTCACTGGTCTTATCCTTAAAGGTGGACCTATAAGAGACCCTAAGAGTAAATGGTATATGCCCCATGAGTTGTATCCGGAGAAGCGGTATCCGCCTTTCTGCTCGGGAGGAGGCTATGTCATGTCAGGTGACGTGGCGCTCAAAGTGTATGCAATATCAGAGTACATCGGATTCTTACATCTAGAAGATGTTTTTACCGGAATATGTCTCGACAAATTTGGCATTGTACCCGTCACGAATAAAGAATTCCATAATTATAAAGTTAAGTATAAATATTGCCGCTTCAAGCGGATCTTTACTAATCACGCCGTCGGACCAGCTGAAATGAATATGATCTGGAAGGACCAAAATGTAAAAAGAAATGTTACATGCTAAGTAACGAAAAAACCTATAACCGGATGATCCTAAATAGAATTCGTCCTGTGCTGGATAAACATCTAAGAACTAACCAAAATGGCATCAGGGTAGGAAGAACTACTATAGGGCATATACTGGCACTGAGAAGGCTGATTGAAGGGGTAAAAGCTAATAACCTACAAGCAATAATAACATACATAGACTTTAGGAAGGCCTTTGATACCATCCATCGTGGCAAAATGCTAAGAATTATGCACGCTTATGGCATACCAGGACAGATCGTCGATGCTGTTGGAGACATGTACGAGGGAACTATGGCTAAAGTGATTTCTCCAGATGGAGAAACAGATCTGTTCGAAATCTTAGCTGGTGTACTTCAGGGTGACACCCTTGCCCCATATCTGTTTGTTATTGTACTAGACTTCGCCCTGAGAATGGCTATAACAGGAAAGGAAGAAGAGCTTGGATTCCACCTTGAAAAGCGAAGAAGCAGAAGGATTGGACCTGTAGCAGTGACAGACTTTGACTTTGCAGACGATATTGCCCTGCTGTCTGAAGTACTACACCAGGCACAAGATCTGCTTCAGAGGGTCGAGACATCAGTGGCTAAATTTGGCTTGTCTATGAATGCAAAGAAGACAAAGTTCATGGCATTCAACCAAACAAGTGCGGTGGAAATCAGAACAAATGATGGAACCAAACTAGATGAAGTAAACGATTTCAAATACCTAGGTGCCTGGATGTCAAGCACTGAAACAGATATCAAGCAACGCAAGGCAGCAGCTTGGAGAGCCTGTGGGAAGCTGAACAAGACCTGGAAATCCACCCTACCATGAAAATTCAAACTTCGCCTGTTCGCCGCAACTGTTGAATCTGTGTTACTATATGGCTGTGAGGCATGGACCACCACCCCTAAGCTAGAAAAGCAACTTGACGGCTGTTATACTCGTATGCTGAGGGCTGTCCTCAACATTCACTGGAAGCAACACACAACTAACACAGAGCTGTATAGAGAGCCGTATGGAGACCTCCCCAAAATCACCCAAAAGATCAGGGAGAGAAGGACAAGATTCTCAGGCCACTGCTTTAGGAGTCAAGAATGTGTGTCAAAGCTGGTTCATTGGATACCAAAGCATGGGAGAAGAAAACCTGGAAGACCTGCCCTAACTTACATCGATGTGCTAAAACAGGACACTGGTTTGGATGCAGGAGACTTAAAGACAGCAATGCAGGACAGGCAGGTGTGGAGAGCCATTGTAGATCGAGAACACAACTCGAATTAAGTAAGTAAGTAAGTAAGCAAGGTCAACGATGAAAACAAACATGTTTTAAAGGCAATCGGACCTCTCAGATAGGGTCCGGTAGGTTGGGCTTTTTCCGTTCAAAATCACCGTAAAATATCAACAAAAATCTGTACAAATGTTGCTGTTTTTGAAAAACCAAACACGATACCGTTAAACTTCATCTATAAGCACTCATTGACTAATAGTTAATAAGCAGAGAATAGATAAAAAGGTATGAGCGCCCTCTATTGATCTAGAGAAATTATCACGAATTTGTTTAGTGTATTCGATATTCAATAATATAAAGTTGTATTACTCTCTAAATAATTTCATGGACAGACGAATTGCTCAATTGGTAAAGCGCCCGGTAAAGCGTCAACTTCAGTATCACGAGGTTGGTGGATCAATTCTCAACTACACCTTTTGCAATTTCTTTTGAAATCCAAGTAATATAGAAATTAATGCAAACTTGAATGTAAAATGATTACTCAATTATACTAGCTTTATTGTTATTTTTCAAAAAACAAGCGCATAATTAATTTGATTGTATATAGTAATGATCTTAATAGTCCAACCTTTTTATAAGCTAAAACACATTTATACTACAAATTAACCACAGCAAAATGTATTCATTGGCTTATTTTAAATGTTTCACACAGTAATCTTAAACGTTTCCTTCATCATGATTTAAGGGCAAATTATGATGATGCATATTAGGTTGGTAGATCAAGTTAAGCAACAAAATGAAAGTAACTATGCAAACCACTATAATCCTGGTCTCACAATGAATGAATAGGTGAATGAATGGATGGCTATTAAATCAATTTATTTCCAATAAGATAGAGGGCCGTCCATTTATACCGACCCATCAATCATACATGTAGTTATAAAACAGTATCTGACACAGCAGTCTCGTTTAGATCAATTGGTTAAGCCGGCAGTTAGGGCAATTGTGATAGCGGGTTCCAGATGACAATTCCTGGTTCGAATCTCACTTCAAGACTTCTTCTTTTGGAAAGGTCATAATTTTCAAATTCTTGACAGTGTTTTATTTTTATCATGAATGAACAAGGAATCTATCTTTTTCGTTGGTTTTTTTATATATATATATATATTTTAATGAAACAAAATTTAATCAAACTGGACACGCAAGCCATGGCCAGTCAATAACGTTTTGACTGTTTGCCTGTTGATTCGAAACGCGATATTACACGTTTGTGCCATACCTATTCTTGGAGAAACACAAAGCACAAAACAAATAAAACAAAACTGAGTGGAAATAATAAAAGAAATCACGCGAAGGACTTATTTACGGCACCATCCATCTTTTTAAGTCTGTTTAAGTTTTTCGGAACTATAATACACACGTTTGATGGATTGCCTTTAAATTGCACGCCTAATGAACATGTCATAGTTTGAGCAGCTCACGTGGTATTGAAGGTCATGCATTACATTCATGTAAATGGTAGTATAGTGGCCACGTGTTATTGATTTATAACGGATTAGTTTTAGAATTACGAAACTGTGTCTATATCACTAAAGAAGTCCTCTGCCCCAAATTCGATAGACATGCTATATACATGCTTGTATCGATCTGTGAACCATATACATGTACATGTACATGTATGTTTCTCTATAAACTCAATCAGGAATTGTCATCTAGAACCAACAATGGCCAAAACCATAAGTAGCAGAACTGAAAAGCAGTGAATTGTAATCAACGTATTGTCTCATTGTACTCCATCCATGCATGTCTTCACAAAAATACTAAGTCGTTGAGGTTGATTTAAATGTTTGTACTATTTATAAACGATTGTGATAACATTAAAATTAAAATAAAAAATAGTAGAAAGAGAGGGAAAAAAAGGGAAAACCCACATTAAAGACAAAGATAGATTCACTATTTATTCATGGTAAAAACAAAGTTAAGAATTTGATATACACCGTAAATATTTATAAACTTTCCAAAAGAAGAAGTCTTGAAGTGAGATTCGAACCAGGAATTGTCATCTGGAACCTGCGATCACAATTGCCCTAACTGCCGGCTTAACCAATTGATCTAAACGAGACTGCTGTGTCAGATACTGTTTTATAACTACATGTATGATTGATGGGTCGGTATAAATGGACGGCCCTCTATCTTATTGGAAATAAATTGATTTAATAGCCATCCATTCATTCACCTATTCATTCATTGTGAGACCAGGATTATAGTGGTTTGCATAGTTACTTTCATTTTGTTGCTTAACTTGATCTACCAACCTAATATGCATCATCATAATTTGCCCTTAAATCATGATGAAGGAAACGTTTGTATTACTGTGTGAAACATTTAAAATAAGCCAATGAATACATTTTGCTGTGGTTAATTTGTAGTATAAACGTGTTTTAGCTTATAAAAAGGTTGGACTATTAAGATCATTACTTTATACAATCAAATTAATTATGCGCTTGTTTTTTGAAAAATAACAATAAAGCTAGTATAATTGAGTAATCATTTTACATTCAAGTTTGCATTAATTTCTATATTACTTAGATTTCAAAAGAAATTGCAAAAGGTGTAGTTGAGAATTGATCCACCAACCTCGTGATACTGAAGTTGACGCTTTACCGGGCGCTTTACCAATTGAGCAATTCGTCTGTCCATGAAATTATTTAGAGAGTAATACAACTTTATATTATTGAATATCGAATACACTAAACAAATTCGTGATAATTTCTCTAGATCAATAGAGGGCGCTCATACCTTTTTATCTATTCTCTGCTTATTAACTATTAGTCAATGAGTGCTTATAGATGAAGTTTAACGGTATTTGGGTTGGTATTCGTTTTCAAATAAAGGGTTTTTACCAATTTCCAAAATAAATGGGTCGGTAAAGTTTACTATGATAATGCAATGTTATTATTTATTAAATACATTTCAACTTACGTAGTGAAATGCACACCCAGCATCTTGACTATACTATCAAGCATCAATCTGAGCTTCTAAATAAAATTAAGAAAACTCACCTGTTGACATACAACCTGACAACACCCTAATACAATTTAACAGAATTGCCATTTTGATGAAATCCTCCGATGTATGAGGATAAAATATTACTATGTGAGTATTCACTTATTGGTTTCGACAAGCATATTATTACTTCTATGTGTTTTATTATGCTGTATTAGATTCAAGGAATATGTTTTTATCATGTAATTTTTTAGGTATTTTGTAAAATGTTCAAATGACTTTATCACTGCCTCAGTATTAACAGCTGTTTTATGATGAGCTGTGTATCGTGATTAAATAAAGATTGTTTGTAAATAAAACCCTATTTGTTCTCAAAACTTATACCATGAAGATATGAAGAGCTTTGTTGCAAAAGGGCTATGGTGCATTTTTTTCAAAAATGAGTTTGATATAGAAATGTATAGGGAAAAATCATATGTTTCAAGGAAACAAAGTCATTTTTTTCTTCAAAAAGACCTACATCTCATTGTAAACAGCCATTGAAATTGTTGTTTTGTTGCAAAAGGTCCTGTATCCAGAATTATTTTTTGTTGTTCTACATGCTCTCTGTATAGACCTAGCATATGCTAGGGATGTCCATTTGAAATGCAATCGGCCGAGTGCACCAATCTGGCGTAACTTAATAGGGAGGTAAGCTACGAGGGGGTATCAAAAAGTTTTTGAAATCACCAAGAAGTGAAGGAGCTATATCGCTGAAATGTTGTCAGCGTAATCACTGTTCCTTAAAAACATTATGGTGCAAAAAAAAGTCTCATAAGTATGTGGGACACCTTCCAGAAGAATATTAGGCTCAGATTTTGTTTATTTGTTTTTAAATTTTGTAATTAATTGTCACCCGTAGGACTCAATTTATCTCTGTAAATGACAAAATTTCTAAACCTCATACTCCTCTGGAAGGCTACCCACAAGGATAAGTTTTTGGACCATTATCGTTTACCATGTACACAGCACCGTTGGGAGACGTCATTGATTTACATGGCATTGGCATCTAGCGCCACCTGTATAAAAAGAAATAAGAATAAGGAATAAACATCGAAGATCTACAGCTGAACTCATGTTGTGATTGCAATGAAGATGCACAATGATATGATTATGATCTCTCTACAATAATCCAAAAAATCCTTTTTTTATTCATAATTATCGCATTTACGAAGGCCGTGCTATCCAACTGAGCATGCTCAGAGCAATTAGTGCTCCGAAAACGAGGCTAACGATGTAGCCAAGACGAGAGTGATGTAGTTTTTCAATGTGGTAAACTTTGCACTAATCATAAAAATGCTTCATACTTCTGAGCTGTTCAATATTTGACCTTATTACAATCGTGAAATAAACTTGAACGTATAAACTATATATTCTTTTAATTTGAAATGAAATGTTTGCTGGTAACCGATACTATCTAGGAAAATGTAGAAGTTCACAGTTCATTACAATGCAATAAAAGTACGAGATTGTACTGTTTATCGAGTATGTCTCCCTCTTTAGACATGAAATCGCCAATTATGAATAACGTCTATAAAGACAAATAAAAAAGAACATTATTTTGATTTGTATTTTAATGCATTTTGAATTCATATTGAATTCATATTACAATAAAATAAGGACATTTTGTGATTCGAAGTGATGTAAAACCCGGGGGAAATATTTGGCAATTGTGAGAAGACCATAAAAATACGAGATTAAGTTATAAACTGAAACTAGATTTTCATTTTAAAGGACCCGACGTGTGACAAAGTTGAAAGTTGGAATTCTTGATTTTCCCCAAATACACCTACTTTGAAACTCATCTGGCTCAGATATGTAGCCATGTTTAATACATCAACAATCAAGAGATCTATATTTGCTTATGTATGTATATATTGTAAAATTTTACTTCTCGAATAAGAATCGTTCATGCTACCGACGCCGGCCATATTCCTACCTGTATGTATTGCTTTGCTTTCCTTCCACGTGTCGAGGCTATACCATACATTTTTTATGTGGGCCTACTCCTATTTTTTTAATTTGTATACCAAAACACTTCCCACAGTCCAACACTTTCCATTTCTTAATCACTACTCATCTGCTACAAAAATACCAGCCATATTATGTATATACCCCGGTAATCCCTTCAAGGCTATACTGTTATTATTTATTTGAGCGCCCCTTTTCTTTTAAAGGAATTATTATTAAAAAATGCAGCAAGTGTTGTTCACACAAAAATTAATCTAGTATCCAGTACAATCATGTCTACTATTAAAGCAAAAAGCGCAATAAATAAGATTGAAATCTCTTTTGCACTATATTTACATCAAAGTATTGTTGTTGTTATTGTTGTTGTTGTTATTGTTGTTGTAGATCACTCTTCATATTCACCATGTATGGACCCAGAAGCCATTTCTATCCATCCGGACGCCGTTATGTTGATCCACTTAATCACAGTCACGGTAACCAGTTTCACTTGACCGGACAGCGCGAAACGATCAAGAAAGTACTTCTATTCGTATTGCTTGTATACGTGGGCACTCTTCTGATATTTGTCAATTATACAGACCGAATTGATAATAGATATCACATGTACACTGCGATTCAGAATGTGGTCGTGAGAAACGGTCCGGTATTGTCGGTGAATGGAAATCTTCTTAACGACCCTGAAACCCTGAAGATTCAGACCAGATCTGACTTGAGAACGTCGAGTAATTCCGGACAATTTTCAAATGGAACATTTAGTGTCAAACCTACTCGATATACAGAGTTTAAAAATAGTACTCTTGTTACACACAAAGGAAAGCAGTATAACCAAACCCATAAGCTTGATCCTCTGACACAAACAAATCATCAAGCAAATGTTAAAATCGATCCTAATGTAACCATGGTAACACACAATATCCAGACAATGCGAAATATTCCCCAGCCAAAACCTGCAGTGCGACAAATAGATCCTGGCGTATTGCAAGGTATAGTTAGCAAAGCAAAGCCACCACATGATAAGAAGGTGAATCCTCATGATTACAATCTAGTGATCAATGAACCCACTGCATGTGAGCATGCTAATGGATCCAGCAGAGACGTCTTTCTGCTGGTTCTCGTCGATAGCATCCATGTCCATTTTGATCGGAGGAGTGCCATTCGGAACACGTACGGTAGTGCGGAAATTGTGCACGGTAAACGTGTGGTGACATTGTTCACGTTGGCGAAGAACAACGACACCGGATTGAACAAGAAACTGGAAGAAGAGAGCCGCCAACATCACGATATTCTTCTGGAAGACTTCGTAGATACGTATAAGAATCTCACGCTCAAATCTATCATGGCGATGAAATACGCCGCCATATACTGCGAGAATGCCAAGTTTGTCATGAAAACAGACGATGATATGTATATCAATTACAATAGTTTAGTCGAGCACTTATCCAACTCTTCCACTCCTACTCAGAATCACTTCACTGGACTTGTCCAAGTCAGTGCACCGGCTCAAAGAGCCCCAAATGGTAAATGGTATATGCCCCATGAGTTGTATCCGGAGAAGCGGTATCCGCCTTTCTGCTCGGGAGGAGGCTATGTCATGTCAGGTGATGTGGCGCTCAAAGTGTATGCAATATCAGAGTACATCGGACTCTTACCTCTAGAAGATGTTTTTACCGGAATATGTCTCGACAAATTTGGCATTGTACCCGTCACGAATGAAGAATTCCATAATCATAAAGTTCGGTATGAATATTGCCGCTTCAAGCGGATCTTTACTAATCACGCCGTCAAACCAGCTGAAATGAATAAGATTTGGAAGGACCAAAATGTAAAAAGAAATGTTACATGCTAAGTAAAGCCACGATGAATACAAACATGTTCTAATGGTAACCGGACCTCTCAGATAGGGTCCGGTAAGGTTCAGTCACACAGAAGACAGCTCCCTACCCAACTTCTTCCCAACTACAGTACTACACAAGACCATCATTTTTTTCAAAATCGGCTGAAATCTTGTTCAAACTTGCACAATTTACATTGTGGATCCCGACCAGGGATGAGCAGGGATGATTAGTATGCGATATTCCCCGCCTTCAACAAGACAAGATATGCTGAATCGCCTACCAGTAGGCGACAGCATCATAAAATCAACAAGATCAAGCATGTTTAATCGGTGACGCCACTTGTTCAGTCCCCGATCAATCGCCGACCTTGACACGACGGCACAAGTTGTGACATGTTGCGGTCAAGACTGCTCGCCGATTTGTATATATATGAGCAGTTGACTACAAGTCGGCGACTAATCTTCTGTAGTCGCCGATTTAACATGTCAAATTGGCTTGCATCTTCTCTCCCGCTTGGAGCAGACTCGATTGCCGACCACTTTCCAACTACACACAACCACTCATGATGCGCGCCAACTCATCGGCTACCGCTTCCAAACCGCTCATGTGTCCATGCCGACCTTCCCGATTAAAACAACCCGCCACGATTTTGTTTAGGCTGCGAGAAAAAATCGTGGCGAGTTTGTCAAATTTGCCACGTGCTCCCGACCACACAAGACTGCAGAAGACTGCACAGGACAGTCCCATACCTTGCCGAAACTACACGTGCAAAAAAAAAACTGCTCACGATTTTCGAATAATGGCCAATCGTGACCAGTCTTGAGCAGTCTGGAAGTGGTTTTCTAGCAAATAATCGGCTGTGTGACTCAACCTGTAGGTTGGGATTTTTTCCGTTCAAAATCCCCGTAAAATATCAACAAAAATCTGTACAAATGTTGCCGTTTTTAACAAGCCAAACACGATATTCGGGGGGGGGGAGGGGGTCGAAAAAATATCTCAACCGTACGTAACTTAAATGGCGATCTTGAGAGGCGGGAGGTTTTTTTAAAGTACAAAATAAAAGTATATATCCATAATAAAAAAAATAGGCCTTTTAGATATTTTTTTTGAATAAAAATAGTAGGAGTAGAAAATAAATATATAGTAGAAAACATTCTGGGAAAGATGGGATAGCGATAGCTATCTTATCATTGTTCTATAGTAAATCCTGACTCGACAACGTTGACCGCAACCAGCTGGGAGCTTCGACATTAGGTGGCGCGACGCTTTGGACATTTTGTACCACAAGGCCGTCCTATAGCATACAAACTAAAAGCTTATAAGACGTCGAAAGCCAGACTATGATTTACTTTAAAATACTTACCATCAGAAATCAGTGGCGTAGCCAGAGAGGAGTGGGAGGGGGCGAACCCGGGGCGAATCGCCCTGACTGTCGTGTCGATTGAGATTGGCACTGATTTGACAAGCGGAATCATGGAATTAATATGATGGTCGAAAGTACACAAATTATATTGTTTCGCGCGCTACGCGCACATGTCTCCAAAATGCAATATTTTTGGGTATAAGCTTGTTTAGAGCCAAAATGTACCTCAATCTTAGCAAACATTAGGGGAATTTTGAAAATGTTCCCGCTACGCGAACATTTCTTTTGTTACAATAATTTTGTCGGTTCACTTTCATTTCTGCCCCCCCCCCCCCCCTATGAAATACCTAGCTACGCCACTGAAAACAATGTTTCACTATGTACACGAAGCAATATTGCTTCTGTGTTTTTAAAACAATCCATGGCTCAAGTTCCTAGTGTTTTTGTTTATCATTTCTGTATTCAAAAGTATCTAATACATGTGCCATTTGTTTCAAAATATCTTGAGATAATTTTTGATAATTATTTCTCATCAAAGAAAATGATAATTTTTACCAAAGAAAAGAACGACAGAATCATCAAATCAACACCAGAGATATACAATAAATATGATCAAAGAAGTGTATTTTCTCTATTGTGTACCGTACAGTTTCTTATGTTGTATACGGCAATTCGTCTTTAATACAATGGTTTTTAATCAAACATGAGGATATATCAAGCCATGAAAATTTCGCCATTTATTGCGTACCTAACTCGAGGAGGGAGGGGGGTAAAAAGTTACGTACGCTCTGTACGTAAGTGAAAATGGCGATAATTGTGGACGACCCCTACTTCTATATGTTTTTTATGCTGAGGAATATGTTTTTATCATGTAAATTTTTTGGGCATTTTGTAAAATGTTCAAATGACTTTTATCACTGCCTCAGTATAAACAGCTGTTTTATGACCTGTGTATCGTGATTAAATAAAGATTATGTATATATGTTTGTAAATGAAACCCTATTTGTTCTCAACACTTATACCATGAAGATAATACAGAATCAAATCCGACTTTAACAAACATTTGACACAAAATGTATTATGTCTACATACTGGCGCGCCCAAAATGAATTATGGAAATAATACGTTAGAATTAAGAGTTTAAAATCTCTGCAGCTTTGCTGCGAGATAACTTCAACATTTCTCTCGCATATTTGTACATGTATAATGCTATAGAACTATAATTTATTGATAAAGAGTTCCCTTCATAACTGTTTTCTTCTTCAACGAGGACTTTTCAAGAACGACACTTACACATTGAATAATTATAGGTCCAATAAATGCGTATTTGTTGTTTCAAGATTTCCCAATTAAAATTGGGAAAAATCAATGCACGTTCGCTAATGTTGATGTGTAAGTAATGGCGCGACCCCGTATGTGAGTAGGCCTACACAAATGTGAGCATTTCAATTTCAACATTTGCGCAAAGGCATTGATTTTTCTAATTTTCCGAGAACAACACATGCATTGTTTTGACCTAATTCATACAAGTCATTACAAATCACAATTGAAAAATGGTAGTCCGCGAACAGGTCACGCTCTGCGCACTGCAAGGTTATTGGGCCCTTTTCACGGGATGTTGCTGCTTCACTAGCAAGCTCCGAAGATGTCCATTTATTTCATTCACTGTTGTTTGATTTATTAGTTTCTGACTGTAACCCTCATATCAAATAATTGTTACTTTATGACTATATGAATGGTATAATTCTTGATTTAAAATATCGTGGTGAAATATTCATAATTGTGTGATATGAGACTAAAAACCCCGGGTGTGACTGTTAATAACATTTTGATAACTGTTTACCAACATATACTTCAATATAAAGCATTGATCTCTCATATAGTAAACACAAAGAAGTGTTAAGCATGATTCTTTGTTTCCAATTGTAGAAAGTTACTCTTTGTATACAAGTCCTTCTATCTACACAATACTTTCACAAGGATTTGCGCGGAGAAAGAAAAATGTGGTCGACTTGCCGAAAATGTAAAAAAAATAGTTCAAAATCACGCGTAGCGTGCAAAAATTTGTATCCTGTTGTTCATCACCCTTACCAACAGTTCTGAAGTAAAAATTGTGGACACTAGTTAGTCACATTTTGTATAACAAATCCTGCTGTCTGCACATTGTTTTCACAAAGACGCGCGCGGAGCGCGCAGACATTTGGTCAACTGCGTTCAAAATCACGTGTAGCGCGCGGAAATGTGTATTTAACCCCGGGGGGGGGGGGGGGGGGTTACTTTCGCCAAAATCGTACGTGGATGTGCCTGCCGGACTTCGAAAAGTGTGACTTTCTCTATATACCTTATATATTTTTTGAGCAATTTCCCAATTTCAGTATACCAATTTTTTAAAAGCACCCAATTTTGCACAAATTGGGTGCTTTTTACCAAAAAATGCCTATAAATACACCCAATTTATGCCAATTGGACGCTTTGGTCTGTCAAAACCACCTCATCGCTATACCAATTTTGGCGAAAAAGCAACCCAAAAGGCAGGCATATAATTATACGTATATATACCATATCAATGTGAGAACCCCCCCCCCCCCCCCCCCCCCCCTCCCGTGATTTAACCCTGTTGACAATCACCCTTATCAACAGTTCTCAATTAAAAATTGTGGACACTGGTTAGTCACATTTTGTATAACAAATTCTGCTGTCGGCACAATGTTTTTACAAAGTTTTGCGCGGAGCGTGCGGAAATCTGTATAATTTGTTATAGAAATGTTAATACTGCAGTTTTTTCTTGCGCGTAGCGCAGAAAATTTTGGTATTTTTCCCGTTAACGACTACCTATTTGGTAAAACTTTTTAGGCCCCCCCTTTTGAGGCTTCAAACAAAAAGTATTTCTGAACACTCCCTAACTACTCGACCACTGGTACTAGCTAAATACAAAACCGTGATACAGGACCAACTAATTTAGGTAATCGGCTGATAGGGGTTCATATACACAAACACAATAAAGGACTGTAACAGGAGCCGAGGCTGCAGGGGGACTGGTAAATAACGAATATACATGTATAGTTTTTGTGGAAAGATCGGGATTTTCTGTTGTTCTACATGCTCTCTGTATAGACCTAGCATATGCTAGGGATATCTATTTCAAATACAATCGGCCGAGTGCACCAATCTGGCGTAACTTAATCGGGAGGTAAGCTACCTCCCTAATAGTATGCACTTACTGTAGCGTAACTTACTAACCATGTAATTCTGAGAGCAAAACTGGCAAGTAACACCAGAATAGTAACTAACGAGATAAATATTCACATTAATCATCATCGTCCCTTAGGCCAAAAAAAAAAGGTTTGTCTCAGATGACATGAGAGACTGAAAATCTAATGCGGTCTGCGGATTTTTTTTTTGATTTTTTTTTTTCAATTTAGACCTGATCGTCATTTGTTTGGTCAAAAAGTTGGATTTTGCAAGATTTTTTTGAGAAAATTGAAGAAAAAAAAAAAAAATGGAAAAAAAATTGGGGAAAAAATTGAAAGAAAAAAAAATGAAAAAAAAAAAAAAAATCCACTAAAAAAAAAACTTACGCGGGCGGTTTCGGGAATGCGCGCGGGTCATCTGAGACAAACCTTTTTTTTTTTGGCCTTACAAAATTAATTGTCGCATGCGTCAAATGTGTGTACATGTATCAAACAGCACATATTGACACGAATGGTGCTCCGTAGAATTATACAAATGTGTCGTCAGTCGCTACGTCAAGCGTTGATTTAAATTAAGGTCACGAATTTTCTGCTTTGTAACTGTCGAATTCCGCGTTTTTCCGCTTTGTAAATTTTGCATTTTTCTGTGATGTAATTTTCCCCAAGAAAGCTTAAAATTTACGATCTATAAAACCAAAATAAACACACATTACAGATTTTAGATGTTTAGGCTTACCTTATTATTACTGTAGCGGTAGCCGACCCTCTATATCGCGGAGGTTTATATTCAAATATTATTTGTTTTGTTTTATTACATATAGTTTTTTAATATTTGTATTGTTTTATTCAAGACTATTTATAAATTTTGTGTTTTGGACGTTTTTTGGGCATTTTTTTCTCTTCTTTTCATCAAAATGTCGTTTTCCGCGTTTAACCTCAATTCCGCTATTTTCGCGGAAGTTCCGCAACGCGGAAAATTCGTGACCTTAATTTAAATAGCACAAATAATGCAACATGTCATACCACGTCCAGCCGAGCCAATACACGATTCATATCATTTGCAATTTACAAAATTACAGTGCATTTAGTGTTATCTGGAAATGATAGTAGCATGATGTTTTAATTAATTCTGTATTTTCGGCATCAGAGTTTGTAAACGCGTTCTGATCTGGCTTATTTAGAGCTGATAGGCAGTAAATAACGTACAAAACATGGAACAAAATCTCGACAAATGTGGATGAATTCAACGTCATATTATTTTTGAGGCGCCTGCTACGGCGGTGCCGCCTTATAAAGCTATAGTTCGACCTTTATATAAACAGTTTCTTCTTACAGTGTATACCTCTCACCAGGAAAGGTGACCCCATGTCACAATGCGCAAAAAACTTAATCGCATGCAAATCAGAAACGATTTCTTGACCTTTTTGCAATTAAAAGTGATCATTTTGTGCAAACAGTAATGAATAGAGACATATAGGCTACTAAAAGCTGCCGTATAAAGACATGGTAAAACTGATTGACAACATACCGCTGTAGTGATTTGATATTGATAATCTTATCATCAAATACTAAACATGGCAGCTATTTCACATGTTTCTTTAAAGTGTCTTTCATCAATGATGTTTGTTTAAAATAAAACCAATGTTTACATTTAACAATTATAATTCCGAAAGAAGATTTTAACGATATTCTCATAAACTCATAAAAATGGACATACTCTGGATCTTATTCTTGTAAACGACGTCGATTTTGTCAGATCAGTTCATGTGGATGGTTTTAGATCATCTGATCACACTCCTGTCGTAGCTCAACTTTGTCTCCCCAAACCTCCCAGGATTAAACGGGAAGTCGTATATCGCCGCATATCTGCTATTTGTACTGATCAATTATTAAATGATCTTGATAAAATCACTGACTTGCAGAACCCACCATCTGACCTGAATGCTGCAGTTGAGATTTACAACACCGAACTTGGAAAACTCCTCGACAAGCATGCACCCCTCAAAAAACGCGTATTCATTGTACGTCCTGAGTGTAAGTGGTACACACCTGAAATTGATGTCGCCAAGAAAGCAAGACGCTCTGCTGAAAAACAATGGCGTAAAACCAAGCTTGAAATTCATCGTCAAATCTTTCGGGAATCGTGTATCGCGGTAAATAAGCTAATCAATAGTACAAAAACAACTTATTACTCAGGTCTCATTGCACAAGTCTCTCATGATCAGAAATCGCTGTTTAAAATTGTTTCAACACTATCATCAATCCCTAATATAAATGCTCTCCCATCACATACTTCTGAACTTGAACTGAGCAATCGCTTTAGCAATTACTTCAATGACAAAATTGCTACCATTCGCTCTGGCCTTGATGCTGAAAAACACACAACTAACTTCCACCAATTTGAAATCTCAACATCTGCAACTCTCACAGTGTTTCATCCTGTTTCTGAAGATGACATTGAATCTTTTGTTAAAAAGTCTCCGACTAAGTCTAGCTGTGTCGATCCGATGCCAACATCTGTTATCAAGCTATGTCTGGACAAGTTACTGACCATTCTAACACGGATTATCAACCTTTCGCTGAAATCTGGCGTTGTCACTCAGTCGCTCAAATCCGCTGTTGTTACTCCACTTCTCAAGAAAGCTTCGCTTGACACGGAAATCCTGAAAAATTTCCGCCCTATTTCCAACCTTCCTTTTGCGTCCAAGATTCTTGAGAAAGTTGTGGCCTCTCAGCTTAACGAATATTTCAATCAGAATGCTTTGTTGGAACCTCTTCAATCAGCTTACCGCAAACTTCACAGCACGGAAACAGCATTGTTATCAGTGCATAATAGCATTACTAGATCCCTTGATTCCGGCAATGTTGTCTTGTTAGTCCTCCTAGATTTATCGGCAGCCTTCGATACCATCGATCACAGTATTTTACTCCAGCGTCTTTCCAACCTTGGTATCAAAGGAGTTGCTCTACAATGGATTCGCTCCTACCTCACTGGTAGATTTCAGTCCGTTTCTGTTAAAGGTAGCACTTCATCATCAAAATTGCTAAACTTCGGAGTGCCTCAAGGCTCAGTTTTAGGACCACTGCTGTTTTCCATCTACATTTCTCCTCTTGGAAATCTGATTCGTCACCTTAACCTCAACTTTCACCAATATGCTGATGATAACCAATTATATCTTTCATTCACTAAGTCTAATACTGCATCAGCCATCAGCTCAATCCAGAGCGGTGTTCTTCAAATCAAGGAATGGATGACGCAGAACAAACTGAAATTCAATGATTCTAAGACAGAAGTTCTTTACATTCACTCTAAGTTTGACCGCTCTCCAATGCCTTTCAACTCTATCAACATCGGCTCCTGTTCAGTTACGCCTGCCAAACAGGCCAGGAATATTGGTGTTACTTTTGATGATACTTTCTCTTTCCATCAACATGTCTCGTCTACGTGCCGTTCAATTTACTTCTTTCTCAGGAAAATTGGTCATATTAGAAAGTACCTCACTAATGAGTCATGTTCTACTATTGTTCATGCTATTGTTTCATCAAAACTTGACTATGGTAATTCCTTGTTGTATGGTATCCCAGATACACATCTTCATCTTCTTCAACGTGCACAGAATACGGCCGCTAGAATCATTACCCGCACAAAAAAGTTCGACCATATCACTCCTGCACTCAAGCAGCTTCATTGGCTGCCAATATCATCCAGAATTGAGTTCAAGATCTTGCTCCTAACTTATAAAGCCTTAAACGGACTTGCTCCACAATATCTTGCAGATCTTGTCCATTATCGACGTACATGCCGCAACCTTCGCTCCAACAACAAACTACTCCTTAAAGTACCACGATGGAAACTCGCTACGTACGGTCGCCGTTGCTTTTCATCAGCTGCACCTGTTCTATGGAACTCATTACCACTGGACATTAAGTCATCCCCGAATGTCAACATTTTTAAGAAGAAACTAAAAACTCATCTCTTCTCGAAAGCATACAGTGCATAGCACTTGACTCTACAGCGCCATTGAACATTTCTTTGTAAATGGATATTAGGCGCTATATAAATTATATTATTATTATTATTATATTCCACAATGCATTACAGGAGCACCAGCCAACTAGAGGGTTTTTTCCCACGATGCACTTATTTAGAAATAAGAATAAGGAATAAACATCGAAGATCTACAGCTGAACTCATGTTGTAATTGCAATGAAGATGCACGATGATATGATTATGATCTCTCTACAATAATCCAAAAAATCCCTTTTTAGCTTCCAGTAGACGTTATTCATAATTGGCGCATTTACGTCAAAAGAGGGCCATGCTATCCAACTGAACATGCTCAGAGCAATTAGTTCTCCGAAAACGAGGCTAACGATGTAGCCAAGACGAGAGTGATGTAGTTTTTCAATGTGGTGAACTTTGCACTAATCATAAAAATGCTTCATACTTCTGAGCTGTTCAATATTTGACCTTATTACATTCGTGAAATAAACTTGAACGTATAAACTATATATCATTTTAATTTGAAATGAAATGTTTGCTGGTAACCGACACTATCTAGGAAAATGTAGAAGTTCACAGTTCATTACATTGCAGTAAAAGTACGAGATTGTACTGTTTATCGAGTATGTCTCCTTCTTTAGACATGAAATCGCCAATTATGAATAACGTCTATAAAAGACAAATAAAAAAGAACTCCTTCTCATTTTTTTTAAACTCTTTTGTCAATGGGGGTGGGGGCATGGCCTGCTGGGACCCCTGGATACGCCACTGCGGTTGGCTTATATTTACTTCGGTACATGTATCGGTAACGCTGCCTGCTTTCTACACAGAGAATGACAGAACATGAGATATTTTACCAAACTTAAATCATCTGTTCATCTTATTTTGCTAGACCTGACCGTTTAGGGCAATAAGACTTGCTTATTTGCATTTTATGGCAGAGAAGACTCCACTCTATATTTATTGTCGTATTTAAAAAGGGTATTGACCATATCTAACGAGATATGGCACATTTATGAAGACAATATTCAATATAAAATTGCATAAAAATGGCGATACGGTTTTCAATATTTTAGTTCAATTCTTCTTCTTCGGCCTCCGTCAGTGGCGTGCGCAAAGGGGGGGGGGGGGGGGGGGCGGGGGGGGCCGCGATATGGCTTTTAAGAAAGACATGATATTTGGGGCAGTCATCTTTTGACCATCGGGGGGTTAAAACCTATACGATTTTGGTAGATCCTCATTCTGTTACTACACTGCTGAAAATAAATAGTGCAGATTGATTTAAAGTGATACAATGTTACAGATGAGATAGAATGCATCTAAATCGTTGGTGATTTTATGGAGTTTGTATTAATATGCCACTGCCAGAGAGAATAACATAAAGTTGATTTACAAAGGATTCATGTGTAAGTAAATTCTTATTGTATACTATTTTGTACTCAATGAAGCAGAGATTTTGTATTCAATGTGATAACAATTTTGATATGAAACAAAACTTGATTTGTGTTTTCAATTGTCGTTTCTGTACATTGGAAGAAACAATGATTTAGAAACAATGATTTGTTTATTTAATGCAATATCGATTTTGATAAGAAACAAAATATGATTTGTGTTTTCAATTATGTACGTTGTATTAATTGTGTAATGCATTTAATGATACACATCAACCAGAGTTGCATCAACCAGTGTTTACGAGGGGGTATCAAAAAGTTCTTGACATCACCCAGAAGTGAAGGAGCTATTTCGATGAAATTTTGTCTGTGTAATCACTGTTCCTTAAAAACATTATGGTGCAAAAATGGTCTCATAAGTACATGTTTACTTTTTATACAGGTGGCGCTAGATGCCAAGGTCATGTAAATCAATGACGTCTCTCAACGGTGCTGTGTGCATGGTAAACGATAATGGTCCAAAAACTGGATCTTGTGGGTAGCCTTCTAGAGGAGTATAAGGTTTAGAAATTTTGTCATTTACAGAGATAAATTGAGACCTACGAGTGAGAAATGACAAAAAAAAATTAAAAATCTGAGCCTAATATTCTTCTGGAAGGCCTCCTACAAAAATCAGTTATTGGACCATTATAATTTTACCATGTACACATCACCGTTGGAATACATCATTGATTTACATGGCCTTGGCATCTAGCGCCACCTGTATAAAAAGTAAACATACTTATGAGACCATTTTTGCACCATAATGGTTTTAAGGAACACTGATTACACAGACAAAATTTCATCGAAATAGCTCCTTCACTTCTGGGTGATGTCAAGAACTTTTTGATACCCCCTCGTATTTGTAACTACTGTATGTAATGCATTTAATGATACTCAAAATTCATTAACCAATGTTGGTTTATAACTGTGTAATGCATTTGATGATACACAACATGGAAGGTTCCTCAACATTGTCTATTTATAATCATTGTGTAATGCATTTTATGATACACAATTCAAGCAGTGATAGTCAATTTACTAGGATCATAAGTTATCTAGTCTGTTTGTTTGTTTGTTTGTGTTTCACAACTTTTTATTATTAATTGTATTCACTCAATATAATTGAGTAATGTTTTAAAATGAGGTATTTGTGCTACATAATTAACTCTCACATATAATTAGGACTGGTATTCATAACATTCACTGTATGATTTATATACAGCCGTTCTTAAAGATAATGGTTTATCTAACAGGTTTATCTAACAACTGTAACAACTAACAACTAACCGTTGGAGCTAATGTCGGCGATAAACCCACAGTTATAACAGGGAGGTGTCAAATTGACACCTCCCTGGTTATAACGACGCTCAACAACTAGAGGTAAGGTAAGAGGTCCAACAACAAGGAGGAACAATATTATAAATAGAACTTTCGCGAACTAAGACGTTCAAGAACACATCAGCGTCGGGCAATCAATACGGTACCGTGAGTTTACATGTATACAACACAACGAACGCGTGCGCAATAGCAAGAGCTCTGGGTGTATAATTAATTGGGAAACATTATTGTATGACTGGTTGTATTCATTTGATCTATTTGCTATGAACATACTCATACATGGGGCATGCATTGTATACAGTCATCACAATAAGTAACTGACCCAGGTAATAAATGTGCTGATATCTCTAAAAGTAAAACTCCTACATAAACATATTAAATCATAAACATGTTGAGACATTTCTCTTCTTGAATTTGAGATATTACACGCTGAGAATGGCTGATTATTAAGGAAGTTACAATCCCAAATGTAATATCAAGTCTGATTTTCATTTTCACACTTTCATTTACAACATGGGGACTCAGACCGGCAAATTATTGATTACTGGTAGTGGCAGTGCCAATTCACCCGTCGATGGCCTGGTTGTTGGATAGTCGGCCGTTGGCGTTGTTACGGTTGATCAATACGGCACACGCGCTTTACCTGTCATACTCTCCCGTGTTGAAAAGAAAATGTTAAAATGAAAATAAGACTTGCCCTAACGTTTGTGATCGTAACTTTTTGATTAATCAACCATTCTTAGCGTGTAATATCTCAAATTCAAAAAGAGAAATTTCTCAACAACTTTATAATTTTTGTATTTTTTGCGTTATACTTTTAGAGTCATCAGCATGTTTATTACCTGGTCAGTTACTTACTGTGATGACTGTATATGATTATACTGGTCATTTGAATCATTGTGTATTGGTATATATGTACAGTTAAGCCCACAATTATTCATCCCCCTTGGAAAAATATGAGTTTTTGGCATTTTTCTCATATCTATACCAGCTGGAGCTAAAGAGGGGAAAGGCTACAAAGCTATTTTGAAGCAATTTCAAGTGCCACCAATTCCACCATATAAAGCATAATTAGGAAGAACAAGACAGTTCAAATCAGTTCAAATCAGTTAAAAACCTTGAAGAACACACGGTCGGAAGCCAACAGTGTCCCCTTGTTTGACAAGAAAAGTATGGTGATGGGCCAACAACAATCCACATATCACCGTCAATGCTCTCCTGAACAACCTTGGTGAGTCTTGGACCAAGATATTAAGGCAGACACTCCAGCAGCAGACATAGTACACAAAAGTTCTCCATGGACTCAAACCAAGAAAGACTCTACTCCTGAAAAGAGACTAAGAGAAACTCATCTAGCATTTGCAAGAGCACTTCTGGACAAAGATACATTTGGTCTTCAGTGTTGGGGTTGTCTTAGATGCAAGACAAGTTTCTCTGTGTCTCTTTTAACTGTTAAGGAGTAGAGTCTTTCCTGGTCGGCCTCCATGGAGACCTCTTATGTGCACTATATGCTGGAGTGTCTGCCATGATATCTTGGTCCAATAATTGCCCAGGTTGTTCAGGAGAGCATTGATAGTGATCTGTGGATTGTTGTTGGCCTTTCGCAATACTTTTCTTGCCAAACAAGGACACCACTGGCTTCCGATTGCATCCTTCAATGTTTTTTTAGCAAGTTGAACGTCTTGTTCTTCCTAATTATGCTTTGTATGGTGGATTCTTGCACTTGGAATTGTTTCAAAATAGCTCTGTAGCCTTTCTCCTCTTTATGAGCATTCACAATATGCACAAAAAAGTTATTTGATCTCCTTCGCCATGCTATTAAAGAGTGTTGTCCTGTAATATCCCTCATTGTACATTCAATAGGACACATTTGTAATGCATCCACATTGTATGCACACATCATGGAATAATTGCATAACAATATAAAAGCCTATCACACAATATATAGAATGTTTGGAATGTCAAAAACATGTGTAGTATCACAAAAAGTGGCCTCAATCCTGAGACTAGGCATGGGGTATGAATAATTTTGGACAGGCATAAAAATACAATTCTTGTTCAATTCTATTATGCAAGAAACGTTGAGCCCAAATATATTGATTTGTACTTGCAAACCAATTGTCTTTAGTGTAAAGCAAAAGTTCCACCACTCCAGCTGGTATAGATATGAGAAAAACGCAAAAAAGAAAAAAGGGATATGAATAATTGTGGGCTTAACTGTATATAACTGTACTTGTCATTATCAGTTCATGAAATAAATTGTGAAATGTATTTACTTGGTTTTTTTTATCTTCTTGAATTGTGAATTCACTATAAGGCTAATGAAAGTTGATTCCAAGTTATGTTTCCCGTAACATTTGGTTCAAACCATAATGAGGTAACTTTCTCATTATTCATTATTTTGCAGCAGTTCATTATTTACAAAATAACGACCATTTCACCAAATCATCAAAGTTGATTTCTATTTTTAGGTTCCAATTGATTCAGAATGTAAACAAAATGCGATGTTCGATGAAGGAAATTAAGGAAAACACCTAAAAAATTGGAAAATATCAAATAATGAATGATTTCGCTATTTTGGCATTCATAACGCGGTCGAAAAACCAAACACGGGCGGGTTACGGGAAACATGGAATCAACTTTCTTTATCCTAACAGCCTATTATATAACATGCCACACTGTGCTCATTACATCATGCACGCGACAATCGGCATATCCGAGATTTAAAATTGGTGTACCGCCTACTTTTATCCCATACTGGTTAACATCAGCGTCTCTCATGACTTTTTCTGTGTAGGAGACGAACATGTGTGGTGAAGCAATGCATCCCTGCCTCACACCTTTACCTACAATTCCGGAAATAACTGTTGAACCACTTTGGGACTTCGTTAAAATCCACCCCCCCCAGTCCCCCCATTCAATGTTGTTCGGAACCGTTTCGTCACCACGGTCGTTGGGACCCTCAACATTGATTGGTGGGGGCGGGGGAGGGATATCAGTTAGTAGATAGCTCAAGCTCTCCACACAAGTTTGTTGCAAAATCAGCGCTTGAAAATAGTCCCTTAAAGTGGCATATTAGCAAAGAAATGGGCTGTGTGGTCCAACACCAATTTTCCTGAATTGTCTGAATGAAGTTTAAAAAAAATCATCTGATTTTACATTTTTAGCCACAACTTTTTTATTTGTAAGTCTTTTTGGATCAAATTTTCAGAAAATAGAGATGCTATGAATCTCCTGATATACCATCATCAAGAGGTGTCTACTGTGCTGAATTAGGGACTGGTCATATTAAATACCTAAACCTGAATATTTGCTCCTATTATTTAAGGAAGCCTGATTTATTTATCACAAAAAGATAGCAGATACCACTATAAACATGATGAAAGTATGAATGATGTTTTAAATATCATTTAGACGGATCGAGCACGCGCCAGAATTAGGCCCGTGCGTAGCCCCCTTGGTTACAGCACGCGCTACTCGCTTGCTTACCAGTCCCTTACCAAAAAAGAAACACATTGCGATAAAAAAAAATGATTTTAATTGATTGTTGCATAATAAACTACAGTCAAATAGTTAGTTTAAATAATGCATTTCACCCGTTGCACCCTATGTAAGACTCACACTCGCGCATTCCATCTAAACGGACCATAATAACGCATAAAACGACCAGTCCCTAACAATATACATGTCGTATTTACTTTATCTTTACCATATATAATAAGTTTATACATATCTTGCTACTCTCCAAATTAAACGATTATGCAATGTATAGAACACGAGTTATTCCCTATAGACAGTTGTCATATTGAGTAGGTACCATATAAACGGGCCCTAAACACGCATAAAATGACCAGTCCCTAACAATGTACATGTCGTATTTACTTTATATTTACTATATATAACAAGTATATACATATCTTGTCACTCTCCAAATTAGAAGATTATGCAATGTATAGAACACGAGTTATTTCCTATAGACAGTTGTCATATTGAGTATCTACCAATAGCCTCAGACAATTCCGGAAATAACTGTTGAACCACTTTGGGGACTTCGTTAAAATCCACCCCCCAGTCCCCCCATTCAATGTTGTTCGGAACCGTTTCGTCACCACGGTCGTTGGGACCCTCAACATTGATTGGTGGGGGCGGGGGAGGGATATCAGTTAGTAGATAGCTCAAGCTCTCCACACAAGTTTGTTGCAAAATCAGCGCTTGAAAATAGTCCCTTAAAGTGGCATATTAGCAAAGAAATGGGCTGTGTGGTCCAACACCAATTTTCCTGAATTGTAGGTTGAATTCATCCGTATTTTCACTATTCCATCTGATCCTTAGTTCAATTACATCATTGCAAATGATCAAATCAGAAATCCCCTGTATTGAACCTTTGGCTTCTATTGAGCTCATAGTGGAGTTTTTGCCTGAAATGTTTAAAACAATAGCACATTTCACTGTTAGAAAAAGGGGTGCTTCAGGGGTTCTTTGCTGTCCCGTACGTATATGGAACCCTACGGGTTTAAAGGTTCTTTGATTTTAAAGGACCCTAAAGGTTCTGTAGAGAACCTAGGCATTTTGAACCTTAAAATGGTTCTTTTTGGAACCTTTTAAGGTGATATAAAGGGTTCCATATACGGGACAGTCAAGAACCCCTGAAGCACCCTTTTTTCTTAGAGTGTTGAAACTCTTGTAATTTCCATCCTTGCACAAACTACCGTTTAGTGAACGCGGTCACTCGCGCTGGCTGAAAAAGAAATAGCTATCATAATCATTTGCGTGACGTGCTAGCTGACTGTAGTGTTACGAGGACGGAGGACCCCAATGTAGTACACAGGGTGTCCCTAAAAAAGGATGTCCGTTTTCCACGTCATTGCCCGCATTGATTTTACTTAATATTTGGCTGTAATCTTTAACTAATCTGAAAGATAATTTAGTTGGCTTTCAAATACCGTTTATTTTATTACCTTGATTTTTTCAAAAATCGAGGTAGGCCTACTCTTTTATCTCTGCCGTTTCTTTCTTCTTCTTCATCATCATCATCTGCTTCTGGCAATATCTACAAAATGCTACTTCTCCTACAGATTAAAATTGACGTGTTATGCGGGGTCACAAGAGGTCATTGACCTATACAGTGGTAACACGTGAGATATGCTCCGATTGGGACCGGGTTTGTTGCATCTTGTTTGGATTGATGAGCCAAGAAAATAAGTCAATCATATTGACCAGGTCAAAGGTCAAGAAGGGGTCAATAGGGGTCATTGAACTTTACAGGGGTAAAAGTTAAGACATGATCCGATTTGGACCGGGTTTGTTTCATCTTGTTTGGGTTTGATGAGCCAAGAAAATAAGTCAATCATTTTAATCAGGTCAAAGGTCAAGAGGGGGTCACTAGGAGTCAAAACGTCGATTTTCAGTCCGTTCACCTAAAATGCTTCTCGTCTCAGAGGAAATGACTGATGTGCATTAGAATTGGTCAAAATATTCCTTAGGTCCATGCCCATAACAGTATTTCAGCAATTAAAATTGACATGTCGTATGGGGTCACTAGGGGTCATTGACCTATACAGGGGTAAAAGTTAAAACATGTTCCGATTTGCAAGACATGCTCCGAATTAGATCGGACCTGTTTTATCTTGTTTGGTTCGATCAGGCAAGAATAAAAGTCAATCATCATAACCAGGCCAATGGTCAAGAAGAGGTCACTAGGGATCATTTTCTCAATCAAAATCAAGGTGCCCTGGTCTCAGACCAGAACTAGATCTAGTTGTGTTTACTTTTCTCAATCTAAAAATATGTAAATCTACAACGAGCACTGAAAATCGGGTTTGTGCCACTTTTTGAAAAATATGGGGTTTTTTTGGAATGCGTCATTGTCATCTTTTACCATTTCGTATTTGGATTCGGCGTTTATACGAGCTTCAAGGCAGTGGCGGATCCAGGATTAAAATTTACGGGGGGCTGACCAAGGTTTTTTAATTGGTACCCCAAAAAAAATCATAAAAGGTCCCCAATCTTTCTTTTTTTTGCCGTCAGCTCGTGAAATTCTGCTAATTGGGGTGGGGGGGGGGGGGGAGCGATGTGGTTGTCCCAAAACCGGCAAAACAAATCGCATGGTACAAGTGGCAAATGTACCTGTATCCGCCACTGTCAAGGTAACTATAAATCACCTTTCAT
This sequence comes from Ophiura sarsii, assembly GCA_035610835.1. Classification (NCBI taxonomy): domain Eukaryota; kingdom Metazoa; phylum Echinodermata; class Ophiuroidea; order Amphilepidida; family Ophiuridae; genus Ophiura; species Ophiura sarsii. The sequence continues at coordinate 59,519,938 of CM069444.1, forward strand.
ATGCAGTTTGTTATGTCGAATTTGTTTGAGTCTACCCAAAGATACGCTTGTTTGACCATAAGGCCAAGAAGAAGAAAAAATGTTTGTTTGTCCACGTCCGACCGACCGTGTACCTTGGTGCCGACCGTATTATTTTTATTTTCTATTATTTTTTAGAACAACTTTTTGAGCAATTTAAATGGCCAAACGGACCGTTTTATTCCTGATTTCGTATGCTATCGTAAATCTGGTCTTTATAAACACCATCCCCAATGCGCAGTCCCTTGTAACATGATGTTTATTGCATGAACTTGGCAACCGCGGGGACTATTAAAAGGACTATTTAATCGCGCGTGCAATTGATGTCATTTTTATACTAAAAACGCAGTGTGAGAAAATATGAAAACTCTAGTTACGGTTCATATTTGCAATTTTTGGGGGTAGTTAGTTCGAGAAAAAATGGGTTTAGTAATATATACTTTCACGTATATATTTCTAGAACTTCAACACTACGTTGTTTCACTTTCTGCAAATTTTCAATCATAATAAATGGCGGCGACCGACAACATGTTCACGGTATCTGCGCACACAAACTCGGTACAAAAATACTCTTTGACTGAGTTTGCAGTGTTGCAACCAGTACTACAATATTGGAACTCATGAAAAAGAGTTCAATACTATCAAAGTGATGTGTTTTGTGTTTGGACGACTTTAATTCACAGTATTCATGCCGAATTTATATTCCCAAATACAATATCCGTATTTTAAAAAAAACAAATTAAAAAAAACCAATTATCCGACCTACCGACCCTACCTTTTTCGGACCCTCTATGGACAAACAAACAATTTTTTTTTTTTGGCCTAAGCAAACAAAATCAAAATAGTGCCAGTTTTGTGAAAGAAATCATCCACGTGTAAAATTAATGTATGTTCAACGCTTTGAATTTGAAGCATTTCTTCATAAAAATAACACACATTTGAGTTTTAGTGATCAACTTGAATCAAGCTTATTTCTAGTTAGGATAAAGCAATTGAGACAAAACAAACGGCATTTGAAAGGCGATTCGGTTATCTAGAAGCTCATATCAAGGTCATTAGTACAGGCTGTCCCAAAATGATTAGTATCCATCAATGCCCAAAGTTCAATAATTTTTGTCATCATCAAAATCGATAGGATAAGGTCCGTTGTTCTTACATTATTTTTGCCATACTGTACTATTTTATTAGAATTTTAGATCATGAATATCGAATTTATCAAACTCAAGATACACTCCATTATGTAAAACATGGTGCTTTCACTTTTTTGACAAAGTGCTAAAAAATGTTGTGTGCTGTTACAGCTTGTTTGAAAGAAACTTGTGTATTCTCATAATATCTTGTCTACTCAATATAATCTTGTGTCTTTCTGTTGTAACTGTTATTAGTTATGGATGTTCAAATCATTAATAATTCTTCTATTTAATTCAATTTAACGGTTAAAAGAAGTTTGTCATACTTGAGTGACCCCATGCATTGTTTTATTTGACAAGTGTTTAGGGACTTCTAAATGAAGAGGTATTTGGTGAATCACCCTTGGCTTAGATTTCATTTTCACATTGGAGAATGGATTTCGTGAGGTTAAACACTAAGGGACTATATCATTTTTACCAAGTTTGGTATAAAATTGGATCGATTGAACTAGCTCATTATAGAAACAAAGCTTGGGGTCGCTAATGCGTGACGATCCATTTTTACTCTTCAAATTGAATCAAAATGAAGGAGTATTTATGGTTTGAACAACAATATGATACAACAGCAGTTTAAAATAGAGAGGAACCAAAGATATTAGCAGACAAGAGATTAAGAGAATGTATTAGTTTCTTTCAAACAAGCTAATTTAAAAACACATTTTTTTGCCCTTTGCCAAAAAGGTGAAATCACCTTGTGTTACACAATGGAGTGAAACTTCTTTAAAATAAGGCCTTTATTCATGATCTAAAATTCTAATAAAAGTGTACAGTATAGCAAATATGAGAGAAAAACAACGGATATAATCTCATTGATTTTGATGATGAGAACATGTATTGAACTTTGGACATCGATGGGTACTAATCATTTTGGGACAGCCTGTATTAGTAAATTTGGATTAATATCACAGAGTAAAATGACTCGTTCAACAAGCATCTTTTTTCCTCAAAAGTGGCACAACCCGTTTTTAAGTGCCTGTTATTGATCAAGCATATCGTTGGATCGGGAAGAACAATAACAATCAAACTAACGGCATCCGAAAGCCAATTTAATTAATGTTAAGATTTATATAAATATTATAGCCAAATACTGAATCAATTAGGGCAATGACGAGAAACATGCGCACCCTTTTTTTAGGGACACCCTGTATAGTAGGCCCTACTTCAAGGGTTTCGGTAGTACACCATTATATTTCAGTAGCACTTCAAGATTCAGCTGCAGCTCTTGGCTTCGACCTTCCAATGTTCAACGTCGGCTTTCAAGTGAAAGGTATATTATGTGATCTTTTCCAGGGGACGCCCTCAATCCTCGAGAAAAAAAATTGGAAGCAGATTTTCTTGCAGATTTACGTTTCTGATCATAAATCGTACATACAGTCAAAGTTACAGGGCGATACGATTCTTAATTACTTCAAAATCATGGTTTTAGAGTGAAAATAAACTGTCGGACAGTTTATTTGTTTACTCGAAATTCACTCTAAAACCATGATTTTGAGGTAATTAGGAATTGTATCGCTCTGTAACTGGGAATATATTTATGATCAGAAATGTAAATCTGCAAGAAAATCTGCTTCCATTTTTTTCGAGGATTGAGGGTGTCCCCTGGAAAAGATCATATTGCATTTTTTTAAATTTATTTTATTTTTTAATCTGAAATTTTCACAATAATGTTATAAACACTTGTAACAATTAATTATTTACAAGAAACTCAAATTCCCAAAAAATCATCCCCAATTAGGTTTTGGGCTATTTCTCAGTTTGGAGCTCTGCCCAATTCCGTCTAGTTTCGGTAGAACACGTCACATATGTGACCCAACATGAGTAAATGAGGTGGAATACAGCAGTAGCTAATTTGATTTAAGAGCACAAAATAAGTCAAATTCAGAACAAATCTTCTTTATGATCTTTGATTCATCTTGTATATAACCAAAGACTCAAATTCATGAAAATAAAGATTTAAACCACATTTTGAGGTATTTAGTTTTCATTTACTTCATTGATTTGTTAACAAAACCAAAACTTTAATTGGTCATAACTTGACAGCTTGTATTTGATGTTTTGAGACAAAGTGATTTCCAATCATCTGGAACTTTGGTTTGGAATATGATATAACATTGCCAAAATGTCCCTTAACATATTATCACGATATTAACGACTCAATATTCATACTTCCCTCATTGAGCCTCATTTACTCGTGTCGGGTCACATACTCTTGTATCTTTAGTAGGTGTAAATACTGAAATTTCATTGGTTAACACGTTTGAAATCTGATCCATATCGTTGATTTATAGCATTTCCAAGCATTTGCGTTTCAGATCATAATATTAACAATACATATCAGAACAAAGTTATGGTCGACAAGTTTATAAAGATTTGAATAAAATCAATTTGTATGCATAACTTTTTTGTTTTATTGTGACCTTTTCTGCATGCGCAGTTACAATTCATGAATTTCAACGAAAGCATTAACAATATCTCTATATGGTCATGTGTTTTAAGCTCGCCTCCTTTCGCGTTACACACGGATTTTGGCTTTCGCGACATGATTTTAACTTTACACATTTATATTTGCTTGTATACCCCCCGGAGGTAGTAAAAGTATACATTTTATGAAGGGAAATTGCATGAAGAAACCAAATATGTCATTAAAATTATAGTACGACTAAGAACTAAAATGGTATGATCGGAAATGTTCGGGAAAATATCAGAGTTTTTTTTATTTGAGATCCAAATATTGTTTATACCTACTCCTATCATTATTTACTTTACATATTTGAATTCCTCATGAAATTACCCAGTAGATGATATATAATTGTCAAAGTTACTACGTCCGTATGGTAATTATACCGGCTAGTGAATATCTCCAATATTTATTTTATATATTTTTAGAATTTTCAGAAATATTTGTTAAGGATGAACCCTTCCCTGATATAAACTGCATTTCTAAATTCCTCTAGTTACAAGCTTTCCAAAAATGTATACTTTTGCTATCATAGGTTGAAAACTTTTTCTGTTATAGTCATTTTTATAAATCCGGTAAATTGAGGCTGATTATTCATGTTGACTGTGTAGCGAATAGGAAGAAAGCTGATGATCATGGTCTTATCCATAATTAATTAGTTGTTACAAATAGTTGACAAGTCTGTTGAACCACATACTTAAAGACTACTAAGTATCCTTTAAAATGGGACCAGAATGGTGTCTGTAACATTAGGGGATGACTAGTTATTGTAAAAAGAACAAAGATTATCGCCATTATTTGATTATCCCCATTGAGTTTGTACAGGCGGCACCCCTTCCAGCGGCACCCCTTTCAGCACCACCCCTGGTCTCCAAACATCAAACAGCTGTATCTCCATTTCTGTATTAGCTATACCAATGTCATTTTGCAGGCAGATAGCTTGTTATTAGGGCTTTAAAATGATACCAAATTTGTTGAGATAGCTTTTGTGGTTTTGAAAATATTTAAGGAAAATGACAGCATAAAACTAAAAAATGTAACGGCACCACCCTATTGGGAAGCGAGTTCATAACGCGTGACCATATAGTAACAATGTTATGAGTCCAAGTTACATTTAAAGTGGCTCTATTGGCCGAAGAAATATTTAGATTTCCTTTAAAATCTAATATGTTCTAGCCCTTGGTCTAACAATTCTGGAACTGAACATTATATATTTCAATCGGACATTCGATTGCCAAGATATGGTAGGTCAAAGAGGCATAATACCAACATCTTTGGCAACAACTTTCTTTCTATTTTCTTTATTTGATTCAATTCCAGTTGCCATGAAATATCCTAATTATTGCTAATTATGTATGCATGAAATATGCAAAGTACAGTTTGTGGACTAATGAGATGAGCCCACTAATTAAAATGTTTAAACATTTCTTAATTAGGGCCTAATTAATTATGCAAATGACAATTAGACAAAAAGCTAATACGTTTTTAGCTCTCCAAGTGTACTGCCCATGTACTAAGTTACATTATCATAGCTCATCTCATTAGTCCACAAACTTTACTTTGCATATTTCATGCATACATAATTAGTCATAATTAGGAAATTACATGGATTTTAAAGGAAACCTAATTTTTCATCGGCCAATAGAGCCACCTTAATCTTTTACAATATTTTGCAAAAAGATATACAAAATAAATGATGCTGACAAAATAGAGAAAATAGTATATTGATATTGTAAAATATGAAGGGGTTTTCAACAATGGAAATCTATTATCTAAATAATATGTATGAAGTATGATGTGTACATACAGGGTGTATCAAAAAAGATAGGACTCTCTTTCATGACGGTTGTATACTTGTCAAAATCAATTCAACTTCTTCATTGCAAAGCACAATTAATAATTGATAATGTTCTGAAAATGTGAGATTAATCCGATGAAAAATAAGACTGGTATAGCTTGATCAGCTCCAAATTGGTAAAGCATCTTGACATCAGCAGCATGTGTGCCCGGGGGAGGTACTCGGATTTGGTTTTGACGGGGGTGTGCCGCTGGCACTGGTACCCATTTCTAAGGATTTTGCTTTATTTTAGACCCAATTTTCACAAATTATGGGGAAAAAGACCCAATTTTTGCACATTTTCGCGAAAGTAGCCCAAATTTTCGCTAAAAATAGACCCATTTGTAAAAAGTGACCCCATTATTAGGGGTTTTCCAGCACAAATCCTACCCCATGTTTAGGGATTTTTGGCAAAAAAACCTGACCCATTAGAGCGGCACATCCCAGCATACCGTACTAGGCGAGTACCACCCCCCCCCCCACCCCCCCCCACCCACCCCTCCCCCCTCCGGGCATGTGTGCGACACTAATTGTGTGTGTGTGGCCATGATCTAGCATGTATTCTTGGATAACCTTTGCATGTGGAGAGATAGAAACCTAATATTTCTTATTAAACTACATGTATAGCATAGTTTAAGTAAACCATGTCATTTACTAATCTGTACAATGGGATTTACACGTAATACCAGTAAATGACATGGTTTAAGCACAAAACAAGGGTCCGTCTCACATACATTTGGGAAAATAGCTATGCGATTTTTTTAAAAATAGCTATGCTAAATGCGGAAATTCAGGTTTTTTGCTTTTTCAGAGCCATTTTTCCCACAATTTTTTTCGGAAATCTAAAAAAAACACGCCAACATTTGGACTCATCGCATAGGGTTATGTCTCCACGCTTAGGTATGCGAGACAGAAATTTCTTTTCTTGGCCTTACATTTCAATATGTTGCATTCATAAACATTGTAAATCATCTATCTGTCCGCCCAGGGGTGTCACTAAGCACAGTGAGGCGACGGAAAAAAACCACCCTGTTTTACGGGCAGACGGACCTGTCAAGTAGGCTCGGTCGGTCAGGCCCTTTGTTTTTTTGTACACCTAAAATGTCACCAAAATCTAACAAAATCAGTAATTTGTTAAAAATGTGTGGAAAAAAAATTCGACATATTTTCGGCCCAAAAACAGCTGTTTTTTCATGACTTGAGAAAAAAGTATCTAAAGAAAAGAAGAAAAAAATCGTAAAACAGGGTTGGTTTTTTTTCCTCGTCTGATGGCTACATATCAGCTTCCAAAAAAATATTAAAAAGGGTTCAGATTCGCTACAAGATGTCATGGACATCTGTCTGAAAAGAGCTCCTATATGTAAATTCCATCAACGTTTAGGGTTGGTAATTGTATAATGTGAATCGCATCAAATTAAGGGAAAAAGCAATATTTGGATTTTTTATTTTGTCAAATCACATATTGAACGTGTGCAGTGAAATCCACACATAAGTGTCTGATATACCATTAAGATTAGGGATAGCCAAATGGTTTTGTGATTTACGCCAGTAGCCCGGGACATACTCCATTTTGCGGACATAAATTTGCTGCCGATTCTTTCTTTGTCTTTGGATATTGTAAATGTTGGGATATTTTGAACCGCGCTGATTATCTTCTCTTTGAAAACGTCCAGGTTGAAATTGGTATTTTCGATCACGTGGTAGGGCCTTTTTTGAAAGGGAGATTCCCTTGACCAACATGTCCAGCAGTCAATCAGGATCATATGTAGCCAGCGAATTGTCCTTTTATCTCTAACAAATTTGTCGCGCGTGTGGGATGTAAAAACACCCCTACATTGGTAATGGAACAATGCATGTCGATTGTTTGAATATTGTTTGAATATGTATTATTAGTATTGACTTAAGCCAATCAGCGCTCAGATGGTAAATAACCATTAGCCAATCACAGCTGAGCGCTGGTTGATATGCAGCTAGCGCCGACAGAGATTCTTTCTCTTTCGTCTTGTGTTTCAATCACGGTGGACGCGCCGTGTTATTTGTCTCATCGTTTTCATTTGTAAACTTCTATTATTTGGAGCAACGTATCATTTGAATAAACGACCAATTACGGTGAAGAAAGCTACTAGATTGTGTTAAAGACTTTCATTCTTAATATAAGATTTCCCTCTTACACGGGAAAGGTTTTTTTCACAGAGGTACGATTTTCTTTCGCAAAGGTCGTAAACTTGTATCCAAAAATTTGTCACGGCAACAAATTCGTGTCCGCGAGATGGAGTATATCCTAGGCTTACGGGTCTGTTTTAGAGGTGCTTAGACGAGCATGTAAAAAGGTTGGGTGGGAGAATGACAACCCCCCTGGTCTATTCCTATATGTATATATGCAGCTGATATTCAAACCAACCATTAACAACCTTTTCCATTTCCACTCTCCTTCTACCTAACATGCTTCTTTTTGTTCTTCTTTTTATGCTTCAGTGATATCTCAGTATCTTCACCAGTTCTTGCTACACTGGATTCTGTGCTAATCACATCAGAAGTAGGGGCGCTATCCATACTCTCCATATCTCTATCAACATGCTTGTTTTTCTTCTTCTTCTTACACTTAGGTGCATCACTTGCTTGTTCAGCTGGTGCTTCCTCACATTGCGCAATCTCTCGAGGGTTAGGTGTACTTTCCACGAGGGCGTCTTCTCTCTTCGCATGCTTGTGCTTTTTCTTGTGCTTTCTCAAGCTGTCTTGTGAGCTAGTCCTTATTTCACTTATGACAGTATTACTAGTATCGGTTTCTTGTTCATACTTTGAGTGTTTGTGTTGTTTAGAATCACTTCCTTCGGTTTTCTGTTCTGGCATCTTGCTGAAGATGTCCTGGAGCTCATCATCAGATTCCTGCCCACCTTGAAGTGATGCATCCTGGGACTTAAAACCTTGGTCTGATGCATTCTGGGAAGCAAAGCAGAGAAAAAAGCACCATATTATTTTTATGGGAGCTTTCTGATAGGCAGCCATAAGGCATATAAAAATAAGTTTATTTCCTGTAGGCCTGTTTAACCCAATTTTTTTAGTTTTATTTGAATTCCTGGAAAGAACCTATTAAGAAATTCTATTTTTTAACAAATGGCTGAATACTGTTTCACTACCACAGGTAAGATGGCAAAACATTGTTTTTAAAGATTATCTAATTGGTCTTAGTTGTCTCTGAATGGATCATGATTGTAAAACACAATTTGCAATTAATTTCACCATCAATGCCAATGACTTGAAGCTGAATTTATGCTTAAATCACAACTGCAAAATTTAAAAAAAACCCCAAAAAACAACATATTTTGCATTTCTACAGGGTGTTTCAGAACTGAGACTAAGTCATATTAGTCTCAGTTCAGAATGATTAGGACTCAAGACCCAAGTATTTCATGTGTATGTTTATTACCATGTTTTTAACAGGAATTTGAACTTGACAAATTAGTGACTGTGGTTAAGGACACATGCCCATTTCAATATAATGGCTTTTTCCAAATTCCCAGTCTGCAAATGGAATTGGTTTTGCCATTTTTTCTCTCCAATTGAGTTAATAACAACAAGTCACCATGTCTGTCATTGCACAAGTTCAGCTTCAATTTCGTGGAAGTACAATGTACATGCATGACAGATTTTGTCTGACTATAATAGTATCATGTTAAATGGTGCTATTGAATTTGTTCACTTAGGCAGGATATTGGAATGGCAAAGCAGGGAAAGGCATTCACAGGCTTTTGGTATTAATAGTATAATCTGAACTCCAGCATTTTAAAGGGGCATTGAGAGATTGCTAAGAAAAAAAATGAAATTTGGAAGAAGAAAAAAATGTTTCAATAGATAAGGTACCAAGGAACCCTGAAGTGTAATCATTTATGGCCAAATGGTTTAATAATGGCGACAGATTGAAATTTGGTTGAAGCAAGTTATGTGGTGAGTGATGCTGATAGTTTTGATGTGATTTACATCAATTTTCTTTTTTTTTGCCTAATAGCAATTCATCTGTTTATATTTTTTAATAAGTGCATTGTTGTTGTTTTTTAAACATTGAGAATTCATTATGGGGACACTCCTTGCATAGATTGATTTGTAATATAGTTAAAATATGCGGTGACGTCAACAAGTCCTACTTGGGTACTAATTATAACAGTGATTTCATGAATTACAGCAATTTACCGCACAGGTGACACTGCTTGTTGTAGTCGATGAACACAGAAAAAAACTGCACACAGTCAATGGGGATCGTGCCTCATGCGCAACTTACCATGCCTTGATCCTCGTCACCCACACCAATACCCAATACGACCATCTCTTTAAAATACACATCATTTTCACCAGTCTGTTTCTTCTTTTTGGGCTCTGTAAAGAATGATAAAGGTTTCCATGGTCATGGATAAAATAAGAGAGACAAAAATATATCAATAAAGCAACAACAAAATCACAACCCTGTTCTACAAGCAAACAAAAACAAACCTTTGAGGTAGGGTCGATTGGTCGAGCATTTTTTTCTTCTTTCAAAATGACACAAAACATCTGTTAAAATGTTGCCATTTTCTGACAAACTACAAAAAAGAATTGTGCTCTGGTATTCATTTGCACATAATGTTTTTCCCCACAGTTTCTATGAGTCGACCAGGCCAGTAGAACAGGGTTTATTTTGTTGTTGCCTATTCTTCAGTATCCTATGAACTTGACCGAGTATTATACAAATACTACATGGTAGAGGGGAAATAGAGCAAACTATTTTCCCGAGGTACTTGCTACAGGCCTATCACCCCGAACCCGAAGTGTGAGGGGTGATAGGACCGAGGGACAATAGTGTGCCCTATTGCCCCGATCATACCATGTAGTATTCGTTTTATTACACCTCACTGTGACTCTGGGGATGAGATTGTAGGGAAATAGTCAAAACTATTTCCCTAGGAAAATTGGACTTGTGATAGGAATTGGCCAATGAATTGGCATGATTAGTTCATGAATATTTATGAGGTAATAATAGAGATTATCTTACCCAGATCATCAAAGGGGAGGGGGTGTTCTACCAGCCTGACCGATCAATATTTTTCTTAATTTGAGGATTCTTTTCACATTTTATGAGTTAAATAAATTTGAAAATTGTTGAAAATGTTCACAAAAAATTTTGGGAAAATCCGTAGAATGGGGGAGGGGTTGCCCAAGTGAAATTGATACAAACATCAAAGATATTGTTAGACCTAGAAATCCCATACTTGGTGCGTTAAAAATATACTACACTAGCAACCGAAAGTATTAAGACACTTGGTTATGGTGTCAAAATCATCCCAGATATTAAATTTGGAGTGTAATATTTCACTAAGAGTTGAACAAATGTGTTGCTGAATCTCTTCTCATTAATACATTCATGTTTCCTACAACATCTGCTTATTCATTTCCATGGAATTGAAGAAAACATATGCCTTGTTCAAATCCCCATACAAATCTCCCATTGGAAATAGCTCATGAATAATTAATCAACCTCATTATAGCCATTGTACACCTGTGGCGAGTAGTCTTGACAATTTTGACTTTCTTTCAAAAAACCTCAATTGTTTGTCAATGGAATCAGTGGGGTAGCTAAGGGCAGGGGAAAATGCCCCCTGACAGAAAAAAAACCTTTGTGCCCCTGCCCCCAAGCCTTATTGTGCCCCGCCCTTTCTCTGGATGTAGGTTGTATAGGCATTATGACAACTTACATGGACCATTTTTCGAGCACATTTTGTGTAAAACATGCCCTTTTTTTTCTTTGTTTTGGTTGCTAAAATAAGCTGATGCAGTGGATGCCAGGGTACGCTATTTAAAATATGGACTTGCCCATCCCTAACTACAGCACATTTCGGCAACCAAACAAAAACAGTCATCTTTTAGTCTCTAAGTGTTGAGTGCAACTTACTATTTGTAGACTCCTTCTCCACACCGATAATATCCGCAAACAATTTGCGTTTCTTTGTCTCTCTGCCTTGCAACTCCTTCCATTGGCCTCGTCTATACTTGAAATGACTGATGGCGCAATTCCTGTATACGTGACGGCCATACTGATCACCGACAAGCTGGTCATCCTTAGCAGCCAACTCCTCTACGATGGTGAATTTGCTACGCATTGATGCTGTCGAGAAAAATGAGTCAATTGTTCGGCTGCCATTCTTGTTGCAGGCTACCTTCAAGTAATGACCCTGGGAAATAAAGGGAAATAATGTTTAAAGCAGCCTTTTTGATTATAATGAAAAGTCTGTATAATGTATAATTTATTCGTTTTACGATATACAGGGTGAGTCAAAAAGAAGTTTACCCGGATTGGTGATGTTTTAAAAAACAAACAAATGACACTCAAGATTTCAGTAAAGCATATATTTAACAAGCATTCTCTCTTGCTTAGTAGGAAAAAAGAATGACACAAATTGATCATTGCTAAGAGGAGTTATGCCTATTTTAATAAAGGTACTCATTTTGCAAGCTGTCCATGGAATACTTGACAAAACAAATGTAAAGTAGGCATTCATGGACAGCTACAAACATGAGCGCTTTCAGGAAAACAGGCATAACTTCTCTTAGGAATGATCAATTTGCTTCATTGATTTTCTCTAATAAGCAGCAGAGTATGTTTGGTAAATAAATGCTTTACTGAACTTTTAAGTGTCATTTATTTGTTTTAAAAAACATCACCAAATCTCGGTCAATAGGGAAATACGCAGCTAAAATGCAAAATGTACATTTGTTTGGTCAAGTATTCCGTGGACAGCTTGCAAAGTGAGTACCTTTATTAAAATAGGCATAACTCCTCTTAGCAATGATCAATTTGTGTCATTCTTTTTTCCTTATAAGCAGGAGAGAATGATTGTTAAATATATGCTTTACTGAACTCTCGAGTGTCATTTGTTCGTTTTTTAAAACATCACCAATCCGGGTAAACTTCTTTTTGACTCACCCTGTACAAACAGATTTTCAGAAACCTTTCCTAAATTTCAAAGTCTATCTTAAGGATTACTGAACCAATACTAGGCATGTTTGTACCTATTTTAATGCATTTCTCATTGTGATTCCAAATATGGTAATGAAATTCAATAATTTTGACATTTTTAAAACATTTTGTGAAATTTTGGAATGTCGTCTGCAGACGCCTGCCGCATGGAAAGTGTCAAGGATGATCCTTAATGTAAAATAGAAAACATCAAGTTGAAAACCGGGCTAGCAATCGCAACACCTACCTTTATTTCTCTATTAGAATTTTACCCACAATACCCTGTTCTATGGGTGGATGGGTCGGTCAGTCATTTTTGTGTATGTGTGTTTTCTCAATACACAATAAAAAATGGGGTTTATATAAAAGGTGGAAAGACAATAATTAAATACTGTACTTTATTATATAGAGAATATTAAAACTAAATGTTCCTATATATTATTGTTTCCTGTATGACAAATGCAAGTAAATAGTTGGTGCGCTGGCATCAACAAAAATATACGGCTAAAATTAGCTAATTTTGAATTGAGTTTCTGATGAGTGAGGAGCTAACAGTCGTTACGAAACAGATCTGTAAAACCATATAGCGGGATCAAGTCGAATTTCATATAGTAATTTTGAATTCAACATTTTTTCAAAATATTGCAAACAAATAATTAAAAGAAACCATTTGAGAAAACAATTAAGAAAAATCTATTAAAACTTGTTCAGTCGAGCTCGTCGTACAGGGAATATAACTATTCTTTATTTTTGGAACGCCCTGTATACCTATCCTCTACTGTAATTACCTTCAACTTGTCTATTAGTTTATCCTTTTTCTTCTCATTGACACCACTTGCCATGAAAGCATCCAATAAGAAACTCCCAGCTGGATCACATGACATAGCAACCAGGTCATCAGGGGTCATAGCAATGAATCCAGCTGATACGGATCCACAATTCTTAAACTTGAGTAGATTCTGTATAAGTAGTGAGCCGTGGTAGTTGACTTTCAAAGGATTCTTGGGCAGTGGCACCTACAAATGAAAAAGGGTAAGATAATAATAATAATAATAATAATCAGTATTTATATAGCGCCTTTTCCAAAGGGTTCAAAGCGCTGTAATTTCGCTGCTGGTGAATCATCAGAATCAGATCGCATCAACTAAGGCGCAAACCACTATCCGCACTTAGATCGTAACATCCACCATCTTTCAATGCAGCTCCCCAAATACCATAGGGTCAAGGAAGTTTTTTGATAACCGAAACAACTGATCACTGATTGTGAAAGCAGGAGGAAACCGAATACCCGGAGAAAACCTGCGAGAGCCTGCATGGATCGTGATAAACCAAATGCACATAAAGCCTGCGTTCGTGCACAGAATTGACCCGGGTTTCATTAGTGCAAGGCGAGGGAACAATCCGCTGCGCCAACATGCTCCCCCTAAACGTAGATTAATACTTCATTCATCGAACTCTGTGCATTGATGCGAGTGAGTGTATTCTATTGAACGAACAATAGCGTACTGCGTAAACAAATCCAAGCAGCGTATGCTGTGTATGATGCATAATGCGTACATCAACAGTCAGTTGCTGTGTAAGCCCGAAAATACGCAAGTCCCTGAAATAGCGCTAGCCCTACATCAATCGTGTAACCCGTAGCTGTGTATACGTTAGGAGAAACATGCTCATTCAATGATTAATCAGACTATAGCGAACAACGCAGCATTTACATACATGTGTCGGGATATGTCTTTGATTGTGTGGTTACTTACACCATAGCATTACAATCGTTCATGCGATAATGCTGTGCAATCATTGGAATACATCCGATGTCATTGCACAGAGTAAAGATGAATACTGAATACACTCCAGAGGCCTATGAATACTGTCCGTCACATCGCATTCTGTTCTATTTTATGTAAATCTAAGTAAAATACCATATTAATGAACAAAGATGGGCACATAAATGTCACTTATTCTCCCCCTGCAAGTGCTTGCTCTACGGATGCCCTGTTAAGGAAAATTGACCGAGCAATAAGTATGAGAAGCCAAATCCGGGGGGTTACCTATAAGTAAGCTATATCACAAATTAGCCTAGTTGTAAGTCTTCGGACTTACAAACTGTCCCCATTTGAGATAAATGAATTGAAAGCAAAGGTTTTACATGAAATCTGACGATATCAAATTTACCTTTCTCCATCCCCATCATAACCATGGTCCCATATAACTTTCATCTACCCATCAGAAACAGTCTAAATATTATGGATTTGTTCAACATAAATGTTCACAAAAATTTCAATCAACAATCCTGAACAACAGTTTTATCCACCCAATTCTCCTGGCAAAATGTACCTTGTCTGACGGAGATTCTCCATCTTTTGTCTCCTCCTCCAAGTCAAAGTAAATATCATACGTTGTCATGGTTACCATAAGTACAACACAAGAAGGCTGCCGCTGCTTTGGTTCACAGCAATGAAAGGCTCTCATCAACGCTAACATCAACTGGCCTGGAGTTATACAGTAAAACAAATAAACAAATATACAATAAATTATGACCAGGGGCAGATAAACAAATTTATTATAATAATACATTACCAACCAGGGTCCAGGGGCAGATAAACAAATATATTATAATAATATATTTTGACCAACCAGGTTCCAGGGGCAGATTCTTGGCTCGAAATTCAACACAACAGAAGGGCATAATGTATTTCTATGCTTTCTATCAATTAAGAAAAAACCCTCTTAAATAATGACTTGAAGTATGTGTTAAAGGTGTATGTTCCGATCACTTATGCTTTTTTTGTGCCCATCAACATTGTTTTGATATCAGAAGAAACCCAATATTTTTCTCATTATTTCTGTAAAATATTTGACGCAGGATATGTTCAATTTCGATGTTATAGGCCAAAATGCAGTGAATTACTGCCAAAGGTGGTTGACCATCCGGCCAGTATGTGTACTACTCAATGAGCACATTTCTTGTCTTCTCAAAAAAGAACCATCCATCACTGGAGTTATGCAACTCAAACTTTGGAATACGACAAGTCTAGAATGACTCTTCATGTAGGATAGAAAACGTCAAGTTGAAAATCGGGCCAGCAATCAGAACATCTAACTTTAATGCACACCGCACCATGCTGTTCATTACAGTGGATCAAAATGACCCCTTATATGGGCAACCGTTTCAAATGTGAACCAAATCAATAAGCTGGGAAAAGAAACATACAAAGTGAATGGAATTCCATGACACACCCATCCCTTGCAGTTTAACTGCACATGTACCATTTTGCTTAACAACAACATCAAATCACCTGATTTGTCCAATACAAACTGTAGCATATCGAGGAATTTTTCTCATTATTTCTGTTAATTCTTAGGCGCAAACCACCCGGCTAGTTTGTGTAAAGTACTACTCAATGGGCAAATGTCATGTCACTCTGTGCATCTAAAATACAAATGTTATGCAACTCAGACTTTGGAATATGACTATTTTAAGGATGACCATTCACGCAGAACAGAAAACATCGAATTGAAAATCAGTCCAGAAATCGGAACACATACCTTTAATAAACACAGTTGCCAAGGAAGTGCTGGTAAGACCATGATACAGGGTGCCATGATAGCGCATGTGTATGTATATTAGATTTAGATCATTATAATAGTTCTTAAGTATTACCTTGTTGAGATGGCATTAGTACACATGCTTCAGCCAGTCGTATCACTACGCCAAAATGATTTACTGCCATCATATCTTCTATACAGTTACTCAGTTCTGCAAATAGTTCTTCAAACTGGAATAGCACAAATATAATATTTAGAGAATAGTGTTCTGTAGTATTATTTAGAGAAAAGTGTTCTGTAGTATTATTTAGAGAATAGAGTTCTGTAGTATTATTTAGAGAATAGTGTTCTGTAGTATTATTTAGAGAATAGAGTTCTGTAGTATAATTTACAAAGAATAGAGTTCTGTAGTATTATTTAGAGAATAGTGTTCTGTAGTATTATTTAGAGAATAGTGTTCTGTAGTATTATTTAGAGAATAGTGTTCTGTAGTATTATTTAGAGAATAGTGTTCTGTAGTATTATTTAGAAAATAGTGTTCTGTAGTATTATTTAGAGAATAGTGTTCTGTAGTATTATTTAGAGAATAGTGTTCTGTAGTATTATTTAGAGAATAGTGTTCTGTAGTACAATTTTTTGCGTAGAACAACTCCATCTGCGGCGGCGTTGTTCCACTTAAAATAATACTTCTGCCCGCATTTATGTCAGACAATATAACACGGGCAGGGTAAAAACAATTCCTTTATTCTCATTCTTAAACAGTCATACTTTAGACAATTATCTAATCAAATGTGTACCTTTAATTGCCCACATTTTGTCAACTTTTACTCCTGTTAGTATCGAATAACCCATGAACATTCTATCCAATCCCGTGCCGTGAGTATGCCGTAATGCGCCGCATAAGCACACAGGAAAATCACAGTAGATGCACTGTAGAAGTGCACATTATGGAACAATAACAATTCGTGACATATTTTGGATTTGGGGGCCAGTGCAACTTCTAGAGATTAGTATTCTTTGACTTATCACTTCAATATTGAGTGGAAGTGTCGTTGTGACATTTGTTAAGTTAACTTTTGTTGCAGCAGTCTTGGGAAAGATTATTTCACTTCAGAAAACAAGCTAAAACGAGGTAAAAAGGACAGGTATCTAACTTTTTTTCTACTTTCATGAGAAGCATGTTGGTGGGCGCAGCTTATTTTTAATTTAATTTAATTTTTATGATGCATGAACACAGTGGTGTACTAGTACAGTATGCGGCAAAACAAAAATGTTGGATTGCCCTTTCCTGACCGACCGTAAAAATCGGGAAAACTCAGTCGCATTTTTTTTAGAATTTTTTTTTTTTTTAAAGTTAAAAAAGAAGATTTGTTAAACCTTTTTTTTTAGAAATTACAAATGTGTTAAAAACTGTACTTACCACATCCATATTTACAGCTCTACTGATGATCCTCTGTAATACATGATTAGCTGTAGGATGTAATGCTAATTGTTTATACCTCCCTGTGAAACATGTTGAGCACAGCTTGATGAAGTGTTTATCAGGTGCAACTTGTACTAAGACTTCCATGACATGGCTTGCTATTGGATGAGTCAGCATGGCTGGTGGTATACTGAATCAAATATAAAATTAAAATTAAAATGAATGTGAAAGATCGTGTTGATTTAGGGAGTGAGTCGTGTTTCAGTGTTAATTCATTAATCATCAGATTTATAAACTTTGGCCACAGAAAAGTTGACATTACACTGGTAAGTATGTTGGTCCCTGCACCCTGTGAAAGATGGTGTTGATTTAGGGAGTAAGTTGTGTTTCAGTGTTTAATTCATCACATTTATAAACTTTGGCCACAGATTCAGAACCATTCATGGTTGACACTACACTGGTTAGTATGCTGGGTCCCTGCACCCTGTGAAAGATGGTGTTGATTTAGGGAGTGAGTCGTGTTTCAGTGTTAATTCAGCAGATTCATAAACTTTGGCCGCAGAACCATCCATGGTTGACACTACACTGGTTAGTATGCTGGGTCCCTGCACCCTGTGAAAGAAGGTGTTGATTTAGAGAGTGAGCCGTGTTTCAGTGTTAATTCATTAATCATCAGATTCATAAGCTTTGGCCGCAGAACCATTCATGGTTGACATTACACTGGTTAGTATGTTGGTCCCTGCACCCTGTGAAAGAAGGTGTTGATTTAGGGAGTAAGTTGTGGTTCAGTGTTAATTCATCAGATTTATAAACTTTGGCCACAGAAAAATTCATGGTTGACATTACACTGGTTAGTATGTTGGTCCCTGCACCCTGTGAAAGAAGGTGTTGATTAAGGGAGTGAGTCGTGTTTCAGTGTTAATTCTGCAGACACCAAAAGAAGATTTCCTGTGTAGTCCAGCATGCTTAGACCACTATATGGTACCAACAGGGATTTCCCCCAAAACAAACGGTGCAAAACATGTGTTAAAGTAATTAACAGCTGGAGATCGTCTGACTTCCACGTTCATAATACATGTGCAGATAGGAATCTTGGTCACAGATACAAAAATAAGTTGAATCTCAACTAAAAGGTGTTATTCAAAAAATAAAGGGTCTTTTAGAAAAAAAAGAGAGGACTAAATTTAAGTCACATCAATTGTACTACTTTTTTTTTAAAGACCGTTGTTTAACAACATTATAAGCCTTTCATTGCAATAATATGTCAATACTGGAGACAGAAATCAGTGGCTATGACGTGATGTAAGTGAAGCATGCTGATGTTGCTCAAGAAATCTTCATTGGTAGCAACCAGCCCCTGGCACAAAAATTGACAAACTTTTCCTTTTGTCTTTCATAACATAACAGCTGAGAAGTGAGCCATGGGATAGTGTAGAGGGTTGAGCGCCAGAAGGCCATAACTCAAAAAATGCTATTCTGAGATAATCAACTTCCAAATATTCAGGACTCATTACAATGAATTGTAGCACCCAACTTATAACTCTAGTGTTAGTCAAATTAAGAGTGTTTATGAGGTATCTCTTTATGGTTCTGAAAATCAAGGTTAGGCCAAATTAAATTAATTGTTTGTCTCAAAGCTCCTCTCCTGTTGTAAAACTAATGCGGAATGCGGGGTGTTTTTTTTTTTTTTTCTTTTTTTTAAATATAAAATATTGAAATCCTTGTAAAAGTGAACTTTTGTATTTAAGATGATGTGATTAATGAAAATCTGAAAAATCTGTGAAATTTTGAATTTTTTTAGAAAAAAGAAAAAAAAGTGTTTTTCAGATTTTTGTTTTTCTAATGCGCATTAATAAACTAACACGCGCGGGAGCTTTGAGACAAACAATTAATTTAATTTGGCCTTATATGAATTATTTTGGTATCTCATTTTGCCCAATAGTTGAGTTACGGCCTTCTGGCGCTCAATCCTCGATCATGTATATTCATCCCACGCTAAAATTAGTTTAGTGATAACCCTGGAACCATTTCAGCCTGAGGTACCAGAAGCAAAAGAAGCGGGTGTATTTATAAGTTAATTAGTGTGTATCATTTGTTTAGAGATTCTACTGAGATGTACTGAGGCTGGCATATTTAATTTTAAACCAACTTTATTTCAACCGATTCTTTACCTACCTTTCATTGAGTTGTTTTGTCTGTAGTTTACACGCATTTATGACTGTCTTACATAGAGCCTTACACATATCCGGGTCTGACATCTTGAGAACTAACAGAAGTACTGCTATAACAGGACTAGATACTGGGTTCAGTAATACATCTATCGAAATAAACAGACAAATATAATAACAAAAACGAGTTAGTCATACCATTTCTGAATTCAGTTTGTTTGAAGTAGATTTTTGTAATCGTTTGTGGTGCA
This sequence comes from Ophiura sarsii, assembly GCA_035610835.1. Classification (NCBI taxonomy): domain Eukaryota; kingdom Metazoa; phylum Echinodermata; class Ophiuroidea; order Amphilepidida; family Ophiuridae; genus Ophiura; species Ophiura sarsii. Next base: position 59,539,814 of record CM069444.1, read on the forward strand.
TTGTTTGCTTGTTTTTGTTGGGAAACGAGGTCAATGAGTGTTTGGGTCAAAGGGGGGGGGGGGGGGGGGCTTTTCTTGTTAGGACCAACATTCTACTTTGAGCACTTGGGTATGGTATTCATGCACACAGTATCACATTTGAGTTAAGCACCTTACATTAGGCCAAACAAAAACAAAAGTTGAATTGCCCTTTCCGACCGACCCAAATTTTCGGAAATCTAGGGTCGCTATTTTGGTAGGGTATTTAATTTTTTTTTTACATTTTTTTTTTTTAAAAATTGAAAGATTTTTAAAAAAATTGAAAGAAGCACACAACAATAAAGAAAGATGAAAACATGTTTTTGAGTTGTATCTGCTTGTTTAAAATCATAAAAAAATCAAACAAAAAAATCAAACAAAAAAATTCTTTAAAAACTTCTTTAAAACGTGTTTTTGTGTAGTATAAATTTTTTTTTTTTTTTTTTAAATCCGACCGTCCGACCCAGACTCTGGCCCTGAAAGGGCAAGTCAACTTCTTTCTTTTTTTGGCCTTATGATACAAAACTTTAAAAATACATGTCAATGAAACCCTTTTCATGAGGTTACCTTGGCATGAGAAAAGTATACATTGCCGCTGTTCTTGTCAAAACCTTGTATCTCCATCCGGCCCTTCAGCATGTATAAAGTAATACTTTCTATGTATAACCTTTGGGCAGTCTGCTCTAAACATGTTCAAGAAGAAAAACCCATCTATTATAATTAAAACCTTGTACATGTAAGTGCTCTTGCCCCGGAACCTGTATAAAGCAACACTTCATATGCATAACCGTTGGGCAGCTTTACTTTATACATGTTAAAGGGCCTGAAAAACATACAAGGTTTTGACAGAACAGTGACTATATATAAGCTTCATTTGAATACTATTATAGATGTATGTGCTTTCAAAGAGCATTTACCACTACTATAATCAGAACCAATAATTGTCAATCATAGCATCATGAGAGTGCTCACGTTCATCCAGAGGTTGAACGCGGTCTTGCGATGCACTGCATTCCAAAACAACAGGCGCACCAGCCGCCGTGTTACGCACCAGGCGCATGGGACACTGATAGAGTGTCAGGGGGTCAGGGTGAACTTTCCGGTGAATTTTAGGGGTCGGAAAAGGAAATCTGTTGCTGTGTGGTGTACTAGAGTTAGGGTTAATTAACGGATCAAAGGACTATACAGCTTTATTCCGTAATAGGTTATTTACACTAGGCTTACTTATGAATGTCTTACACCAAGGATATACCACATTTTGCTCCACAATAGATAATTTAGCAGTTGGACTTAATCATTGAGAGTGTATATCACAGAGGGTAATACCAGGGGTGTGCAACTCAACTTAGAATATTGTTGGTGGCGCTGTTTGTCATTGCTGAGGTATAGGCTTATTTGAAGTTTACACAGAATTGCCCAACAAATTGTGCGGTTTTGAATAGTATGATAAATATAGGATACTTCACGTTTTATTGTTTATTTTATGTATTTGAATTTATTTTCTCACTTTACACCATACCGCCACTGTTGGTGTCTCACGGACTTGATGCAAGTCTATCAATTCCGGTGATCAACATATAAAGTAGCCCTGTTGCATTTTTAATTTATGCAAACGGGACCTGTTATCTACGTATGTACAGTATCCCAAAATTAATAGAAGCCTTGGAAATACATTTACATGCCACTCACCAACAAAATTGTCTATATCTATTACTTCTTGACTCATCTTCTTCAGTCCGTTCAGGAAAATAGCTGGTGTATTTTTCAGTAATGATTGTGGTTCTCTTCCATGATCTGTTCCAAAGAAACAAGATTAGCGAATCATATTCATTGTAAAATTTAATAATATCCTTTTATTGTACACAATTCAATCAAATATCGGCAAAATAGAACATGTTTCGATAGGGTCCAATAAATTAATTATGTAAATTGAGAAATGAGACAATTCTTCTTCCCTAACAGAGATTGGAAGGTCTGCAATACCAATGAACTAAGTTACCACTTGTGTTTTATTAGATTTGATCTGTGCATACAAGAATAAGAACAAAGAATATTATTAATATATTTCCTTTTACAAAAATGGAAATTATAGTAATTTGGTTTCTTTTTTCCGATTGACAAATGTGACCAGTCACGTCAAAAAGGACATGTTGTCAGCAAAAGGTAAACACAGTTTAAAGATAGAGGCCAATATATTTGGTGAAATATAAAGAAAATAATAGAAAAAATATGCTTCTTCAAATCATATATTGTGATTACAAAGTCTGATTACCTTCAACATGGTATCATTTCAAAGCTTAAAATGTGCTCTTTTAAGTCAATACCAATAACTCAGATTCGACGTGGGCCTCCAACATGTCCATTTTGATGTGACGGGTCACAAATATCATTTGGTAATGTCTGTTAGGTGATTTACTCTTAGTGCGTATGTCTTTCTGATAGCCAATGAACCTCTTGAGATCGGCTCTGGAACTCTTACATCTTCTAACCCTTCAATGACAACACTGAGTACATATGCAGTAGTATGTGTATGATACAGACTTTCTCATTACGACTCACCCTTAGCGTGCATCTGCTTTTGCGAAAGCCTGCTTCTTGACACTTGTTCTGGGACTCTGACTCCTGCTAACACCTCGACAACTGCACTGAGTACATGTGCCGCATATGTGTGATAAAGAAATTCTGAAAGCTTATCACATAATTCCTTACAGACAGCTAGTAGTACACTCTGGACTTGTGAGCCACAATCTGAATCATCTACATAAGGGACAGCCTGTGTAATATAAATGTTGACAAAATTAGATATAAAGTTGTTATAGTCGTCGTCAGAATACTTCAGCACTTTTTAAAACCGCCAATGCGCGCGTCTAGTTAATAAGCGTGTGGGCGTGGACATTCATGACCCATAGATACAATCGCGGCCAATCGGATTGCAGGGGATGCGACGCGTCGAACAGCTCAAAGATAACGCTGTTGTGACGCTGTTCTACAATGCACTTCCGTGTTTACGCTGTACGCAGTTGTCACAGAAAAAAGTGCCGAAGTATTCTGACGACGACTATAGTTTAACTATGTTAGATCAAATATTAGAGCTGATACTTATTGTTAACAATTTTTTATCTTTCTGATATATTATCATTCATCATTTATACATTTTTGCTGCATTATCACATGTTTTCATTACGTATCATAATTCACCAAGGCTGAACAAGATAAGCAGGCGGTGGGCGATTTTTACCCCTCGGTCCTCCTGTCATAGCGCCCGGTAATGCTGAAAAATAAACAACCGAGCGCTGATATTTTGTCCAAACCAGCGCCCGTTGACGATCGGGAAGCTTGCTCAAAACATCGAATTTCGATTTGACAATTACAATTTAATAAAAAGTTAGCTCCCGGTATACTGAAAGTAGCTCCTGGTTTTCAATCAATCCCATAATCCGGGCGCTACTTTGAAAAAAAAGTAGCTCCTGGTAAAAAGAACTGTAATCTTGAGCCTTGTGATTCACACATCAAATATAATCCATAAATTAATATTGTCAAGTTTGTCACCCACTACCGGAATACTTGTTACTGATTGACGATGTCATCAGCTTTGGAGTCAGATATTTTACACTCCTTCACAAGCACAGAGTTGCATATCATCACCCTGCCACGAGAACTGCCTGACTCACTTTTTAGTCACAACTCCATGACCATAATGCATCTGCTGGTATGATGCCTAAGTCCTCAACAAATCAATCCAGTGACACACTGATAGAGGTTCAATTATCTTGTATGTGTTTTCTCCAAAATGGTTGGTAAACATGTTTTATCTTTAAATATGCTTGAGACATATTGTTTGTGTTACTCAAAAATGAGTGAGGCAGTGATTGTAGCAGGTGTTACAAATGTAAATTTCCCTCCTAGTTTTCAGTGTGTCCCCCTTTTTAATACATCTATTGTATAGTATGTTACTCTCCTTCTCACTTTGTGTCTTTCTGTTGCAAGCCACACACTAAAACAGACAAAGTTGTCATCCTTGTTAGAGAGGAACGGTGGCAGTAACACCTTACCTGTAGTAAAGCAGTTTGTAACACATGTCCAGCAAACGGTAAACCTATCCTTGGCAGCATTACAAACATCCCCAGCAGATTGTAAACCATTCAATAATCCACACAGTTGTTTACCAGTAGACATCTCCATCATCTTCTCCAAGATGTGACTCACAGTCTTGAGCCCCCCCCCCCCCCCCCCCCCCCCCCCCCCCCCCCTCCCGGTTATTAGGGGTATTAACACCTTACCTGTAGTAAAGCCGTCTGTAACACATGTCCAGCAAACCTATCCTTGGCTGCATTACAAACATCCCCGGCAGATTGTAAACCATTCAAGAATCCACACAGTTGTTTACCATAAGACATCTCCATCATCTTCTCCAAGATGTGACTGACAGTCTTGAGTCCCCCCCCCCCCCCCCCCCTACCCAGGTATTAGGGGTATTAACACCTTACCTGTAGTAAAGCAGTCTGTAACACATGTCCAGCAAACCTATCCTTGGCTGCATTACAAACATCCCCAGCAGATTGTAAACCATTCAAGAATCCACACAGTTGTTTACCATTAGACATCTCCATCATGTTCTCCAAGATGTGACTCAGTCTTGCCCCCCCCCCCCCCCCCCCCCCCCCCCCCCGGGTATTAGGGGTATTAACACCTTACCTGTAGTAAAGCAGTCTGTAACACATGTCCAGCAAACCTATCCTTGGCTGCATTACAAACATCCCCAGCAGATTGTAAACCATTGAAGAATCCACACAGTTGTTTACCATTAGACATCTCCATCACCTTCTCCAATATGTGACTCAGTCTTACTCCCCCCCCCCCCCTCCCCCCCCCCCCCCCCCCCCTGGTTATTAGGGGTGTTAACACCTTACCTGTAGTAAAGCAGTCTGTAACACATGTCCAGCAAACCTATCCTTGGCTGCATTACAAACATCCCAACAGATTGTAAACCATTCAAGAATCCACACAGTTGTTTACCATTAGACATCTCCATCATCTTCTCCAAGATATGACTCACAGTCTTGAGCCCCCCACCCAGGTATTAGGGGTATTAACACCTTACCTGTAGTAAAGCAGTCTGTAACACATGTCCAGCAAACCTATCCTTGGCTGCATTACAAACATCCCCAGCAGATTGTAAACCATTCAAGAATCCACACAGTTGTTTACCATTAGACATCTCCATCATCTTCTCCAAGATGTGACTCACAGTCTGATTCTGAGAGATCTTCAACTCATCATTCTCAACTTGAGCAAACACATTGCTGATGAACATTTCTGTATATAAAGATAAGAGAGTTACGAATTGGAGGCGTAAGTTGAACATGTTGAAAAAAGAGCTGGACATATTGAATCCAGTTCCAGACCATCACACACATGGCACATGTGACAAAAACCTCCATTTACATTGGAATTACAATTTTTTTCCATTCCAAATATTGTAATTTTAATCACTTTAAAATGGTTAATTCAAAGACATGAAGGCAAATATAAATCTGGAATTGGAGAGATCTATCGATTAGAATGGAGATCAGCATTGCTGTCGTTCAAATGTAGGAGATACTCCATATAGCTATATGTAATCATCCTCTGACAGGTCAAAATTAACTGGTCACATAGGCATCATGCAGCCCAAAACTTCTGGCGGAAACCTATATAATCCATGGGACAACCATGTTTTCTAATTTATACTGTTATCCGAACAAGTCGGGACCGACGGTTGACCGGATACATGAACAAATTGGATGTGAAATATGTTAACTGTCAACATGTACACATGAGTAAGACCAAGTTTTCATTGGGAGGAAGTGATTTTATAAGCGTAAGTAACTGAAATTGAGTGAATAAAGATCGACTAAACAAAATATTCTTGTAAACACTTGTGTTGTTTCAGAATACATGTATCACAATATTATTAATATAAATTAGTCACAATTTTTAGATAAAATAAAACTTACAGGTATTGCCGATTGCAGCATGGGCAAGTTTTCAGGAAGATTAAGAATGTCCCTATATATTTGTTCGGATGTTGAACATAAAGTTATCCATAAAAAAATAATAATATTGAAAAATTATGGTTGTATTCGTAAACCAACGAGAATTGAGACTAAAATCCCACCGCTGCCACCAGTTGTAAGACTCACTTCTTGTTGGTTTCTTACATTATAAAGGAGTAGTCTATATCACAACTTGATACATTTCTTCACCATTATTGGCAGTTTATTAAAGAATACGTTGCTCCAAATTATATTTGGAGTATATTAAGTTAAAGTATATTAAAAGTCCTAGTGAGGTTTACTAGTGTTCTTTGTTGAAAAAAATGGTTTTAACATTTGCATGACTTGACCAGTTTTTTGGTTATAACTTTTGTGATTATTCAGCCTGCAGACATGGACCAGGTTGAACCATCATTTTTTATTGTAAAGTACTTCGATTCTATGTTATTATGTAGCCTGTACTTTAGGCACTATTCCATTTTCAACTTTGTCAAAGAGATATTTAATTTTTATTTTGTTTTCAAAATGTATGATCATGATTCATGCCTATATTAGTAGTATTATACTGCACATGCTGCATCTGTTGCCAGATTAAGCTCGGTTAAACAATTTAAGGGGATATCGTAAATAACCAAAAACATTAAAACCACAGCTTGAATCACTGGCACTTCAGTCTTTACATTACAACTAAACTGGTCGCTGGAGGAAGTATCAGAATTCGGAAACTCGGTAAACATTGGTCATGATGATTGATGGTAAATAAGCTTACTTTACCTTGTTCCGTTTTATCCTTGAATCCTTCTGTTATTGCCTCTGACACTCGTCTATAATACCCCATGGTATCATCATCAAGTCTCCCGATTCTTCCTGAATCGAATTCAAAGTCTTTTGATTTGCGTGCTTTATCATCTTTTTTACGAAAATCTGTTTCGTCAGAACGAGCACGTTTTCCTTCGTACGCGGACATCTTGTTTATTTACAGTGATGAGCGGTATAGAAATATTACCCGAGTATGGTATACCGTCCGTGCTGGGCGATATAGCGATGCATTTCTGATAATTTTGTAAAAAATGTTCACTCAGGCTTCATTATTTTAAAAAGGTGTCCCTTTTTACCCCAGGCGATAAAATATTTCTTAATTTTTTGTCCCATCTTCCCATGTACTGACAGTGGTGGGGCAAGATGGGACGCGGGGGAAGATGGGACACAGAAAGACTTTTAACATGAATGTAACCTTGTCCCATCTCTACCCCAATGAGGCACATTTCTGAAAAAACACTTTTTAATGATCTTGGAAGGAAACAGTAGCAAATGTTTGACTTGATTTGATAGAAAGTTGTTTAGACGTTATTTTCCACTTTGAGAAACTAAAATCCGGGGCATTAATTCATAGATATTTAGTGTCAAGTCGTGACCAATGCTTAGTAGCATTGGTGAAATGCCGCATCAATTTCGACGCCTAAGGCTTACGACCCTCTGAAGTGTCCCGTTTCATGAAGGATGATACTTAAAATTGGTTGCAAATATAAATAGACATGATATCAAAGCTTTTTTGTTACAAAAATGGGCACAATTTGACTATTTTAAGGTAAAAAAATATTTCCGAAAACCACTGTCCCACTTTACCCCGTGTCCCATATTACCCCCATGTTACCCTACTTACCCATCCAGGGACTAGAGGTAAAGAAACCCATCTTTGGATCTATTATCTAAGCAACGGGCAAAATGTCAGATCTTATAATTATAAAGAAAAATAATTATAATGTGAGCCTTGAAACGGCTTATAAATTCCCTCAGTGAGTATCCAAACAAAAAGCTTCGGAACTCTTTGGGAAACCCAATCCACCTCTTGACAACCACCTAAATGTTATTTCCAGCGGTCATTAAAGCAACAAAAAAAATCAAAATTGCCTGAAATGTAAAGGAAAATATATAATAATTAAGTCTGAAATGACTTATGCAGGGATCAATGTGCAGCTTGAACCTACCCTCCTCAAGCATTCACCTGTATTCACCTTTCTTCAGGATAAATTAGGTAAAGATTAGGTCTATCCTGCAATTTGTAGGTGAAGATTCACCTTAGTGCACCATGTTCGTTCAATAGTAATATGTGGGAGAAGTTGAAATATAGGTGAAGATTCACCATAGATTCACCTGTCCAATGTATAAATGAGTTCAAGATTCACCTCTCCAAAAATATTACTAGGCAAAGATTAGGCGTCTTATCTTTGACTCACTAATCTTGAGGAGGGTAGGTTCAAGATGCACATTGATGCCTGCATTAGAAACGTCACGTTTGTTCCATTTGAGAGCGTCTAAATTCAAAATTGTCTCGAGGCCCATAAGTGCTTCCCCCATCCATGCCATCGCCAACTTTTAAAAACATTCCGCCTAAAAAAAAACTTGACAAAAATCCTGCGTACATGCCTGGTACATGGTGGTAATGTCAGTGTCGGTGTAAATGTCGGTGTCGGCCCAGGACTAAATTCATTCCAGTTGATCCCAGTTGAATTGCTGTCCATTTTCCATAATAAACCAACTGGATTTAACTCTTCTGAAATGGGTCTTAACTGGGTCTCAAAACAAGTTCAAACATTCCGTCGTTGAAGCTGTCCATTTTCCATATTAAAACCAACTGGTTTGAACTGTTTTGTAACTGGTTTGTACTGTGTTTAACTGGATTTTCAACTGGTTTCCATGAAACCAGTTTAACTGGGCTCAGCTGGTATTTAGAGCTATGTGAGTGCTGGTGTCGATGTCGGTGTTGGAGTCATCGATTTGGGAGCTCAGTGCGGAAATAATCATCATAATCTTCCTTTTGCATGATTTGTAATTGCTGAGCTGTGTGTGAACAAATAAAACAACCCTGCAGGGAAGAAATATAAATACCCTAGTTAAATCTGGTGCTTCATATCGTCTCGATAAATAGAAGTAAACAGACATGGAACCGCAACGCAAGGTATATTTATATATAGCTATAGCAAATAAGCTTAAAGTATTAAACGCTAGGCCAAATCAAGCTTTAAAATGCTTGAAACACGTCATTCCTGACATTAAAGGATGGCAATATCTGGATGGCTATAGCAGCGTCACACCGACATTAACACTGACACCAACACCAACACTTACATTGACACCGACATTAACACCAACACCGACACCATTATTGACACCAACGTATCACATTGACATCAACCCTTACCCTTAACCATGCTAACCCCACACGGCCCACCCCCAACCCAAATCCCAAACCCCAAACCCCAACCCTAACCCTATAACCCTTGCCCTAACCGAACCCCAACCCACCCACGCCTAATGCCAACCACAACCCCAACCCATCCATAACCCCTAACCTTAACCCCTAGCCCTAATCCCTAACCCTAAACTACTAACCTGTCCTTACCCTTGGTACTTGGAACAGCACTTGGTACTAAATACTTGGTGGTATATGGTATTGGTACTTGGTACTTGGTACTTGGTACTTGGTACTTGGTATTTGGTACTTGGTACTTGGTACTTGGTACTTGGTACTTGGTATTTGGTATTTGGTATTTGGTATTTGGTACTTGGTACTTGGAACTTAGTACTTGGTATAAATACTTGGTACTTGGTACTTGGTATTTGGTATTTGGTACTTGGTACTTGGAACTTAGCACTTGGTACTTGGTACTTGGTACTTGGTATGAATAATTGGCACTTGGTACTTGGTATTTGGTACTTGGTACTTGGTACTTGGTATTTAATACTTGGTATAAATAATTAGTACTTGGTATTTGGTACTTGGTATGTACTTGGAACTTAGCACTTGGTACTTGGTACTTGGAACTTTGTACTTGGTACTTGGTATTTGGTACTTGGTACTTGGTATTTGGTACTTGGAACTTAGCACTTTGTACTTTGTACTTGGTACTTGGAACTTGGTACTTGATACTTGGTATTTGGTACTTGGTACTTGGTATTTGGTACTTGGTACTTGGAACTAATAGCACTTTGTACTTGGTACTTAGTATAAATACTTGGTAACTTGGTACTTAGCACTCGGTACTTGATACTCGGTACTTGGTACTTGGTTACTTGGTACTTAGATAAATACAAGCCTCAAGATACAAGATTGGGTGGGTTACTGTGCTTGTTCAGAACAATTATAGTAACGGACTTGTTCATGAACACATTTCATAGTTGATTTTCCAGCTTTAACGGTTTTGGAATTGTACCCAGGAATGTGATATTTAAATTATTTTGATGGGTATCCTTTAATACGAGTTTCACATTTATGCAAGTCGTGGCCAGCTGTCCCTATATAGTGGCCAGCGTCGTGTGGACCGAAACCAGACGACGCTGGACACGGGCGTATTCACGAATATTCAGGTAAAAATATGCGAACGGTATAAATTCAAAAATCCAGCGGTTTTAGGATGAAATTATTTAGTTCCAACGTGTGATGAATTTTATGGGGTCATATAATCAAAATCCATTGTTACATTGAAACCGACGGAAATTAAAAATTAACGGCCGTTCGTGTCCACCGTCGTCTGACCGAAATATTCCAAGTGAATACGCCCTCTATATTTCCAGCAAAAGTGTTGCACAAAGCTGGGCCATGGGGGCTCTTGCTCTATACATAGCAAACTTTTTGTTATGGTTTCTTTAGTCCGTCAAGAATGACATTCGCTCGCGCTATGAACCCAAAACTCACTAATGAGTGTCTATCTCGCTTGGAATCTGAGACTAGTAGTAGTATACCTGTCTCAGCTTGGAATACTGTACCACGAAATAGGGGTGATTTGGTGAGGTTGCCAAATGCCCCTGCAACAGGGATAGCACTGGATCAAAAATGTGAGAGGTCCCATGAAATTTTTCGGGACCCCGTAGAACTTCAAAAAACAAATTTAAGGGGTCCCTCAAGAAAATGAGAGGTCCCGAAGTATGGGTATTTGAAAATGGACGAAACTGATTTAGGAAAATTAGAGGCCACACTCACACTGCACTATGAGTCGATGACTTATGGTTTGGTTAGTTTAAGGGGTCGACGGGTATGATCGATGATGAGTGATGAGCAAAGGATGGATATGTAATTTACGGTATTTCTTAATTAAGGTTTCCATTTCCATACATCGTCAAATGTGAGGGGTCCCTTCAATTTTGATCGGGACCCGCAAGGCTTTCCAATTTGAAATCTGACGCGTCACTATTCGAAAAGTGAGAGGTCTAGGACGCGCAGACGCGTATAATGCGACCCTTGCCCTGCAATGTGTTTTCGCTGCAAAATGTTCTAAGAAAAGGGGTCTTTGGATGAGATATTGGCAAAATTGTCTAAAAATAGGAGTCTAATTGGGTGAAAGAGTGTTTAAATTGTGTAAAAATTGTATTACTAAATATGTATTTTGTAATGTTTAAAAGTGAAACGTTGTAGCCCTTAGACATTACCTATCTCATCAGACATGGTCGTCGTGGATATAACCCTTTTCATCCCAAATGCTCTGCGCCTTACTCTTCACCCCCCCCCCCCCCCCCCCTCACACACCCCACCCACACATAACTGAAACGCCAATGAAGAATTTCAATACATGTATGTTTTCGAGGCAGTGGTGGCACTTCCCCACCCCCCCCCCCCCACCCCCCCCCTCCAGACAGCTGCTCAAGCCCCACCCCATTTAGTCCATGCCCTTAACGATTATCGAGTTGAGTTTTAATGTCAAAACTACTCAAAATTGGTCTAGAAAATGTCTAATTCAGCCAATTTCAGGCAATTTTTACATAAAGCCAACATTTTCTCGCGATTCGCGCGCATTCACCCCCTCAAAAAAAGCCTAACAACACTAAACGCAACAACAACAACAACAACAACAACAACAACCCACATGATGCTGCCGACACTGCACTGTTTCGAGGTATTTTAAAACGATGTCTGCTACAAGGTTGTTCCAAATTTATAAGCACCTGGTTTGCACAATGTCGCGTATAATAATACCTGACAAACAATGGCCAATTGGCCATTGTACATTAATAATTGCGGTGAAGTTAATGAAGTAGTTCTATTTAATGTGCAACAGAGCAGCAAACAATAGCACTGTCTTGTCTTCGTCTATACAATTACCATAAAGCCTTTATTTAATCCCTACTAATTTTGTATTTACACAAAGAAATGTGTGTATATTATAAATGTTTTGGGATAATACATTGTAAAGTGTTTCAGACTTAGTGACTGATAATATTGATTTGATTTTACATCTTTTACACTGATGTAGCTTTCGCCACCTGATATTTCGAGGCATATTGCGCGTAAGTATAATATCTCATACATAAAAATTGGTCATCATCATAATTGATCATAGGTGGTTCTGGTTTTTGGGGGGGGCGAAGCCACCCTTATAGCATGATATTGCAAAAACGTACACATTTTGGTCTTTCGTGACATAAGTGGGGGCCGCCATGTTTGTAGTCTTTGTAAATTACATGTACCTAATGCAGTTTATTTCAACAGTACCCGCAGTCTGTGCTGGAGTCAAAGCTATATTTGTTTAGTTGATTAGAGATGTGCTACTCCCAACAGAGAGACATCTTGTTTGACTAGCTTATCTTGTTTGACCAAGGTCATATATACCTAGATTGTTCTTCAGACTGTACCCCCCCCCCCCCTCCCCCTCCATGCACACAAATCAACTTGATTGGTTTCCTGTACTATTTTTAGACTGCGGTGTTTTGATTCTTTTTTTTGGTTTGAATTATAGAAAATACATACACCCTTTTCCTAGCTGGTATTTTGGTATGAAACAGATGTTTGGTTACAAAACATGCTTCTTTCTCTTGGATCGCCCCCATTCCATTTCAATGGAATTTTTATTTTGCATTTTACACAAACTGATTCATTGACAGTATTGAGAGGGAAACTCTTAACTGCCCACCCCCTCCTTCCCCCACCCCCCTCCTTCCCCCCACCCCTAACCAGGGGCCTGGTGGATCTTTACTTATGTCCATCCATCTTTATGCATTAAACAAGGAAAATCAAAATCGTTCCGACTGCTTTGTGTATTATGCCGCTTGATTTCATCTTGCACTTATTGCCTTGTTTTGAGTTCATATATACGGTATATGTGTAATTTCCATGAATATGACATACATTTAGCATTTCCCTCAAAACCCTTTATTAAATCACATCACCTATATGTTTTCCATCGCGGAGAGCGACCGCTTAATTAAACGAAAGAACAAAGATCAAATGCCTAATCCCCAAATCTATGCGTGAAAGACGGACAAAGGTGCTGATGATATAAAGGCATATCGACATGCTATCTACTGAAGATAGCAAGTTTGAAAAAGACGCTGCACTGTTGGCCTCACGCCATTATCATTCGTCGGCAAACTTTACGGGTGTTTCAAGATTTATAAATGTTTGTGTACTGATATAAAGACAATATCATAAATAATAATTAATGCAATTATAATTCAAAAATAAAAGGAGTTTTAGTGTTCAAAGTTCTACAAAATTACCAATCATTCAGCAAAATGATCTTTGTCGTCACAGGAACACAGGGTGTATGGGTGGGTTTGATTAGCAGGTGCGTTATTTGTCACTCAACATAATAAGATAACTTTTGAGCCACACGCACCACCACAACGACAAATAAGGGATCATAACTATGAGAATCTCAAAATTACCGCGTTTCACCTCAAAAACACACACATAATATACACGCGAGTTTAACAAGGCACAATAAGGATAGACAAGAAAGGGCGTGACTACTGAAGCATAGATTAAGGACAGGTGTCGGCCATTTATCAGCAGGCTGATTTGAAAACACTGATATGTCAAACAAGGCGAATATGGTGGTGGCGGACAGGTCGCGTGTCGTAGCCCCCGGGGGAATAATACTCCATTCAATAAAGAGCTTGAAGTTTGAAGCCCTCTCATTCCGACAGTGTGTGCGGGATTTGATCAATACAAAAACTTTTATAAAACATGTCTGCTTGGTTGGACGTATAGATATGCATGGCCTTGCACCTGATGAATATGATTAATATTGTAGTAGTTCATGTTGAGTCTTTGTCTGAAAATCTTTGTTGCTAGATTTACATTGTTGTTTGTTTTTTACTATACATATACACTGTACGTAGGCCAATTACAGAATACGATGGGCTGTTCTTGAATCCATAACCCACCTATGAAGACATGACCTTAATATTATAGGGAATGGAGATTTCAACTGGAGTCATCAATAGGATGATACGGGAACCCCATTATTAATTCCAACTCCCTGTGGGGAATAGTTGTTTGTATTGATTTAAAATGGAATATATAAGCATCATCTTTATATCAATCATTCTAGTTTCTAATTCTGCTATCTTCAGTAGATGGCAAATTGTTAAATATTCGTTATTAGACTTATTATAGCGCGCGCTAATATCGGCATATATTATATACATTTTAAAGAAATTCATTACTGCTGCTTTCTTCAATAAGGCCTATAGAATCCATTGTATATCCGATCATGATATCGTGTCTTAAGTGATTTTTCACAGTGCTGTTTATAGTATTTCAGTTCTGCTATCTTCGGTAGAACACCTGCGGCAGATTTACAATATTTTGAATACGTTACACCTTCGGTAAATACCGTATTACATAGGCCTATTCATAAATAACTTTTACATTACAATCGTCAATTTTTAAGATGCGTATTTCGAAATTGATTAAACATTTCCATTCAGATTTAAATTGTACCTTATTTAACCTTTTTAGAATCAAAGCATTGTTAACAAATAAATACATCTTCGAAATGGATCCATTCAAGAAATAGTTCTATATAATCTCAAGAAGAAACAATTTATTTCATTTCTGTGTATGCATCATACGGTATTGACACTGTGTTTATTATATAGATTCCGATACACATATTAATCCATGCAAACGTTAATATGTTTGCTATCTTTGGTAGATAGCATTTAAGTATAATACAAATATAAATGCTAGCTTCAATAATGTATATCACTATTATATCTCGTTGATATAGCATAATGAACCTGCAAATAAAATGAACCGGTTTATCAGTGGCAAAGCCTAATACCGTATATCCACATACCTATACACAGGTGTAATTTTATTTTTCATTATTATTATAATTTTTATAGGGCCTACTTTTGGTAGACGAAATATGAGCAAACCTTATATACATTTGCACGCGTCGCACTGCTATGGCCAGTTTTAAAGTTGAGTTGTTTTGAAGATATCAATGAGAATTATGGGGACCTTTTACTACAATCGTATATTACAATGAATGAAATAAATGAATAAAATATATGAACGAATCGTGAATGAATCGACGTTGGACAATAGATTGGCTAGCGGACAATACCTCAGTCACGGTATTGGTCGAAAGGCCCGTGTTTACCCCATCACGATTCAATGGTTTTACTATAATATCATTTAACTGTATTCAGCGTAAAAAAAGTTGGTTTCTGCGCTGGCTGCTGGTACAAGTTAACACTTTCCACGCGGCTATTGGTTTTACCATATTCAAAACAGATTTTTCAGAAAGCTTTTCCCAACTTTCAAGGTCTACCTCAAGGATTACAGAACCAATAGTAGGCATGTTTGTACTTATTTCAATGCATTTCTCATGGTGATTCCAAATATGATAATGAAATTCAATAATTTTAAACATTTTGAAACATTTTGTGAAATTTTGGAATGTCGTCTGCAGCCGCCTGCCGCATGGAAAGCGTTAAAGTGTATGGCGGGAAATAATTATACACATCTAATATTGGCTGCTGTGTGGTTTGTGGAAACATTGTATACATCATGTCCACCCAAAGGTCCACCGTTCAAAAATGGGACAACTTTCGAGGTTATAGGCCCCTATTAGAAAATTCTCTAAATTTAGATTATATTTTTAGCGGTAAGAATCTAAATTGGTTGTAAAAAGAATAATTTGGGGGGTTTTCAAGAACTTTCTAAATTGTAGACAATTCTTTTTTCGCTGATTGTACAATCTTTAAGGCTACAAATTTGTTGAATTCCAGATTTATATTAAATGTGTTTTAACATCGACAATATTTCATCATGCTTTAAAAGCATGATGAAAATATTGTCGATATTCATTAATCAATGTTGATGTATAATCTCGATATAATTGAAAATTCACTCTTTGCGAAAAGTGGATTTATACAAGATTAAGGACCACTCTCAACTTAATAACGAAAACTTTCTCAAATTTCATTCTGAAAGAGTCTATTGCTTTTAATATAGGGTGGAAAACCTACACTGTAAAAAAAATGTTGTTAAATTAACGGTAAAAAGGCTGGCAGCCAATCTGCTAACAAACCCCTGTAAAATTTACATTGTACGAGGGGCATTCAGTAAATAATGAAAGTGATCATGGTATGGGATGCATGAGTGATTCTATTGAGGGGATAATGTGATCAATACAAAGTATGAACCTTTATCTTTCAAACAGTACAGTTTTGGATTTATAAGTGTGAACTATGACGTCATAGCATTGTCTCAAAGTAAGTACACTTGGGACACTACTTAATCAGTTACTTGGCGGAAAATTTGAATTATTTGTATGAAACATGTGATAAGAAGATTGCATAACATGACACCAGAAGCAGGTAAATCCCATTTTTTTCACGTAAGTATGATAAAAAGACAATAACTTAAATCCCTGTGTAATTTGATGTATGTAGTATATGAGTAAAAAGTAAGGAGAGGCAATCGAATAAAAAGTATACAAATATCAGTATTTCAAATAGCCAATTTTCATTTTCAATTTCAATTTTCAATTTTCAATTTTCATTGAAAAATGCCCAGTCAGCGAATCACTAATATTGCGGAAAATCAAACAATTTATGAAAAATCTTATGAAATGTATGAAAAATCCAAGCAATTAACCAGTTTGGGAGATTCCATATGATAGTTAACTAATTTTCTGAACTTATTCGCATGAAACCTGCAGAAAATGTGCGCATGCGCAGACGGCAGATCATTTTGAACAGGGCCACAAATGGCTAAAATCAAGAAATTTACCAGATAAAAGCTTACTGTGCCTTCAAATTCTAATCAGAAATAATTAAAAATGCTTAAATCAATGTGTTTAAATATTGTGATAGTCAAAATAAAGATATACATGAATGTATCAATCAAAGATGGCTGCCACAACCTCTCTTATTACTGTTATCTTTAGAGCTACTATATATGTATTGTTAAAGTAATCGTCACATAATTTCAATGGTTTGAGGAAATTTTATGAACAGCTCCTTCTGAAATCCCCACTATTATTGCTTTACATCCCACACAAATTTACTAAATTATAATCCCTCCATTGTTCTTTATCCTTTGTTGTTTTCAAAGGTATATTATTGCGGATTTTGCTAAATAAAAGCGCATTTGAGATGGTCCCTTCTTATTTGCGTTAAGGAATTCAGGTCTAAAAAATAATGTCAAGCGGAGATAAGTGTGTGTTCTAACTATGTGCCAAGTGTTATCTGTTTTTATGCTTGCATTGCCGAGATATACGCAAATGTATCGATCAACCCATTTTCAACATATTACATATCCAGCCAAATAATTGACAGATTTCAGTCAGTGTCTGAAACCTATTGTGTTTATGTGAATGACATTACATAACCAAAGGTATCTAACATTCCAAAAGTGTATTGTTTGAAAGACAAAGGTTCATACTTTGTATTGATCACATTATCCCTCAATAGAATCACTCATGCATCCCATACCATGATCACTTTCATTATTTACTGAATGCCCCTCGTACTGTAACAATTTACAGTAAATAGCTGTCGAATTTAACGGGACACTGTAAATTGTTACAGTTTCTTAAACCAATTACTGTAAAAATGCACAAAAAACAATATACTGTATATTTTACAGTATTTTGCTGCTTTTTTTACAATGCAAAGTAAAATTTACAGGTGTTTGTTGAAAATGTTGTAAAATTAACGGTAAAAAGGCTGGCAGCCAATCTGCCAACAAACCCCTGTAAAATTTACATTGATGAAATTTAGGACTTGGTCAAAAAATTGACAATTTTCTTTTGTGTGTAGCTAATGTTGAGAATGTAAAGTCTTAAAGCCACTAGCTCAACTTTCATTTTAGTCAACGATGGCTTAAAGAATCAAGTGTGAAAAATAAAGTATTTGACCGGGTTTTTTTAGAAACGGTAAAATACTGTCATATTCCCATCATTTTACAGTGTTTTACATGTAAATTCAACAATGATTTTTTACGGTGTACTCTTAAAAATAAAAAGAGTTATATCTCAATTTACGCTGTTTCGTTGAAATCCAGTCCAGGTTTCAGTCTTTTATATTATATTAAGGGGGCTGTCAAGTGTCGTTGTATGAATTTGTCAAGCACTGTAACTTTCAAACTATTTATGTGTTGTACATAAAAGTATACACTTTTTTGAATGAAATGAGTCGGGGAATCCATTTTTCGTATCAAAAATCGTGATTTTTATATTTTTGCCCAAAAATGCCTCTTCTTTGCCTAAATTTTACAAACAACCTAACAAAATAATTTTTAGGTAAAAAATTCTAAAATTTTACAGAAAGCATCTTAATTCAATTATCTAGGAACCGTTGTTTTTTTTGCCTTTAAAATTTTTAGTTTTGAAATTATTGACCAAAAAGTGCTAAAAATGTGAATTTTGGGATAAAATATCTCAAAATTCACATTTTTAGCACTTTTTGGTCAATAATTTCAAAACTAAAAATTGTAAAGGCAAAAAAAAACAACGGTTCCTATATAATTGAATTAAGATGCTTTCTGTAAAATGTTATAGACTTTTTTACCTAAAAATTATTTTGTTAGGTTGTTTGTAAAATTTAGGCAAAAAAGAGGAATTTTTGGGCAAAAATATAAAAATCACGATTTTTGATACGAAAAATGGATTCCCCGACTCATTTCATTCAAAAAGGTGTATACTTTTATGTACAACACATAAATAGTTTGAAAGTTACAGTGCTTGACAAATTCATACAACGACACTTGACAGCCCCCTTAAAGAGTACAGTATCGAGATTTTTTTAGAAAGCTTGAAGGCAGCTATCGGTTAACGGAGAGTGTATACATTATACACACATCTCTTTTTATAACCTCTACAAATATTGTCTTCAATTAAGCGTCTGTTCTTAACGCTGCGCCATAGAAATCATTGAATTAAGACATGCGGTAGTTTTTTATTGTTGCGGAGTGAGGAAGACGTGAAAATCGGTGCGTGGCGTTTGGCAGGTGCGATGAGCTATTAACCACGGCGCGTATTTGCGTAATTAATACCCGATTCGTAATGCTCCTCTATCGGAATGTCCTCATTGTAAGCTGGATTTCATAGGGATTTTATAAAGATTCAAACAAGACCTTTTCTTTTCTTTGCTTTTCTTTTCTTTTCTTTTCTTTTCTTTGTTCTTTCTTTTTCTTACAACAATAAGCTTGTTCTAATAGTAGAACTCGCGTCTTCGCTATAGATTATATAGGGGAACGATCATTTTGTTTAAAGAATAATAGAATACAGGCATCCAACATTTTCAAAAGATTAAAAATCCGAAAAACAAAATTGGCCAAATTTAGTAAGGGTCATAACGGTGAATCGTCCAATGAAGTGTGGCCGGATTTATGATTTGGGAACTGAGTAACATTTTGATACAGATTTTGTATAGGCCTATATAAGGACTCGATTTCAACGGTTGCAATCCATATGCGCATGATGAGGCGGAGGCGGCATGACCGATTGAATCCAAACACATGAAACCCCCGGGGGGAGGTACTCACGTATGTCAGGTATACGGGGATGTGCCGCTCCAGTGGGTCGCTTTTTCATGAGACATCCTTAGCCATGGGTAGGCTTTTCAGTGAAAAATCCTTAGACATGGGTCCTGTTTTCGCGATTTTCGCGAAAATTTCCCAAAATTAGGTCATTTTTTGCGAAAATTTCCCAAAATTAGGTCATTTTTCGCGAAAATTTGCCAAAATTAGGTATATTTTCGCGGAAAATCACCCTTAGAAATGGGTATGGGTTTTGAATCTCCAGCGGCACACCCCCGACCAAACCAAATCCGAGTACCCCCCCCCCGATGAAACCTAGAATGTATAGAATAGATCGATTAATCAAGGCCACTGCTGCACTGCATCACTGAAAGATCGATATCGCCTTAATTGTTTTAATTTCGGATGGCACAACCACTATACTGCTCAAATCAAGTATCAATCGAGAGCCGCTTCCGGTCCGCGAAAAAACTCACTGATCCACGCCCCATATGCATCATGCTAAAGTGAATTGAGGAAACTTGTATGTAAGACCAATTATATCAATGGATTCGGCAGTCCACTACATCTAAATCAATTTGATTGACATTTTTTATTGAACGTCTATAAAATGTTTGGACATTTTGGAAATGTTTGGAAATATAGTGGGGTTTTTTGGGTTTTTTTGAAAATTTAGAACATTGTTGAAAAACCGACCGACTAATAAACCTAGAGCTCGTTTGCCCGTAGAACAGGTTTTGGGGGTTTTTTTCGCCGCCCTGCATAATTATTTCAATCACCTCATTGACAGGTAATGATCGCTACAAAAACTGGACGGAGACTTTCTTTTGTTGACAAGTTCGGACAAATGATGTCGTGATGCAAGCCAATGAACAAAAGCACTTGGTGCTTATTAACATAATGCATAATTCATAATATTATATTTTCCCGCGATTATGATCTTCGACTAACGATGCAATTACCCATTATTTTTCTACCTGATGTCCAGTGTATCATATAGAGAGTTGCTCAAGGCATTATGGTATGTGGGAATCTGATAGCATGGGAACAAGTGTAACCCAGAAATAGACAAGAATCATGTCTTCTTATACTCATGCGATATCGAGAGTAGACAGGTAATAAGAAACAACTTTACACATCAAAACTGTTAATTTACTTTCGCTAATTTTCAGCAGCATTTCAAAACCTGATTTAGGCCAAGGCAAAACTTACAGTGATACAAAAAGTATCTTATCCAGTTTATTCCTTTAATTAGCACCAATTATAAAATTGACACGAACACACATGTACATTATAGACCGTGTGTTGAAAAGTGAGTGAAAAAACAACAACCGTACTTTGTCTCATTCTTTGTGCGGTAGCTTTAATAAAAGTAATTCAATCTTTACGTTCTATAATTTGAAATTAATTTAAAGAGGAGAAACTTCAACATAATTTCGTTATGTGATATTTTTAAGTTGGAGCTATACAGTTTACGAGTTATGCGTCATATATTTGTTATTTTTACGGTGTGTTTCTTTTTTAGTGCGTTTCGTTTTGAGTGCACTGTATATTGTTTTGCACGGCATGCCTATAACTTTCCCATGTGCAAAAATAAGCATGCACTGATATATAGAATGGTAGTATTCAAACAATCAAGCAGAAAGTTTCGGGTCCAACGCCTATTTTTGAACCCGCATTTGCTTTAATTATATCGTATTGCAATTGCATCGTTGAGGATGAGGTGTAATTACAAAAATGCAACATATACAACACTATTTACAGGGTGTCTCAACAAAAAAGGTGTCTCATGAGTTAGAAAATTGATTTAAGATACAACCCATGTCTTTTTGTTTTAAAAACCAGGCCGTTGGTATATAAGTCTTATATCAAATACACTGTATTCCATTGAATTTCACCATATACTATACCGAGAAATGATCAATTCAGTAAAACAATCCCACTTTGGCCACTTTTGAACAAAAAAATGACTTTAAATGACTTTCAACTGAAAAAAAACTGCCTAATTATTTTAGGATAATGTCAATCTATTGTTTAAAATACCGTCTAAAATACAAATAATTTATTTTACGTCATGGATAATATGGATTAAAATATGTTTTTCTGTTCAATCAGCTATAACTGTCAACATTTAATTATAGTATTATAGGTATAGATTATGATTGATTTTATTGAGAGCTCTCTTCACATGAAAAGTGGCCAAAGCTTTTGAACATGCCCGAGTAAAGTTGCCATAATTTGATAACGGAAGCTCCAAAATGGATAGGTACAAACTCTTTTGGCACATTAAAGATTGCTGAACATGATTATAGTATTAGGCCTAGTATTTCGCGAACAATTTGTATATTTTTTATTGCCAAAAAAAAAAATCATGTTTAACATGGGACACTTTTTTTAGACACCCTGTACAAAATGGTATGACAGCACACCAAAACATCGGATACACTATTCAAAGCTTAAAGTTAAATGTGTATAATTTGGATATTATGTGTGAAACTCGTTATGTAATAATTATAATACTTAATGATATCATGTATACATCTGTCTATAAATAGGCCTATATTATGATGCAGATTTTTAAAATAATGGACTAGATATAGCCTAAATAACATTTTCAGGTCATGCCTTAGCGAAAGTAGAACTATTCGACGTCAGAACTCTTTTAATATCATTAACGAAACTTTCTAATGCGGGGGTGAGTGAATCACAGTGTCATATGATTCAACAATAAATCACGGGGTTTCTAACGGTGATATTATTGTAGGTCTATATGCATTATTATGAATTGCATTTTTTGATTTATAAAATATAGGTCAATGAACCAAAAACAAACAAACAAACCAGAGCAAACAAACAAGGAAACATTGCACATTTATCAGGAGTTATTAAACTTGTCACGATTTTCATGTGTAGACTAAATATAGGCCTATTGCCTATGGCCTATATAATAACCAGACATAGAGGGGGCGTATAGGGCCTATTATAGGCCTACCACCGGCGCCCTCCCTTGGACAAGAGGTGACGACCATCCATTGACATTTCTTCTCAATTTGTGGGGTTTTCGTACCGTTTTCCTCTTTCCCCGACACCTCTCATTTGCCGACATGTGACCCTGAATTGCCGACGGAGGCCTAGTATAACCGGACCAAGGGGTGGCCTTCCCGTCCCGCCCAGCCCCCTCTGATTACGCCACTTTTTGTCACCTTTTTATCAAAACCAAATAAAATGGACATGTTTGTTATTACTGTGCATAAAATGTAAAAGAAAGTTTAAAAAGTGTGAATGGTCTATTTCTTTTTACAGAAAATGTTATTATTGATGATTAGTGTATTTGCATATAATTATGCCTTATTTGCCTGTTGAATTTCCAATTATCTTTGAAGTTTAGCTTCCCATTGAATTTGAACCATCAGAATATACAGGATCCGATATAAAACAATAATGAATCTCTTATTTCTGTTACGCAGGTGGAAAAACGCCCAGTGGAAATGCTATAGCCTACTATGTCAGGTGAGGCGAAACCAACCCACCGCTCTCTCGGTTGGCTCTCTGCTCGACACCACCATAATTATCCCTACCCCATACCAGGAATCACTTGGTCTCGCTAACTAAACTTTATATAATTCTATGCTATCAAACCCGTGAGAAGTAAATTAGTTATGAAATAATTACTCTTGTGAAAAACAAAAATAAAAGCATGAGTTTTGTGTCACATGGGTTTTCTCAGAGTAACTGTTGCAATTGGGTTTTCCCATCGCTGGATTAACTTACCTGTTGTGACTGTGATATCTTGGTTTGACCATGTTGACGGAAGTAAAGCCTAAAGGTAGCTAGCTGGCACATCCTTAAACATACAATTAAACCGACCTTAAGGCCTCAATTATTGAACTAAGGTCCTAAATCTATTTTGACACTTATAGAATATATCAGATGATAGTGGTTTTAAAAAATCAAAACACCCAAAAGAGCTTTTTTAGAGAGAAAAAAATGTTTCTGGCCTAATCTCAAAATGTCTTTGAGGCATGCATCAAGCAAAGACTGTCTTTGCGTTGCATCAAGTCTTTGACGGGATAGGAATACAGTGGATCGTTTAGGTTAAGATCATGGGTCACTTTACGCGTGACTGTATTATACTGATATGGGACTAGCTCTGGTACCGAGCCGGGACTTTTCTACCAATTACCAAGGTTGAGAGGGGCACAGTTTTGGGCTATTGAGGAGGCACGAATCTAGTGCTATAGATGGGACCTAAAGTACACTTCTCAAGCGCTATAAAACCGGGCTGCCCGGTCATGTATCAGTAAAAATTCTGTGGCGTAGCTAGGTTTTTCATATTGGGTGGGTGGTTGGGGAATGGGGGGGGGGGGGGGGGGGGGGGGGGACAAGAAACACAAGTGAACCGAAAGATTCTAAGTGAATCTAAAAAATGCGCGCGTATAGCGCTCGAAAATTTGCTATTTTACACTTAGTTTTTGCCATGATTGCGGTACATTTCGTCTTTCATCGAGTTTTTATCACAAAACAATAAGTTTGGGGGCACATGCTCGCGCAGCTCGCGAAATCTTGCTATCTTACAGTCATACTTCCAGGGTTCCACTTGTCAAATGATTGGGGAGGGGGAGATCGCCCCTCCCCCCCCCCCCCCCCCCCCCCCTCCCCTTCTGGCTACGCGCGGTCAAGTTTATTTCCCCTCCAGATGTCAAATGTCCCTGTATAGGCTGGAGTTTCCAGATTTTTCCAGAATTTCCTGATGGCATGCCCTTGGCTATGACCCTAAAGGCCTATTGTATGTATGTTACGACTTCCTCTCCCATTCAAAATGCCAAATTCAATAAATTATTTCATAATTTCATGCTGAATCTTTATCGCTATCGTAAATATGCAATATGGTGAATACAGTCACCAGTCACACTTAGATGATCACACGCGCACACAATTTATATTATATTAAATTATTTAAGGCCATGTTAAAAAATACACCATGTTTAAAAAATACACCATGTTTAAAAAATACACCATGTTAAATGGTGTGTCCATTTTACATTGGATTTTTGCCAGGAGCGTAACTAGAGGGGGCAGGGGGAATTTATCCCCTGCCAGATGGCTTGCCCCCTGATGCCCCCACCCCTGACCCCCCATGAAATGACAACTCTCATGTATATACAAAAAATAGTCAGTTATGCACCCCTGAGGCATGGTCCCCACCCCCCCCCCCCATGCCCACCCAAATTGAAGACCATTACGTTACGCTTCTGATTTTTGCGCCATGTCCAAATAGTGTCTGGTATGCATGCATCAAGTTAAATCTGGATGGGGTTAGCCTCAAAAGAAACCTATAATACCATCGGAATATTATGTCCTGCCTAAAAACATGTCAGTTGCAATAATTAAATTCATGAAATTCCTTTATACACCCGGTCGTAATAGAGGGGGGTTGGGGCATTGCCCCTCCTGCCAGAAGGCTTGCCCCCCCCCCCCCCCAAAAAAAAAAAAAAAAAAATTGTGCTGAGGGAAGGATCTTAAAAGATGGAAATGTTCAATCTAATAGAGTGAAATTTCAGTTCGATATGAAATTTCACTCTATTGGATTGAATATTTTCAATATTTTAAGATCCTTCCCTCAGTACATTTAGACTACAATCTTTAAAGATTGACTTTTCAATCTTTTGATTAAAAAGAGTATATATGAAAACAAATAGTCGGTTATGCCCCTCAGCCCCTCCCCCTAGGCTTCCCCAATTGAAGACCCTATAGTTACGCTACTGTACATCACAATGTTTTCAATGGGAACTGCATTATATAAATGTACAATCAAATTGGTTGGTAAAACATTCATCAATGTCTACAGAGAAGATGACAACAAACATCCCATCTAAATTTAATATAATACGACGGCGCAATAAAAACACAATTCTGATGTTCATACTCGCGCGCAGGTGCGTTACAGGTGCATGTTATACTATGCTTCTACCCCGTAAATACTCGCTAGAAAATATATATGAACAAAGAGCACCACTATTCCCACGGGGAACGAGATGCATCATGCATGGTGTATTATGCGGATAAAAAGTCTTATTTCATGTGAATTCTCGATTTTATGATTTTTGTTGTTCTAATCAGGTGTTCAGAATTTTAGAATTGTGAGTTTTAAACAAAGAAAATAGACCCTGGACGTGCATTGTTAAACTTGAACGACCGGCTGGTTGGTTGATCATAAAGATTTCAGGCAAATGATCTATTATAGGAAGGGCGTCACATCTGCTATTTGTTAATAAAATTAGGAAAATTTAGAGACAATTTTATATTCATTAGAGCTAATAAATAATCACTCAATATCAATCTAATTTTATGAAAATACGAATTTGACCAAAAAAAGTCTTTCTTTTTTCCCCTTTTGTAATTGTCGTATTTTGTGTTTTGTTTCTTTTCTTTTGCTTTTTTTCTTCTTTTGTTTGGTCAAAAGAAGAAACAAAATTGTAACGCATTTTGATCTTCAAAACATGTTCAATAGGGATCTTTATTATAAGCTATATGCAATCATGAAACATATGTGGTGAATTGGGTTACATTAGGCCTAAGCTTCAAAAGTGAATCTATAGCACCAAATTTTCTAAAGCCTGTTTCCCATTAACAAAATATTTCTAGATCGATACATGATAGTAACCGGCTTCATCATATTTCTGTCGATATTTAGGTCTAAATAGCCTTTTTAATCAATTTGATATCATATAGCTCTAATCACAGCTGTCTCGCCTTGTCTTTCAGCACAAATTAAAAAGGTTGGTGTTTTATATTGTTTTAAACCTCTATAATGTTTGAGTAATGTGCATTTTTCTAATCCTATGGCTTTTGATGACAGTAAAGGCTGAATTGGGCGGAAACACTTCGTCACACTCTCGGGTGAGACATCTTGCACTCAAGCCAAACGCTCTAAACATTGCCAACTCCACCTGCACGAAAATGTCCCAACTTTTGTAATAATAAACTTGAGCCGTAAGGCACAAAACACACTTATTGAGGAACACGAAGAGAAAAAAAATTACACGCCTTGAAAACAAATGCATAAAGTATACAAGAACGCACAAAAACCCACAAAAACAAGGGAAAGACCTTGCGAATTCGGACAATGGTTTTTTCTTACCCACTAGCGGAAAGTCATTTGATTGGACGAACTGATAATGAATGGGGTCATTTCCGGCGCGCTGATTGGTGGCAAGTCACTGTTCATTTACATATACACCTGTGGCGCACATGCAGACTTCACGTACCATACACACACACACGTAAATGCAATTGTCATAAAATTCAGCGGACAATCATGAAATGATCAGTGTTGTTTTGGAACTTACTGAGTGATGATCGCAGATTTATTGGATCAAGGAACAGGCAGCCGTATTTTGTTTGAAATACTTGAGGATTTTCAGGATATATTTCTGTAGTAAACAGTGCAGAGTGGGTACTTCCAGTTCAGCAAGATGCCGCGCTCATTTTTAGTGAAAAGCAAAATAAACCACGCACACAACCTGAAGAAAATCCAACATGGAATCGAAAGAACAGGTAGGCTAAGCTTTTTTTGTTTTGGTTGTTTTTATTTGTGTTCAATTTTGATGAACACTGCTGAGGCCCAGGTTCGCTACTGCCGCCGATATATACAGTACCAAACTAGGCATTCATATCATTTTTGCACTAAAAAATAAAAAGTTTATGGCATGTTATTGAATATTTTATTGAAATAAAAGCACTCGCCAACCAGGTATATGTAGCAGAACTACTACTAGTAGTACTACCACAGGCTTACAGTGACAGAATACAGAGCCGCAGCGTCAGCAGGAACAAAAACTTGTATTGTAATTGTTAGTTTAGTAGTATACAGAGATCAGATAAGTAAGTCAATTCTGGCACGCGAATGTAGCTAATTGAAGGTTAATACTATAGTAAAATAGTGACAATAATTTGCCGGCGGGCTTTGTTGCTTTATGTGAATGTCTTTTTAGACTGAAACTTTATGAATCGATTTTATTTTAGGCCTAGTTATAAAAAAATAGTTTTAATCATAATTGATCATTGTTTGATAATGAAATGCCTGCAAACAGTCAAGCTAGAAACGAAGGTCTTTTGTTAAATACGCCTAGGCCTAGGTTGAACATTTTAAACACTTTTTGTAATTCACACCACTAGGCCGCTCTAGGCCTTAATATATTCAAGTAAAAAAGTATGTTGGAATATCATACTATATTAATCATTATTACTCTGGTCGAGTCCTAAGCTATAAAGCCTAGCTAGGCTATTTAACATGTTTAATGGATTAGTTTGATTGGATAATGATTCATTGAAGAATGATGTGTGCTTTGTAATAACAAAGTTCTGCTTTTCCATTGCCATTATTTCACTTGTCATGATAATTGATATGATGATGTGCAACTAGTCTAATTGTGCGTGACCTGACCACCATATGTCAAAACCTCACGGCCTACAAGTGATGTTGCTGGGTGTGTTATGACTCAGGAGAAAAGATATGAACAAAGTAAATAAATGAAACAGGTATTATTACAGCCAATGGCAATAATAGGACTAATGCATATTTGCTGACACATAGTCTTGATCTATACCATTTCTGCTACCCTAAAAAGTGTTAAGAATTTGGTAAATTTGTTTGGATAAAAATAAAATATTTATATTGCTCTCTAAAATTGAGTCTTGACATCTGACATTCACCCATGCATATTATTGATCAAGAAATGTTGGTGCAACTGGTGAATCTATATCATAAACTACTGTAGTGCTTTTATGTGTATACTGTATTATTGTGTTCCAATGAAGTCTAGCACCGTGTGCATTTTAGTCAATAGTGGCCCCAAATTAATTGATAAACAACTTCAATACTTCATACAATCTAAACCATATCCATTTTCTTCTACTTTTTCCAGCTTTTGATCCATCCTGTGTGCTTGTACCAGTGATAACTAAACCGGAGCCTCTCAAACCATCCGCAAACCAATCTTATTGGCATCAACATCAGATGTTTCAGCCCCCCTCCCCACCCCAAGCTTACCTGCCCCCACCCATAAGAGCCAGCATCCCTCGTGAAGAAAACTCTATCGATTACTATCACAACCGTTATACCATGATGGAACAGGTTGCTAGTTCGTATCCCACACCGGTTCCATTGGTAACCCCAGCATCAGCTAGAACCGGACCTGGGTCTCCCATTGAACAACGTCTTCCAGCAACTCATCCCCAGACTATCATCGATCATCAGCTTCCAAATTCTCCGGTGGGAAAAGAGACGGGTCGCAGGAAAAGATCGGCTAAAGGTGATCGTGCAGATGCTACTAAATACCAATGTAGTGACTGTAATAAGGTGTACTCTACCTA
Source organism: Ophiura sarsii (assembly GCA_035610835.1). Taxonomy (NCBI): domain Eukaryota; kingdom Metazoa; phylum Echinodermata; class Ophiuroidea; order Amphilepidida; family Ophiuridae; genus Ophiura; species Ophiura sarsii. Next base: position 59,569,016 of record CM069444.1, read on the forward strand.
TGGTGGTTTAACGAAACACAAACAATATCACTGCGATGTGCAGAACAAGAAGATCTTCAACTGCAAATATTGTGATAAAGAGTACATGTCATTAGGAGCTCTCAAGATGCATATCAGGACTCATACGCTCCCTTGTAAGTGCAACGTCTGCGGAAAAGCTTTCTCGAGGCCGTGGTTGCTTCAGGGGCACATTCGCACGCACACGGGAGAGAAGCCGTTTCAGTGCACGCATTGTTCCAGAGCATTTGCTGATCGGTCAAATCTCAGAGCTCATCTTCAGACACATTCACAGGTCAAGAAGTATAACTGCAGAGATTGTGGAAAGACTTTCTCCAGGATGTCTTTGTTGGCAAAACATGAAGATGCTGGTTGTGGTGCCACATCACCAAACAGTAATAGCGGCAGTGAATGAACTACTTGTAGATTAGCCGCTACTTAGCAACAAACACATTTAGGCTTCATTATTCCATGAAGGCTAAAGAACTAGACTGGGCTTCCAAATTGAAATAATTACATTTTCAAGTTTACTCTCGATGGATATTAGCTCTGAGCAGCTGCATTGAATACTAGGAAAGTTGTTATCTACTTTTGATTGAGGTTTATGTCAGATAATTGTTTCAGTATTACCTATGTCTGTTTGATTCACCAAACAAATGCATGGACATTGTTGAAAATGAGATAATGATCAAAATGTGTATAATTAGGCCAAAGATGTTAATTAAAAATGTGTTGTCTTCCTCCAATTTAGCTATGTGTTATATGATCAATGTTATTAACAACAAAATAATGTCTTACCAAATATCAGTATCAAAAACTCTTCCAAAAGTGTGCCTATAGCTAAACGGTGACTGTGTCTGTTTGATTCACCAAACAAATGCATGGACATTGTTGGAAATGAGATAATGATCAAAATGTGTATAATTAGGCCAAAGATATTAATTAATAATGTGTTGTCTTCCTCAAATTAAACTATGTGTTATATGATCAATATTAATAACAACCAAGTAATGTCTTACCAAGTATCAGTATCAACAGCTCTTCCAAATGTGTGCCTTTACATACAACTCATAATTTTTTCTTGTCAAAATTGTACATTAAGGATCTCATCAGGTAAAGCTGAAACAAATGATTCGGTTTTATAGGAAATTTGGATTGTTGGATCGACAGAAACCGATAGACATCTATTTTTTAGCATAATATAAACAAATATTAGCTCTACTTTAATTAGGCTAAACAAAGAAGAAAGTCTGTCTCAGAAACATTGTGCAAAAAAGCTAAGTGTACTCAAAAATATATATATAGAAAATAGGCTTTGAGGTATGCGTGTGTTGTTGTTTTTGCTTCTTTTTTTTTGTTGCTTATCCAAGCTTACAGAGAATTTTTTTAAACTTTTTTTTTACAAAATCCAAAAAAAAATCCAAAAAAAGAAGTTTTGTTAGCCCCCAGCGCATAGACCTACACGCCTTAGCTCATTTCACATACCAATGCGGGCGGGCTTCAGAGACAGACCTTCTTTCTTTGGCCTTAGGGTCTCTCCTCCTTAATTGATGTGTTATGTTTCCATATGCCTCAACATCTTGCCATTAGTTAACAGGGTGCTATTTTATATGAGTACAATCAATGCCTTCCTACAAATTGTATAAAATGTTGATTTTTACATGGTGCATTGAAATGTCAATTCCTATTTGAAACTGGTTTAACCAAAAATCTGGGTATCAATATCACAAAAGTCTTGTTAGATTATAACTGATAGTCATTTATGAATATTACTTTTTACTGTTTTTATTTTAAAAACACCTGTGAAAAACAGGTATAAATGTTACCAATTTTTGTGCTAGGAGACCTATCTCTTATAGTGCATTCACAATAAGACGTTGCTTGACCTTTCTGTGCATACACATTGCATTGGAGCCTACTAGAGGTCAAGCTGTGTCTTATTTTGAATGGATTATAGTAAATTGTATCTATAAACATTCCAAACAACTCCAATATTTTTGCAACTTATTTATTATTAAGTAAAACAGAACCAAAGATATTATATAGTTAATGCGTTGCAGTCTGTGTAACAGCAGCAATATTTTGCTATATAATTATAAGATAATGAAAGGTGCTCATTTTTGAAGGACAGTTTCGCCCCCGGATTTAACCAGAACTTGCAAAACCTATCATATTCTATTTTTGTGTAAATGTATACAATGGAAAATGGGTATACATACTCTATTCACCACTCATTATGCCAATTATCTGTATTGAAACATTTCATATTTGAACTGACGTGATTATCCAATGAACTTTTGATATGAATTTTATCAATTTAATGCTGGTACCTCATATCACTTTCTATGGGGAACTACCGCCTATTTGCTTTGATCAAGCTCCATATTTTCGGTCTCGAGTTGATACCAAACCATATGGTTTTCACTGATTTTGTAGTATAGTATATTTCCAAATTCTATATTTGATACAAGTGTATCCATTTGTAGTGCAATTTTCAATAGATTTTCCTGGATAGCATTATATTTGTATTGTTAGGGAGCATCTGAAACGGGTGAAAGTTTGCATGGTTTTGAAAGCATTGACTACCAGTAAACATGAAAATGAAAGTATCAACTCCAATATTAAAGCTTTGTCAAAACCTACTTTTTATTTCCTTGGACGGTTGAGACGTTAGCTATTAAATGTTGTTTCATCTCAAAGAACGAGAGCATCGTTCATAGTATGTTTTATATACTGTACCAATTATAGAACATTTGTGACCCCAATTTGTCTAACCTTTCATCACTTATTGCCTATTACAAATGTTCATGTGGAACTATTTTTAGTCAATTCAAGTAAAAAATGAAATGTTTATGAAACAGGTGTACTTTTGTATGCAATTATTATTCAATGTTATTATTCAAATAAGGCTTTAAATCTTTCATTTTAACTTACTGATACATTGAATCATAGTTAGACTGGTTTATTATTATATTGTACCACAGTTATAATTAAAGTTATAATTAAAGCCAAAAATTGTTATGTCAGTTCTAACATTTACACCAAATATCTGATTATTTCTGACCAATCTTAGTCATGATCCAGTTTGTTTGGGTGTAAAATGTTAAGAAATCCGCATGTGTGCTAAATATTAAGTAAATTTAGTTCCCCTTGAAGTAGATAACCCGGGCATTAAAACATTTCGCAATATTATTTGTATTATCATGTTCACCAAAAATTCCAAAAACAGAGCAATGAAATATTTTCAATAACAAATACATTGATCTCACTGGACATTTAATCTAGTTTTTTGACTGGCCCATTTTCATGTTATTCAATCTTTTTGACTGTCAATGTTCTTTCAGAATTTTTGCTAACATTGGCTTACCATAGTTTAAGTATAACAAGCCAAATGGTCCAAATGATAATTACTATACATTAAAACCCTTTTATACTTCTAGTTTTAAAATTGCATTGGAGTGTTAGTGTTGGACACTGTTTTCTCTATTACAATAATAACCATTGAACTTAAGATGACGTTTTCTAACAACTTCATTGCTATTTATGTGTGCTTTTACTGTGACCAAGTGTTTCAGGTGTAAAACTTGTTTGTTAAGACCATGTGCTGTATGTACAACATTTACAACTCGTACAATAAAATATGTACATAATTATATTATGCAACAACATTCATTTGTCTCTGGATTTTATATTTAAAAGTGCAAGTCGTATAAAGTTATGTTCTAGCTACGGTGGGCGGCACTGGGTGGGGCCGCCCGGCACTGACAATATCCGCCCAGGACTAGGGGTCAAAATAAGCTGGGCGCCCAGCACTTTTTGTGGGTTTTTTTTTAACAATTTGTGGATCAAATCATAAAACAAGAAATTATGTGGCAGGAACCCTCAAAGTGCATTAAAAAACCCTAAAAAGACATTAATAAGGCCTCTGGATCCCATGCCATGATCCACTGCACTTCGTTCGCTACACTTTCTCCGTTCGCCGTCAGTATGTATCCGGCACTAAAATGGTCCTGGCTAGAACCCTCGGACTATACATTGTACGTCAACCAAATCTGTACTTCTGGAAATACCATCATTATATAGAGTGTATTTAGATTTCATGCACGGAAAAGTCATCAACGGAATAAAGTGCGTATTTGATGTACCCTATGCCCTTTTAACAAGTAGGAAACATGGTAAACACGCGCAACATTGTTTAAGGGGGGACTTAAGGACGTTTTTTGTTGAATTTTGTTAGTGCTGTAATTATTGAACAATGACTCAAATGTATATAAAAGTATACCTTTTTGG